>OW052183.1:57467815-58667815 GCA_932526625.1 Rhingia campestris
TATTTATTTATTTATTTATTTATTTATTTATTTATTTATTTATTTATTTATTTATTTATTTATTTATTTATTTATTTATTTATTTATTTATTTATTTATTTATTTATTTATTTATTTATTTATTTATTTATTTATTTATTTATTTATTTATTTATTTATTTATTTATTTATTTATTTATTTATTTATTTATTTATTTATTTATTTATTTATTTATTTATTTATTTATTTATTTATTTATTTATTTATTTATTTATTTATTTATTTATTTATTTATTTATTTATTTATTTATTTATTTATTTATTTATTTATTTATTTATTTATTTATTTATTTATTTATTTATTTATTTATTTATTTATTTATTTATTTATTTATTTATTTATTTATTTATTTATTTATTTATTTATTTATTTATTTATTTATTTATTTATTTATTTATTTATTTATTTATTTATTTATTTATTTATTTATTTATTTATTTATTTATTTATTTATTTATTTATTTATTTATTTATTTATTTATTTATTTATTTATTTATTTATTTATTTATTTATTTATTTATTTATTTATTTATTTATTTATTTATTTATTTATTTATTTATTTATTTATTTATTTATTTATTTATTTATTTATTTATTTATTTATTTATTTATTTATTTATTTATTTATTTATTTATTTATTTATTTATTTATTTATTTATTTATTTATTTATTTATTTATTTATTTATTTATTTATTTATTTATTTATTTATTTATTTTGACTACACATCAAATGTGCATCCATAACAGTTTTATGTAGTCTATCTGTAATGTTGCCATTTTCTTTCATGTTTCCTTCTTGTCCAACTTATTTTCCAGCTAGTTCTCGTGGTAGTCCATCTGTCCTTGACTTATTTATTACTAATGTGCCTACTCTAGTAACCCAACCATTATCATTAACTGAACTTAGCACTGATCAGAACCCAGTAGTTTGTCGCCTCTTATGGTCGGGTGAAGAAAAAGTCAATATATATATATAAGACTTTAAGAATGCAAACTGGAAACGTTTTCATTCTGAAATCAACTGCGTCTTGTTCAAATGAATATTAAAAATATATTGTGCAAGGAAGATGACGATTCAGTTGTCAGTAAATTTTCTGAAATAATTCTCAGTTCTGTTGAGCAATCAGTGCCAAAAATTAAAAAAAAAACAGTCAAATAAAAAAACTTCCTTTTCATATCTTAAAACTAAGATAAAGTTTCGAAACATTAGTAGAAGATATTGGCGATAATATCGACAGCCATTATTTGGACACCATACAGTTGATTACAAAAAACAGGACGTGTCCAGTACAATTTTGCAACATCGAAACGCAGGATGAAATCAAAAGCTTAACCCTCAAATGCCCCTTGTAGCTTTAAAGATACAACCACTCAAAAAATCCCTGTGGTCATGGATATGGATATTTTTTTTATAAATTGGATCTTTGTAATTTATAATAACTATTAGAGTTATACATGCAACGTTATTTTTTTCTTTTATCTGCAATATTTAAGAAATAAATTATAAAAAAGTCAAGAAACGTATTTTTATTACAATTAAATAAATGTCATTTTTTTCAGTGTAATTTCTAACAACGGGTATATGTTTTTGAATAAAAAACATATGAGAGGCTACAATCCGCTATGCGGATCGTTGAATACCCTATCCCATCCCATCCTTTAAATTAATATCCTCAAAATATAGGCCTTATGGCGATGAAATACAGAAAATGACATTGTCAAAATATATTGCTCAGACAGTTTCTCAAAATCTTTTGTGGTTCGACAAAAAACAACGTATTTCTATTGCTTATGCCTTGGGATGGGGTATACAAATGGTTTTTGTAAGAAAACGCCCCCAAAATGTGGGCGTAGGTAAAAATGATCTACGGACAAAATGTTTATATTACCATTGCGGAAGTATTTGCATCAAAAATTTTTTCGAATCTTTTAAAATTTGGACAAAAAGCGTTTTTTACTAAAAACGCCCTCAAAAAGTGGGCGTGGCGAACGAACGAAATATAGATATTAGGATTGTCTAAATATGCTGCTCAGACACTTTTTTGAAATTCCTTACGGTTTGGCCAAAAAATAAGTTTTCCGAAAAAGGGGGCGTGGCAGTGGGCGGATTTCAAAAAATTTTACACTTGTTCTGGTGGCATTATCCTAGCTCAAAACTTAAGGCCCAAAAATCGGTGACGAACAGACAGACGGACGGACGGACAGACAGACATGGCTAATTCGACTCAGCTAGCGATTCTGAGTCGATCCATATACTTTGAGGTATATGTAGCAAAATTATTTCTCTATGTTACAAACTAAGTATCAAAACTAATATACCCCCCTATGGGATAGGGTATAAAAATACCGACTGCATTTAAAATATATCCTTCATATAAAGTGATTCAAACAATTCCAGGTATTGGACCCTTCACAGAGTTTATTTAATTGGTTGTACCTTTAAAGATACAGTGTGCATTCCCTGCATGTTTGTTATTTCCGTTACGCACAACGTTTGCAGTACATTACTATATTTTCATTCATGTTCTATTCTTTGCGAGAGCAAGTTCACTTTTTTTTGGAGCTTTTGACTTATTGGATGAATATTGACTATTAATTGTTTTAAATACAATTTTTAAATAAAATTAATTCTTAGAAATGATTGATTAAATAAATATAAGTAATGGCGGGTTATATTCGAGTTGAAAGAGTTATGATGCCTGATGATAACGTCTGCGAATTGCTTTGTAATTGTGAAGATGTAGGTGACGATAGCGTCGATAACATTATTTACGACACCGATCATTTAAGTGATGATGGTGGGAAACGGATGGGAAGTGAATCCCAAAGGGTGGGAAATATGGAGATGATTGTCGATGAAGATGAACACATGAATGAACAGAATGCGATTGACCTCAATACATCTGTTCAAGATTTCATTCTCAACATGATCAATGATGATACTGATCAAGGAGATTTGATCGAATTGGAATCAAGTAATTTTGGACTGCTTGATACTGAGACATCTACTTCATCCGGTGATGTTCCACCTACCAGGTTAATAAATAAGGGAATACACTCATTTCAATGATAAAAGTAATCAGCCACCCATTGATGCCCCTAATCGAGACCGTCTTAGGAAGCGTGCCAAAATTAGATAGGCCGTGTGTTGACGAGCGAATGTGCTCTACCAAAATTGGGAGCTACATGAAGCTGTTTGTTATGTGCTACACAATGCATACAAATTTGAAGTATATAATGGAGCACCGGAAACACCAGCTCAAGGTGAACCTGATCTTCAACCTTCGGCCAATGTAATGAACCGGCTCCTTAGAGGAGTACCAAGATTCCAAACCTCAAAGTGGACAAATGGAGTGTTCTATCACCTTTTGGACATGACTGTTCATAATTCCTGGTTGTTGTACAAAAGAATAAATAAAAATCAGTCTGTGTTCAAGGCCATGCGATTGATTGATTGATTCGAGATAGCTGATACCTTATTCTCCTTCAAATCGACACAACCTCCCGCTCGCGAACGTCCACGTATTGAAGATATTTAAGAAAAACGTAAAAAACCAAACGCTCATAAACCACCACCGAAGGTCACCAGATCGGACAGAAGGGTAGATGCAATTTTTTTAGTTTGGCTGATGTGCATAAGAATTTAAGCAGTCGGTGAATGCCTAGTGTATCTTTTAAGATACAACCACCTTTTTTTCAAATAACATCTTCAAAAAACTAAAAATTTAGTTGTTATTTTTTCATCAATTTACACATAATGTATTTTTTTCACTAAAATCGGTCACCTTGGGCATTTAAGGGTTAATTCCTTAGATAGAAATTCAAAACCATTTTGGAATATTGTAAAAGTGATAAAATCTAAGAATAAACAATTAACACTTCTAAGTTTACAAAGCAAAGGCACTTGGTTCTAGCTTTGCGAACAATCATGTTGTATCTCAACATCTAGGTGATGCATATACGAATGAATTGGTTAAAAACACTCTTCAAGCTTTCACTTTAGCAAATGCCAATTGCGTTGCCGAAGTTGTCATCAATGATGAGGATATTGAATTTATTGTCAACAGTCTACGCATTAGAAAGATATGAGGCATTGACAAGCTGAAAAACATTTATGTAAAACAGCTTCCCAAAGTAGGTATCAAATACTTGACGTTTATAGTGAACTCTTCATGCAAGAGTTCCAATATTTTCCTTATGCTTGGAAAAAGGCTAAAATGGTACCAATACTTAAAGCTGGTAAGCAACCAGATAGTCCAGAAAGCGATAGGCCTATAAGTTTGCTGAGCAATTTAAGTAAAATATACGAGAAGACTGTACCGGAAAATATTTTAAAGTTCATAAACGACCACGATGGTTGGGTGCTGTAGAACGTGGGTAGACTCTGATTGGCGATAACTTGGCAATGCCCAGTGTTGTAACTCGGACTACACATCAAATGTGCTTATTTTTACCTCCAAGTGGTAACCATCGGGTACTGGTCTCATCCAACCGGATTTGACTTGCTAAACGATAAGTGCGAGTGTTGATAACACGACGAAAAACAGCAACACTATAAACACCCTGGTGAGAATGGCACGGATGAATACCCGGCCTGCTGTCCCAGGCGAACCTAGATAAGCTGCTCTGACATATGCGGACAACAGGTTGTCTAGGAATTTCAAGGGTTAGTCAGGCCCCTTGAACAGAGATGGTGGCGGATGAACCGAAAGGCCAACGGCAGCGCTCAATCCCGTAGTGGATACTGATGGCCCCGTGTCCTAGGGGTATCTAATAAATTGGAACTGGCCCTCCAGGTTGGGGGTTGTGCTTTGGGTTAACTACCCACCCACAAAAAAAAATGTTGTTACGAAGCAACCAATAGCCTCGGAAAGGACTGATTTTACTGTTGACGACCCTGCTAAACGAAAAAAGGACAACGACGTACGTATCTGCACCTGGAATGTGAGAACATTAAACAGGAGAGGTGCAGGCGACAACTAGCGGAAGCCCTAAACTGCTACAAAGCAGATATTACTGCCATCCAGGAAATACGATGGGATGGGCCGGGCAAAAAGAGGATGAAAAACTGTGACATCTACTACGGACCGTGTTATAGTGAGCAGAAACAGCGACTATTCGGATGCGGATTTGTTATAAGAGCCAGACTTAGGCAAGAAGTCTTATGTTTTCAAGACATTAGCGAACGCATAGTAACAATCCGCATAAAGGCCAAATTCGCCAACATAAGCCTTATATGCGCTCACGCTCCGACGGAAGAAAAAGATGATATAGCTAAGGATTGCTTCTACGAGCTCCTTGACAAAACCTATGAGCGACTACCAAAGTACGATGTTAAAATCGTGCTGGGAGATTTTAACGCAAAGGTAGGAAGAGAAGACATCTTTAGAAGTATTTTCGGAAAACATAGCCTACACGACAACACGTCTGGTAACGGACTTAGGCTAATAGATTTCGCTACGGAACGAAATGCCACTATAGCCAGCACACGGTTTCCTCACCTCGATATCCATAAAGGGACATGGCGGTCTCCAGATCAACGAACGGTCAACCAAATTGATCACATTGCGATAGATAAGAGGCACGCATCCAGTATTTTGGATGTCCGAACATTCCGAGGAGCTAACATCGACTCGGATCACTACCTTGTAGCAGCCAAGGTAAGAATGCGGATATCCACCACGCCACAACAATCCAGAAATACTGTGAAAAAATTTAATGTCGGAAGACTGCAATCGCTAGAGACCGCCAAGACCTTCGCACAATGCGTATCCCTTAACCTCTCGATTAACACCATACCACCAGCATCGAATGTCGAAGAGCAATGGCAACGATGCCAACAGGCCATTAGATCAGCCGCAACTGATGTTCTAGGTTTCTCGCGCCCACCAGCAAGAAACCCCTGGTTTGATGAGGAATGCCGACAGATGCTCGCAGCCAAGAACGAGGCCTATAAGGCTAAGCTGCAGGTGAAGACGAGAGACAAGGCTGCCGGAAATGACGGCCTTCCCGCTGAGCTCTATAAGGCCGGCGGAGATGACTTGGTAAGTAACATCCACCAACTCATAAGCCAAATCTGGTCGAATGAAAATATGCCTGAAGAATGGAACCTCAGCATCGTTTGCCCGATCCACAAAAAAGGAGACCCTCTGAACTGCGCCAACTACAGAGGCATAAGTCTCCTCAACATCGCCTACAAGATCCTATCTGCCGTAATATGTGAACGCCTGAAACTGTTTACCAACAACCTGATTGGCCCTTATCAGTGTGGTTTTAGGCCAGGAAAGTCCACAACCGATCAAATTTTCACACTTCGGCAGATCCTGGAAAAAACTCAAGAAGTCCAAATCGATACCCACCACCTATTCATCGATTTCAAAGCCGCATATGACAGCATTTATAGAGACGAACTGTACAGAGCCATGTCTAGTTTTGGTATACCGCCCAAACTCGTCCGTTTGTGTAGGATGACGATAGAGAATTCTCGCTGTTCTATCAGGGTCGGAAACGACCTCACCGACACATTCGATACCAAAAAAGGATTTAGGCAAGGCGATGCGCTGTCATGTGACTTCTTTAATCTGATTCTTGAGAGGATTGTGCAAAACTCCAAAGCCAACACCAGAGGCACAATTTTCCAAAAGTCGGTGCAACTACTAGCATACGCTGACGATATTGACATCATTGGTAGGACTCAACGTGATGTCATAGCCACGTTTGCTAGTATAGAGAAGGAAGCGGCGAAAATGGGTTTAGCTGTAAATGAGGGTAAGACTAAGTATATGCTGTCATCACGAAAGGACTCACAACATCGACGAATTGGACAGAACGTCACCATTGACAGATATAACTTTGAGGTAGTACGGGACTTTGTCTACCTCGGCTCCGCTATTAACTCTGACAACAACATCTCGTCAGAAATTAAAAGAGATTACTCTTGCCAACCGCTGTTTCTTCGGGCTAAGAAGGCAATTTAGTAGTAAAGCCCTCACTCGAACTACTAAGGAGATCCTATATAAGACCCTGATCATCCCAGTCCTGCTCTACGGCGCTGAAGCATGGACCGTATCAAAAGCGGATGAAGAAATCCTTGGTAGATTCGAGAGGAAAATTCTTCGAAAAATCTTCGGTCTCGTTTGTGTTGACGGGCTATGGAGACGAAGATTCAACCAAGAACTATACGAGCTGTACAGCGACATGCCCCCGGTCAAAAAACTCCACATTGGACGTTTAAGATGGCTAGGACATGTAGAACGAATGGACACCAATACTCCGGCTCGCAGAGTCTTCGATTCCCAGCCAGACGTCGGACGCAGTAGAGGAAGACATCGCCTTAAGTGGCGCGCACAAGTGGAAACCGACCTCAACCAACTTGGAGTGCGTAACTGGAGGCAGTTAGCTAAGGACCGGGCTAATTGGAGAGGCATGTTGGTTGAGGCCCAGGTTTATTCCGGACTGTAGCGACACTTAAGTAAGTAAGTAAGTAAACGACCACAATACTTATCCTAAGAAGCAATTTGGCTTCAGAAGATACCACAATACTTTCCATCAGGTACTCCGAATTTGCAATTGTTTGAAAAGTAATCGGTCTCAAGGTAAATCAACTGGGATGGTAATATTAGACATTTAAAAGGCGTTTGATTCAGTTTGAAACGAGGGTCTTATTTATAAAATGATCCACTTTAACTTCCCTCCATATATATGTAAAGTAGTACTGTCTTTCTTGTCATAGCGTTCTTTGAATGTTCATATAAATGATAGCATTTTAAACTCAGTTGAAATTAGTGCAGGTGTACCATAAGGCTCAGTTCTTGGACCGGTCCTCTATAATATTTTCACACCCGATTTGCCACATTTACCAAACTGTGAGGATTGCCATTTTTGCTGATGACACTGCTATATATTCATCCCATCAATTCGCTCTCAACATTAAGAGCAATTTAAAAGGAAGGAATGGATATACTAGTAAAGTACTATAGTAGATGGAAAATAAAACTCAATGAAGGAACAACTCAAGCGATTTTTTTCACTCGAAAAAGAAAATCTTGCTCTCTTCCCAGCAGACACATTCAGTTGAATGCAACCAATATTAATTGGGAGCCTTTGGTTAGGTATTTGGGTGTTTATTTAGATACAAGACTTACGTTTAAAGACCACGTTAGTAAAACACTAAACAAAATCGGGATTGCAATTAAAATGTTATATCCATTCATTAATCGTAAATCGTTATTATCTATAGACAATACACTAATTCTACACAAATTAGTTTTTAAGGCAATATTATTGTACGGTTGCCAAGTATTGGGCGACGGTGCCGTCTGCCATATTAAAAAATTGCAAGTTTCCCAAAATAAAATTTTAAAAATGATGCTCAATTTATCATGGAGATATTCAACTATTGACCTCCATCAAAAGGCCAATGTTGAACTGATTTCTAATAGGATCGACCGACTTAAACGTACATTTTTAACAAGATGCAGCTTCGTCCGTCTGTCCATCCGTCCGTTCGTACGTCAACAGTTTTTGGGCCTTAAATTTTGAGCTAGAAGGATGAAAAAATGCCATAAGACAGACAATATATATATATATATATATATATATATATATATATATATATATATATATATATAAAATATATATTTATATATAAATACGTATTTAACAATGTTTAAATAAATAAATAAATAAAAACTTGAACGAATAAATAAATAAATAAATAAATAAATAAATATTTGTTTATTTTATTTAAATTTGTTCAAGTTATTTATTTATTTACTTATTTATTTATTTATTTATTCATTCATCTATTTATTTATTTATTTAAACATTGTTTAATACGTTTTTTTATATAAATATATATTTTATATATATATATATATATATATATTGTCTGTCTTATGGCATTTTTTTTATTCTTTAGGTATTTATTTTTTTCTATTTATATACTTTTTTTTTCTTATTGTATTGAGGGTTTTATAGTATTTTTGCCTCAACGTATATATGTTAAATAAAATTTCTTAATAATTAAAGAAACATATTTCAATAGAGAGATAATTACCATTATCAAATTATTTTATTGTAAAATTAATACAACAATAATTTAATACTCAATAATTTATCTATCTATCTATGGGTATACAAATGGTTTTTGTAAGAAAACACCCCTTAATAGTGGGCATGGGTTAAAATAATTCAAAAACGAAATGTTTAATTTGTTTTTATGGAATATTTGCATCGAAATTCTTGTCAAAATTCTTTAAAATCAGAACAAAAACGTTTTTACTAAAAACGCCCCAAAAAGTGGGCGTAGCAAAAAACTTTTCATAGAATAAAAATATAGACCACACTGAAGAAGCCCAAAATATGCTTAAACACAATAAATTTATTCTGAACTTTTAGAGATATATATATTTTTCCCCGTTATTTGCCCGTGGTCATCATTTTAAGTATAGATCGAGAAAATCAACATTAAACAAAATTGCAGCAAGATGTACCTACCGTTAATTCTCTTCTTGAACAATAAAAAACATTTTTATAACTTGTTGACCATACTTACATATACTTTTTATACTGGGAAAGTAAAAAGTCCAACAACGTCTCGTATTTTGATTAAATAAACAATTTTCTAGAGAACTGGGAATTGTATAACCCTTACCCCTTTAAAACAGCAGCTTGAATTCTTGTGAAAATAAATCATCGGCACCTGCTGAGGTGCTAACTGTATCTGTATTTCATGTATGCTACAAACTCATGTTGTCTCACTGTTAAACCAAACAGCGTTATCGGGATATTTATTTTGAAAGGGCTGCGAACAGTGAACACGTTTATAGCAATGAAGTGGAAGGATGTGTTAATTTAAGAATGAGGGGTTGATACTCCTATATGAACATGTCAAGCTCTGGATAAAAATATGGTGAAATTTAACCAAACTAATAAATGTCCAGTACTGAGGAGCATGTTGCATTAAAATATACCAGCGGTTGTATTGGTTACCACCAACTTGCATGATATCAACCACTCTTTTGCTTCTTAGTTACAGTCCGTGTGGATAAATTGCGAAGGCATTTACGAGCGGTTATCCTTTATGATTTACATATTATGATGAGCTTGGTTACATATATGTAGTTCGTTGTTTGTAATTTCGTACATAAGGGATACAACCACAATTTAGTATCTGGCAATAAAATGGAACAAAATATGACTGTAATTTCATCTATTAGTTTTCTTTTAAAGTATGAACTTGCATAACAGTTGTGAACGCTTAATAAAAATGTAAAACTGAATCTTATGTTTTCAAAATGAATTTAATTTACTGAAAAGTAAAATAAGATCTATTTTTATGCAGGTATCCGTATTCAATGTAATTGTCTCATTATGTTCATGAGTAGCCTTAGTCTGCCAATCATCTCTTTAAGGGAAATTATTGAACTGGGAAGATATATCCTTTCCAATGCAGAAGAAATCAACGGTGGCGTATACAGTCCCAGTAAGGATAGACAAGGGAAAAACCAAAATTAGGTATCTAAAGGCAAAGATTATGGAATCTATACAGGTGACGCATTGAGAACAAAAAACAGAAACTTTTGCTCAGTAGCTTCATGGTACGGGAGGGCGGTGTGCATGAAAACACATGAAAAACAAGAACAAAACATATGGCGGGCTGTGCCAGCACGACCCGCCATAGAACAATTTTTCTTATGTGGAGTGCGTCATCTGTATAGAATTCATAATCTTTGCTAAAGGGTAAGCCAGGCCTCTTGAACAGAGATGGTGGCTCAAGAGCCGAAAGGATAACGGAAGCGCTCAATCCCGTAGTGGATACTGAAAGGAATGATTTTACTATGGACGGATATGCTAACCTTACCCTTAGCTGGTCCACAGCGGACACCGTCATCCAGGAATTCGTGTTTTCTTGAGCAGCAACAGCGACTATTCGGATTTGTATTTGTAATAAGTGCTAGACTTAGGCAAGAAGTCTAATGGTTTGAAGACATTAGCGAACGCATTGCTACAAACATCATCAAATCCAAATTCGCCAACAATAGCTTCGAGAAAATAGTCCAAAAACCAATAAATTACTACATTCAAAATAACCTAAACAATCTGGATTTTGACCAACACACAACTGCATTACGGCGTTTGATTAACGTCTCCGAAGCCATACGACAAGCAATGGTTGGATGTGAAACTCAGGCTGTTGAATTAATACTTTTTTCAACACTCGGCTTCCGATTTTAGTTAATCATTGTTAAATATATGGCACGGTCCGAGCCATATCAATGATGACGACCTTGAGATAATATAGGTCGATGATCTGAACAAAACAGTCTCTTGCTAAACTGTACAAAATCCAAGTGTATAGTTATATCAAGGAAGCCATTTAACTAGCCTAACGTCTTCAAAATCAAAATCAATAACTCCTCAATAGAGTGTAGAGATCTTCAATAAAACCCTCACATGGAAAAATCAAATAAATCAAGTTGCGGGAAAAACGAATGGTGCGCCCGTGGAAACCCGCCTTCTACTTGCAAAAACGTTGTTCATACCACTGCTTACTTACGGCTATGAGGCTTTCTGCAAATGTGACTTTTCTAGTAAAAGGAAGCTCAATGTCGCTTTTAACTGCGTAACACCATATGTTTTTGGACTATGAATGTCGTATTTATAATAATCCATTTCAGATCCTCCTCCAAGCTCGTACATTGAACCTTCGCTTTCATAACATACAATCACACAAACCCGAATATTTGAATTTTGCGCCATTTAATAGTACTGTGTTGCCAACAAAAGAAAGTGACAGCTGATAGTTCAGGGCTAGTAAAATACCCTATCCCATCCCATCCTTAAAATTAATATCCCCAAATTGTGGGTTTTATGGGAATGAAATATAGAAAATGACATTGTTACAACATATTTTTTAGACAGTTTATCAAAATCTTTTATGGTTCGACAAAAAACAACGTTCTTCTATATGCCTTGGGAGAGGGTATACAAATGTTTTTTCTAGGCAAACTCCCCTAAAAAGTGGGCCTGGGTTACAATGGTCTTAAAATGTTAATATTAATTTTATTAAAGTTGTTACATCAAAAGTTTTTTTTTCGAATATTTGAAAATTTGACAGAAAAAGTTTTTTTTACCAAAAACGGCACCAAAAAGTGGGCGTGGCGAAAAGAAGTAGGACCTAAAAATCGGTGACCGACAGACGGACAGACGGACAGACAGACATGGCTCAATCGACTCAGCTAGCGATTCTGAGTCGATCCATATACTTTGAGTTATATATAGCTTAATTTCTATATGTTACAAACTATGTATCAAACCTAATATACCCCTATGGGATAGGGTATAAACAAAACAGTTTATCAAAAAAATGTACGGTTCGTCTATATCACGTTTTTCAATTGCATAGCAATGGGGTAGAGTATACAAACGCCCCCTAAAAGTAAGTGCGTCAAAATGATATAAGGAAATGCATCTTACATTATTTTCGAAGTGTTTCCGTCAAAACTTTTTCAAAGTTTACTAAACTTTTGCCGAAAATAGTTTTTTTTTTTAATAAAACGCGTACAAAAAATGGACGTGGCTAAAAACTTTATATGGATGAAATATAGTTTATATATATATCCCACAATATGTGAACTACCGTTTACCAACAACCTGATAGGCCCTTACCAAGTATACGAAATGACACACAACATCGATGAATTGGACAGACATTTGACAGATATATCTATAATAACTTTAAGGTTGTAAGGGACTACATCGGCTCCATTATTAACTCTGACAACATCTCGTCAGAAATAAAATGAAGAATTACTTTTGTCAACCGCTGTTTCTTTTGGCTATAAAGGCAATTTAGTAGGAAAGCCCATAATTGAACTACTAAGGGGATCCCATACAAGACCCTGAGCATCCCAGTCCTGTTCTACGGTCACTGCACTGAATCATAAGGCGTATCAAAAGCGGATGACGAAATACTTGGGCATGAGCAAAATGAGAAAAATTATCCGCATTGGATTTAAGATGGCAAGGATATGTAGAGCGAATCGACACCATTACTCCGGCTAGCAGAGTCTTGAATTCTCAGCCAGACGTCGGACACAGTAGAGGAAGATCTCGCTTTAAATGGAGCGCACAAGTAAAAAATTACCTCAACCAACTCGAAGTGCGCAACTGGAGGCAGTTAAAATTAGTACAATCGAAATGTAAGTTACTTTTTATCTCTTCTATCACATTGAAAGATACAAATTTTATAAACTCACCATAAATTGCAACTATGGGCGTTTAGCACGCAAACCACAAATCATTAATCTTATGAAGCCGTTGATGTTTTTGACATTTCTCGATTAGTCATTCGATTCAAAGCATCATCTACATAAAAATATTCTCTTTTGGTGAAAACCAAAATCATCCCTAGGACATTATCCACAGAATCTTTTTTGAAAATACATACCACTACATTTTTCCTTGTTTTTGATGTTAGCATGGTGCGAATGACTGAATATAGAAAATATTATATAGCGACATAAAATTAAATAATGATAAGCGAATACAACCATTAAGTGATTCCACTTAAATGAACACACGAGGTGAATAACGATAATACCAGCTGATGCAAGGGGGATGACAAATTCAATCCAAACCATTGTTTACAAAGGATAATTGAATGCAATGGGGAGAGTTCATAGAACGTTGTTGGTGCTTTTTATCTCTAGACTTTATGGTTAATAACGCAATTTGTTGACTTCTCGAATCATATGAAATATCCATCGGCTCGAATTTATTAGCCTATGAATTATCATTTTGTAAAACGTTTAAATTTGTGTGTCTTAAATGTTTTAAATGGCACTTTAATATTTCTAGTATAATTATAAAATTATATTGAAACCTTCTTTAAACCACAAATTTATCTTAATATGTCCTTCAGACCAAAAATCGAATTCTATTTAACAATTGGACATTTTATTTTGAAAACGCAATAGCTTGTTTATTTATTTATTTAAGCTTAGCAGCACTTAAGACTAAATTAACCTAACTAAATTTATTTCTTAGAAAAAGGGTTAAGGTGTAGTGGTAGACGAGGGAGTTCCGCAGAGTAAGTTTGTTGCAATGATATGAAAATAAAAACATATGAGAGGCTACAATCCGCTATGCGGATCCTTTAAATTAATATCCTCAAAATATAGGCCTTATGGCGATGAAATACAGAAAATGACATTGTCACAATATATTGCTCAGACAGTTTCTCAAAATCTTTTGTGGTTCGAAAAAAAAAAAACAACGTATTTCTATTGCTTATGCCTTGGGATGGGGTATACAAATGGTTTTTGTAAGAAAACGCCCCCAAAATGTGGGCGTAGGTAAAAATTATCTGCGGACAAAATGTTTATATTACCATTGCGGAAGTATTTGCATCAAAAATTTTTTCGAATCTTTTAAAATTTGGACAAAAAGCGTTTTTTACTAAAAACGCCATCAAAAAGTGGGCGTGGCAAAAAACTTTGTATGAACGAAATATAGATATTAGGATTGTCTAAATATGCTGCTCAGACACTTTTTTGAAATTCCTTACGGTTTGGCCAAAAAATAAGTTTTCCGAAAAAGGGGGCGTGGCAGTGGGCGGATTTCAAAAATTTTTACACTTGTTCTGGTGGCACGGACGAGGATCCTATATACCAAATTTCATTATCCTAGCTCAAAACTTAAGGCCCAAAAATCGGTGACGAACAGACAGACGGACGGACGGACAGACAGACATGGCTTAATCGACTCAGCTAGCGATTCTGAGTCGATCCATATACTTTGAGGTATATGTAGCAAAATTATTTCTCTATGTTACAAACTAAGTATCAAAACTAATATACCCCCTATGGGATAGGGTATAAACATATGAGAAGGCTACAATCCGCTGTGCGGATCGTTGAATACCCTATCCCATCCTATCCATAAAGCTAAATTCCCCAAAAAAGTGGGCATGGCTAAAAACACGATGTGGATAAAATAGAAAAAATGATATAGTGACAACAAATTCTTCAGACTGCTTACAAAACACTTTTACGGTTCTACAAAAGACCAGGTTTTCTCCTGCATATGTTATGGGGTAGTGTATAAAAATGGTTTTTATATAAAAACGCCCCCAAAAAGTGGGCGTTGGTTAAAATGGTATATAGACGAAATGTTTATATTAATAATGTTAATGATTCTGCATCAACATTTTTTTCGAAAAATTTAAAATTTGACCGAAAACAGTTTTTTATTGAAAACGCCCCCAAAAAGTGGGCGTGGCAAAAAACTTTATATAGACGAAATATAGATATTAATATTGTCTAAATATATTGTTCAGAACCTTTTTTAAAATTCCTTACGGTTTGGTCAAAAACTGAGTTTTTCTTAAAAGGGGGCGTGGCAGTGGGCGGATTTCAAAAAAATTTACACTTGTTCTGTAGGCAGAGACGAGAATCCTATATACCAAATTTCATTATCCTATCCCCATCGTGTTTTAAGCCATGTCCACATTTTGGGGGTATTAGTTTTACAAATGGGATGGGATAGGGTATACAACTACCCGTACAGCGGATTGTAGCCCTCGCATATGTTTTTATAACCTATCCCATAGGGGTATATTAGTTTTGATACTTAGTTTGTAACATAGAGAAATAATTTTGCTACATATGCCTCAAAGTATATGGATCGACTCAGAATCGCTAGCTGAGTCGATTAAGCCATGTCTGTCTGTCCGTCTGTACGTCACCGATTTTTAGGCCTTAAATTTTGAGCTAGGATAATGAAATTTGGTATATAGGATCCTCGTCTCTGCCTACAGAACAAGTGTAAATTTTTTTGAAATCCGCCTACTGTCACGCCCCCTTTTAAGAAAAACTCAGTTTTTGACCAAACCGTAAGGAATTTTAAAAAAAGTTTCTGAACAACATATTTAGACAATATCTATATTTCGTTTATATAATTTTTTTTTCCACGCCCACTTTTTGGGGGCGTTTTCAATAAAAAACTGTTTTCGGTCAAATTTTAAATTTTTCGAAAAAAATGTTGATGCAGAATCAATAACATTATTAATATAAACATTTCGTCTATATACCATTTTAACCCACGCCCACTTTTTGGGGGCGTTTTTATATAAAAAACATTTTTATACACTACCCCATAACATATGCAGGAGAAAACCTTGTCTTTTGTAGAACCGTTAAAGTGTTTTGTAAGCAGTCTGAAGAATTTGTTGTCACTATATCATTTTTTTTATTTTATCCACATCGTGTTTTTAGCCATGCCCACTTTTTTGGGGATTTTAGTTTTATGGATAGGATGGGATAGGGTATTCAACGATCCGCACAGCGGATTTTAGCCTTCTCATATGTTTTTATACCCTATCCCATAGGGGTATATTAGTTTTGATACATAGTTTGTAACATAGAGAAATAATTTAGCTACATATACCTCAAAGTATATGGATCGACTCAGAATCGATAGCTGAGTCGATCTAGCCATGTCTGTCCGTCCGTCCGTCCGTCCGTCCGTACGTCACCAGTTTTTGGGCCTTAAATTTTGAGCTAGAAGGATGAAATTTGGTACACGTGCTCTTTGTTGCTCCCAGCAGAACAAGTGTAAAAATTTTTGAAATCCGCCCACTGCCACGCCCCCTTTTTAGAAAAACGTATTTTTTGGCCAAACCATAAGGATAATGAAATTTGGTATATAGGATCCTCGTCTCTGCCTACAGAACAAGTGTAAATTTTTTTGAAATCCGCCTACTGTCACGCCCCCTTTTAAGAAAAACTCAGTTTTTGACCAAACCGTAAGGAATTTTAAAAAAGTTTCTGAACAACATATTTAGACAATATCTATATTTCGTTTATATAATTTTTTTTTCCACGCCCACTTTTTGGGGGCGTTTTCAATAAAAAACTGTTTTCGGTCAAATTTTAAATTTTTCGAAAAAAATGTTGATGCAGAATCAATAACATTATTAATATAAACATTTCGTCTATATACCATTTTAACCCACGCCCACTTTTTGGGGGCGTTTTTATATAAAAAACATTTTTATACACTACCCCATAACATATGCAGGAGAAAACCTTGTCTTTTGTAGAACCGTTAAAGTGTTTTGTAAGCAGTCTGAAGAATTTGTTGTCACTATATCATTTTTTTTATTTTATCCACATCGTGTTTTTAGCCATGCCCACTTTTTTGGGGATTTTAGTTTTATGGATAGGATGGGATAGGGTATTCAACGATCCGCACAGCGGATTTTAGCCTTCTCATATGTTTTTATACCCTATCCCATAGGGGTATATTAGTTTTGATACATAGTTTGTAACATAGAGAAATAATTTAGCTACATATACCTCAAAGTATATGGATCGACTCAGAATCGATAGCTGAGTCGATCTAGCCATGTCTGTCCGTCCGTCCGTCCGTCCGTCCGTACGTCACCAGTTTTTGGGCCTTAAATTTTGAGCTAGAAGGATGAAATTTGGTACACGTGCTCTTTGTTGCTCCCAGCAGAACAAGTGTAAAAATTTTTGAAATCCGCCCACTGCCACGCCCCCTTTTTAGAAAAACGTATTTTTTGGCCAAACCATAAGGAATTTTGAAAATTTTTCTGAACAACATATTTAGACAATCTGAATATCTGTATTTCGTTCATATAAAGTTTTTTGCCACCCCCACTTTTTGGGGGCGTTTTTAATAAAAAACGTTTTTCGGTCAAATTTTAAAATTTTCGAAAAAACTTTTGATGCAGAATCATTAGTAGTATAAATATGAACATTTCGTCCATAGACTATTTTAACCCACGCCCACTTTTTGGGGGCGTTTTTATATAAAAACCATTTTTACACACTACCCCATAACATATGCAGGAGAAAACCTTGTCTTTTGTAGAACCGTCAAAGTTTTTTGTAAACAGTCTGAACAATTTGTTGTCACCATGTCATTTTCTTTATTTTATCCACATCGTGTTTTTAGCCATGTCCACTTTTTGGGGATTTTAGTTTTACAGATAGGATGGGATAGGGTATTCAACGATCCGCACAGTGGATTGTAGCCTTCTCATATGTTTTTGTTTCATTTTTATACCTTTGCTACGCTTACATCAACCACACCAAAATTCTCGCTGCTTCATCAGAGTCGCTACCAGCAAAAGCCGATATCGACATCATTGGTATGGAGAAGGAAGTTTGCCAAGCTTGGGTTTAGCAGTCAATTAGGATAATACCAAGTATTTGCTCTCAACACGAAAGGACACACAACATCCATGAATTAGACAGAACGTCATCATTGACAGATAAAACTTTAAGGTAGTACGGAACTTTGTCTACCTCGGTTCTGCTATTAAGTCTGACAACAACATCTCGTCAGAAATTAATGTAAGAATAACTCTTGCCAACTGCTCTTTCTTCGGGCTAAGAATGCATTTTAGTAGTAAAGCCCGAAATACTAAGGAGATCATTTACATAACCCTGTTTATCCCAGTTCTGCTCTACGGCGCTGAAGCATAGAAAAAATCTTCATCCCATTTACGTTGACGGGCTATGGAGTCGAAAATTGAACCACGAACTATACGAGCTGTACAGCGATGGACGTAAAAGGTGGTCATGTAGAGTGAATGGACATAAAACTCCGACTTCGTTTCCCAGCCAGACGTCGGACGCAGTAGTGGCGCGTACAAGCAGCAACCGACCTCAACCAACTTGAAGTGCGTAACTCGAGGCGATTAGCTAAGAACCGGACTGTAGCTCCACTTAAGTAAGTAACTTGAATGCTGCTAGGTATGTGGCCCATTTTTGCACCAATTTATTTAATTGACTTCAGTTTTCCTCAAGAAGAACTTTTGATCTATCGCGTATAGTAACGTAAATATGTATGAAGGGATATTCGGTATAACTGAATCGCATTATGTATCGAATTCGCTTGCAATTTAAAGCAACTTGAACTGACGAAATGCATTACCTGTCTAATCAATTGACCAAAATAAAATCCTCTGAATCTATTTGTATAAGCATGAAAATTGCAAGTTCAACAAAATATAACTTCATTATCAATGCAAAAAAAAAACTTTTTTCAAATACATATATCCCAGTTAATACCTATCTATTAAGGGCAATAAATCTCCCAACATAATGCGTAACCAGTTAGAGAAAGACATTTTCGTCAAGTAAAAGAGCAAAGCCATAAACGACTTGCCACAAAATTACTTATATGGTAGTAACATTTTATTACCTCCATTGTCTGAAAAGATTTCTTTGTTCGTTTATACACGGACGTTACTGAAACCAACCACTTCTTTTCACTGGGTCGTGTCAGAAATTCTTAAACACTTCCCAAGTGCGTAGACAGTATGTAGTTTGTCACCCCAGTACGGTCGGTTGGGACGATAAATAATGATACTGTGTTTGACGTACCACTGATTCCAAATAAACTTACAAAGAATTCAATAGAAAACATCAGCAGCAGATTAATTTAATTAAGCACACGATTTCATCCCTTTCTCTAGTGAACGTGTGTGTAACGTTAAAGATTAGGAAGGAATAAAACATATTCACCCTAAGGATGTTTAAATATTGTTTCACAGACGCTTTTTAGGTTCGAGCGCTTACTGGGGGTTGAATATTTATAATCAAGAATCACCCTGAGCGAAATATTTTAGAAAGTATCTAATAGTATATGCTAAAATGAACTATAAGGTATTGTTCAAAACCTTAAATGGTCAAATGGTAGGCAATGCGATTATAAGAAACCTTGAATTTTCACCTAGCTGATGCCTAAAAACTACGATTCCCAGCCTTCACGTGGCAACCGCTGAGGGTAACATTAAATAAGGCCAAATGAAATAACACCAAATTTCAAAAAAATAACAACAGTGCGCCCAAGCAGAGGGTTCATACTTTGCATATATCTGAGTGCGAGTTTGGATGTATGCCAAGTTTGGGCTCACTGTTGGATTTGGTTGGCTAGAATTGAACGGGATATACGATTCTTCCATCATTATTGGAGAAACAGGGAAATTGTCTTCCTTCATCAATGCGGTAACCAGAAATCTGGACGACTACTCAGACGAAGCAGAAAAAGCTAGAATGTATCAAGTAATATATGATACAAAAATTCTAGGAGGAGCCAAACATTTATAGAATGCCAGCCCACCAGAGGATTGGACATCATGCATCACCAAGCTGAAACAGCACTACCGATCGTCAAATGATCAAATTTCTATATCCAGAAATAACGGAACATTAATAGTGAGTACTATTAGTGAATTAGACAATAAGATAAAACTATTAGTATAGAATGTTGATAATGGCGAGGTTATGACACATATATTTTGTGGTATAATTGTACAAAAAGCAAAAGAATTAGTATACGGTGCTCTAGCCACGGCTTTAATGGGAAAGAGTAATTTGTCAGAAATTAGAAATATAGTTAATAATTTTATTAGACAGGATCAAGGAAATTTAGAGAGTAAAACATTTTAAAACCAATTAAATCGCGCGATCAAGGATATGGAAAGGTGACACTCCAGGAAAGATGTTCGCAAGTTTTACCAAAGTGTAAAACGTCAAAGCCAGGGATGCAAAGCTCGAAAATAATCCTGTCGAGATGAACTAGAAAATATTGTAGTTGAGACACAGTCGATGCTGAGGATATTCAAGAACCACTTCTACAGACTGTTAAACGACAATGACGAACAATATTCCGCTATCAGGCTAAACGAACCATTTAATATTAGCGATGACAGCGAAAACTACCAACCACCAGATATAAGTGAAGTGAGCTAAGGCTTTCGAAACAGTTTGCTACATATGGACTTCCCCAAATACTGATTCTCTATAAATACAGGGGTACCAAAAGGATAAATTCCCTAACCCACTCTATTTCTGATAGCCACTTATACAAACGACACCGTAAACTGTCATGGCACTAAGCTATAAGACAAGATAAATTTATAGTGACATCTAACGCAAGGTAGAATAATGAAGGCATAGTCCAAGTTATACTACACGGTGCAAAAATAACCATTTTTACATTTTTACATGCATATGCTTATGACATAGTTCATAAGGATATATTAAACCATCTAAAAACAAATAAACATTACAACCACGTTTTAAGGAATGCTTAGCCTGCGTTAATGGCTACGCGTATTCGCGTTGCGCGAAAAGAACAAGCAAGCAATGGAATGAATTTCCATAAGACATATATCCACTAATATACATAGGTTAGGTTAGGTTAGAGTAGCTGGCAGCGTTCGCCAGCACACTTAGACCACTTTGGTCAATTGTGATACCAACTGCTGGGAATCGAAGACTCTGCGAGCCGGAGTATTGGTGTAGACTAGTTCTACATGTCCTAGCCATCTTAAACGTCCAATGCTGGATTTGATGGCCGCTTGGCTGTCCGAGAAAATGCTAATATCCTTGGCAGATATTAGATTCTCTTTTAGCCAGGATAAGGCTTCTTTGATCGTCATAAGTACCGCCTGGAACACGCTACAGTGATCAGGAAGACGGAAAGATAGGCTGAGATTTAGCCTTTCGGAGAAGACACCAGCACCCACTCCGTCATTTTTTTTAGAGCCATCGGTATAAAATTGGATCAAGCACAGGTTTAGCACAGGTTCGTAACTCTCCCATGACGTTCTGACTGGGATTGTGACCCGGAAACTCTTATCAAAGTTTAACCTGGTAAGGGTATAATCGGTGTTTTCAGGAATATTTGTATGTTCGTTTAGATTTTTTGAGTGGTCAGATTGAATATTTGGCCACTGTTGGATGGCCTTAAGACTTATGGCTGAATTAGCTACTACTTGCTTACCGAAAATATCTAGGGGTAGTAGGTGGAAAAGAATGTCGAATGCTGCTGAGGGTGTTGTACGGAGTGCATCACCGATACACAGACACGCAGTTCTTTGCACCTTGGCTAGTTTGCGTAATACGAGGTTTCATTCCCCCACTTCAAGCCTATGGCTTTCTTGCAGGAATAAAGTGCGACTGTCGCTTTCATTACTCTTTCTGTTATGTTTAACTTCCAGTTAAGCTTCCTGTCCAAATTAAGTCCCAGGTATTTTGCTTTGTCTGAGAAGACTAGTTCTATTCCGTTTAGTGATGGGAGGTCAATGTGAGGAATTTTATATTTCCTAGTGAATAGGACCAGTTCAGTCTTGTGGGGGTTGAGACCCAGCTGATTGCCCATTTGGAAAGTTTATGTAGTGGGTTTTGAAGAAGCTCCTTGAGTATATTCAGGGGCCTTCCTGAGACAGCGATAGCAACGTCATCCGCGTAGGCAATCACGTGGCATCCCTCTGCTTTCAGAATGAGTTAAAGCTTGTTTACCACTAAGTTCCAGAGAAGAGGGGGCAGGACTCCATCTTGCGGGGTCCATCTACTGACATGTCTTCTGGTCGAAGCACCACCCATTGTTGTGTTGATAATCCGCAAATTAATTAACATTCTAAGTGATTGATCGACTTTCAGACATGTTAGTGCCTTAATGATCACTCCTGAATTAACGTTGTTAAATGCACCTTCAATGTCCAGAAATGCAACCATAGTATACTCCTTGCAGCATAACAACTTTTCGATAAAACGTACTAATGTGTGTAGGGCTGTTTCTACAGATTTGCCCTTGCAGAACGCATGTTGGGATGCAGATAGCTGAATTATATCAATGCTACTGCGAAGACGAATATCAATCAATCTTTGCAGGGTTTTCAGAAAGAATGATGATAAGCTAATCGGTCTCAAGTCTTTCGGATTGACGTGGGAACTTTTACCAGATTTGGGTATGAATAGTACTTTCACTTCTTTGCAAACCTTGGGAACCATGGTAAGATGAGATTCAAAGTCCGCAATAGTTCGGCTCGCACAATGCCATCAGGTCCCGCGGATTTAAAGGGTTTGAATCTGTGTATTGCCCAAAGTATTTTATCGTTTGTGATAAGATCTTGAAAGTTACCGGTCAATAGATTGATTCTATTGATGTCGTCTTACCTGGGAAATGGGGGTCCATTAGTAGTTCTAAGGATTCTTTGCTTGAAGTCGTCCAAGTGTCATCTGTTTTTTGAGAGAGCTTGGAATAGTTGGACTAGTGGATAGGATTTTTTGAAGTCTCTTCTATTTTATTACAGAAGAGTCTCCAGGATTTGCTCATGGACTTCCTCATTTCCGTTTGGTATATTGATTTTTTTTATACCCTATCCCATAGGGAGTATATAAGATTTGATACATAGTTTTAACATAGAGAAATAATTTAGCTAGATACAACTTGAAGTATATGGATCGACTCAGAATCGATAGCTGAGTCGATTAAGTCAACCTGTCCGTCCGTCCGTCCGTCACCAGTTTTTGGGCCTTAAATTTTGAGCTAGAATGATGAAATTTGGTACACGTGCTCTTTGTTGCTTCCAGCAGAACAAGTATACAAATTTTTGAAATCCGCCCACTAACACACCCCCTTTTTAGAAAAACGTAGTTTTTGGCCAAACCGTAAGGAATTTTTAAAAAGTGTTTGAACAGCATATTTAAAGAATCTCAATATATATATTTCGTCTATATAAACTTTTTTGCCCCGACCACTTTTTGGTCGGGTTTTTGGTTTTTATTAAAATATTTGGTTCATTTTTAAAATATTTGAAAAAAAAATTTCGATGCAAGATCATTGGCAATGACAATATGAACATTTCGTCTATACATCATATTAACCCACGCCTACTTTTTGGGGGCGTTTCCTTACAAAAGCCAACCCCAATGTGTATTCAATAGAAAACGTTGTTCTTTGTCGAACCATAACAGAATTTTATAAACTGTAAGAACAATATCTTGTGACAAAGTCATTTTCTATATTTTATTACCATAGAGCCCATAATTTGGGGATACAAATTTTAAGGATGGTATTCAACGATCCGCACAGCGAATTGTAGCCTTCTCATATGTTAATACCCTTTCCCATAGTGGTATATTATTTTTGACATTAAGTCTGTAATAATTTCGATACATATACCTCAAAGTATTTGGATCGATTCAGAATCACTAGCTGAGTCGATTTAGCCATGCCTGTGTCACCGATTTTTGGGCCTTAAATTTTGAGCGAGAGTGTTGAAATTTGGTATATAGATTATAGATAAAGCATTCTCTGATGTGTACGTCTAGTATTCTTTCCAATGTTTTCAGGAAAAACGATGTTAAACTTATTGGACGGTATGATTAAGCTAGTTCTATTGGTTTGCGTGGTTTGGTTATAAATACCATGTTTACCTCCCTCCAGGTTTGTGGTATATAGCCCCAATTGAAACTAAACCTGAATAAGGCAACCATAGTGGGTTAAAAAAGTCCAAGCCTTGTATGGTTTAAATGAGTTGATCGCCCATTTAACCTTATCCGAAGTGAAGAGTTTGCCGGATAAACTGTTGATTCTTTTTAGGTTTCTTGGGGGTGAGTCATCTGTCATGTGTTCATGAAACTCACTTGTGATGTTGGAGCCGGGGAAGTGTACCTGGAGAAGTGTACCTGGAGAAGTGTAGTCAACGTTACTTCCCGTTCGCATGTGATTGTACCGTCAGATTTGATTAGTAATCCCATTCAGTTTGTTTTATATTTCGAGAGTGCCATCTGAAGACGCGCCACCGCAGGGAGCTCTTCGAGTTCCCGGCTAATCTTTGCGTTGCTCGTAATAGGGGTGTTTGACGCTACTTTCATCGGCAGTATGTCATTCTTCGTTTCTTCGCTACCGGCAGCAGTACTAATACTAGCTATTGGTTGCGACGTGCTAGCGCTTGTTAGTTGTGACGACTTGCTCGTTGTAGCAGTGTCACTATTTTTTGGAGCCTGAATTGCAGACTTGTCGGATCCCTTGAGGATTATCTTGATTTGTCCAAATCGATAAGAGACCATCCCTGTGAGCTCCGCAAGCCTACGCATCGTACTCTCGTTAATCGCCAAGACCATGTGGACGACGTCTTTCTCGTCCGATCTTTGCAGAACTCTCCACGTTCTTGTATTCAGGTCTTTGTTCTAACCGTCTAGCATCGCCAGTATCCTCTCGTTTTCGACCCCGGTACACTGCGGGCAGAAGGCCCCAAGCATTACTTCCAACCCACATTTCTCTTTCAGTCTGAGGAAGTTGGTTTTCATCTATCCGAACATACTAACATGAGCCACCTGGCTTTGAAAGTTGTCCCGCGGAAAGCTGGATTCGCATCCTCATCACGCAGCTCGATCGTGATGTCCATAATCCTCTCTTGTATCTGAACCATTTGTTCAATGGTGAGAGGATTACGATCGATATCGACTGGTACGATACCTAATCTGACATAGCTCGCTATATCTCTATAGGAAGTTTTGACAGAGGTTGTTTTCCCAGTGCGAGCTCGTTTCGCTTCGGGTTGGTGTGTTGTCCTCGGCTCTCATCCGTTTCACTTCTGGACATTTAGCATCATCTTTTGTTTTTACATTGATGCGGGCTTGCTCTATGCTGCTACCCTGTTTTAGCGCTCTGACACTAAACAGGCAAGCTGATTAGGTTTTTGTTTCCCTCTAGGTTTCCTTAGTGTACAAGAGGATGACAGTGATTCGTTAAAGCTGATGTTAGCTTATCAACAAGTTTATCAAGCTCCTGGTTACTTTTAGGAGGGCTAGGTTGAGCATGGGAAACTAGTCTTTTTATAGTTTCCTTGTATTTTAGCCAGTCGGTTTTCGATGATTTCGAAAGTTTTCCTTAGGGAAGGGTTCAACATGGTCGTGGGCGAGATAGGCCAAAATCAAAATCTGTGTTTTGATTTCCAGTTGTACTGCGATTAAATCTCGATCGCTATAATTTGAGAGTAAATAAACATTTAGGCTACTCTTTGCGAGTATACAGGATCTTGATTACATTTGTCTTTGGTTTACAGAAGAGTATAGTATCGAGTTTTGAGTCCACATATCAGATCGTTGTGTGTTGTTAGACGGAGAAGAAGTGTAGCCGAATCCGTTTTAGAGTGATGGAGATTAATCTGTGTTAATCGCAGCATTTTTGCTACAGTCAGATCTCTCCACCACTGTGGACTGCGTGTCCTCCAAGTCCGAGGTTGCCAAAAGGTCATCCTCCATCAGAGAATGACTGTTTAATGAGACTGTCTCCATCAACGTGGCGTTGAACCTGTTGAGAGACAGAGTATTGCTATCAGTTTCCCTATCTAATGAATTTAATGAAGCCGTTCGATCTGCCAGATATGGAAAACTGTTACCAGTTTCCTTCTCCGGTATTGATGAGTCAGATCCATCTTCCAGAGAGGGAAAACTCATACCAGCAACATTTTCTAAGGCTCCTGTAGTCGTACAAGTAGGATAGGGAGGAGCCGCTACAGCATCCAGCTCATCCTTTTGTAGACCTTGAGTTTGAAAGACTCAAAACCATAGTTTATAAAGTCATTTCTTTCTTCTTTCTTTATTGATCACAATTAGCGCATCTATAAAGTCCCTGCAATTGGTCCAACGTTACCACCTTCCAATCATGTGTCGGAAGAGTGGGGTTGCAGTAGAATATAATTTGGATTATTTCATTCGCGTTCGAAGGTTCAGCTGGGATCCAGGTGCGTGATCGTGAACGACATGGTATGTTCTCCTTCGCAACCATCTCTAACTTTGAACCAAGCCACATACCCACCCGATTGTGGCTATGGCTATTCGATAGAGATCAAACGATCTCTGATCCGCACAAGCCATTAGCTTGATGTGGCCCTGATGCCAGCCAACAGGGTTGAGGCCCCGGGTATTCCCTTATTATGCTAAGGAACACTGTGGCCATCTTGAGAGGTATCAGCTTCCACCGTTCAGGTGAAATTGTACCATCGATGTCGCTGCGGTCAATCACCGCTAGCGTGATGTTACCTTTAAGCACCTCACTGAATGACTTCGATATGGCGCTGGGGTTTCCTCCAACGATCTCTGGCGTTTGGACGTAGTGTCCTTGCTCTCTGCAGTGAGCACTCCATTGGCAACTTTGGTTGCCCAGGCTAGTTAGACCTGCTGTTTGGTCGTTCTGGATTCTTCCGGAATACTTTGGATAAATTCCATTTGTCTAGCCGCGCGCGAATCTTAGAGGGGTTAGTACTTCTCCGAAGAGGACTTAAGGGATAGTTCCGAACCCCTTAGCTCCACGCGGCTACTGGTTGGGATGAGGGACTGCGAGCTGGAAGCTTTAATTCCGACTTCTCTTCCAGCTCTTCAGGAGCTACCCCAGCAGCACATTCTAGGCTAGTCAGGCTGAATATCGGTATGGACACCATAAACCGACCCAGTGGTGGTTAGAGAGGAAGGGAAAGGGAGGGTGATACGGAAGGGGGAGGGGCAGGAGGGGATCACTTACTCTTGGTTTCTGATCGCAACTGTGGATATACACGAGTATCTTTGATATACCCGAGTATCGAGCATCTGCAAGCTTCTCCCTCACCTGGGAAAAATTTATAAATGAAATAAAAAAATTTGTCTATTTTTAGTTGTGTTCTCAATTTTAACGGTATACCTCCTAAATAAAAGATACAAAATATCGAGTATATATAATTCAATATAGAAATCTAAATTCGAACGCCCAAGGAGCAAATATATGTAACCCAGCCGTGTACCAGTCGTTTATTACATAATTCATTTCAAAAGAATTTCATATCGCCGTCATTTCCAGCTATCGTTGCACAAACAATTCCAATTCTAATCAGACTTAAACTCTCTTTGAAAAAAACATAAAAATTAAGTTGAGTATTACATGAAACTTATAAAATCTTTAAACTTTATGCAAAAGGCACTGTATATAATAAATCTTATATAATTATTGCATTCGAGTAATTAAATTTGCATTCGAGGAAAATAAATTGGCCTGATTTGCAATATATCGTTATCCAGTTGTGAAACTATTCCCATGAATCACACGTTCTTAGGTATGTCTGATTATTTTAGAACGGGTTAGCTTTCGCCTTTCACCAAATTGTGATATATTACCTTCTAATTGTAAAGCAATCATTTTGCTATCGTCTAATTCAAATACATATGGAATTTTATGAATGCCGACATTGCGGATGAAATTCAAATAGGGGAGTTATCTAAATTCCACTTCACACCTATAGGAATGATATAATTATGTAGTATGTTTGTACTGTTTACTATCATAGAATACGACGCATTGTGAAGTAAGCACATCGTTTTGGCAAAATATTACCCATCCTTATTGGTAACGCCTCAAAGGAAGATATGATATTTATGGTTGATTTAATTTCTTGCTGATTTCTTGGTGTAGCGATGCTGCCATAAAATGTACTCTTTATTGTACAAGATATATTATAGTGATATGTAGTATTTTGATTTAGAAATCCTTACGATATTAAACAAAATTATACTGCATACCTTTAAGGCATAATATTCAAAGTTGGAATGGACATACCAAATCTAATGCATTAACATTGAGTAAGACACTTATTCATGACTTGCACCAACTTAGTATTTATTGAACCATCCAGACATTTTTTGGAGGATAAGTGAAATGCTTATATAAATGCGTTGTCGAATTTATTAACATTTACAGCCCGATTCTCCCCCTTGTGAGGAATCAAAAGTCACAAGCTCTTGTGACTATTCTTTGTGAGGATTATTGTGACTCGATAACATTTGTCGGATTCTCCGATAATCCTCACAAGAAAAGTCACAACGAAACTCACCACAGCAAAGGTGAATATATATATATGCAACGTTTGTACAAATTGTGGCTTGGTATTGTATAGTTATTTCGTATACACTTCTAATAACAGCCATGTGCAAGGAAATATAGCTCTGAATGAAACTATATTCAAAACAAATTTAATAAAACTGCAACGAGAACTTGAGAAGAACAAAATGTAATACATACTCGAAGTACAAAAGGCAAGGCTTCAAGCTCTGCATGAGATCCCAGCATAATGATTTTAAATTTAAATTTTACAAACGTGCTGTTCTTCGTCAATAACATGCGCCATATTCATTTCAACTTCCATTTTTAACACTACTCAACAATCAAAATATCAAATCTCAAATAATTGCTAGTTGTGACCTGCTCTGAAGGTGATCACAATTTCGATTGTTTTTGTGACTCTCACAAGTTGTGACTGTGGGGGAGAATACGAAAAAGTCACAAAATCGGCACATATCTAGAAGAAATCGATAGACCTCACTTAACACGGGGGTAACGTCCCTGAAAATAGTCGTGTTAAATAAAATCGTGCTAAACGAAACAAGAAACCAGTCAAAAGAGGAGTAAACTTCCATAATTTAAAAAAAATAAACCAAAAATATATATTTTTTTTTTGCTTTTTATATTACATATTTTTATTTAAAGCTTTTATTAATTCATGCATAAGAAAATAAACAAAAACATAACTACTCTTTGCGCAATATGTAAATCACACAAAAGTTTACAAAAAAAACCAAAAAAGTTGCACAGTTACCAACATTAAAGTTTATCACTGTTTACTCCATGTTTGGGTTTCATTAATGTTGTTCTTCTTGTTAAAAAAAAATCTGTTATTTTTGCTTAATTGGTACAAAGCCTTTTGTACGTTTCCTTACAAGGTAACATGCATAATGCTAACTCTCTTTTAAATTTCAGTCGCCTTTCAATTGAAGGATCTGAACTTAAGAAAAAAGACTCCAAGCTTAATGCGAGGCCTATTCTATGTGTTAAGTCCCTCACTGTTATCTCGTCAAGTTCACTTTCTATATCGCTGCTACTGGCATTCTGTTGTTTAGAGTTTTCTGCAATCATGTCAATTAAGTCTGTTTCGTCTAACTCCGTGTACTGCAATAAACCATGAAGGTCTTCGGTTGACATGTCTTGAAATCCTTCGCCTTCGATTGAATGCGCAAGCGTTAAGATCTTAGCAAATTCAGCTTCTCGCGTTTCGATCTCTTGTTCTTTTTCGATTGCTGCCGGCCAAAGTTGTTTCCAACATCCATTTAATGTTGACTTTGTTTAGCTCCTTTAAACATTGCGATACGATTTGGATGCAGTCTTTAATAGAAAAATGTTTCCATGCTTTGGTAACATCCATAGAGTTAGACTCTGTAAGATTTAAAACCCACCGCAATGAAGTCCTGATATAATAGGTCTTGAAGGTTTAAATTATACCTTGGTCCATTGGCTGGAGCAGTGAAGTGGTATTAGGTGGTAAGAACATGACTTTGATATTAGGATGAGACAAATTTTGTGGCCAGGAGCATTATCTAACAGCAACAGAGCTTTGAAGTTCAAATTTTGCTTTTTCAAATATTTTTCTACTTCTGGAACAAAACAATTTGAAAACCAGTTTTTAAAAAACTCTCCAGCAACCCAAGCCTTCGAGATTGCCCTCCAGAAAACCGGTAACGTGCTCTTTTCTATGTCCTTGAGTACACGAGGGTTTAGTGATTTATAAATCAGAATTGGTTTGACCTAAAAATCACCTGATGCATTTCCGCACAAAAGCAGTGTTATTCGGCCTTTGGATACCTTATATCCAGGTGCAGTCTTTTCTTCTTTTGAAATAAAAGTTTTTTCCGGCATTTTTTTCCACCAAAGTCCAGTTTCATCTGCATTAAATACCTGATTTGTTACGTATCCTTGTTCTTCGATGAATTTTTGAATTTCTTTTGGTTACGGTTTAGTAGCTTCAACATCAGCCGATGCCGAATCTCCTTGTATATTTAGATTGTGAATAGCAAATCTTTTTTTGAAAAGTTCAAACCAGCCATTACTTGCCGCAAAGCCTGCGCTTACAGAATATTCTCCACTTTTCATAAAATGCTCAAACATTCTCAGTGCTTTTTCTTTGATGATTTGTTTGCTCAAAGGAATTATCTTTTGACAGTTATCTTCAATCCAAATATTTAGTGCTTTTTCCATTTCTTCCGTTATTGACGGGCGCAGTCGACTGGAATTTTTATGGATGCTTTGGAACCATCAGCTATAGTCCATATAGTGCGTACCAAATCAGTTGGCCAACGGTCGATTGCGCAGAGAGGGGATTTAAGGGAAATTTAAGATATTTTACAATAAATTTTAAGAGACCTGCGCAGTAGAATGCCCAACTGGTTTGGTTTGCACTAGTTTTCCAACGGTCGAATGCACAGAGAGAGGATTTAAGAGCAATTTAAGATATTGTAAAATAAATTTTAAGAGACCTGCGCAGTAGATTGCCCAACTGATTTGGTACGGACTATACCAAATCAGTTGGCCAACGGTCGATTGCGCAGAGAGAGGATTTTAGAGAAATTTAAGATATTTTAAAAAATATTTTAAGAGACCTGCGCAGTAGAATGGCCAAATGGTTTGGTTTGTGTACTTTCACACGTAAACTGTTGAGTCAAGACTTTTTTCGCAGTTCTCTTTATTAATTGTCTTTCGCGAGTCTCGCGCTTTTACACTGCGACTTTTTCTCTTGACTCAAATTTGACATTCCTCTTTTATTCAGCAACCGAACAAAACTACGCAAGTAGCCGAAACTGACTCTCCAAGCAACGAAATTATATGAAGCAACGCATAATGATAAAAAGAAGGAAGAGAAAAAAAAACGTCAAAAAGAGTCGCTGAAAATTTTACCCACGGGCCACGACTCACAGGGCAAAATATTTTTCCTCTCAACTTTTCGAGTTTTCTTTCTCTTTTGCACTCATGTGAGTCGTGAAAGCAGACTTTGCACTAGTTTGCCAACGATCGAATACCCAGAGAGAGGATTTAAGAGAAATTTAAGATATTGTAAACGAAATTTTAAGAGATCTGCGCAGTAGAATGGCCAACTGAATTTACGGACTATACAGCTTTCCTTATTGCCAATTCATTTCCTTTAATGGTGCGTACTGAAGCTTCATTTAATTTTAAGCTTTTTGCAGCTGCAGTGACATTTTCACCATTGGATAAACGATCCAGAATTTGTATCTTTGCTTCGAAAGAAATAACATTCCTCTTTAACGGTTTTTTATCTTTCTTTGCTAACATATTCAAAATCTAGAATACCCATTTGTGAATAAAGGTTTGAACCAATTTAAAATAAAAACAAACCTTTCAACACGATTGAAAATCAAAATCAGCTATTTTATTGAATCTCCTAGAAATTTTGTACCTACCACCCTAGTCAATAGAAGAATTTAACTTAGCAATCATCTATCATCGCGTTGGCCTTGCCGTCCACAGGTAAAACCCCCTAGGTATTTGTATGGCTATGTGTATACATATTATTAGAAACACAACAAGTATGTATAAGGAATTAAGTGTATGTTTAGATGTATGTATTAACAAAAAAAAAAAAATGTTTCAGAAAGAAGGCTTTGAACCGTGTTAAATGAAAATATGTCGCAAAAAGTGAACCGTGTTAAAACGAGGCCGTGCTATAAGAAGTACCATGATACCTGAATATTTGCGCACGAATTTGTCTTTATTTTCAAATCTTCAAGTGAGTTTACTGCACTATTTAAAAATTGTGTATATTTGTAATGTTGGGGGACTTTGCACAACAAGTCTGCGAATGAGGGACATTTTGCGGGATACTTTCTGATACGGGACAAAATTTTGAAACGCGGGACTGTCCCGCGTAATCCGGGACGTATGGTCACTTTATCTTAAAGTCAAGTCCCGTGATGAAGAATGTGTCGTTCAACCTACTTAACAATCGGTCGACATGGGGCATCGGATAATCCTCTTTAATAGTCACTGCATTTACTAAAGTCTAGGCATAGTCTGACTTTACCAGGCTTCCTAACAAGCAAAGTTGGAGAACACCTTCCATGCGGAGTTCTTGACGAACTGGAGAGAGTGGGTAGTGCCGAGATTTGATTGGCACTTTTTTTAATTTTCCTAAATTTTTTTGTACGTTTAGCCTAATATGTCAGAAGTAAAAATTTTGGCGCAAACTACTGGAAAGGAGTAAAAGAACATCCCAAGTTTCAAAATCCTGGAAAAAATTCAAATATCTTCAAAATTATAACACGTATATTTATAAATAATACCGTAAATTAAAGCTACAATTAAGGACCTCCAATTGAAGTAAAAAGCTTTGTAATTCATTTACAAGTTTTGAAAATATAATCAATTTTTGGAAAATATGCTAATCTTTTTAGGGAAAATGATTTTATTTTTCAAAAATAATTGAATCACGGTACCTTTGTTGCTGTAATACGAAACAACATTATAAAAACTTTTCGCGGTACCAAACATGTTATATTTTGGCATCATATTAGTTAATACGAGTTTATTTCTACAGAAAGTAGAGTAGAGTTTTAGCAGTGTATTTTATATTTGGAAACTCTGCTCGAGCTCAATACAAAAATCGCGTAGGGTTTCCAAGGTTTTTATCTAAGATATGTGTTATGAATCCCTACTACGTTTTAGCACACTCACTACGTTGCAATCAAGGAGATAAGTCCGTGTTTTTTTTGCAGAAGAAGGGACCTGCATAAATTCATAATGCATAAACTGTGGAATATGTATGGGTGGACATGCTGAAGCCCGGCAACCCCCCTGCTTGGGGCACTGTTGGATTTGGAGTAGGTGCTAGGTTAGGTATATGTAAATTGACTTGAAATCCTTGCCTAACAGGCGAAGCATGGAAATAAAAACAAATTTTAAATCGGATTAACATTTACTTCACTTTTTTTAATTCATACATATTTTATTCAATTTAATATAATTAATTGTTTTCAATCCATTTCCACTGAACAAATCATTAACCGGGGTAACAACGCTTAATGTCTATCAACAGCAGGTTAAAAGGATCTCGGTTTAGCTTTTGTACACGACGAAGCCACAGAAATTTACATAAATATTAGTCCATACAATTTGTATGAACACCACCATAAGATAATTGACGACGAGCTAGTGTTGCCAGATTTTGCTCGCAGCTTGACGGGACATTTGGCAAAAATATGAAAGAAAAACTGGTATTTCCCAATTTCTACCGGGACAAAATTAAAACTCAATAAAATATTTCAATAGGTATATATTGAAATATTATTTTTATTTTTTTGAATATAAATATGTATGTGTTTTATGTTCTTAGTGTTCTGTTGCAATATTTCTCTATAAGACGGGGCATTCCTTATCAGATTCTTAAAAATGTGACTTAAATACAGGCCATATTTTAAGTATTCTCTCAACTTCTGCCCCTAAAGATAAGTATATAAAAGTTATGTGTTTTATAAGTTCTCCCCACTCCAGTTCTTAAGCTTTAAACTGTTCTTGCAAATCGGATCTTCTTTAAGCCGATCGGCTGAAGTAACTGCATATCCCAACTAACAATTATTCCTCTATAAGCCAAAAAAAAAAATAATTTCCACAAGCATTTATTTCTGTAGGCCTTTTATAGTACTTGTGCGCGGAGGTTGAGCATATTTGCAGTCGATTGTTTGGGTAGAAGCATGTTTAAGATATTATGCAGAAGAAGAATAGTATAACCTCTGTAAAGCTGTTTTTAAGCTTCCGGAGATGTACATGTACTATACGTTAAGATGTTTCGATAGAACTTCGCACGAAGTTAAAAGATCGGGAACCTACCGGAGAATGAGTCAACACGTTTCGAGTACTTCGTGTTACTTACTTGTACTTCATGTTCCAGAGCACAGTCTAGTGGATAGCGTGTTGGACTACCGTTCGTATTTTAATATATCTATGGAATTTTTTACAACATTGTGTACTATGTGAACTGGTTAGCCTGTAATTCTTATTTTATCGTTGTTCGCGGCTAAAATTGTGTAAATGGAATAGTTATTGTCCAAGTTCACAGTTTTTGTTATCAGCAGAAAATAGCTATGGAAAGTCCATTTTTTAAAAGTTTGCGCTAATACCTTTGAAACTTGATTTGTCAAGTTGCAAACATGACGTTCTAATATGCTAGGTGTGCTTGACTTACAATTTTAACGAGGATTTGTTGAGGTCAAATTACAATGCAGTCAGTGTGTTGTAAACAATAAAAGATGAATGCTCTAGTTTTCTTATTTTGTGACTGAGTCGCTACCCGGGACAATAGCTGTCCCGGCGGGACTACCGAAAATATTCTTAAAGGCGGGACATCCCGGGCAACCCGGGATGTCTGGCAACGATAGTATGAGCAACGGCTTCCGAATCTACAAACTGCTTGGAATGATTCACTGTGAAATGTGGATATCCAAAAGATTCTTAATCCATGTATCCCTTCCAACAATCTGTATGTTTTATAGTTACAGGTTTAACGTGTTTTTGAATCAAACCGATCAAAGTATTTTTGTCTCGTTTATTTTCGGTGCAAATCTCTAATCGGTAAAGAGAAGGTTTCCCTCAAAGCATAATGCCTAAGATACAAGAACCCTTAATAACACATCCCAGGTGGTATTTACGACGACCAATTTTGCATTCGTCAATTTCTATAACTTCACCAGCACATCCTATTTGATTCTCTTCCTCAAAATCTTCATCTAATTCCTACATATAAACTTCTCTACAGAATGAAAACATATCCGAAACCGTCTCACAAGAAACTTCTTTTTCATCAAATATCAGAACTTTCTATGATTGTTTGTTCAAATGTCATATTTAAAGAAAAAACAATATGTTATACGTGTGGACACCTCAGGAGAACTATGACATCTTTCAAACCACATATTTTTTGCAACTGTAACACAATAATAATATTTGTTCATCTTACGGCACTCAAATAATCCACACGTTAATTTCAATTCACTTAACACCACATACTTTTTATGTTTGTTGCAATACTTGGTCACTGGAATTATTTCAAGTTCTCTTAACCACTGTAAAGTTTTCGAATGATTATTTAAAATACTTGCTAATCTAAATAAATTATACGTTGTATCCATTTCAAATCACAGAATGAAAATAGTTGATAAAAGCAGATAAAAAACATATGAGAAGGCTACAATCCACTGTGCGGATCGTTGAATACCCTATCCCATCCTATCTGTAAAACTAAAATCCCCAAAAAGTGGACATGGCTAAAAACACGATGTGGATAAAATAAAGAAAATGACATGGTGACAACAAATTGTTCAGACTGTTTACAAAAAACTTTGACGGTTCTACAAAAGACAAGGTTTTCTCCTGCATATGTTATGGGGTAGTGTGTAAAAATGGTTTTTATATAAAAACGCCCCCAAAAAGTGGGCGTGGGTTGAAATAGTCTATGGACGAAATGTTCATATTTATACTACTAATGATTCTGCATCAAAAGTTTTTTCGAAAATTTTAAAATTTGACCGAAAAACGTTTTTTATTAAAAACGCCCCCAAAAAGTGGGCGTGGCAAAAAACTTTATATGAACGAAATACAGATATTCAGATTGTCTAAATATGTTGTTCAGAAAGTTTTTCAAAATTCCTTATGGTTTGGCCAAAAAATACGTTTTTCTAAAAAGGGGGCGTGGCAGTGGGCGGATTTCAAAAATTTTTACACTTGTTCTGCTGGGAGCAACAAAGAGCACGTGTACCAAATTTCATCCTTCTAGCTCAAAATTTAAGGCCCAAAAACTGGTGACGGACGGACGGACGGACGGACAGACATGGCTAAATCGACTCAGCTATCGATTCTGAGTCGATCCATATACTTTGAGGTATATGTAGCTAAATTATTTCTCTATGTTACAAACTATGTATCAAAACTAATATACCCCTATGGGATAGGGTATAAACATATGAGAAGAGTACAATCCCCTGTGCGGATCGTTTAATACCCTATCCCATCCCATTCTTAAAATTAATATCTCAAAAAAGTGGGCTTTATTAGCCTATAATATAGAAAATGACATTGTCACAACACATTGTTCAAACAGTTTATCAGAATCTTTTGTTGTTTGACAAAACACATCGTTTTCCACCTGCATATGCTATGGGGTAGGGTATACAAACGGTTTTTGTAAGAAAACGCCCTCAAAAAGTGGGCGTGGGCTAAAATGGTCTATGGACGAAATGTTTATATTAATATTACTAACTATACTGCATCAAAATTATTTTCGAAAATTTTAAAATTTCACCGTAAAACGTTTTTTTATTAAAAACGCCCCCAAAAAGTGGGAGTGGCAAAAAACTTTATATGAACGTTATATAGATATTACGATTCTCTAACTACGTTTCTCAGACACTTTTTTAAAATTCTTTATGGTATAGCCAAAAAACACGTTTTTCTAAAAGGGGGCGTGGCAGTGGGCGGATTTTAAAAATGTTTACACTTGTTCTGCTGGGAGCAACAAGGAGCACGTGTACCAAATTTCATCCTTCTAGCTCAAAATTTAAGGCCCAAAAACTGGTGACGTACGGACGGACGGACGGAGAGACGGACAGACATGGCTAAATCGACTCAGCTATCGATTCTGAGTCGATCCATATACTTTGAGGTATATGTAGCTAAATTATTTCTCTATGTTACAAACTATGTATCAAAACTAATATACCCTTATGGGATAGGGTATAAAAACGAACACACGCTAATGATTGAATTCTTCCTTTGTGGAAAGTTTCTGCTCAACAAGAAATGAAATGCTCTCCATCATCGCATCGGTTATCTTTACTTGGGTCCGTTATTGATAGTAACGGAAAAACGTTTGTTTATATGTAACATAATATGTACAAATGTGATTCCCAGTGCTCGCTCGACAGTGAATGAATGAATACTTTTTATGTTTGTTGCAATACTTGGTCACTGGAATTATTTCAAGTTCTCTTAACCACTGTAAAGTTTTCGAATGATTATTTAAAATACTTGCTAATCTAAATAAATTATACGTTGTATCCATTTCAAATCACAGAATGAAAATAGTTGATAAAAGCAGATAAAAAACATATGAGAAGGCTACAATCCGCTGTGCGGATCGTTGAATACCCTATCCCATCCTTTCCATAAAACTAGAATCCCCAAAAAAGTGGGCATGGCTAAAAACACGATGTGGATAAAATAAAAAAAAAACATATGAGAGGCTACAATCCGCTGTGCGGATCGTTGGATACCCTATCCCATCACATCGTTATTATAAATATCCTCAAAATATAGGCCTTATGGCGATGAAATACAGAAAATGACATTGTCACAATATATTGCTCAGACAGTTTATCAAAATCTTTTGTGGTTCGCCAAAAAAACAACGTATTTCTACTGCTAATGCCTTGGGATTGGGTATACAAATGGTTTTTGTAAGAAAACGCCCCCAAAATGTGGGCGTAGGTGAAAATGATCTATTGACCAAATATTTATATTACCATTGCGGAAGTATTTGCATCAAAAATTTTTTCGAAAGTTTTAAAACTTGGACAAAAAGCGTTTTTTACTAAAAACGCCCCCAAAAAGTGGGCGTGGCAAAAAACTTTGTATGAACGAAATATAGATATTAGGGTTGTCTAAATATCCTGCTCAGACACTTTTTTGAAATTCCTTACGGTTTGGCCAAAAAATGAGTTTTTCTAAAAAGGAGGCGTGGCAGTGGGCGGATTTCAAAAATTTTTACACTTGTTCTGGTGGCACGGACGAGGATCCTATATACCAAATTTCATTATCCTTGCTCAAAATTTAAGGCCCAAAAATCGGTGACGAACAGACAGACGGACGGACGGACGGACGGACGGACGGACGGACAGACAGACATGGCTAATTCGACTCAGCTAGCGATTCTGAGTCGATCCATATACTTTGAGGTATATGTAGCAAAATTATTTCTCTATGTTACAAACTAAGTATCAAAACTAATATACCCCCCTATGGGATAGGGTATAAACATATGAGAGGCTACAATCCGCTGTGCGGATCGTTGGATACCCTATCCCATCACATCGTTATTATAAATATCCTCAAAATATAGGCCTTATGGCGATGAAATACAGAAAATGACATTGTCACAATATATTGCTCAGACAGTTTATCAAAATCTTTTGTGGTTCGCCAAAAAAACAACGTATTTCTACTGCTAATGCCTTGGGATTGGGTATACAAATGGTTTTTGTAAGAAAACGCCCCCAAAATGTGGGCGTAGGTGAAAATGATCTATTGACCAAATATTTATATTACCATTGCGGAAGTATTTGCATCAAAAATTTTTTCGAAAGTTTTAAAACTTGGACAAAAAGCGTTTTTTACTAAAAACGCCCCCAAAAAGTGGGCGTGGCAAAAAACTTTGTATGAACGAAATATAGATATTAGGGTTGTCTAAATATCCTGCTCAGACACTTTTTTGAAATTCCTTACGGTTTGGCCAAAAAATGAGTTTTTCTAAAAAGGAGGCGTGGCAGTGGGCGGATTTCAAAAATTTTTACACTTGTTCTGGTGGCACGGACGAGGATCCTATATACCAAATTTCATTATCCTTGCTCAAAATTTAAGGCCCAAAAATCGGTGACGAACAGACAGACGGACGGACGGACGGACGGACGGACGGACGGACGGACGGACAGACAGACATGGCTAATTCGACTCAGCTAGCGATTCTGAGTCGATCCATATACTTTGAGGTATATGTAGCAAAATTATTTCTCTATGTTACAAACTAAGTATCAAAACTAATATACCCCCCTATGGGATAGGGTATAATGATATAGTGACAACAAATTCTTCAGGCTGCTTACAAAACACTTTTACGGTTCTACAAAAGACAAGGTTTTCTCCTGTATATGTTATGGGGGTAGTGTATAAAAATGGTTTTTATATAAAAACGCCCCCAAAAAGTGGGCGTGGGTTAAAATGGTATAAAGACGAAATGTTCATATTAATAATGTTAATGATTCTGCATCAAAATTTTTTTCGAAAAATTTAAAATTTGACCGAAAACAGTTTTTTATTGAAAACACCCCCAAAAAGTGGGCGTGGCAAAAAACTTTATATGAACGAAATATAGATATTACGATTCTGTAAATATGCTGTTCAGACACTTTTTTAAAATTCTTTACGGTTTTGCTAAAAATTACGTTTTTCTAAAAAGGGGGCGTGGCAGTGGGCGGATTTCAAAAATTTTTACACTTGTTCTGGTGACTCGGACAAGGATCCTATATACCAAATTTCATTATCCTAGCTCAAAATTTAAGGCCCAAAAATCGGTGACGAACAGACAGACGGACGGACGGACGGACGGACGGACGGACGGACGGACGGACGGACGGACAGACAGACATGGCTAATTCGACTCAGCTAGCGATTCTGAGTCGATCCATATACTTTGAGGTATATGTAGCAAAATTATTTCTCTATGTTACAAACTATGTATCAAAACTAATATACCCCCCTATGGGATAGGGTATAAACATATGAGAAGGCTACAATCCGCTGTGCGGATCGTTGAATACCCTATCCCATCCTTTCCATAAAACTAGAATCCCCAAAAAAGTGGGCATGGCTAAAAACACGATGTGGATAAAATAAAAAAAAATGATATAGTGACAACAAATTCTTCAGGCTGCTTACAAAACACTTTTACGGTTCTACAAAAGACAAGGTTTTCTCCTGTATATGTTATGGGGGTAGTGTATAAAAATGGTTTTTATATAAAAACGCCCCCAAAAAGTGGGCGTGGGTTAAAATGGTATAAAGACGAAATGTTCATATTAATAATGTTAATGATTCTGCATCAAAATTTTTTTCGAAAAATTTAAAATTTGACCGAAAACAGTTTTTTATTGAAAACACCCCCAAAAAGTGGGCGTGGCAAAAAACTTTATATGAACGAAATATAGATATTACGATTCTGTAAATATGCTGTTCAGACACTTTTTTAAAATTCTTTACGGTTTTGCTAAAAATTACGTTTTTCTAAAAAGGGGGCGTGGCAGTGGGCGGATTTCAAAAATGTTTACACTTGTTCTGGTGACTCGGACAAGGATCCTATATACCAAATTTCATTATCCTAGCTCAAAATTTAAGGCCCAAAAATCGGTGACGAACAGACAGACGGACGGACGGACGGACGGACGGACGGACAGACAGACATGGCTAATTCGACTCAGCTAGCGATTCTGAGTCGATCCATATACTTTGAGGTATATGTAGCAAAATTATTTCTCTATGTTACAAACTATGTATCAAAACTAATATACCCCCCTATGGGATAGGGTATAAACATATGAGAAGGCTACAATCCGCTGTGCGGATCGTTGAATACCCTATCCCATCCTTTCCATAAAACTAGAATCCCCAAAAAAGTGGGCATGGCTAAAAACACGATGTGGATAAAATAAAAAAAAAACATATGAGAAGGCTACAATCCGCTGTGCGGATCGTTGAATACCCTATCCCATCCTTTCCATAAAACTAGAATCCCCAAAAAAGTGGGCATGGCTAAAAACACGATGTGGATAAAATAAAAAAAAAACATATGAGAGGCTACAATCCGCTGTGCGGATCGTTGGATACCCTATCCCATCACATCGTTATTATAAATATCCTCAAAATATAGGCCTTATGGCGATGAAATACAGAAAATGACATTGTCACAATATATTGCTCAGACAGTTTATCAAAATCTTTTGTGGTTCGCCAAAAAAACAACGTATTTCTACTGCTAATGCCTTGGGATTGGGTATACAAATGGTTTTTGTAAGAAAACGCCCCCAAAATGTGGGCGTAGGTGAAAATGATCTATTGACCAAATATTTATATTACCATTGCGGAAGTATTTGCATCAAAAATTTTTTCGAAAGTTTTAAAACTTGGACAAAAAGCGTTTTTTACTAAAAACGCCCCCAAAAAGTGGGCGTGGCAAAAAACTTTGTATGAACGAAATATAGATATTAGGGTTGTCTAAATATCCTGCTCAGACACTTTTTTGAAATTCCTTACGGTTTGGCCAAAAAATGAGTTTTTCTAAAAAGGAGGCGTGGCAGTGGGCGGATTTCAAAAATTTTTACACTTGTTCTGGTGGCACGGACGAGGATCCTATATACCAAATTTCATTATCCTTGCTCAAAATTTAAGGCCCAAAAATCGGTGACGAACAGACAGACGGACGGACGGACGGACGGACGGACGGACAGACAGACATGGCTAATTCGACTCAGCTAGCGATTCTGAGTCGATCCATATACTTTGAGGTATATGTAGCAAAATTATTTCTCTATGTTACAAACTAAGTATCAAAACTAATATACCCCCCTATGGGATAGGGTATAATGATATAGTGACAACAAATTCTTCAGGCTGCTTACAAAACACTTTTACGGTTCTACAAAAGACAAGGTTTTCTCCTGTATATGTTATGGGGGTAGTGTATAAAAATGGTTTTTATATAAAAACGCCCCCAAAAAGTGGGCGTGGGTTAAAATGGTATAAAGACGAAATGTTCATATTAATAATGTTAATGATTCTGCATCAAAATTTTTTTCGAAAAATTTAAAATTTGACCGAAAACAGTTTTTTATTGAAAACACCCCCAAAAAGTGGGCGTGGCAAAAAACTTTATATGAACGAAATATAGATATTACGATTCTGTAAATATGCTGTTCAGACACTTTTTTAAAATTCTTTACGGTTTTGCTAAAAATTACGTTTTTCTAAAAAGGGGGCGTGGCAGTGGGCGGATTTCAAAAATTTTTACACTTGTTCTGGTGACTCGGACAAGGATCCTATATACCAAATTTCATTATCCTAGCTCAAAATTTAAGGCCCAAAAATCGGTGACGAACAGACAGACGGACGGACGGACGGACGGACGGACGGACAGACAGACATGGCTAATTCGACTCAGCTAGCGATTCTGAGTCGATCCATATACTTTGAGGTATATGTAGCAAAATTATTTCTCTATGTTACAAACTATGTATCAAAACTAATATACCCCCCTATGGGATAGGGTATAATGATATAGTGACAACAAATTCTTCAGGCTGCTTACAAAACACTTTTACGGTTCTACAAAAGACAAGGTTTTCTCCTGTATATGTTATGGGGGTAGTGTATAAAAATGGTTTTTATATAAAAACGCCCCCAAAAAGTGGGCGTGGGTTAAAATGGTATAAAGACGAAATGTTCATATTAATAATGTTAATGATTCTGCATCAAAATTTTTTTCGAAAAATTTAAAATTTGACCGAAAACAGTTTTTTATTGAAAACACCCCCAAAAAGTGGGCGTGTCAAAAAACTTTATATGAACGAAATATAGATATTACGATTCTGTAAATATGCTGTTCAGACACTTTTTTAAAATTCTTTACGGTTTTGCTAAAAATTACGTTTTTCTAAAAAGGGGGCGTGGCAGTGGGCGGATTTCAAAAATTTTTACACTTGTTCTGGTGACTCGGACAAGGATCCTATATACCAAATTTCATTATCCTATCTCAAAATTTAAGGCCCAAAAATCGGTGACGAACAGACAGACGGACGGACGGACGGACGGACAGACAGACATGGCTAATTCGACTCAGCTAGCGATTCTGAGTCGATCCATATACTTTGAGGTATATGTAGCAAAATTATTTCTCTATGTTACAAACTATGTATCAAAACTAATATACCCCCCTATGGGATAGGGTATAAACATATGAGAGGCTACAACCCGCTGTGCGGATCGTTGAATACCCTATCCCATCCCATCCTTAAAATTAATATTCTCAAAATATAGGCCTTATGGCGATGAAATACAGAAAATGACATTGTCACAATATATTGCTCAGACAGTTTATCAAAATCTTTTGTGGTTCGACAAAAACCAACGTATTTCTATTGGTAATGCCTTGGGATGGGGTATACAAATGGTTTTTGTAAGAAAACGCCCCCAAAATGTGGGCGCAGGTGAAAATGATCTATGGACAAAATGTTTATATTACCATTGCGAAAGTATTTGCATCAACATTTTTTTCGAAAGTCTTAAAATTTGGACAAAAAGCGTTTTTTACTAAAAACGCCCCCAAAAAGTGGGCGTGGCAAAAAACTTTGTATGAACGAAATATAGATATTAGGATTGTCTAAATATGCTGCTCAGACACTTTTTTGAAATTCCTTACGGTTTGGCTTTAAACTACGTTTTTCTAAAAGGGGGCGTGGCAGTCGGCGGATTTCAAAAAATTTTACACTTGTTCTGCTTCGTCGGCCAGAGAGTCTATATACCAAATTTCAACACTCTAGCTCAAAATTTAAGGCCCAAAAATCGGTGACACACAGACGGACGGACGGACGGACGGACAGACAGACATGGCTTAATCGACTCAGTTAGCGATTCTGAATCGATCCATATACTTTGAGGTATATGTATCGAAATTATTTCTCTATGTTACAAACTTAATGTCAAAACTAATATACCCCCCTATGGGATAGGGTATAAACATATGAGAAGAGTACAATCCCCTGTGCGGATCGTTTAATACCCTATCCCATCCCATCCTTATAATTAATATCTCAAAAAAGTGGGCTTTATTAGCCTATAATATAGAAAATGACATTGTCACAACACATTGTTCAAACAGTTTATCAGAATCTTTTGTTGTTTGACAAAACACATCGTTTTCCACCTGCATATGCTATGGGGTAGGGTATACAAACGGTTTTTGTAAGAAAACGCCCTCAAAAAGTGGGCGTGGGCTAAAATGGTCTATGGACGAAATGTTTATATTAATATTACTAACTATACTGCATCAAAATTATTTTCGAAAATTTTAAAATTTCACCGTAAAACGTTTTTTTATTAAAAACGCCCCCAAAAAGTGGGCGTGGCAAAAAACTTTATATGAACGTAATATAGATATTACGATTCTCTAACTACGTTTCTCAGACACTTTTTTAAAATTCTTTATGGTATAGCCAAAAAACACGTTTTTCTAAAAGGGGGCGTGGCAGTGGGCGGATTTTAAAAATGTTTACACTTGTTCTGCTGGGAGCAACAAGGAGCACGTGTACCAAATTTCATCCTTCTAGCTCAAAATTTAAGGCCCAAAAACTGGTGACGTACGGACGGACGGACGGACGGACAGACATGGCTAAATCGACTCAGCTATCGATTCTGAGTCGATCCATATACTCTGAGGTATATGTAGCTAAATTATTTCTCTATGTTACAAACTATGTATCAAAACTAATATACCCCTATGGGATAGGGTATAAAAACGAACACACGCTAATGATTGAATTCTTCCTTTGTGGAAAGTTTCTGCTCAACAAGAAATGAAATGCTCTCCATCATCGCATCGGTTATCTTTACTTGGGTCCGTTATTGATAGTAACGGAAAAACGTTTGTTTATATGTAACATAATATGTACAAATGTGATTCCCAGTGCTCGCTCGACAGTGAATGTATGCCGCTTCTAAGGAAATGAACTGTTCGTATTAACTTTGATGTTGCAAAAATATAGAATGTTTGGTACCGTTAAAAATATAATTTCGTAATACGTAATAGTAAAAAAAAGCGCCTCTATAAAATAATTTATGAAAAATAAAAGCTTTTTCCTTAAAAATATGAGCATATTTTCCAAAAATTGTTTATATATTGAAAACTTGTAAATGGATTACAAAGCTTGTTATTTCAATTGGAGGTCCTTAATTGTAGCTCTAATTTGCGGTATCATTTATATACATATGTGTTATAATTTTGAAGATATTTGAGTTTTTTTCTCCAGGGTTATGAAACTTTGGATATCCCTTTAGTCCTTTGCTGTAATTTGCGCCAAAAATCGCTTTGGATTTTTACTTCTGACATATTAGACTATACGAACACAAAAATTTAGGAAAATCGGAGAATAGTACTTTTCGGAACTGCATCCAAATGGTCTATAAACGAAATGTTCATATTAATATTACCAATTATTCAGCATCAATTTTTTTTTCGAAAATTTTAAATTTTGACCCGGAAAAAGTTTTTTTATTAAAAAGTGGGCGTGCCAAAAAACTTTATGTGAACGAAATAGAGATATATATATATATATATATAAATATAACAGAAAGAGTAAAGAAAGCGACGCACAGTGTGTTATTTAGCCAATCTAGTGGGATTTTAATGAAAAATAAATGTCTCTCAAATGCAACAAAATTGGTATCATATGAAAGGTAAAACCTCTGGCAATAGAATGGCAAAAACAAAAACAAGAAAACAACTGTATTTACCGTTCAACAGAATCACAAACATCAGCTTGGTTGAAGTGAAAAATAAAATTAAAGCTCATTGCTTTTTATACCCTATCCCATAGGGGTATATTAGTTTTGATACTTAGTTTATAACATAGAGAAATAATTTAGCTACATATACCTCAAAGTATATGGATCGACTCAGAATCGCTAGCTGAGTCGATTAAGCCATGTCTGTCTGTCCGTCCGTCCGTCTGTAAGTCACCGATTTTTAGGCCTTAAATTTTGAGCTAGGATAATGAAATTTGGTATATGGGATCCTCGCCCGTGCCTGCAGAACAAGTGTAAAAATTTTTGAAATCCGCCCACTGCCACGCCCCCTTTTAAGATAAACTCAGTTTTTGGCCAAACCGTAAGGAATTTTAAAAAAGTGTCTGAGAAGCACATTTAGAGAATCGTAATGTCTATATTTCGTCCATACAAAGTTTTTTGTTACGCCCACTTTTTGGGGGCGTTTTGAGTAAAAAACTTTTTTTGTCGAAATTTTAAAACTTTCGAAAAAATGTTGATGCAAATACTTCCGCAATGGTAATATAAACATTTTGTCCGTAGATCATTTTCACCTACGCCCACATTTTGGGGGCGTTTTCTTACAAAAACCATTTGTATACCCCATCCCAAGGCATTAGCAATAGAAATACGTTGTTTTTTGTCGAACCACAAAAGATTTTGAGAAACTGTCTGAGCAATATATTGTGACAATGTCATTTTCTGTTTTTCATCGTTATAAGGCCTATATTTTGAGGATATTAATTTAAAGGATGGGATGGGATAGGGTATTCAACGATCCGCATAGCGAATTGTAGCCTCTCATATGTTTATACCCTATCCCATAGGGGGGTATATTAGTTTTGATACTTAGTTTGTAAGAGAAATAATTTTGCTACATATACCTCAAAGTATATGGATCGGCTCAGAATCGCTAGCTGAGTCGAATTAGCCATGTCTGTCTGTCCGTCCGTCCGTCTGTCTGTTCGTCAGCGGTTTTTGGGCCTTATTCGTTCATACAAATTTTTTTGCCACGCCCACTTTTTGGGGGCGTTTTTAGTAAAAAACGCTTTTTGTCCAAATTTTAAAACTTTCGAAAAAAATTTTGATGCAAATACTTCCGAAATGGTAATGTAAACATTTTGTCTATAGATCATTTTCACCTACGCCCACATTTTGGGGGCGTTTTCTTACAAAAACCATTTGTATACCCCATCCCAAGGCATTAGCAATAGAAATACGTTGTTTTTTGTCGAACCACACAAGATTTTGAGAAACTGTCTGAGCAATATATTGTGACAATGTCATTTTCTGTATTTCATCGCCATAAGGCCTATATTTTGAGGATATTAATTTAAAGGATGGGATGGGATAGGGTATTCAACGATCCGCATAGCGGATTGTAGCCTCTCATATGTTTATACCCTATCCCATAGGGGTATATTAGTTTTGATACTTAGTTTGTAACATAGAGAAATAATTTAGCTACATATACCTCAAAGTATATGGATCGACTCAGAATCGCTAGCTGAGTTGAATTAGCCATGTCTGTCTGTCCGTCCGTCCGTCCGTCTGTCTGTTCGTCACCGATTTTTGGGCCTTAAATTTTGAGCTAGGATAATGAAATTTGGTATATAGGATCCTTGGCCGAGTCACCAGAACAAGTGTAAAAATTTTTAAAATCCGCCCACTGCCACGCCCCCTCTTAGAAAAAACGTAGTTTTAAGCCAAACCGTAAGGAATTTCAAAAAAGTGTGTTTGCAACATATTTAGACAATCTTAATATCTATATTTCGTCCATACAAAGTTTTTTGCCACGCGCACTTTTTGGGGGCGTTTTTAGTAAAAAAAGTTTTTTGTCCAAATTTTGAAAGTTTCGAACAAAATTTTGATGCAAATACTTCCGCAATGGTAATATAAACATTTTGTCTATTAATCATTTTCACCTACGCCCACATTTTGGGGGCGTTTTCTTACAAAAACCATTTGTATACCCCCTCCCAAGGCATTAGCAATAGAAAACCGTTGTTTTTTGTCGAACCACAAATGATTTTGAGAAACTGTCTGCGCAATATATTATGACAATGTCATTTTCTGTTTTTCATTGCCATAAGGCCTATATTTTGAGGATATTAATTTAAAGGATGGGATGGGATAGGGTATTCAACGATCCGCATAGCGGATTGTAGCCTCTCATATGTTTATACCCTATCCCATAGGGGTATATTAGTTTTGATACTTAGTTTGTAACATAGAGAAATAATTTAGCTACATATACCTCAAAGTATATGGATCGACTCAGAATCGCTAGCTGAGTCGAATTAGCCATGTCTGTCTGTCCGTCCGTCCGTCCGTCCGTCTGTCTGTTCGTCACCGATTTTTGGGCCTTAAATTTTGAGCTAGGATAATGAAATTTGGTATATAGGATCCTTGGCCGAGTCACCAGAACAAGTGTAAAATTTTTTAAAATCCGCCCACTGCCACGCCCCCTTTTAGAAAAAACGTAGTTTTAAGCCAAACCGTAAGGAATTTAAAAAAAGTATGTTAGCAACATATTTAGCACATGCTGCACCACTGGTTGTTGCCTTGACGTGGCGGTGTGGCTCAGTAGACTTGTGAGAGGATCGGTTTGCATCAATCATTCCGGTCATCACATAGTGAAGCGAAGAGCAACCAAATCCCAATCCCCAGTCCGTCGTAAATGTCGTATCCCTAATTATCCTCCCCTCTCCTGTAGCTAAGGTCACCGTGTGATTCCGCCGTGCGTAAGATCTGAATGGTTGGGAGCTCTAATCCCAACCGCTAACGGTAGAACTCCGGATAACGGGCGCCCTCCGGTTTTAATTAATGCCTTATCCACGTAACGCGGAGCTCTGCGTGGACGGACCGTCTTTCTCGCGCTACTCGTGGGATCTCAACATGAACAATTTAAACATAAAACAAAAAAACATAAAAAAAAAACACAAAAAACAAAACAGTACGTCCGGAAGGAAACCAAGCCAATCGTACTGAGGAGGAAAACTTTCTCTTCAGTGTGAGTGGGCTATTGGAATCCGGCACGGACAAGTCGGGATCTGAGGATGAAGCTGCGATCAGATTGAGGGAGGATGAACTCCTGAAAGACGATCGCAGTTCCATCTCCAGTAAATTCGCAAGCGCGGAATCGGGCGAAGCGAACGCGACCAAGAGCGGGATTGCCGTCTCTGTGGCGTCGCGCGGGGTATGTGTGCTTCCGGTGGATTTGAGGGAGGGGTGTTTTGCTCCAGATCGTCAGACCCTACCGGTATCCAATAGGACCTGCGCATTGACCAAGTCAACGTCATCTGTTAACTCAAGGGATAAATCCCTTGCGGAAAAGATGGCGGAAGTGACAGTCTCTGCAATGGATACAGGCTTACATGCCTCGTGCGACGCCGCAGAGACGTTATCGGTCACCGCGACTCAATCCAGTGCCGCGGCGGGTGTCAAGTCATCACTGGCTGGCGACCCAAGGAAGCTTCTCCCTGCGGTTAAGTTGGGGGTGGAAACGACGCCGGCCATGGAACTGGATCTGAACGACTCGTTCGTCACCGTGGACTCAGCCAACACCACCGCCGAAACATGTCTCAACACGACAGTGAGACACATAAGAGGGGACGTAGACACGCTATCTTTAGCCTCGGGGCTAAGCGGTAAGAGCAGACGCAACGCGAGACGTGTAATCAGACGTAACAACCGACGTCTGCGGCTAAACGAGGAGCAATGGAGACTGGTGCACAACAATCTTTTGCTGTGCCTCAGCACCTCACTGGCAAACGACACCCAAAATGCTCCGACCTTTGGCAAGATGGTCTATTACAAGGGGTTCCGGGTTATGTCTTGCGACAACGACTGGACCCTTCAGTGGCTCAAAAGCCAGATCGCAAAAATGTCCAATATCTGGTCAGGCGCCGATCTTGCGCTTCTAGAGCACAAAGAACTTCCATCCGCTCCCAGGGGTAGGATGTTTATACCGGGCCCAGCCATCCCAAAGGAAAGGCTGTTGGAGATGCTCAAACGGCAAAACCCCGAATTTCCGTCTGATGACTGGGCTATAACAGAAATGTTTGAGCCATCTGTCAAAGGACAAAGCATCCGAATTTCACTAAACTACCAAACGTTGGTGAAATTCCAGACTTCAGGCTTCAAACTCAAGGTGGGGTTCAACTTAGTGGACGTCAGGGTAGGTGGTCAAAATGCACCCCGACCCAGTACTGCCAAATCTGATGAAGGTGCTACAACTAAACCTGCATCACAGTAGGGCGGCCAGCGCCAACCTACTTCTCCACCTAGCCAAGCACCAAGTCGACATTGCACTCCTTCAGGAACCCTGGATCTCAAACAGGGTAATTTGCGGACTAAAATCCGATGATTATAATATTTATTATAATAAAAGCACCAACGGCAATTGTCGTAGCTGCGTCATGGCTAGGAAAAGTATTAATGTAATTTTTCTACCCCAACTCAGCAACGATGACCTAGCAGCAGTCATGTGGGAAAGGAAAGATTCAAAGCCATTGATTCTCTCCTCTGCTTACATGCCATACAACTCGGATGATCCACCTCCTCCCATTGCTATCAAAGACCTCGTCCGACATAGCAAAGCGAGAGATTGGGACCTACTTATAGGATGCGACGCTAACGCTCATAACACCAGCTGGGGCAGTAGTGATACAAATACTAGAGGTGAGTCCCTATTCCAATATATTATCAAACATAGCTTATTAATTCATAATCGGGGTAATGAACCCACTTTCATCACAAAAAATCGTAGGGAAGTCTTAGACCTAACACTTTCCTCTAACTCTGTCACCCTATCAGTCTCTGACTGGAGGGTATCAAACCAACCTAGCTTTTCAGATCACAGTATTATACAGTTCTCACTACTTGAAACGCTAGCTAACATCGCTCCGTTTCGCAATCCGAGAAAGACAAACTGGGACACCTTCATCTCCGCAGTCTCCGAGCACACCTTTAGCAGTGTCGCACGAAACCAATCAGATGTTGATAAAAATGTAAACGAACTCGTCTCGGTGTTTAAAATTGCTTTTTCAAAAGCGTGCCCACTAAGCAAAGGTACAAAAAAGAAAAAAAAACAAAGCCACTGGTGGTCTGGGGAACTGGCCAGACAACACAGAGTAACGAGAGAACTCTTCAAAATAGCAAAAAGATCAAACGCAGAAGCAGACTGGCACTCTTACAGAACCAGCCTCTGTAAATTCAAAAAAGAGACCAGAACGGCCAAAAGAAAGGCTTGGAAAGAATTCTGCAGTAGTATCGAAGATAACAATGAATCTGCCAGATTGAGAAAGATACTATCGAAAGAAGCAAGCAGCCCAGGTTTTCTCAAAAATTCAGCAAATGAATGGACGGAATCAACCGCTGATACCCTAAACCTTCTTTTAAACACACACTTTCCGAACTGCAAAACGGCAGAGGAAAGTGTCATCGTAAATATAAGTACAGACCACACAGCGGACAACATGAGTGACAACTCTCTCTCTCTCATTAATACGATAGTGTGCAAGGAAAAAATTGCATGGGCCATTAATTCATTCAAGCCCCACAAATCAGCCGGCCCTGACGGTATAACCCCTATCATGCTACAAAAAACTGCTAAGCTAATAATGCCAACACTACTCACTATCTTCCGTGCATGTTTAAAACTAAACCACATACCACAAGCGTGGCGTGAAGTTAACGTCATATTCATACCGAAGGCAGGTAAATGCAGCCACACCGTAGCGAAGGATTTCAGACCCATAAGCCTGTCCTCCTTCCTACTGAAAACGATGGAACGATTACTCGACATCCATATACGCAGCAACCTGAATCCAGGTTACCTATCTGTAAGCCAACATGCCTATACAAAGGGTAAATCTGTGGAAACGGCTCTACACGAAGTGGTTCGCACAGTAGAAAACTCACTGCACTACAAAGATTATACGCTAGCAGCCTTTCTAGATATAGAAGGAGCCTTCAACAACGTCACAACAGAAGCAATTGCTGAGGCACTTACCAAAGCTGGAATAGGTACGGTTTCTAGCAATTGGATTTTAACCATGCTCAATAACCGGATCATTTCGTCAACACTAGGCGATTATACCAAAAGGATCACAACGTCAAGAGGTACCCCCCAGGGAGGCGTACTATCCCCACTCCTCTGGCTATTAGTAGTCAACGAGGTACTCAAGAAGCTAGATATCACTGCAATAAAAACAGTGGCATACGCTGATGACGTAGTCCTCATGGCTTGCGGTAAATTCCCATCGACACTGAGCGAAATTATGCAAGGTAGTCTCAATATACTCAGCAAGTGGGCAAAGTCCTGCGGGCTGGGTGTAAATCCAAACAAAACAGAACTGGTTCTCTTTACTAACAGGAGATCGATCCCAGCATTTCCGGTACCGTCTTTGGAAGATTCGACTCTCTCATTGTCAGCAAGCGCGAAATATCTGGGAGTGATACTCGATAGTAAACTGAACTGGAATCTAAACATTGAAGAAAGAGCAAAGAAAGCAAACATTGCCCTCTATAGCTGCAACAGAATCTGCGGCAAAAAATGGGGCCCATCCCCGAAGGTCACAAAATGGCTATACACAGCCATTGTCAGACCAATCCTAACATACGGCTGCTTGGTCTGGTGGAATGCTATGAAAAAAAGCAAAACATACGACCAAGCTTACGAAAGTTCAAAGAACAGCATGCATACTCACGACAGGAGCCATGCGCACTAGCCCCACAGTAGGGTTAGAAACAATACTAAACATAACACCAATTGACTTACAAATCAATGACACAGCAGCAAAAAGCGCAGCAAGACTCAAAGAAACGGGCAATCTACTTACGAAGCCTTTTGGCCACAGCTCAATATTAAGCTCAATGGCATATGAGGATGTAGCATGTGACTACATGATCCCATATCACGACTTTGATATTGATTACTCCATCAGAATACCAAGTAGAGACGAATGGTCTTCAAACAATGTGTTATCTAACACAGAAATAGCAATCTACACCGACGGATCCAAAATGGAAGTCGGAGTGGGCTCTGGTGTCTACTCTGAAAAAATCGGGCTAGCTACATCCTTAAGATTAGCAAACTCGTGTAGTGTTTTCCAAGCTGAGATCCTGGCCATACTCGAAGCTGCCGAATCGGCTAGGGTATTGGACATATCACATGAGGATATCTCCATCTACGTGGATAGTCAAGCGGCCATAAAAGCTCTGGCATCCAATATAGTAAAATCACGGGTAGTTGGACGCTGCCGCGAAGAGCTGAAGGCTCTTTGTAACCAGAACAAAGTCCAAATTATCTGGGTGCCAGGACATAATGACATTTTAGGAAATGAGAAAGCAGACGAACTAGCCAGATTAGGATCGTCCAGTTGCATTTCCCTAGCTGATAAAAGAGTCAATCCCCCGCTAGCATCTAAAAAACTTGAATTAACTAAGCACACTCAAAAAGCAACCATAACAAGATGGCTAAATACAATAACTTGTACACACACTAAATCTCTCTGGCCAGAATTAAGTGGCAGCAAATCAAACAAGCTATTAGCTTTGAATAGAACTTCCATTTCCATAGCGGTGAGAGTGATAACAGGTCACAATCTGTTGGGTAAGCACTCTAATAAGATGAGACTGACTGGTGCAAACCAACTCTGCAGGAAATGCAGCGACCCTGACGTCGAGGAAGATGTCCCACACCTGCTATGCCACTGCCCGGCGATCAGTGACAGTCGATTTAAAATTTTAGGCAACTTTTACTTCAATGACCTAAGTGACCTAAGGACTATCCCAATAACGCTGATAGTCCGTTTTTGTTGCAAATCAGGATGGAGCAACTACCTCTTTGAGGCTGAAGGAGCAACACAGACCAGCACTGCATAAGTATCACAAGCGAACTTAACCAGGTATCCTCTTTCTCTTTTTTTCAGGACATTTTTCTTCGAAGGGTATCGCTATGGGCCCACGTAGGCCTATGCGTGTTTGACGACTCGCCCGAGCGTCAACAGCCCACCTAACCTAACCTAACCGAACATATTTAGCAAATCCCAATATCTATATTTCGTCCATACAAAGTTTTTGCCACGCCCACTTTTTGGGGGCGGTTTTAGTTAAAAACGTTTTTTGTCCAAATTTTAAAACTTTCGAAAAAAATTTTGATGCAAATACTTCCGCAATGGTAATATAAACATTTTGTCCATAGATCATTTTCACCTACGCCCACATTTTGGGGGCGTTTTCTTACAAAAACCATTTGTATACCCCATCCCAAGGTATTAGCAATAGAAATACGTTATTTTTTGTCGAACCACACAAGATTTTGAGAAACTGTCTGAGCAATATATTGTGACAATGTCATTTTCTGTTTTTCATCGCCATAAGGCCTATATTTTGAGGATATTAATTTAAAGGATGGGATGGGATAGGGTATTCAACGATCCGCATAGCGGATTGTAGCCTCTCATATGTTTTTTTACTGTATTCCGTAACTTTGTAAAGCGTTTTAAGAATGTATCCTCATGTATCCATCGTGTTATTGTTCCTAAAATATCCGTTGGTATATTCTTTGTTAGAATCCGTTTACTTTGCTTGCTTCTGGTTTGCAACCTCATAAAATTTTTTTTTTTCAATTGACATATGTAGCAGAATGGAAAATTCAGCAATATTTCTGAAATGGAGAACCTCATCGAAGGAGGATCGCAACAAACAAATTACTGAATATATCATGCAAGAATTCGGTCTGGCGGACACAGACAATGTCCCTAGAGTGCTCCAAACGTATGTGAGCTCAATAAGTAGCAAAATACTGATTAGTTGGGATCGAAGTGGGCGAAATCTGGAAAAATTTGAAAAAGCCAATGAAGTATGGTTGCATAAGGATGCAAAGCTACCAGAATTTTTTTAGAAAGTGTTCTATCAACCAGCTCACTTGCGAACAGGGGGAGACCCCCAAAACTATTCGAAGAATGCACACTTAGAGTGCAAAAACGTAAAACTAAATAATTGGTTGACTCAAAAACTCCAAGTGAAATCGCACTTGCGGCTGAAATGAATATGAGGTCAGGTGGGAAAAGAGATGCAGCTAATTTAATGAAAGAGATTGCAAATTGTTCTCCTCAAAGAGCCAAAAAAATCAAAAAGGCAAGATTAACCCAAGAAAAGGGGAACAAAATAATCCCACCCGAAGTAGCCCTTGTGCTCATAGTTAATACGAAAATGAGCACATTTCAGTATAAAGCTATGCGACAGCAGCACGTCTCCAACAGTGGTCAAATACTAAATATGGCCACTCAAAAATTCTCAACGAATATACAAATGTTCCTGAAAACACCGATTACACCCTCACTAGGTTGAACTTCGATAAGAGTTTCCGGGTCACAATCCCAGATAGACCGTCATGGGAGAGCAACGAACCTGTGCTAAACGACTCGATCCGCTTTTATACCGATGGCTCCAAAACAAATGGAGTTGGTGCTGGTGTCTTCTCCGACAGGCTGAATCTCGGCCTATCTTTCCGTCTTCCCGATCATTGCAGCGTGCTCAATTGACAAGGATATTAGCATTTTCTCGGACAGCCAAGCGGCCATCAAATCCCTGGAATTGGTGTCAACAAATTCAAAGACGGCCCTAGATTGCCGATCATCTCTGCAGGAGATGTCAACGCATTTTAACATTCATCTATGCTGGGTGCCTGGGCATAGTGACATTCCAGGAAACTGTAAGGCTGATGAATTCGCCAGAAATGGAACCAAATTACCAGACACGGGTGCACTTGGTATTCCTAAAGCTACATGCAAAAGCTTATTAGCGCAACATGCTAACAGCAAATCAAACCTCAGATGGAGTCTGGGCACGACGTGTCAAACAACCAAACAAATTTGGCCAAAGCTAGATTTGAGATCTGATTTCGCTTGATAGACCGTATATTTGCGATACCATAGGTGTCATCACGGGACACTGCCTAATAGGTAGGCACGCAGAAAGGCCTTCTCAAACGACATCTCTAGGAGCTGCATGGACGAGGAGGTGAAGGAAACAATACTTCATCTCCTTTGTAACTGCCCGGCCCTATCAAACAAGAGGAAGCTACATCTTGGAGCTTATTATTTTCAAAATCTCAGTGATTTGGAAAAACGGAAGTGAAAAGCCTCCTCCGCTTCATCAAAAGCTCAGAATGGTTTATGCACGAATAGTAAAGAGATTGGACAAGATCCACGTGGTATCACAACGAACCAAAATAGTCTAAGTGTGCTGGCGAACGCTGGCAGCCACTCTAATCTAACCTTGTATTCTTATCTATTTATTATTTGTGTTTCACTTTGATCAACTTATATTTTCTCTCCCTCCATTTAAAATATCTCATTGTTTTCCTCCAAGACCTTTTGACGTTTTAATGAAAGAGACAACGCACTTGTGAGGGAAGTACTATATTAGGAATGTTGGTGACATTAGCTTCGTGTAGAACGAATTAATAAATGGCAAAAAAAATATAGTTTTGCCACTTAGGAAGAATAGCGCTGTAATCGGTAGAATGTCATGTATACCACGGTAAAACCCTAGTATGAATGTCAATATTATATCCGTGTACCATGTCAAATTTCGACCTCGAGATTTTGATTGATTACAACATTGCGATGATAGAGGGACCAAAAAGTGTTTTTTTTTTGGAATTCCGTCCGTTTGTTCGTAATGGTCTCTCCGTCTCGTACCTGTCCACTTTTTTTGTAATAATTCTAGGCCATTTTTTTTACTCCTAGCCATTTAATTAACGTTGATAAAATGGCTAAAGCTGGACATACACGAGTTTTTGATTTCACTAGCTATTGTAAGATATTCTAAATTAAATATTTGTAAGAGGGCGTGGCGATCGCTTGGGTTTTTTTTTAACGAACACACTCGTTGCGGTTTAACACCTTTTCTGTGAACGAGTTCATTAGCGCGCGAAAACAATCGCGGGAATACAGACATATGACACTTTCTTACTGGGAAGTGTTTTTCGCCATTCCGTCGACGCAACCCGAGCCATCGCCACCGCCACTAGAAAAAAGAAACCAAATTAATAAACGTGAAATACTTTCTTACTTTCAAATCTTGAGTTTGTGTTACGTTACAGATTGGGTAAAGCCAACGTAAAAAGGGTTTGCGTCAACATCTTTTTTAATTTGAAATTGCTCGAGAACGCCTTTTTATCCAGCCGCCACATTTCAACCTCGAGAACGCCTTTTTATCCAGCCGCCACATTTCAACCTCGAGAACGCCTTTTTATCCAGCCGCCACATTTTAACCTCGAGAACGCCTTTTTATCCAGCCGCCACATTTTAACGCCGCAGATTAAAAGAGACAAGCAGACTTGTGTTTATGCTATTAATCCAGTTGCAGTTTGTCAATGCAGAGAGTTTCACAGGTAAGAAGAAGTTCTCGCCTTAATAAACACGCATCTATCGCACAGGAAGAAATCAAACTGATGTCGCTGCAAGAAGAACGAGAAAATTCCGACACGGGTGAAGACGATCCAGACATGAATGCCACCATGCGGGAACATATCAGCCAGCCAGGCATACCATCGACCTCGTCAGCCATTGAAGAACTTCAGAAGCAGATGCAAGAACTTCGAGCACAGTTGGAAGCTGCTACAACTAACGCGGCTGCCGAAAAGGCGGAACGCCTCCGTATTGAGCAACTGCTCATAAGCCGTCAGCCAGACAGTTCTAGTCGCGTCTCTAATGAAGCGTTTTTAGCCGCCACGACTTCTGCCATAAACCAGGATTTGGAAAGTCGTCCAACAGCAACCACAGCCATGTGCTTGGGTGCTGGAACAATCCAGTATGCACCGCACACACATTTATCGCAGTCATATCCATTCCATTTGCCGCCAGCCACGACGACAGTCATGTGTACCAGTGTCGGAACAACTAAGTACTCATCCACATCGCAGCCAACACAAAGCTTTAGAATCCCAGTAGTGCCAACATTTCTGTCGCCTCTTGGGACCACGCAACCCAGCGGTCCGCAAGCGAACCCTTCCTCACAACCATTTACGTCACCGATGTTTACAGTTAGTGTTCCATTGTCGCAAACAAGTGCTCTAGGTAATGGCCGAAGACTCCACGACTTACCCGCATTCACCGGTCGACCTGAGGAGTGGCCAATGTTCTGCACCGCTTATTTGGAGTCCACCGCAATGTATGGTATTCCAATGTGGAAGATCTATTCCGCTTACAGAAGAGCATTAGAGGGGACGCAAAGATGGTCGTGGAAGCTCTTCTAATCCACCCAGACAATGTAGACCGCGTAATGGCAGCTTTGGAGTTTCGATTTGGTCGATAGTTACATCCTTTAGCCAATTGCCAAAGTTTCACAAACTTGGACATCGCCGCAAATTGGAACTTCGTCAAGAAGAATAGGTTATGCTTTTCCTGTTTAAAGTTCGGACACAACGTTAGTACCTGTAGACAGCGGAAAGCTTGTGGAACTGATGACTGCTCGCGAGTTCACCACCCATCACTTCATGAGCCCAAACAGTCGCAGACCCCATCGACATCCACTGATGATAACGAGCGAGCACCCAGAACATTACTGAGTTGCAACACAAACGTGAACCCAATAATATTCTTCCGTGTGCTACCAGTTAGGCTTTACAACGACGACATCATGGTAAAGACATTCGCGCTCTTGGACGAAGGCTCGTCCGTGACAATTATGGATTCGGATTTAGCGGCCCAACTTCGCTTACGTGGTCAAATGAGGTCCATTAATCTGCAGTGCTTCGGTAAGGAGACATCAACCAGGGAATCAGAAGCGGTTGACCTTCAGATCAGCGCCGACAAAGATAACGCCGGGATGTTCTCATTAAAAGGAGTCCAAACTGTCAGCGGGCTGAATTTGCCAATCAAAACTCTTACCGCTTCTGATGTTGAGCCATTCCTTCATAATTCGGATATGATGTCACTTGCCGAATATAACAACGCTAAGCCAAAGGTGTTAATTGGACTAGAACACGGCCATCTAGGAGCACCAATACGCGTCATTAGTTCCATGGAGAATCAGCCAATTGTCACGGAAACGAAATTAGTAAGGGACAGCAGTCCTGAATTCATCCTTCATAGCCAGGAAAGGTTCGTCTGGTTTTTGATGCGGCTGCTAAGGTGAGTGACACGTCATTAAATTATTTCTTACTTAAGGGCCCGGACGATCTAAAGCTATTGGTGGCTATACTGTTGAACTTTCGGATGCGGCCCGTTGCAGTCACGGGAGACATTAAGGAAATGTTTTTGCAAATCTTAATCCGGCAAGAGGACCAGGACTCCCAGCGTTTCCTCTGGAGGGACCAAAGAAATCAGCCGATCGATGTTTACATCATGAAGTCCATGACGTTTGGTGCCACTTGTTCTCCATGTTCAGCAAACTTCGTAAAAAACCTCAACGCCAAGAAGTTCGTTAACAAGTACCCGAGAGCCGTTAAAGCGATAGTTGACCACCACTACGTGGATGATTACGTGGACAGTTTTGATAGTGAGGATGAAGCAATACAGGTTACGAATAATGTAATCTCAATTCACAAAAGTGGGGGGTTCCAGCTACGAAATTTCACCTCAAATTCAAAAAGGTTGTTAAGTGAGATTTCTGATATGGACAAGGATGGTGAGCAAATGCAGAATGTTGACATGAACATCGAAGCGACAGTAGAAAAAATTCTTGGCATGTGCTGGAATCCAACTGAAGACATCTTTACCTTCCATATAAATTTCGCCAAAGTCAGCAAAGACATTATCATTGGGGAAAGATGGCCAACCAAACGTGAGTTCCTTAGTGTGACGATGTATATTTGACCCACTTGGAATGATCGCCAACATTGTCATCCACCTCAAGCTGCTGCTCCGGACGATATGGATCCAGGATATTGGCTGGGATGAGCTGATTCCCGTCGAAGTTTTCCAGAAATGGACATCGTGGAAAGCCGATCTTCCATCTATAACTAGCAGCAAGATTCCCAGGTGTTACAGTCCTTGCGTTACTTCAGACAGCCGCACAAGTCTTCACATTTTCGTCGATGCCAGTGAAGAGGCCTTCAGTGCGGTTGGATATCTACGTATCGAGGAAGGTGCAAGGATTAACGTGTCCTTCGTATGCGGCAAGACGAAGACTGCCCCTAGTTAATTAATGTCCATCCCACGCCTGGAGCTGTCAGCAGCAATCTTGGGTATACGACTGTGAATTACAATATGCGAAAATCACAAGTTGTCATTGGAGTGTCGAATGTTTTGGAGCGACTCCAAGACAGTTTTAAGTTGGCTCAAATCAGACCCTCGTCATCACAAGCCGTTTGTCGCATTCCGTATTGCAGAAATACTTGAAAGCAGCCAGTGCAGCGAATGGCATTGGGTACCAACTAAACTTAATCCGGCAGATGATCAGTGCTGGATTTACGCCTAGGCCCGTAAGGCCCGGGCCTAGGGCGGCATGATTTTAGGGGCGGCAAAATTTTGATAACCCTGAAAATCAAGAACCGTAAAATGTTAGAATACAGTCAAAATTCGATAACTCAAACTACTATTATCCACAATAAAAGCTAGACTTATCAAGACTTCGATTTATCCAAATTGTTCCTCAAAATTAAAATAATCAAACAATTCAATATGTATCTGAAATACATATGCACACACATTTTGTGCTTTTATTAAGTCTAAAACATTTTACATTAATGTAGTACATACATAAGTATTTACAACATACATAAAATTATTGCCTGTATGTACATATATGTATGTACTTACAACTTCCAACCAGCAACGAAACATGTCGGTAATAAAAAAGTCAAATTTCTTAAACCTACATAATTATTTTTGTGTGCATGTAGGTAAGTATCTCGTTTTCTTTTCAAATGAAAATTCGCTTCAAAAATTCGAATTTAAAATGCATACGTGATGTTGTTATTTCTTCTCACTAAATGGGAATTCCCCTAAAAAAGTTCGACTTGCTTGATGCATATGCGATTTTTTTGTTCGAGTTATCAGGGAAAAAAATGTATGGGATTTGAACTCTAAACGTTGTTGCCACATAATTTTGTTCGAGTTATAAAAAAATAAGGTTATCCAAGTTTGACTGTAATTTGAAATTGATAATTTTTGTGGATTAATTTACCTTTATATCTATGAAAAATTTTGAATATAGGTAATTCCGACTTTACCCTTTAATTTGCCGGTGCAATACAATTTTTTTTTAGATCAATATTATTGACCGTTGAAAATAATACACTAAAAAATCGGCAGTGAATTTCTCAATTTTTTTCAGTGAAGTGATTGCGGAATGCAAAATTTTTGTTCATCAGTTTAAAACAAATTCAAATTTACAAGTAAAATTGTCGCAATTCTGATATAAATTTATAATCAAATATGAGTGCATATCGAAATAAACTCAGTGGTGCTGAATATCGTAAAAGAAAGGCAGAAGAATCTACGAAAAAATGTAATTTACTAAAGAAAATCCCAAAATATCTAATTTTTTAACAAGTTCGTCAAAAACTTCTAATAATGATCAACAGCAATTATGTTCATCTACTGTAAGTATTTTACTATAATTATTAACATTTTTTTAAATTGAATGTAACGTTGTTCTTAATCTAAGGGCGGAATCACATTTGTAACGTGTGGTTTGTTGCTATCACTCCAATGAATTTCATATGCGTAGAAACATGTTTTTGTCGTGTGGTGCAGTGTGGCGCGTTGAGTCGATATCGCTCCTATTACGACTGCGCCACACCACAACGATCTATGGAGCAATAAAACGAGACAAATATACTATCTGAAATTGGGTATGTGAAAGATCTAGAAATCAGAATTCATTTAAATAAAAACCACAGCACACAATCCAAGTGTGCACAGAACGCGACAGGACACACCACACGTTACCTTTCAAGCGTGGTTCCGGCTTAAGAAAATAAGAGAATAAGAAAAAGAGTTATCAGTTGTTTAAAAATAATGTATTTTTCTTCAGCAGAAAATAGACGAGATTTCAACACCAAATATCGAAGAAAGACAGTTAAGCCTCTTTTGGCCTCTTTTCTTCAGGATATGAGACATAAACAATTTTTAGAATATGAAGAAAAAGCTAAAGCGCTGTCTGGAGTTCAAGATTATTATCGCTATGGTACTCGCCGCAGAAAAATCAGAAAACTTCAGCCAGACGAGTCACGGGTAAATGAAAGAGCACCTATTTCTGGCGAAGAAAATTTTCGTACAAATATTTACTACCCTATTTTGGATACTCTAAGTACACAATTAGCTGAACGTAAAAATGTATATGATAAGCTTTATGCACAGTTCAATTAATTGGATAATCTATCTGAAATTGATACGAATGAGTTGAAAAATGAATCAAATAAACTAGTCAATAAGTATCCTGAAGATTTAGAAGAAACATTAGGAAATGAATGTATTCACTTTCATTATCAACTTAAAGATTCATTGGCAAATTCTGAAAATGTAAGTTCTGCGAAAAATATATGCAATATATTGCATTCACAAAATCTTTGTGATGTTTACCCTAATTTAGATATTGCTCTACGAATTTTTTTGAGCATCCCAGCAACAAATTGTTCTGAAGAAATATCTTTTTCAACTTTGAAAAGGGTAAAAAATTATTTACGTGCAAGTATAGGCCAAGACCGACTTAATGCCCTTGCATTATTATCTATTGAAGCTCAGTTGGTACAAGAACTGGATTACGATGATATAATTGACGTTTTCGCACGAACTAAAGCCAGAAAGAAGAAAATGTGAACTCAAAAAAGCTATATTCAAATTAATAATTTATATTTAAGACTTTATACGAAAAGTTGTACCTATATTAACTAATTCAATGTTGTATTGAAGTTAATAAATTTGAATTCATAATAATTTAAATATTTAAAAATTTTATATTTATTGTTAATAATTTTTTCTCCATACAGCAAAAAGGGCGGCATATCTCACGGGGCCTAGGGCGACATCGAACATAAATCCGCCACTGCAGATGATGCGACCCGTGCGTGCTTTCCCCCAAAATATAAGGTGGACAACAAGTGGTTATTTGGACCGTCATTTCTACAACTACCTAAGAACTCTTTGCCTGTTCCATCGGATGACGTCACGAGTTTCGTTTGCGAGGAAGAGATCCGGCTCAAGTATCTTTTGCATACAAACTTGGTGAGTAGCCCACTTATTGACTTTTCAAGGTTTTCAAAATACTCAAAGCTGCAAAGAGCTATGGCCTGGGTTATAAGGTTCATCAAGGCTTGTCAACGAAACAGTGAGAGAGGAGAGCTCTCAGCCGCCGAGCTCGTCGATGCTGAACAAGTGCTATGTTCGGAAGCCCAACACGAGTACTTCTCCGATGAAATCGCCCAGATAAGTAGTCAACAACACGTCGAAAAAACCAGTAGTATTCATAAGTTCACTCCTTACATAGATGATTATGGTCTCTTACACGTCTACGGGCGCATAGATGCCGCCACCACCATACCCGTCGCAGTCAGGCGCCCCATAATATTGCCCAAATCTCATCGCTTAACAATGTTGATTGTGAAACATTTCCATCACCGCCTCCATCACCACAATGATGAAACTATAGCAACCGAAATCAGACAGAAGTTTTGGGTACCAAGTCTTCGTACTATCATTCGACGGGTCAAAAATGAATGCCAGTTTTGCCGAATCCGTTCTGCTTTGTCGTTGCCGCCGCTAATGGGGCAGCTTCCCGAGGATCGTCTAACGCCCTTTGTTAGGCCGTTTTCTTACACAGGACTGGACTACTTTGGCCAGTCATGATAACAAACGGACGTCATAGGGAAAAACGATGGATCGCCCTATTTACATGCTTGACAGTTAGAGCCCTGCATCTCGATGTTGCAGCTGATCTGCCAACAGATGCCTTTCTATTATGTCTTCGCAATTTCGTCAATAGAAGGGGGGTCCCAATACGTATCAGGAGCGACAATGGTACCAACTTTCTTGGTGCAAAAAACGAACTGCTGACTAATACCATCTTCGACAACGAAGCTATCAAGACCGAACTATCTGGGAGAGGCATCAAATGGATATTCAACTGCCCTTCCAATCCACATGCAGGTGGATGTTGGGAGAGACTAGTCAGATCCATAAAGAGAGTTCTGGTATATACCCTTCACGAGTTAGCGCCTAAACTTGAAACCCTGATGAGTTCTCTAATCGAAGCTGAAAACATCATCAACAGCAGACCGCTTACCCATTTGCCAGTGTCAGTACAAGATGAGGAGCCATTAACACCAAACCATTTCTTATTAGGAGCACCAAATTCAACGCAAACACCGGGCCCGATTGATGACAGGACGTTGTGTGCCCGCAAGCAGTGGCGCATTAGCCAACAAATCAAAGATCGGTTTTGGAGAAGGTGGATGCGAGAATGCCTACCAATGCTTACTAGACGCTGCAAATGGTTGAACCAGGTGCCACCCATTACAGTTGGTGATCTTGTACTTGTCTGCGACGTTGATTTGCCAAGAAGCCAATGGAAGCGAGGAAGAGTCATCAAGGTATTTCCAGGGCAAGACGATCACGTCCGCTCAGCCGAGATCAAAACCTCGTCGGGAATAATCAGAAGACCGTCAGTTAAACTAGCAGTGTTAGATGTCAGTGAGGCTTTGGTAGGACCAGAGTGCCTCACAGGGGATGGGATATTGTAAGATATTCTAAATTAAATATTTGTAAGAGGGCGTGGCGATCGCTTGGGTTTTTTAAACGAACACACTCGTTGCTGTTTAACACCTTTTCTGTGAACGAGTTAATTAGCGCGCGAAAACAATCGCGGGAATACAGACATATGACACTTTCTTACTGGGAAGTGTTTTTCGCCATTCCGTCGACGCAACCCGAGCCATCGCCACCGCCACCAGAAAAAAGAAACCAAATTAATAAAAGTGAAATACTTTCTTACTTTCAAATCTTGAGTTTGTGTTGCGTTACAGATTGGGCAAAGCCAACGTAAAAAGGGTTTGCGTCAACACTAGCATTACCCAATATTACGGATTAAGGTTTATTCTTACATTTTTGATAAAGAATAATTATTCTGAATAGAAAAAAGAAATTCTAAAATAAGGGTTGGCATAATTTGACATTTACGTAAACCACTGGATGCTTTCACACCGAACTCTGACCACGTTTCGTTTGACATTTCAACAACATTTGTGTATGAAAATATTGTAATTGAATAATAAAATAAATTCTAATACAATAACCTTTTTAATTATACAAAAATAAAATGGATAATGGATATGAAGACAATTTTTCTGAGACCTGAAAAAAAACATTTGTTTGACAGCGAGTTCATCAGCTGTTTTGTGGGGCGTGTGGAACACGTGTAGAATGTATGAAAAGGTGTGTTCTTTCCAACAACCTTCAACGAGATGACATCTGCGAGAAGTGATTATGAGAAGGTTACGTCGTAACCTACTAGGTTTTGAGAACCGACAATGTATGGGAAAACTCGGTTTTCGATTAAGGTTTCAGGTGTTTTTGCGAAAACTCAGTTTTTGGTTCGGTGTGAATGCACTAAGCACTATTACCTTGTCATTCATGAAGATTTTGAGTTTCACATCACCGCACCTTATTTTGCAGTTGTAATCTAAAATCCGGAACACAGCCAATGTGTTTTTACTTTTATCTTAACTAAAACATGTATGAGGAATAATTCGTTAATTAAGCTGCCGCTGCAGTTTGTATTAAGCTAAAGAAAAAAATCAAAAAACTCATTAAAATTTAGTTCAACAACTCTCGCTCGAGCGAGATTACGAAATTACTTAAGGATGCATGAGATGACATACAATACGTTGCTCCAAATGGTCACACCTATGATCAAGAGAAAGGATACGAATATGAGACACCTTTGAGAAACTGAAATTTCCTACAGCTATTTCACCTCAGGCAAGATAATACCAGACACCTTTAAAGCGATTTTGCATTGTCGTTAACACTTTGAGAGATCAATTAAGAGAAAGAGATGTTAAACCCAACAAAGTGATGCTGTTTGTGGATTTAACAAGGAATTGTATTCTACAATATCGTTTTGAGAGAAAGATAAAGTGATGTGTTTTTATTTGGTAGAGGGCACTAGAGCAAATCTGAAAACAGGCTCGGCGATCTCCCACACACAGCGAGGCTCGATGGCTCGGGCTCATGGATTTTGGACTTGCCGAAAATCTAACCGAGTCTGCCGAGCCACACAGATCCATCTGAGTTCCCCCACACGCGGTGGATTTTGGCTCTGCGCCAGGTCATTTGGCTTATTGGCTCGCTCGTGTATGGGCAGCTTAAAGAGTTAAAAGAATATAAAAATTAAATTAATTAGGACAGTTTTCGGGAAAATGTATGTTATCATTTTCTCGAAAGAGGTACTAACGATTTTGATTCAAATACATATTGAATGAAGTTTTACTTCTAATGCCAATTAGCCCAATCATTTCTTAACGGAATTTTCAGTTTTGAAAATCAGTATAATTCACATGGAAAATAATTTCCCACAAACGGAATAATAGTTCTTATAATCATAATAACTTATGTTTTTCCTTTATGTTTTAACATCATTAACCAAAATAAATGTGAGGGGTTTTTTTTTTAATTTGGCCAAACTATGAAAATCGTTAAACTATCGCATTCTTAGTATTTGATTTTACGCCTACCACACAGTGAAGGATAAAATTACGTATGATCCAGTCGTAATCCCAATATAAGCTACGTTGCCAATACAGATTGCTATAAACTTTTTATCATCTTATTAACTAGATAAACAGATAAAAACCTTAACACTTTTCCGGTTATTTATTAGTCATCTGTTTTTTGCTTTTTTTTAGTTCACGAACCGATTAATAATTATATGAAATACTATTTCAAAAATAAGAATAATTTATTTATAAATAAATTATGTAACATTCAACTGTAGATCAAACTGTTGATCAAAACCTATGTAACAATCTGATATCAAATAAAGTGTAAAAATTAGTCGACCTTTCCTTGGTGGTGCCTGGAAGCACAGTCTCTGTGTAGAACGATCCCATTTAATCTGAGTGCGCTTCATTGCAAAAAGTTCGTTGTTGGATTGTAAGCCAAGTGTAAGAAACCAGCCTTCCGTTTTTGATTTGGGGTACTTTGGACAATAAACATAGCTACTATCATGAGAAGCTTTACGACGCAAATCAGCACACACCACATAATTCTATTTTATACACAAAAATATTAATGAATATTCAAAGTAGCGATTTATTATGTATTACCTCATTTGCTTTAATATCGACCCATTGTTTTTGTCCGCTATTGATTGGTATAAAACTATCTTCCTCATCTTCAAAACATTGTTGCAGCTGTAGTGTGACAGTAATTTCAGGATACTCCTTTAGAACCTAATTAGAAAATAGTAAAATTGTATTTACAATAGATTTTAAAAGAAACGATTACTTACCTTGTATATGTTTTCAATTTCTGTTTCCTCAAATCGTTCGCGTAATGGGGCTAGACTTTCATAATTGTTATTGCAAATTTCTTTTATGACCGGTAAACTGAAATATTCATAGTTCATTGATATCTTGTAGAAACAGTCAAGATTACTTTCATCAACGTGAGGCAATGCTAAAAAAACGGGTTCGTCAAACCACCTGGCTTGTACTATACTCTGTGATAGAATTTGTAATCGCAAGTTTACTGGTAACCATCCCCTTTCCGCAGTGTAGTCAATCATTGCCTAGTAGTTTTTCTTAATTAATTAATTGTAATATTTACGTAGATAAATAGATACTTTGATAAAAATATAATAATAAAAGTCTAAAATTAAGTAATCGTTTTAAATAACACGAACGAAAAAATATAGCTGATGAAAGAGCGGGACGAAGTGTCCTTACACTTAGTCACATAGTCCCTTTTCAACACGGCAGCAGAAGGGTTCCTACAATGGAATCAACGGTGGCTTATACAATCCCAATTGGGATGAACAAAGTGAACTGCCGAAATAAGCTGCTTCGATATATTCGGCCCTTGTACTGGAATGGCGGCGGTAGAGCGGAAAGATCATCGGGAGCGCTCAATCCAGTAGTGGATACTGATAGTTTAACAATTAGCGGAAGTCATAAGGTGGTACAAAGAAAAAATTACTAGCATCCAGAAAATACGATGGGATAGACCGGCAAAAAGAGGATAAAAAACTGTCACATCTACTAAGGACGTTGTAATAGTGAGCATACTATTGGGATGCGGATTTGTTATCAATTGGATCTCAAGTGCAACGAACAAGATCCTATCTGCAGTAATATTTGAACGCCTGAAACCGTTCACCAACAACCTGGTCGGCCAGCATTTATAGAGACGAACTATAAAGTCATGTCTTGTTTTGGTATACCGCCCAAACTCGTCCGTTTATGACGCGCTGTCATATAACTTCATCAATTTCATTCATGAGAGGATTGTGCAAAACTCCCGAGCCAACACCAGAGGCACAATTTTCCAAAAATCGGTGCAACAACTAGCATACGCCGACGATATTGACATCATTGGTAGGACTCAACGTGATGTCATAGCCACGTTTGCTAGTATAGTGAATGAAGCGGCAAAAATGGATTTAGCAGTAAATGAGGGTAAGACTTAGTATATGCTGTCAACACGAAAGGACATACCAACACCGACGAATTGGACAGAACGTCATTATTGACAGATATACATAACTTTTAGGTTGTACGGGACTTTGTCTACCTTGGCTCCGCTATTAACTCTGACAGCAACATTTCGTCAGAAATTTAACTCCGCATTGGACGTTTAAGATGGCTAGGACATGTAGAACGAATAGACACCAATACTCCGTTGGTTGAGGCCCAGGTTCATTCCGGACTGTAGCGCCATTTAAGTAAGTAAGTAAGTTGAGTGCACAATATTATTCAAACTATATTGAACTCGATTAACATGATGCATGACTTATTTTACTTAGAATTTCACTTCTTAAAATGTTGTCATATTTTACTTCTTCCAATAATGTCTTAAGTATTTTATAGGATTTTACACGGTCGCTTACACCCCATTCTTGTGAATAGACTCATTCCTGTGAAAATTGTTAACGAATATTCGGAGTTGAAACAAATAATGGCAAATGCAAGGAAGCGTCGCCGACAGCCTTCATAGTGACTTATACTAGATTTCCACCAACTTGCGAAAAAAAACGTTGAAGCGTTTCACTTGCCCATTAGCTTGTGGAGTGGCTACGTAAAACTCGAACGGACTATAATAGCTAAAATACTTTCTAAGGCAAAGTTGTGGGAAAATCATTGAACATGGGAAGGAGTAAATTCTTCCTTACTTTGTGTTTTCGTCCTTAATATAATATATTAATATATTTTACTTATCATGTTTAAAATATAGGAATTAAATCAAATAACAGAAATATAAAGATGACCAGTGCGATGAGAATGGTCCACAACTGCTGGCTTGGATATGTTTCATTGTAGCTGCCCCTAGGTCTTGGAATTGGCTACAGAGACCTAGCCGACAACATGATAGCTATCCAATACAGGATATCACATTGGGACCAGTCACTCTCCAACTCTCGTGTGGTTAGTCTGCCTGTTTGTGCGGAAGTATTTTTCCAAGTGTAAAAAAGTTATCAAGTGGCAAGTTAGCCAAACAATATTTTATATTAACGTGGAGCAGACTCCTACTGCCTCAGCAGTGGGAGTTGAATGCCAATCAGACCCGAGTTTTTTTAATTTAAATTATTTCATTAATTAAACAAACAACAAGTGAGGTGTTTAATACCGAATCACCGGCGATGGAGACCGTTACAGTGAAGAAAACTCCGCAAGCGGGGGAAAATTCGCCGACCATAAAACGGTAAAAGTTGACGATGCCTGCCCAGAAGGTAGCATCGCCAACAAAAACAACAACTACAACATCATCATCATCGTAATCTGCTAAAGCAGTTGGCAAAACATTGCTGGTACACGGAACTGTACCAGCGATAACGAAAGCTGCTGCACCAACAACAGCAGCAGCAAGAGCAACGGCAACCGCCGAAACAATTGAGATGAGGCGGAGGCGGCTAAACCGGACGCCCAATCTCAACATTAAGACACGCATGCCAACGGAAATTTCGTCACACCAAAAAATTATGGAAAAATAGGTAATAATTACATTGACCTCGATGAGTCCGATGATGGGGAATCCCCCTAAGTCGGTTAGGGAAACCCATTAAAGGAATTAGCGGAGGTCGATGAACCGCAGCCGACTGATGAGGAGCGAAAAAAAAGAAGCCTTCGAAGAGAAGAAGGGGCGTTAGCGACAAAAGCAGCCGCAACAACAGCAGCAGCAACAACAACAGCCGCAACAATATCAGCAGAAACAGCCGCAGGAGCAACGTCAACAGCTGAAAAAGATGTAAGTTTCCAGGATACTAGCTGTTAAACACATCTCGTCCCAAAAACATAAAATTGTTTGTAATAATATGGAGGAGCATAAAATAGTCGGCAAAGTCCTAGAGGATGTTAAGGCAGAATACTACATGTATACGCCAAAAATCGAAAAATTCAACACGGTCATTTTAAAGGGAATCGATCTCATGGTTGAGGCAGGGGAGCTCCTAAACGAGCTCAAGAGTTATGAGAGTAACCCCTTTGTTCATTGGTGTAAAGCCGCTTAACGCGGCCAATGGTAGAGGTGGTAACCGAAAATTAAAATGTTTCCTTGTTCATTTAACCCTCAACAGCAAAAGTGATAATCTACGCAGAATTAATCGCGTATACCATCATGATGTCCATTGGGAAAAATTAAAAAAGGACAGATCACATACTACAGTGTAGCGCTGCCTGAGGTTCGGACACGCCGCAAGATCGATCAGTTCCAGAAACAACTGAACAAGCAACCAGCCTAAATAGATTATATCTATTCGAAGTTTGCCGAGTCTAGCGTGCCATGAACATGATGGGTTCGTTCGATGAGGAAAACTTTAAGATCCCAGCCTTGAATGTTTATTCATTAGTCAGGGTCGTGAGGAGAACATGCCTTTTAAATCTGTTAAAAAACCAACTCACAGATGTACTTGGTCAGCGAAACTAAGCTAAACTAGAGACACAAATTGGGATACATCAACTACCATTTAGTAAGAAGAGACCGACCTCACTTCTCCCAAGGGGGTGGAGTCGCTGTCTTATAACGTAGGTTCCAGGTGCTGGAAGCATGCATCGTATGCATTCCTCTCCTTAGTCGGCAAGAAGCAACTCAACAAACTCAATTTATACCTGAGCTCGAAACACTTTTTCGTTACATACAGCTTCAATCGGCTGAAAATTATTACTTTTTGGCTGGAGATCTTAACGCTAAGCACGCGACTTAGGAATCTATTTGGTCCATGTATGCCAGCTCCTACCCCTAAGTCCATTTTATAACCATCCGTATACCACTTTAGGACGTTTAGGCAGTTTGGTGGGTTATTGCTACACCATGCTTCTCTGGTTGTGATCTCCGTTGAGAATCTTTTGTCGAAGTATAGTGTCTTTGGTAAGCGGTCTGTAACCGCACAGATCATGTCAAGTTCTGGAAGTTCGGATAGAAGTTGAATTAGTTTAGGGTGTTCACTAATGTTTAACTCTTCCGCTTGTGTCAAACTTGCTGAGCTGCGAATTGCCACTTTTTTTTATATAAATGCAACGTTACTTTGATTACATCAAGGGATATTGCGATGATTGGAAATTGAGGATACGGCTGTTTGAGTGGCGTTGTCTCCGATCCTGCTTAGGATTGTATCGAACCAATAAAATTTTGGTGATGTGGGATAATAATAATAATAATTATGTAGTGGATACTACATAATCATTAAATCTTTTAAATTCATAGTGAAGTTATTATGTCAAGTAGGCTCGTTATTCATAACCTCTCTTTACCTAACACTCGGACTTGACTCGTGTATCTTAAAATTAAACACGTCGCCCCCAGCAAGGACGGGGTTAGAATAGCCTTGAGGTAATGCATGCCTGTCGTAAAAGGCGACTAAAATCTAAAAAAAATCGTTATGATGCTATGAGCTATGCTGTCGGGAGAGTATTCTCCTGGTAGGAACACCCTAGGCAGACAGGTCATAGTTGAAGGGCAAATCCGAAGGCAAACCCAAATCCAAAAGCGTCTGACCTATAGTAGGCGGCTCCTTGGTCTGCGTCTGATTTTAGAAGGACGGCAGTGCTAAAACCTGGCAGAAGGTATAAAATGCAAAAAATAAATAGAAGATATGCAATGGAACAAACAACTGATTTTATTACCCCAGGTGGCAGACCAGTTATACTGGAAAATCCTCCCTCTACGGAGGTCGGTTCCTCGGATTCTGGGGAGAACCATTTATTGCCTTTCAACGACCCATTCAAAGGGGGGGTGGGAATATTCTAAGATCACCATCGATAGCGTCAATTGCAAAACCAACAATATTGCCGATAGATCCCTTTGAAAAAAGAACAAAGATATGTCGATCTCCACCTGGATCGTATGTCTCCGAAAAAAGAAGTCCGTCGGTTAATCAGGAAAACGAAATGCTTCGAATAGAAAATAACGAATTACGAGCTAAACTTTATAAAATGGAGCAACTCTTCAATAATCTTAAAAGGAAGTCGATTCCTTGCGAAAAGAAAACGAGGATCTCAAAAACCTCCGTGCACCGAAAGATCTCGAGACAACACCGAACCGTCCAGCAAGTGAATATTTTACGGACGAGGAAGAACTTGATCGCGAAACCAATCCCGCCTCTAAGGAAAGGCCTAGCAAAAAGCGTAAGGCTGTCACCTCACCCGAAGTGCTAAAAAATGAGTATAAGCCCGCCGTACCAAACAAGGCAAAAACTCAAGCGAAAACTCGCCCTCCACCCGCAATAAATGTCATCGGGATAGAGGCCTACGGAAAAATAAGGTGATGACAAAACACAATATAACCTCGCGCCGAAATAACGTGTGGAAAATATACGTGGAGGACTCTGACTCTTACCGGGCACTGTCTCTAAAATTAAACCCAGAGAATATTCAATGATATACCTATGAAAATAAGTACGAAAAATCGATGCGAGTCTTCGTCAGGGGACTCACCCGTCTTGCATAAAGGAAGATATCATCGAAGACGTGCAAACCCAAGGTTTCAAAATTCTTGACGCCGTGAATATTATCAAGAAGGAAAAGCAAAGTGGGGAAGGAGACAAAGACACCGTAGTCAAACGCGGACTTCCACTTTTTATGCTCACCTTTGATAGGACCGAGAATATGGACGGCGTCTTCAAAATCAAGACTATTCTAAACATCAAGGTCAAAATCGATCCAATGCGTAAGGGAAGGAAAACTGTACCTCAGTGCAAACGATGCCAAGGTTTCAACCACACACAGGCATACTGCCAAAAAGAACCACGGTGCGTTAAATGTGCCGGTAGACATCTCTCGGTAGAGTGCACCAAAACCAAGCAGTCCCCAGCAGTCTGCGCCAATTGCACAAAAAACCACCCAGCGAATTATCGAGGTTGCCAAATCGCGAAAGAACTACAAAAGAGACGCGACATTCTAAAGAAACCCCCACACCCGAACACAAGCTTAGCAGATCCTAAAACTGATAAGCCAAAGACCATTAAGCCAGTCAAAAAGACGAAACCAGTAATGGAAAATAAAAAAGTTATAAAACAGAACGTCGCTGACCCATCGGCATTATCTGATGCGAGATCATACGCCCAAGTTGCGACACAGGGAAATCAGACAAGATCAGGTACAGCAGATCCGATCCGCCAACTATTAACTGTGGTATATGAAAAACTTGATGAACAAACCAAGATCAATCAAGTTATATTTGACAAATTGAGCAAGCTCGAGTTCAAACCTCGAAAACCAAACAACAAAACATGAATATGACACAGCTTCTTAAGATACTAACATGGAACGCAAATGGTCTCACAAACAAAATTGACGAACTAGAAGTTTTTCTACGGAAAAACAATATTGATATATGCTTGATATTGGAAATTCACTTAAAAAAGGGAGCTGGACCCAAAATAAAAGGTTACAGTGATTATCACGCGCATCATCCTTCGGAAAATGCGAGAGGAGGAATACATCAATGAATGTATGAAGCACTCTGAAAACATTAAAATTGAACTAGATTCTATGCAAATAATTTCAGTCTCTGTAAAAGTAAACCATTTAGACTACCTCATCGGATCTAGTTACTTCCCTCCGGGAAAGACTGGTAGACGACGACCTCGATCGCCTCTTTGACTTATTCGGGTCTAATTTTATCATCGGTGGGGACTTTAACGCAAAACACATTTTTTGGGGTTCAAGATGTACTTCAACGAAAGGCAGACTACTGTACAAAGACTGTATGAAGCGTGGAGTGGACTTTTATTCGACGGGAAAGCCAACGTATTGGCCAACCGACAAAAATAAAATCCCTGACCATTTTTATTTTACAAGCCATTCAGAGCGCAGCGTGGAAAAACACTCCCTTCCGGAAGACAGCAACACGCAGCAACAATGAATTTAAATACCAGCCTGAAATCGAGGACCTCATACGAGAAAAAAGGAGAGCGCGCAAGAGATGGCAACATTCCCGCGCACCCACTGATAAAACTTATCTGAACTATCTCTGTAACAAACTCAAGAATGAGCTACAGGATTTAAGTAATCGCGAGACTTCTACATACCTCGAGGGCTTGACTGCTGATAAGACTTCAAACTACTCACTATGGAAATCTTTGAAGTCCATAAGGAAACCCAAAATACACTCGCCACCGATAAGAAAAGCTAACGGCGAACGGGCAAAAGGAGACAAAGAGAAAGCGTATTTATTTGCCGAGCATCTAGAAGAAACGTTCAAGCCGTTCGATGGAAGACCCCTGAACGGAGAACTGAATGCTAAAATGGCACCCGACAACTATAAAGTTAAAGCCGTATCCCTGTCCGAGCTTCGAATGACAATAAGAAAGTTAAAAAATAACAAAACTCCAGGATATGATTTAATCACCGGCGAAATCCTGAAGGAGCTACCGAAAAAAGCATTAGTTAAGTTGCTCTACATTATAAATGCTTCTCTGAGACTTTTATATGTTCCAAGGCAATGGAAAGTCGCTGAAGTCATTATGGTCCCGAAACCGGGGAAAAGGCCAAAACATAAGAAATCATATAGACCCATTTCGCTCCTGCCGATCATATCTAAGGTTTTCGAGAAAATTATGCTAAAACGATTACAACCAGTAATTGAAGAAAGACGCTTGATCCCAGACCATCAATTCGGCTTCCGGGTCAAACATTCCACAATCGATCAGGTTTATCGAATAACTAATGAAATTGAAAATGCTCTAGAATGGAAAAAGATCTGCTCTGCCGCTTTTCTTGACATATCACAAGCTTTCGACAAGGTATGGCACGAAGGTCTAAGGTATAAATTAAGGACAATCCTACCGACAAAATTATACAAACTATTGGAATCCTACCTTGAAAACAGACTGTTTCGTATTACACATGAGACTGAATACTCAGAATTCAAAGAAATCCACGCTGGTGTTCCACAGGGAAGTGTTCTCGGACCAATCCTTTTCTTGCTCTACACAAGAGATATACCACAAGAAGAAGGGACCATCGTTCGCAGACGATACAGCTATCCTCGCAATGGATGAGTCCGTGGAATCATCAACGGGTTCTGAACAAAGTATGTGAGTGGACAAAGACCAGGCGAATTGCCCTGAACGAGACCAAGTCAACGCATGTCAACTTTACGTACAAAAAGATAAACAACTTACCTGTTTTCATTAAGTCGGGACAAATACCATACGCAAATGAGGCAAAATATCTAAGAATGACCCTAGACGCAAAACTTAAGTGGAAGCCACACGTTAAAAAAAAGCGGGACGAGCTCGCAATCAGACTCAGAGAAATGTATTGGCTGCTCGGAAGATTCTCGAAGCTAAGCATATACAACAAACTGCTTCTGTATAAGCAAATGCTTAAACCTTGTTGGACATACGGTATACAGCTTTGGGGTTGTACCAAACCAAGCAATATTGCTATACTGCAAACATTCCAAAACAAAACCCTAAGAGCAATAGTGAATGCTCCATGGTATATAAGGAATAGCGATATTCACAGAGATCTAGGAATTGCTACCGTGAGTAACGAAGCAACAAACTTTGCTCGTAAACTTCGTACTCGTATTTATGTCCATTGCAATAATGAAATAATTCGTACTCTGGACGTAACAAACCTTGAGTGCCGACTACATAGAACAAGACCGTTCAACCTAGCGTCACAAGGGGAAACCGCATGTAATGACGGTATTAGTAGGTGCGTTCACTGGAAGGCTACCTTCCAAACGCGATTAACACTACAGAAGCGTAAACTACTTGTTAAGGATACTTAGTCGTAGTCATCACAAAAAAAATGGAAAAATGAGAGGATGAATTTCATACTTCTATGAGCACGCGCGCGTTTCTCATAGTGCCTCTCTGAGGGGTGAGGTTTATCCTGTAGGCAAATATTGACCGACATTAATGAAATTGTCAGAACAGTAATTATATGAGTCGGTCATTACCAATGGTACGGACCACTGGTATCCTTTAAGGATTACTCAACTCCGGGCGCACACGAAAAAAAAAACACGTTTAAAATATTACAAGAAATTATTACCATAAAACAAATTAATCATTAACTCAAATTACCTGTAGTACCCTTAAAGCTTGATCCATCACAGACTTCGTGTCAGTCAAGTAGTCCGAATTTGGTAATGCCAAACGCATAATGTGAGCTTGTAACAACAGGAAAGTTTTCGTATACGGCGAATCATAACTTGGTGAATTTGGCTTGTATCGACAGTTTTTCGCTAGTTCCCTAGTAAAATAAAAAAATATTTTAACTTCATCCTAAGAAAATCTAAAGCCCCTATTGTGAGTGTCGATTGATTATGCACTCTTTATTTGTCGAGCGGTTTTGGTTTTGGTACTGTGTCAGACAATCGATAGATAGAGATGATGATTATTGTATTTGCTTATTGTGAATTTTAAGATAGGATAAGATATTTTTCATCCGTATTATGGTTACACATAAATTAAGCCAATTAACAAAGTATTAAACAATTATCAAATACAAGTTGTCAAGTGTTTATGTTTGACTTATCTGCTGATGAAATTAACGATATAGCAAAAAATGTTCATATTTTGCAAGTGCATGCTTGGCCAAAGTGGAGTGTTGCAATTACTGTTGGCGATAACTGGATTTTTAGTCATACATTTTTTTGCATTCTAACATCGATCTATTTTGTATTTGTTGTCAATATTAAGATAAATAATTTGTGTTAATGTATCTTTAAATAAAAAACAATATTTTCATAATAAAAAGTGTATATAAAATATTCCAAATTGCCGAGAAAAACATGAACGACAACGAACGATTGAAACCGATGGTTTTCGACCACAACTTCATACACAATACCAAACATTACAATCGACCATTGATAAATGTTGATTTATCGATCGCTAATCGACAGTCGCAATATAGGCATTACTCTTTACTTACTCATTACTGATATCTTCATTGTGTCTTACAGGTTGCTGATCAAATTCATATGAATCAGATATTGATAAAATAAGTTCTCTTGTATCCATATCAGGCGTTAGAGAATCTAGAAAATGCTTCATTGTGTTAAACGAAAGGTAATAAAATGATGATATGCGCCCCAAAAATGTAGGTAAAATTAAATTTCGAGACATCGAAACACAAGCAGCTCTCTCTAATACACCGAGAGTGTTTTCTACCAGCGTTGACAGAAAAGTATTAATATTCTTTGGCTCAATGGTCTCTAAATTATAGTACGTTGGATTTCGCAAAAGCCTTCTAAAGAAAAATGTCCATGTTAGATAATCAACAGCGGCTTCCTTAGTTTGTATTGTGCCCGCTACTATTTCAGCATTAATATGATCTGGCAGTACATTCATGAGATTTGATTCAACTGGGAATGGGGCATACAAAAACTTTTTATAAAAATTCTTCTTAATGTCGTGAACTAAAACTACTGCAACACCTTCATTGTCGAACTGCGGGCGACCAGCACGTCCCATCATTTGTAAGACATCAGTTATAGGCATGTCAACATATTTTTTTACCTTACCATCGAAATATTCGGTTCCTTTGATCACAACCAAATGAGCTGGCAAATTGACGCCCCATGCAAGTGTGGCCGTAGCAACAAGGATTTGTATTTTTCGATTTAAAAATAAATTTTCTACAGTTTTTCTATCAGATTCTGAAAGACCAGCGTGATGTAGGCCTATTCCAAACGCTAGACAGAATTTTAAGTTGGACTCCTTTATATTATATTGAATTTCTTGAATTTCAGCATCTGAAATATGAAGAAACTGTTTGGGATTATCGTCGGCACAGACATATGTAATCAAGTCTAAAGCTGTTAATCGTGTCTGCCTCCTTGATGATACGAAAACTATTGTTGGAGTAGTAGGTGAGTACGTCCGTATGGCTTGATATGTTGGCCTGTTCATTGTGGCCATACGCGGACAATAGTGTTTGCCGGCAAATCCATTTATATGCACCGATAGGGGAACTGGCCGAACTGAAGATTTGAAGTTGTATAACCCTGATCTCTGGATACCCAACCAGTTGGATAGATCCTGAGCATTAGCTAAAGCCGTTGACAAGCCAACTATTCTTATAGGATTTTTAGTATGTGATGTAATAAAATTTGTGCGTGAGACAATTACCTCAATAACTGGGCCTCGGTCTTCTCCAAGCAAATGTATTTCATCGATCACTATCAAAACCACATCCTTGACATATTCTCTTGTCTGCCAAGATCTACTTATGCTATCCCACTTCTCAGGGGTCGTTACAATTACTTGACTTCTTTGAATGGCTTGGATGTCCGGTGTTGTATCACCTGTTAGTTCAACTACATTTTTCTTAAGTTTTTGTTCAAATCTTATTTTCCAATCGTTTATTCTTTCTTTGACTAGGGCCTTAAGAGGTGCAATATAAACAACTTTGGCTCGCTTGTTCTTTTGGAAAGCCCGAAATATTGCTATCTCACCAATAATAGTTTTTCCGCACCCAGTTGGAGCACCCAAGAGAATGTTGTTGTCAGTATGATAAAGATTGTGAAATAGTTGTGTTTGAACCGGATTAAAATGTGAAAACGGGTACAGTGCCTCGTATTGACGATTTTTTAAAGCAGTTACTTCCAGTGGCTGTAATGGCAAAAGCTCCGTTAGGGGTGGATTGTGCTCCGGTAGGATTAAGTTCTTGAAACATAAGGGATATAACGTTTTGCTGCCTAACCAAGTGTCACTTGTTATTCGCACAAAATATTGTGGCGGTAAAGGCTCTCTTAATGGAATTGTCAAAACGATATTCTGCTTAAGTCCACGTACTACAGTTTGTTTGCTGATCTGCACAAATTCCGAATGGTAAATAAAATTCGTTTCAGGATCCTCTATCCATAGCCAAAAGTTTTCACTTGTTTTGCCGTGCACACGATCATTCCAATTGAAGTTCGCCCATAAATCAATTCGTATGCGCAAGACAGTTCGTGTTATTGGTTGTAGAGAAACATCTATATCCACCAGTGGCAGTTCATTGGCGCATTGTAGCAACATTGACGCGTTTCTTTGATTACGAATTATTTCTTTTGTTTCCGAAAAGTTCATTTCTTTGAGTGTATATAGACTAAGACCACGGCTCTCGATTTTCTCAATTGTTTCGTGAGTTAAACAACTAAATTGACGAAGCGGCGATTCTGTATTCCAAATTTGCTTTTCAAACATTTGACTAATTTGAAGCATTCTTCCAGCTAGTATTGCATTATTATTGCGCAGTACTATTGTGAAAATAGCTCGAGCTATGCGTACCACATTTTGTACAATATATGACATATCAGAGACGAGAGAAAATGATTTAATAAATCCACGTGAAAGATAGCTTTGAAGAAGGATGTTGACCTTCTCGGGTACATTTTCGGCACACCCATGGCATGGAACTTTACAGCTGTACATTCGCAGTTCATCTAGTTCCTCAAGTTCATCGTCTCTTACCTTGAGTTGTTGAAACTCCTGTGCATGTGCAATCATTCCAAATATTTCTGCTTCAGACATAAAGGGTTGCAAAAGCTCATTGAATATTTGCACTGTGTCATACTTTATGTAGAAATGTGATGCCGTTCGTCCCAGATCTGTTATGCTAAAATCATTTGTTTTGTGATTAAAGCGAATCATCTTAGCCTTATCTAAACTCATAGCTGCAGTTGTAATCAGTGCGCGACGCTTACTCTCGAGCTGGCGATCGTTTTGAATTTCAGCATATTCAATACCGTAGCAATGGGGATTTAAACGCATCCGGACAAATAGGTATGTATAGCTAAGCCATTCAATGGCTTCGTCAACATTTGTAACAGTACCTGAAGATATTTCGGCATTTAAATTATCGGCAAGGCATTGGATGAAATTCGATTCAATGGGAAATTGATTTGTTAACAATGATAGATAATGATTTAGTTTGTCATGTGTTGTTATTATAGTACCGACACCGCTGGTATCATATTGCGGTCGTCCAGATCTTCCAAATATTTGAAGGACATCCAAAATTCCAAGATCAATAAATGAACCATGTTTAGAATCATATATGTCTGTTCCTTTAATTATCACAGCATGTGCCGGCAAATTCACACCCCAAGCGAGTGTTGCTGTGCATATGAGAACCTTAAGATAACCTTCAGCAAAATATTTTTCGACCAAGCGACGATCAGTTCTTAACATACCAGCATGGTGTATGCCAATTCCACATTGGAAAAGTTCGACCAGCTGTTTGTTTTTACTTTTGCATATACTACGAATTGCTAATTTATATCCGGTAGAGTCACTTGGCAAAAATAGCGCACTTTGGTTTTTCTGTTGCGCCAATTCACGAAGCATTGTAGCAGTTCGAACTGTGGCATTGCGAGCATGAACGAACACCATTACTTGGTGATCTTTTTGAACCATTTCTACGCACTTAGTGTAGCAAACATTATCCATATCTGATAACTGTTGCAGTGGTTTAACTGCTTTTATTCCCACAAAATTTGTATTAAGAGGCACCGGACGAAACCTGCTGTCAAAGTAAAACAAACCCTTCATCGGATTTACGCGTAGAAAGTGAGCTACGTCTATATAATTTGGCAAAGTGGCGGAAAGTCCAACTATACGTATCATACTTTGCGTCGACTCTACCAGTCGCAATGTTCTTGCAACAACTGCTTCCACAACTGGGCCACGTTCCCCGTGCAATAAGTGAACTTCATCTATGATTAGTAACTTAACGAGACTTATTATTGCCACATCACCGACACCTTTGCGCGTTACGACATCCCACTTTTCAGGCGTAGTTACAAGAATTTGAGTTTCTTGCATTTCAGTTTTAGTCAGTTGCATGTCACCAGTCAGCTCACGCACATTTATATGTAAAGGCTTTAACCTTTCTTGAAAATTGTCGACCATTTCTGAAGCTAACGCCTTCATGGGAGCAATATAAACAATTTTAAAAGCACTGCGGTTAATTGTTCCATTTTCCAAATGAGCACGTATTGTGGCTACAATTGTTAGCATTGCAACATTTGTTTTACCAGCGCCCGTAGGAGCACAAATCAACAAATTATTGTTGCTATGATAAGCCGTTGGAAATACAACCGATTGAATCCGATTCAGCTGTTCAGTATTGCGAAAAGCTATTTTTCCAATTTCATCCAAATCTTGAATTCGTATTCGGTTATTGCCAATTGTTAACTCAGGTGGTTGTGATGCAGGAATTTTTACTTCTTCATATTGTTTGTTATCGATACGTTCGGCACTTTCAGGCAAACTAATTTTGCTTCCACCAATAAAAGCGGCATGTTGTTTAAGAAGCAATTGGCTATCAAAAACGTATGGATAGTTAGGAACTTCTTCGTAAGTTCGTTTAATTACTTTGGTAGAATTCAATAATGGTTGTTGCTTGATATCGTCGATAAGTTTCTTTTGTTGCTGCAAACGCAGTTGCATAGGATTTATTGTTGTGCTTAGGGACAGAGTTGTATCATTTTTAAGTAGTCTATTCAGTTTCTTTTCATCCCTACGACTTTGTTTTAATAAGTCTTTTTCTATGCGCGACTGAACAACTACAGATGTAGCTACCGTTGGTCTAATTTCAGGAATCCGAATTTGCATATCCTTCTTCTTTAGGCACTTGTCTTGTTTTTCCAGTTGCTCAATCTTTTCTAAAATACTCTCTCTGTTGGCAAGAAGATCTACAATAAAATCAAACTTATCAAAGCCGAGAAATTCACACAGCTCATTTTGAATCTCGCTACTATTTCTTTTCGACTTCAGCAAATCGATTATTTGTTTGATTAAATCCGAGTCTCCAAGCTGAAAGAGCTTATATATATGTTGTTCACTTGATGGAATTTCAATTTCGCTCTTGTATTTCATGGATAATCTGTCATTTTGTCTCTTACCCTGTTGATCTGGTGAAATATCTTGAAGCTGCAGTACATTATTGTACTCAAAAGTTGGCAGATTTATTAATATGTCTGAGCCCCAATATTTCGTTGTAGTTTGTGATAGAAAGGTGCTATCTAACTGTTGCTTTATTCTTTCACGATCCTCATCATCCAAGTAATTGTTTATGTCTTTGATTAATTTAAATATGTGATCATTAGAGTCATCGAATATTGTACCGAATTTAGTTTTTATTTGATTTATATTGTGTCGGGTGATATTTCGCTGGTTAATATATATATGAATGAAAAAAATGACAGCTTCGTCAAGAACAGAAGACAGCTCTTCGGAACCCATAGATTCCATCACCGTTTTACGAAGTGCTTTTAACAACAATTTAACCTCAGGCGAAGTTTTTCCAAGCAGAATCTCAGGATTCTGCAGCGGGATGGCAGATCTTTACAAAAAATAAAAATATTGTAAAATTTGCAATAATATAAGTACACGATACATACGATAGCAACGCCTTTCGATAAGATTTACTATCCGAGAGAGTCTGCAAGCTAATATTAGCTTCTAGATCAGTATTTGATCTTAGCGTTAGACAAAATCGCGGAAAATCCTTCATTTTCAAAAGTAAATAAATAATTACTGAAGTTGTCGACGACACTGAATGGGATTGAGTGACAATTGACAAACAAGTGAGTCCTCAAATATAAGAGATAAAAAGATTCTCAACTCTGTTTTGACATAAATATCAACCGGCATATAATTCAGAGCAGTGTGACCAGTTTATAATTTTAACTAGGAAATCTATTGAAAACGATGTTTACATTAAAAGTATGGACACAGAGTAACTTTTTGCTGTGTAAAATAATTTACAAAAATAAATATATACAAATAAATAAAATGTCTTATAGAATTTATTGCGGGAACTGTGTGCCTAAAAACTCTCAATTATTGAAGATAAATATGTAGAGAACAACACAAATCGACTAAACTAAGTAAAAAACTTCGAAGAGTGGAAAATATAAATAATCCATTTTGTATTTGTAGATTCAATTGTAGAAGTGAAGTACACGTCGCCAGAGTTCAATTTCAATAGCAAAACATGAAGGTCAAGGCGAAGTTGGCAGAGTTGGTATTTATTAAGAAAAAACAAAACAGGTGGTGGCCCACCACCAAAATCTCCTGACATAAACAGACACGGGAGTAATGCAAAATAAAATCAATGCTAATGAAAAAAATTTCATTAGCATTGAAAATAATAATGCTAATGGAAAAAAAATTCACTGGCATTGACTTTTTTAATGCCAATGAAAAGTAGTAATTTTGAATGAAATCTATTTTCATTGAGTAATAAGGCATTTTTTATTTATTTATTTTGAAAAAAACCTCATGCAACTATAGAAGAAACACAATGTTTGTTGAGTTTTTAATAAACTGTGTGAACCTAGTGGAATAAAATGTAATGTGCATGGTAGCAGCAACTGAAATCGTTGCTTTCAACTATAAACTCTCCATGGAACTAGAAAACAATAATTCCATTTTCCAAACAGAGGTCTATGCAGTGTTGGGGTCAAATTTGCAAAGTAACAAATAAATGGAGGACAGCACAAACGATGTTTTTGGGTCGCAGTGCTCTGTTCGCCTTACATATGATTATGGTATATCGTCCCAATATCTTGAAAAAAATTTAAAAAAATGGTGTACTTTATTATACCCTATCCCATAGGGGTATATTAGTTTTGATACTTAGTTTGTAACATAGAGAAACAATTTAGCTTCATATACCTCAAAGTATATGGATCGACTCAGAATCGCTAGCTGAGTCGATTAAGCCATGTCTGTCTGTCCGTCCGTCCGTCTGTATGTCACCGATTTTGAGGCCTTAAGTTTTGAGCTAGGATAATGAAATTTGGTATATGGGATCCTCGCCCGTGCCAACAGAACAAGGTAAAAAATTTTGAAATCCGCCCACTGCCACGCCTCCTTTTAAGATAAACTCAGGTTTTGGCCAAACCGTAAGGAATTACAAAAAAGTGTCTGAGTAGCATATTTAGAGAATCGTAATATCTATATTTCGTCAATACAAAGTTTTTTGCCACGCCCACTTTTTGGGGGCGTTTTCTATAAAAAACCTTTTTTGGCCAAATTTGAAAATTTTCGAAAAAAATTTTGATGCAAAATCATTGGTAGTAATAATATGAACATTTCGTCAGTGGACCATTTTAACCCACGCCCACTTTTTGGGGGCGTTTTCCTACAAAAACCATTTGTATGCCCTACCCCAAGGCATATGCAATACAAAAACGTGGTTTTTTGTCGAACCATAAAAGAATTTGATAATATGTTGTAACAACGTCATTTTCAATACTTTATTTATTTATTTTATTTATTTATTTATTTATTTATTTATTTCATCAATTAGATTATACATTTATATATATATACAATCATATAGATTACAGAAAAAAAAACATACATAGATTAACCACCAAGTTGGCTTTAAGTAAATAGCAAATGATGTTTAAAAGCTTCTCTACTATGATTGCTAAAAAAATCAATGGAACCACATATTGAATTTGCTTCTCTTAGACAACGGGAAATAAGTTCATTTCTTGCATAATTTACTCGGTGGAAAGTTTCACTAAATAAATTAAGTGCCCGTAAAGCAATTAATGGAACTCTTAAGTAAATGAGAGATAACAAATAAGGACAATTGACTTGGAATAATAATATGTCTCTTATAAATACAATTGAGTAGTATTTACGGCGTACTTCAAGTGTTTGTAAACCAATAAGAAAGCATCTTGACCTATATGAAGGCATTCGAATATTCCAGTGAAGGCGATAAATTGCTATTCTTGTAAAGCGTTTTTGGATGCTTTCAATTCGCAACGAGTGAACTTTGTAAAACGGGTTCCAAATTACACAACAGTATTCAAGAATGGATCTAACAAAAGATGTAAAAAGCGATTTCAACGTATATGGATCATTAAAATCCTTGGAGTTACGAACTAAAAAACCCAACATTGAATTAGCTTTGGCTATGACATAGTCAATATGTGATACAAATGTGAGATTTGTGTCAAAAATAACACCTAAGTCCTTTTTTTCGGAAATTCTTAAAAGGGGTGTGTTACCAATCTTATAAGTAAAAATGAAAGGACTTCTGTTACGGCAGAAAGTTAAACACTGACATTTGGAAACATTCAGAAATAATTGGTTTGATACACACCAATCCTCCAGTTTGTTTAAATCATTTTGAAGGAGTTTGCAATCTTCAATAGATCTGATGCGCATAAAAATTTTTAAATCATCTGCGTACATAAGGCAGTGAGAGTTGGAAATGATATTGGGGATATCATTTATAAAAAGTAAAAACAAAAGAGGTCCCAAATGACTTCCTTGGGGAACCCCAGATGAAACAAGAATAGGATTCGAAAATATATTATTAATGCGAACCAACTGGGTTCGTTTTGAAAGGTAGGAATCAATCCATTTTAAAAAAGATGCATGAAATCCAATTTGTTCTAATTTCATTAATAGAATACAGTGATTTACTCTATCAAATGCCTTAGAGAAGTCCGTATAAACTATATCACATTGGTTTCCATTTTCAAAGTCTAAGGTCACCTTATTACACAAAATAGCTAAATTTGATGTAGTTGATTTCCCAGGTACAAATCCATGTTGAAATGGAGAAATAATTTCTTTAAGGAGAAACGATAATTTATTAGAAACTATTTTATCAAACAACTTTGGAATGGTAGACATTTTTGATATTGGTCTATAGTTACAAACATTTTGTTTTGATCCAGATTTATATGTAGGAATAACGTAAGAAGTTTTCCAATCATCTAAAAATATACCCCTCTCAAGAGATGCATTAAAAAATATTTTTAACGGTTCTGAAAGAGCAACTACTGATTTTTTTTAGAAAGATTGGAGGAATGCCATCAGGGCCTGGATTTGTGTCATCTTTCAGGGACATCAGGGCATTTTCAACATCTGAGATGCTTACAACTAAGCTACCAATGTTGACAGAATTAGTGTTAATATCAGGAACCGTTGTTCTTGTTAAAATAGAAGAGTGGGTATACACGGATTGGAAAAATTCAGCAAACATATTGCAAATTGTTGGTATATCAGAATTGTTGTTTTGGGAGAATCGCATACAACTTGGAATTCCATTCGAATGCCTTTTGAGATTGATATAGCCCCAAAATTGTTTACTATTTTTTTTTAAATTTGTTTCAGTGCGGAGTAAAAAATCTTTGTGTAATCGTACAATTACACACATTTATGAATGTAAACACAACCTTAGGCCACTGACATGTAAAGTGACGCTAAGGCATTGTGTCATGTGTCACATTTTATATTTTGATTGTTAACCATTTTTAAAATCTGTATCTATCTCTCTCTTTTTCCGGTTTTTGATAAAGTCAGCATCGCATTTTTGTTAATCACGTGTTTTTAATTAATTTTTGTGAATTGAACCGAAGGATTACAATTCTGCGGACAGGATCCATAAAAATAATAAAAAAAAAGAATATAAAGTAAAAAAAAAAAAAATATGTCGCGTATATCAAAGGATGATATGCTGGTTATTTTATCAGCGAGCGGGATCGAAGTTCCATCAACGGCTACCTTGTCGCAGATACGTGAGCTGTACGACAAATCTACACCCAGGGAACTTATGAAAACCACTTCTGACGAGAGAAAAACTGATGCCCTTGAGAGTGATGACATCATACAGGACGCACCAAGAGAATCAACACAGAGTGCATCAAGCGACAACATCACAGTGCAAGACAAGTCTGGTGGATTACCTTCAGTGATCTGTGCTACTGCGGCCAATGTGCAGGATGATGTTATATCTGCCGCCATGTCTGCTGCAAGTGCAACAGCCGATGATATTGATGTGCAAATGTCGCAGTTGCGACGTGCTTCGACAAACTATTAATTTACCTGCTGTCACTGTTGCTTCAACCACTCCTGCCGCATCGGTCGCCCCAATAAACATCAATGTGATTGAGTCGATGGTAACTACGTTCAGTGGCGATGATAATTATGGAATACACAAATTTCTTGAAGATCTGGAGGATGCATTCACAAATCCTGAACTTTGACGATCGTGCTCGTTTTGTCAGTGTGCGACGTCTACTCCGTGGTACTGCTCAGGTTTTCTTACGAACTACCACTTCACACACCTACGACATTTTGCGTGGAGCATTAATAGTGGAATTTGGTCGGAAATATTCCACTGACGAAATTTATGTTCAACTTCGGTCCCGACGCCTTAGGACAAACGAGACAACACACCGATATGTACTGGAGATGCAAGAGATTGCATCGCGAGCAACCATTCCGGAAGATGAATTGATTGATATTATCATCAACAACATCGGCGATTCAACAAATAATGGTGCAATACTATGGGGGGCGACGACATTAAGCGAACTAAAAACACTCATTGTTCGTTATGAACGCGTACGCCAGCGTACCTTGTCTGCTGCAAACCGCCGACCAACAACACTTATGCCAATCAGTCGCAATAATACTAACGCTACTACTGTAGCCAAACAACTGTATCCTGCTGTATCTGCTGCCACATCTGCTGCCACATCTGCTGCCTCATCTTCTGTCGACATGTCAATCCGCTGCTATAATTGTTCACGCTTCGGACATTATCAAAGTGCTTGCCGAGAACCAAAACGGGCAGAGAATAGCTGCTTTAAATGTGGTTCGTTATCACATGTATATCGAAACTGCCCGAATCGCCCTGCTGTCATGACCGCTGCTGCAACCAACCGTACTGTAGGCCGAGTGTCAACCGATGAAGACGAGATCATTGAAGAAATTGATGAATTACAATTGGTAAGTGTTGCCTTAGGATATACTGACTTAAAGTGTGCCAAATTCAACAGTGTCTTTTCTCTTTTTGATTTCGGTAGTCCTAGATGTTTTGTACAGCGTAGTGTAGTGACCAAATTTAAAGATCAACCACTACAGAAAACGGGTTATAAACTGGGGAATATACAACTGATGTCTTATGGAAAAATTCCAACGTATATTAAATTAAAAAACAAACTTACGAAACATGATTTTTTTGTAATACCTGATGATTTGTTATTTGTGCCTTTGATCATTGGTCGTGATTTCTTTAAGAAAGCCGGTATCAAATTAGTTAGTACCAAAAGATGTTATTCTATAAATAAACTTATGAACTTAAATAAAAATGATAATATGAATTCAGATCTATTAAACACACTTCAGACATTTGGCATACTTAGGTCTTCAGTTAGCTTTGACCGTAGAGTCGACACACCTATGATAAACAAAATTAAAAGTGATTGTGCAACCTCAGACAATCAACTATCACATGAACCAAACGAGAAAATTGAAGAGTATTTTGAGAGTCTGTGTGCTATTTGTGATACTTCAGAAACCGATGAACCTTTCGATATAAATAAATCACTGTCGTCCGATCAATTGCAATTGTTTCGCTCTGCTATTTATGAGGCATATTACAGTACTGAATTTAACTCTCCATTTCCCGATGATTATTGTATGAGAATTGAATTAACAAGCCAAGTAGCTATTTATCGCCGACCCCGCCGCCTTTCGCACCAGGAACGCATGGAAGTCAAAGAAATTATTAATGACTTGTTATCGAGAAATATAATTCGACCTACTAACTCACCTTATGCCTCTGCGATTGTGCCGGTGCGCAAGAAATCTGGTGAGATGAGAAAATGTGTTGACTATCGACCCCTGAACAAAATAACACTACGTGATAATCATCCCCTTCCGCTAGCTGATGACTGTCTAGAGCATTTAGGTAATAAACGCTATTTCACCATTATGGATCTTAAGAGTGGTTTTAATCAGATAAAAATGCACCCTGATTCAATTAAGTATACGTCATTTGTGACACCTGATGGTCAATACGAATACTTGCGTATACCCTTCGGTCTGAAAAATGGTCCTGCTGTCTTCCAGCGTTTTGTTAACAATATTTTGCGTGATCTTATATCTGCTGAATTATTGGTTGTCTATATGGATGACATTTTAATAGCTTCTACTGATTTTGAAACACATTTAAAAACTGTCACTGAAGCAATTAAAAGACTGCGGTCCTTTGGTCTCGAGTTAAATTTGAGCAAATGTAGGTTTGCACAAATGGAATTGGAATACTTCGGTTTTCGTGCAAACGCACAAGGAATACTTCCGGGTAGTAAACATATCGAGGCAATACAGAAGTACCCCGTTCCTAGAGATCATAAGCAGCTGAAGTCCTGTCATGGTTTATTTTCTTTCTTCCGCCGATTTGTGCCTTCATTTTCTAAAATAGCTTACCCTTTGACGCGATTACTGCAAAAAGATCAACTGTTTGTATTTACTGAAGAGTGTCGACAAGCGTTTTGCACACTGCGACAAAAACCGATTGAGCCACCAGTATTAGCTATATTTGATCCGAAAAGAGATACAGAACTACACTGTGATGCCAGTTCACGAGGTTTCGGTGCAGCCCTCATGCAAAAACAAGATGACGGGAAATTTCACCCTGTAGCTTATTTCTCAAAAGCAACTTCGGACTCTGAATCCCGATTACATAGCTATGAATTAGAAACCTTAGCTGTCGTTTATGCCTTACGTCGTTTCCAAACATATTTTGACCAAAGACCATTCAAAATAGTAACTGATTGTGATGCTTTAACAAGAACTTTGGCTAATGAGAACAATTCTTCTAAAATAGCCCGTTGGGCTCTTTTCCTTGAACAGTATAACTACACAGTGCAACATAAACCGGGAAAATTCATGACACATGTTGATGCACTCAGTCGAGTAGAAAACATGGGTGCTGTCAGTGACTTGGATATTGAATTCCAGTTACGGGTGGCACAAAGTAGAGATGAAGAAATATGCCGTTTGCGCGCACATTTAGAAATAAATGATAGTGAAGATTATGAACTAATAGATGAGGTGGTCTATCAAAAATCTCCTTCTGGAAACCGCAGATTATATATCCCAAAAGAGATGATAAATAATATTATTAGACACACACATGAGAAAATCGGTCACTTAGGAGTGGACAAGTGCTGTGCAGAGATAAAAAAAACATTATTGGTTTCCCCTTATGAAAACGAGAGTCCATAATTTCATTCGAAATTGTTTAAAGTGTATTATTTATTCGGCACCGGCACGAACAAATAAGCGTAACTTGTACAATATTCCATAAATACCTCTGCCCTTTGATACAATTCATGTTGACCACTTAGGCCCCCTACCTTCTGTACTATCTAAAAAGAGATTTGTCCTAGTTGTAATTGATGCCTTTACGAAGTTCACAAAACTGTATTCCACTGCAACAACTAGCTCTAAAGAATCGTGGACACATCTAGAAAACTACTTCCACAATTATAGTCGCCCACGTCGTATAATAAGCGACCGCGGAACTTCCTTTTCATCTGGGGAATTTGCTTCATTTTTGGAAGAACGAAATATTTTACATATTTTGAATGCAACTGCCTCTCCTCAGGCCAATGGTCAAGTTGAACGTGTTAATCGTGTCCTTACGCCTCTGATGAGTAAATCATGTGAAAAACCGGGTCATGTAGATTGGTCCTATGTACTTCCGAGAGCCGAATTTATCCTCAATAACACTGTTCATACAACAACAAAGGAACTTCCATCTGTTCTTCTTTTTGGTATTGCACAACGAGGTACGATTGCTGATGAATTAGCGGAATATTTAATGGAGCGAGATGGTGTAATTGATCGAGACTTACTTAAATTAAGAAAAATCGCGTCAACAAACATTGTCCACTTATAAAAAAGGAGATTATGTAGCCATTAGATACTTAAGCACAACCCCTGGTGTCAATAAAAAATTAGATCAAAAATTTCGCGGACCATATGTGGTACACAAAGTACTACCACATGACAGATATGTGATACGTGATGTTGAGGGTTGCCAAATCACACAAATTCCATATAATGGGATTCTTGAAGCAAATAAACTTAAGAAATGGGTGTCAGGGTCTGCGGACTTAGCTTCTGATGAGTGTCCCGAGGAAACACTTATTGGATTGGAAATAGAACCAGTAGACATGGAAATAGAATATTTAGACTTAAGTCCTTATGACCCTTAAATTGAGGTCAATTTGATTGTCAGAATGGCCGAACTGTAGTCGTACAATTACACACATTTATGAATGTAAACACAACCTTAGGCCACTGACATGTAAAGTGACGCTAAGGCATTGTGTCATGTGTCACATTTTATATATTGATTGTTAACCATTTTTAAAATCTGTATCTATCTCTCTCTTTTTCCGGTTTTTGATAAAGTCAGCATCGCATTTTTGTTAATCACGTGTTTTTAATTAATTTTTGTGAATTGAACCGAAGGATTACATTTGTATAAAAATTTGTTTAAAACATTAAATTCTTTTTGAAGACGTTTATAATTTATCTTCAACAAATTATTATGCGTACAATTCCGGAAAAGTTTGTATGCTTTGTTATTTTTGTTATTTAAGTTGCAAAGCCTTTTGTTATACCAAGGAGGCTTGGAATTACTAATAACAGAAACTTTAGGCACAAATAAGTCAATTGATAAGTCAACCTGATTTCAGTGGTGGTGTAAGCGCACTTAATGCAAACCGTGCCCAAGAATGCAAGGCTGGGGGTTAAACCAGCCGCTAACGAGCTTCTTCAGATGCACAGGCATGGTCTGTCGTATCTTTTGCCTTACTCCGGTATATCGGCTCTGCCGGAGTGGACCTCCTTTCCGTTCTACTCGTGGGTCCAAAATTTTCAAATGAACCAAACAAAAATAAAAAAACAAATTAATAAAAAAATACAAAAAAAAAATAAATAAACTTGAGGATAAGCAGGTCGGTACCTCTTCGGAAGAGGAGTTACTAGCCTCCTCTCAAGAGACGGTTACAGGCGTTGTGAAGGATACAAGTAGTATTCCCACGACGTCTGTGGTATCTCTAGAGACCTCTTCAGGCGACGCGCATTGTATAGTTAGTACACTCGCGGAGTCTCAGCCAATTAACACCCAACAAAACGCAGGCGATGGGCAGTGTATAGTTAGTACACTCGCTTCATCTAATGTCTTGCTTAAAACAACCGACTTAGACGTTGGAACATGTGCAGTCAGTACACCGACAGCGTCTAAGCCATTAAATACCAAAGCGATTCCGGCTAAGGTCGCTTGTGATGGCCAACAACCGAGTGTATCGAACATCACCAAAAGTCAGTACAGTAGAGCCTGCTTCATTCTCAGTAAGATAGCTAAGAATGAAGCGGCTGGTATTGCACATACCAAAGACAGCGACAAACACATATACCTTAAGATTGTTGAAGACTACAACAAACTCAAGGAAAAGCGGCTAGAGTCTGAAACCGCGAAGCGCAGTAGGTCTCATGATGAGCCAACTAACGCCTCAAAGCGGGGGAAGTTTTCAGCCTCCGGTAACTCATCTAGGCATGCGGAGGCCAAAGTCAAACCTAAACCGAAGCGCTCCAATACCCGGGTCGTAAGAGACGACCTGCAAGTTGCAATTATCGACGAGCAGCCGACTAATTGCAGCAAGGTGGCGGACGCTTGGGGTGAGATTGAGGCCAAGCTATCTGAGATGGTTATGGACTTTCTGCTGGACAATCCGGGTGGCCCTCTGCCTTGCTTCGATTCCGAAGAAGTGGTTAGGGGTATTAGGGTGGTTAAATGTGCGGACAAATTTTCGAGGGATTTCCTCGAAAATTGTGTTGCCAAGATTCGGAACAACTGGACGGGTTTTAGTTTGAAGCTCGTTCCAGCCGATGACATTCCTTGGCGACCGCGAGCCCGCATTTGGCTACCCAATATGCACTTGGACAGGGTCAAACTGATCCAGGTCCTACAGCTGCACAACCCCGGAATTCCCATGACTGACTGGTCCGTCCTTAAGGTAGAGACACCAACCCCTCACACTAAGCCCTTCCTCCTACTCATCAACGAGGAGTCTCTAGAAGCCCTAGAGAAGGCCGATAACAGATTGAGGTTTGGCATCAGACATGCCAAACTCAAAATATTCAGGTCAGCGCGTCCAGGTGAAGACCCGGACGAAGTCGATGACGCCAACAATTTGTTGGAAGTCCTGCGACTAGATGCCACATCCACACGAGATGCTCAGAGTTCTGCAGATTAACCTGCAGCACTCTAGGTGCGCTAGTGAAAACCTCCTAGTCTTTCTGAAAGAGGAAGACATCGACATCAGCCTAATTCAAGAACCCTGGGTGGGAGGTTCCACTATCAAAGGGCTCAATGACAAGGACTACAACCTTTTCTACAACATCGACAAACATAACGGTAAGCCAAGATCCTGTATTTTAGTTAAAAAACATATCAAAGCTTTCTTTTGTCCCAACCTCAGCTGCAACGACCTTGCTGTTATACGGATTGAAGCTGGTAAGCAGGAGTGTCTGTATGCTGCTTCGGCCTATATGGCACATAACCAGAATGCTCCGCCGAAGGAGGTAGAGTTTCTCTCAGCCACCTTATCAAAAAGGAATACCCACTTGATTCTGGGCTGCGATGCCAATGCCAGGCATACCCTGTGGGGTAGCTCAGAGATCAATGAACGAGGTGAGTCTCTTTTTGATTTTATAATTCATAACAACCTGTCAATCTGCAACAAGGGTTGCACCCCAACCTTCACTTTCCCGAGCACGGTGAGTTTTAGGGGCTGGGAAGATGTCATTGACATCACACTAGCTACAAACAACGACAACCTTAAGGTGAATAACTGGAGAGTATCCAACCTGAAATCCTTCTCTGATCACAGCTGGATACTCTTTGATGTCAATATTCGGATTGATGCACCAATCCCCTTTAGAAATCCCAAAAGAATCAACTGGCCAAAGTTTGACCAAATAGTTAATTCTAGACTTCAAGCAATACCAAAATCTAAGTTCACTTCGACAGACGAACTGAATGCAGCTATCGTTACCTTTGAGAAGGCAATGAGTACTGCTTTCAAGGTCTCGTGTCCAGCCAGTTACGGTAGGAAAAAACTACCTCCCTGGTGGAGTGAGGACCTTAGTAAACTTAGGAATATGACCAGGGTCATTTTTAACATATGCCATAAATACAACTTTTGGCAGCCCTATAAAGATTGCCTTAGAATATACAAAGCGGCTATTCGTAGCGCCAAGAAAGAATCCTGGCAGGAATACTGCGAATCCATCAACACCCTTAAAGACTCTTCCAGACTGAGCAAAATCTTAGCGAAGGACCATTCTAACCCGTCCTTAATAAGAAAGTCGGATGGTAGCTGGGCAGAGACCTCATCCGAATCTCTGTCTATCCTAATTAACACACACTTCCCGGGTTGTAAAGAGGTGCCGCCAGCATCTGCTGACTCTCGGCCCGCTGACCATACAACTTGGGAAAATATCAAATCCATTATAACCAAAGAAAAGACATCCTGGGCAATAAATAGCTTCTCACCCTATAAATCACCTGGCCTTGATGGCATCTTGCCGATCATGCTACAAAACTCACTGGATACTGTATTACCGTGGTTGTTGCCAATTTATAGAAGTTGCATTTTACTAAACTTTATTCCACACTCATGGAGACGTGTCAGGGTAGTTTTTATACCAAAGGCGGGCAGACGTGGACATGAATCTGCAAAAGATTTTAGGCCCATCAGCCTTGCTTCCTTTATACTAAAGACCCTGGAGCGGATCCTTGACATCCATGTGCGAAGCATTCTTAATGAATCACCGCTATCCACATCACAACACGCTTATCTCAAAGGCAGATCGACTGATACCGCTCTGCATGAGGTGATTGGGACCATCGAAAAGTCCCTCTACTACAAAGAGTATACCCTAGCCACTTTCCTTGATATAGAAGGGGCTTTCAATAATGTACAAACTGACAGCATACTAGAAGCCCTAACCGTAACTGGTGTAGAGGAGCATTTTAGCCAATGGATTATATCCATGCTAAGGTCTAGAATCATTCAATCAACACTAGGCAACAGCAGCTTAACGCGATATGCTGACAGAGGTACACCACAGGGCGGTGTGATATCTCCTCTGCTGTGGCTTATTGTTATGAACAAACTGTTAGTCCGACTTGATCGGGATAGGATTAAGGCAGTGGCATACGCGGACGACGTGGTGATCCTAGTGTCAGGAAAGTTTCTCCCAGTGATTAGCGAAATCATGGAGCACGCTCTGGGTTCTGTGAGCACGTGGGCTACAAGCTGTGGCCTGGGTGTTAATCCGAGCAAGACGGAAATGATGCTTTTCACCACGAAGACCAAAATACCAGCCTTTAACCTCCCCCGACTTAATGGACAAACGCTCTCACTCTCATCCAATGCCAAATATCTAGGGACTATCCTAGATACTAAGCTTAATTGGAAAACCAACATAGAACAAAGGGTCAAGAAAGCATGTATAGCTTTCTATGCCTGTAGAAAAACATTCGGCAAAAGATGGGGCCTACAACCAAAGATGACACTTTGGATGTACACTGCGGTTGTTCGGCCGATACTCACCTTTGGGGCACTAGTCTGGTGGCCTTCTGTGGGTAAAGGGTATATCATTGACAAACTTAAGAGGGTACAAAGAACTGCTTGTATCGGCACAACTGGGGCCATGAGATCTTGTCCTACTGATGCCTTAACGGTTCTTCTCCACCTTCTCCCTCTAGATATCCATATCAAAGATATTGCAATGTGTAGTGCAGTCCGGCTCAAAGAATCTGGCTGCTGGTTCAATAAGCCCTATGGGCACAGCAATATCCTAGATTCATTGCCAGCAGGTCTAGCTGACCATCATACCGACTACATGATACCCAAACTGAACTTCCACAATCACTTCACCGCTGGCTTTCCAACTAGAGAGGATTGGAAAAACGCATTGGTTGAAAAAGATTTTGACACACTTATTTACACCGACGGCTCCAAAATGGACTGCGGAGTGGGCGCCGGTGTCTACTCGGACACACTAAAAATAAAAAAATCGTTTCGCCTCCCTGATTCCTCCAGCGTATTCCAAGCGGAATTGTTGGCTATTAGGGAGGCATGTCACGCGATTAAACACGATAGTACTCCCAAGCAAAATATCGCTATTTTTGTCGACAGTCAAGCCGCTATTAAGGCGATTATTTCGGTATCGACGTCATCAAAACTAGTACTTCAATGCCAAAACGAACTGGCCTCCATTGGGAGTCGATACAGTATCACTCTCATATGGGTTCCAGGCCATAGTGACATAGATGGAAATGAACAGGCTGATGCCCTTGCCAGGTTGGGCTCGTCCCTTCCCAGCTCACGTGCAATCGGCATTCTCACTCCTTTAAAAACTATCATGAATAATATCAACACACACTCTCTTAAAACAGCTGAACATAGGTGGCGTAACCTCAGTGGGTGCGCCATTTCAAGAGATATGTGGCCTCGCTACAACAAGACTAAAACACGGGACCTCTTAAGCAGATCCCGTAAGGAAGTCTCCAGGGTGATAGCAATTACCACTGGACACTGGCCCATCGGTGACCATGCTGTTAGAATGGGTATACCCAACAACACCAACTGTCGCAGTTGCAAGGAGGTGGGGGAGAAGGAAACTCTAACTCACTTTCTGTGCAAATGCCCGGCTCTGTCAAGAGCAAGACAACGAACCCTAGGCAAACCTTTCTTTGACAATATCCGCGACCTCTCTGATAAACACATCAAAGAACTGATCGCCTTCCTTAATGCCACTGGTTGGATTTAGTACACGCCAACTAACAACAAGACATAACATTTAACCGCACGAGTTTTTGGCATCAAAACGGCGCACCTCAGCGCTAATTGTGTTTCGTCTTGTACGAACAGCCAATCAAACTAACTAACTAACTAACTAAGTCAATTGTTCTTTTAAGAGTCTCGATAAAAAAACTTATAAGCAGCAGACAATTCATTTTTTTTAGAAGTAATTTCCATGGAATTTCATTGATATAATTCGCAATTGCGTTAAAATTACCTTTGGAATAATCATACCTAGTAAAACTATTGTTTACAGGTTTACAATAATCAAAAAATTTAAATTGAAGGCTCAAAGCCGTATGAAGAATTGGGTTAATACATTCAATAATGTCAATTGAAAAATCTTTATCTACAAAGATAAGATCGAGTATACGATTCAAACTATTTTTAAATTTATTAATTTGAGTAAGATCAAAAGCATAAAAGGAATCAGTTAATTCAATTTCACATTCACTTCTAACATTAAAAGGAAAAAGACATAATTCATCTAGATCGAATACCCAATTTATGTTACCTAGATTGAAATCTCCTAAAATAATAATATGCTGGTTGACTTTTAGATTATATAAAATGCAACTTATACTTATACAATTGAATTGAACTACCTGGTGGTATATAACTTAAAATAATGAAAATATTTAACATATCATTGATGGAAATGCATATGGCTAGTTGGTCTACGTCGTATTCTTGTGAAGTTGGTAGTGATATTTGGACGCAGGAAAACGATCGGTGAACAGCAATCAAAACTCCTCCGCCTCTGTTCTTGTTGGTTAGAAGTGAGTTTCTATCTTTACGAAATATATTATATACGTTGTTATCGAAAAGTTCAGCATCATAGTGTTTATCGGTTATCCAAGTTTCAGTCAGACAAAAAATATCATATTGACTAGCTGTTGAACTAAGATGCAGCTGGTTCATTTTAGTACGCAAGCCACTTGTGTTATGATAATACAACAAGAAATCGTTCATGGGAAGAGAAGAACGAGAAGAAGAAACAACTGGAGAAACCGTATTTATATTGTTACTGCTGGAGCAGGAAAGTCGTCGTTTTTTCTCTGAGAGACAAATTTCTTTATTTGTACAGAGATTGGCCACAGTGACGGATCCATTGCAGTGTGAAGCAAATGAGATGGTACACTTATTTTGAAGTTAATATGTTTAAGATTAGCTGGATCCACATCTTTTTTAATAAGTTTATAGCATTTAATTAAATTACTTGGAATTGCTGTTTTTTTAGGAATGTGATTTATGATGTCTTCAGAGTTTGTTGTAACGTGGAATTTGGAAATGTGAAACCATTTAACTTAAGGCAGTGCATTAAGTGATGATAGCATGTCAGTCCTAAACATGTTGCTTGTAGTGGGAAGATTATTGTTGGTATTCTTAATATGTTGCAAACTGTTTGTTGATTGTTCGTTGTTTATGTCATTTGTAGCTGTATCAAATAATACTGCTTGACCGATATTCGGACAAGAATGATCCAAATTAGTTCTGTCATCTTGTATTGACCGAACATTTTTGTTTATTTTACGATTTTGGATTTATTATGCTGATGTTTTTGCTTGTTGTTGTTTTTATTTGCAGCAGCAGAAGTATTACTCATTATTTCCAGCAATGGTGCGTGGTTGGGGGGGAGTAATTTTAGGAACATTAATATCAATGCATACAGATTGGCAAGAGTTAGTCTCATCAGCGTCTGTATCGTTATTTACATTAGATGAATTATTATTAATACTATCACTTTTGTTATCAACATTATATGAGTCAACGGGATTAATTATTGATTGATTAGGTATTATCGTCAATTTTAAAATAAGAAGTTCATTTTTAATGTCAATGATTGATTGAGAAAGCTCGCGAAATTGTTGAGCAAAATCAGAAACTTGAACAGAAACACAGGAATTACATTTCCAGAAAATATTTCCTTTAGGCTTAAGCAAAATGTTTACAATTGATTTATCTATATTTGTGCATTCAACATGGAATGATAGTCCACAAAATGAGCCACAAACAACGCGAATATGGGATCGCCGAATGTTTATGTTGCAACTAGCACAAATTGACATTGTTAGATTACAAAGAAAGGAGAAAATTAAAAAAGCGTCTGTGTATTACCGTACTACAGAGTAGACTGTAGACCATAAAGACCATATTTTGGGGATATCAATTTTAAGGATGGGATGGGATAGGGCATTAAACGATCCGCACAGCGGATTGTAGCCTTCTCATATGTTTTTATACCCTATCCCATAGGGGGGTATATTAGTTTTGATACTTAGTTTGTAACATAGAGAAATAATTTTGCTACATATACCTCAAAGTATATGGATCGACTCAGAATCGCTAGCTGAGTCGAATTAGCCATGTCTGTCTGTCCGTCCGTCCGTCTGTCTGTTCGTCAGCGATTTTTGGGCCCTAAATTTTGAGCTAGGATAATGAAACTGGGTATATAGGATCCTCGTCCATGCCAGCAGAACAAATGTAAAAATTTTTGAAATCCGCCCACTGCCACGCCCCGTTTTTAGGAATACTTATTTTTTGGCCAAACCGTAAGGAATTTAAAAAAAGTGTCTGAGTAGCATATTTAGACAATCCTAATATCTATATTTCGTTCATACAAAGTTTTTTGCCACGCCCATTTTTTGGGGGCGTTTTTAGTAAAAAACGCTTTTTGTCCAAATTTTAAAACTTTCGAAAAAAATTTTGATGCAAATACTTCCGCAATGGTAATATAAACATTTTGTCAATAGATCATTTTTACCTACGCCCACATTTTGGGGGCGTTTTCTTACAAAAACCATTTGTAAACCCCATCCCAAGGCATTAGCACTAGAAATACGTTGTTTTTTGTCGAACCACACAAGATTTTGAGAAACTGTCTGAGCAATATATTGTGACAATGTCATTTTCTGTATTTCATCGCCATAAGGCCTATTTTTTGAGGATATTAATTTAAAGGATGGGATGGGATAGGGTATTCAACGATCCGCATAGCGGATTGTAGCCTCTCATATGTTTTTTCCTACTTTTCATTAGCATTGCAAAATGGTAATGAAAATTGATTGCATTGAAAATTTTCAATGGTAATGAAAAAAAATGTCATTAGCATTGTGTTACTCAATGCTAATGAAATTTTTTTCATTGGCATTACTTTCACTCAATGCTAATGCTGTTTCCAATTTCATTTGTGTAGTAATGCATTACTCCCATGTCTGGACAGAAAGCACCAGGAGCTGATAACGCTTATTCCGAATGAGTTTAAAATTAACTCAAATGAATTCGATAGCGATGGGAAGCTCTTAAAATTTGTGTTTATTAAGGCCTGCTCAGAATGCATATCTGTAGCTGGTATCTTGCATCGCTGTCAAAAGAGAGATACATTTCTTGCATGAAGTTGCCCTCTATTCAACTTCAAGCTACAGCTTCACGAAGATACACATTGTGTATGCGCTTATGGGTTATGATTTTATTCTCGTTTAACAATTCAATTACACCTTCTTGAAATCAAATACCAACGACTAATTTCACGCACTATTATATCACTATTGAAATTCACTTAGGTAATTCACTCAGTCAACACTAATCAAGTTCAGGTCACAATTTAGACTAACTCGCTGGTTATCGCTTCATCGTCGCCACATACTGATCTAAAAAGAGATGGCATATTCTCGGAGGTTCCCGAGAAGTGGTGTTGACAGATACCACTATTCCAGTCATAGGGACAGTAATGTCCGAAAATGTTAAGACATAGGAGTCCGTTCACCAGAGATCAAGTAAGGAAGAGATATTAAACTTTCCAAGACTTTATGTTTTGTCTACAAGCTAATCCTAGAATTTTCCAGGATTTTGACAGATAAATTGATCACCACGGTCCAACCAGATACACACATTCATTGTTTCACACACACTTGTTTGCAGCCTAGCTAATTTATGTGTCAAAACGACACCTAAGAAATCGGGTGATAGAGGGGAAGACGTACAAAAGTTTCCTATCTCTTCCTTACTTGATCTCTGTCGTTCACACTGCAATCAGATTTTATAACATTGCCCTCCTCCTAAACTTGTTCATCCCGAACAAGTGTGTCCTCAGTTTCACCGTCGCGTCGTAACGATGTAACTGATCCAGATGGACTACCTTTAATTTTCCTCGTAGTCCTTTCTGTATACGGTAGACAACGTCGTTTATGCCCTTCACAATTTTGTAGGGGCCATCATATTTCGGCAGTGGCTTCAGCGATATTCCTTTTTTACGTTGCTCTGTTATCGTACCTGGTTTTCATACGATCGCTTGCCAGTCTTATTCTTGTCCTGGTCCTTTCGTGGATATCTCAGAGTCTTTCCCGTAGATCATCAATGTAGTCATCTTCAGTTGTTGGCTCTACCGTTGGGGATCCGAAACCGAATGGATCGATTCAGAATCGATAGCTGAGTCGATTTAGCCATGTCTGTCCGTCCGTCCGTCCGTACGTCACCAGTTTTGGGGCCTTACATTTTGGGCTAGAAGGATGAAATTTGGTACACGTGTTTTTTGTTGCTCCCAGCAGAACAAGTGTAAAAGTTTTTTAAAACCGCCCACTGCCACGCCCCCTTTTTTAGAAAAACGTATTTTTTGGCCAAACCATAAGGAATTTTGAAAATGTTTCTGAACAACATATTTAGACAATCTTAATATCTGTATTACGTTCATATAAAGTTTTTTGCCACGCCCACTTTTTGGGGACGTTTGTAAAAAAAAATGTTTTTCGGTCAAGTTTTAAATTTTCTTTTATTAATATGAACATTTCGTCTATAGACCATTTTAACCCACGCCCACTTTTTGGGCGCGTTTTTTATATAAAAACCATTTTTATACACTACCCCAAAACATATTCAGGAAAAAAACCTTGTCTTTTGTAGAACCGTAAAATTTGCTATGTCAATGCCATTTTCTATATTTAATCCCCATCATGTTATAAAAAAATATATACATACAAACATATGAGAAGGCTACAATCCGCTGTGCAGATCGTTGAATATCCTATACCATTAAATCCTATCTTTAACATTAATATCCCCATAAAGTAGGCGTGGCTAACAACTTTATGGGGATAAAATTAGAATCTTGTTTTGGTGACGAAGGTGAAAATCTCTAGAGGCACTATGGAAGCATTCGATTACCATAGTAGTGTGGGACTCGAACACCACTAAAAACACCTCCCTTATCAATCTACGTGAGATCGACAAGTTCTTAATTTAATACTACAACTAGGCTAGGCCCATCTAGTAGTTTTTCTTCAATAGAAAATACGCGTGTGGAAGGTAACCTGCCAATGGAGGCACCTGCTAAAAAGTGCCATAAAACGGCGGTTATTATTTAGTGCACCACATCGAACGGTTTGGTTCTTTGTAGTCTACGCACCAAGTCTCTATCATCAAGAGTTCGGAGTATAGCTGTGTTGCAATGATTATGAACACGAATATAATTTTTGCTAGCGAAATTTCTTATTTCGTCATCGAGGGTGGCTATACCTAAGTCTCTGTGGATATCATCGTTTCTAATATACCACGGGGCATTTACAATTGTCCTTAGTACTTTATTTTGAAAAGTTTGAAAGATAATACTATTACTGGTTTTTGTACAACCCCATAGTTGTATACCATATGTCAATACAGGCTTTAGAACTTGATTATGTAGAAGCAGCTTGTTTTGTATACTCAGCTCGGAATATCGTCCAATAAGCTAGTACATTTGTCTGAATTTGTTTTTAAGCTCGACATTTTTCTTTTTTACGTGCGATTTTCATTTGAGTTTCGCATCTAGCTTCGCCTCGTTCGCATTTGGAATGTTTACAGAGTCGATAAAAATAGGTGGATTGTTAACTTTTCGATACGTAAAATTGAAATGTGTTGATTTTGTCTCACTGAGAGCTATGCGCAAGAGCTTTGTCCATTGTGAGATTTTATTAATTGCTCGTTGGATTTTTATGGTTGCTGACTCGACAGTGCCACTCGTTGCTAATATAGCCGTATCGTCTACGAAAGTTGCTATCATAGTGTCTTCTTCTTGCGGTATATCGCGAGTATATAAAAGGAATAGCATCGGACCGAGGTCGCTTCCTTGAGGAGCCCCAGCCTTTAAATCTTTAAACGTTGAATATTCGTTTCCGTGTTTAACACGAAAGAGTCTGTCCTCTGGATATGATTCTAAAATAGTGCAAAGCTGTTCCGGAAGGACTTTTCTTAGTTTAAATATCAATCCTTTCTGCCAAACTTTGTCAAAGCCTTGAGATACGTCAAGGAAGACGGTGGAACATACCTTTTTTTCTTCTAAGGCTTTTTAAATTTCATTGGTTATTCTATAAACCTGGTAAATTGTTGAATGCTTATTTCTAAAGCCGAATTGGTGATCAGGAATCAAGCGTCTTTGTTCTATCACCGGCTGTAAGCGCTTTAGAAAGATTTTTTCAAAAACCTTCGAAATTATGGGGAGAAGTAATATTGGTCTATATAATTTTTTATCGTTTGGAGGTTTACCTGGCTTTGGAACCATAATGACTTCTGCGACTTTCCACTGTCGTGGTACATACAATAGTCTTAGCGAAGCATTTATAAGGTGTAGTAACTTAACTAAGGCTTTTTTCGGTAGCTCTTTAAGGACATGTTCGGTAATTAAATCATACCCAAGAGCCTTGTTTTTCTTAAGGTTTTTGATTACCTGGGAAAGTTCAGTTAAAGACACGCTTTTTATTTTTATGTTATCAGGATTTGTACGTAATCCAACACTTTGTCATTCAACAGTTGAAACGCTCGGCGAATAGTACCGCCTTCTCAATATCCTTTTTAGCCCATTCACCATTGCTTTTTATACCCTATTACATAGGGGTATATTAGTTTTGATACATAGTTTGTAACATAGAGAAATAATTTAGCTACATATACCTTAAAGTATATGGATCGACTCAGAATCGATAGCTGAGTCGATTTAGCCATGTCTATCCGTCCGTCCGTCCGTACGTCACCAGTTTTTGGGCCTTAAATTTTGACCTAGAATGATGAAATTTGTTAAACGAGCTCTTTGTTACTCCCAGCAGAACAAGTGCAAAAATTTTTAAAATCCGCCCACTGCCACGCCCCCTTTTTAAAAAAACCTAGTTTTTGGCCAAACCATAAGGAATTTTGAAAATGTTTCTGAAAAACATATTTAGACAATCTGAATATCTATATTCCGTTCATATAAAGTTTTTTGCCACGCTAACTTTTTGTGGGCGTTTTTAATAAAAAACGTTTTTCGGTCATATTTGAAAATTTTCGAAAAAAAAATTGATGCAGAATCATAAGTAATATTAATATGAACATTTCGTCTATAGACCATTTTAACCCACGCCCACTTTTTGGGCGCGTTTTTATATAAAAACCATTTCTATACACTACCCCATAGCATATGCAGTAGAAAAACCTTGTCTTTTGCAGAACCGTAAAAGTGTTGTATAAGCAGTCTGAAGTATTTGTTGTCACTATATCATTTTTTCTATTTTATCCACATCGTGTTTTTAGCCATGCCCACTTTTGTGGGGATTTTCGTTTTACAGATAGGATTGGATAGGGTATTCAACGATCCGCACAGCGGATTGTAGCCTTCTCATACGTTTTTTTATACCCTATCCCATTGGGGTATATTAGTTTTGATACTTAGTTTGTAACATAGAGAAATCATTTTGCTACATATACTTCAAAGTATATGGATCGACTCAGAATCGCTAGCTGAGTCGAATTAGCCATGTCTGTCTGTCCGTCCGTCCGTCTGTTCGTCACCGATTTTTGGGCCTTAAATTTTTAGCTAGGATAATGAAATTTGGTATATAGGATCCTCGTCCGTGCCACCAGAACAAGTTTTAAAAATTTTTGAAATCCGCCCACTGCCACGCCCTCTTTTTAGGAAAACGTATTTTATGGCCAAACCAAACCATTTTAACCCACGCCCACTTTTTATGGGCGTTTTCTTACAAAAAAAACATTTGTATGCCCTACCCCAAGGAATATGCAATAGAAAAACGTTGCTTTTTGTCGAACTATAAAAGAATTTGATAAACCTTCTGAAGAATATGTTGTAACAACGTCATTTACAATACTTTATGGCCATAAAGAACACATTTTGGGGATATTAATTTAAGGATGGGATGGGATAGGGTATTAAACGATCCGCACAGCGGATTGTAGCCTTCTCATATGTTTTTATATTTTTTTCAACAGACAATATATTTGCACAGCTAATGAGGGTCTTATTATACCCTATCCCATAGGGGTATGTTAGTTTTGACATTAAGTTTTTAACATAGAGAAATAAGTCCGATAGATATATACATACCTCAAAGTATATGGATCGATTCAGAATCGCTAGCTGAGTCGATCTAGCCCTGTCTGTCTGTCCGTTCGTCCGTCTGTGTGTCACCGATTTTTGGGCCTTAAATTTTGAGCGAGAAATTTAAAATTACAATATAGACTCTCTGGCCGACGAAGCAGAACAAGTTTAAACATTTTTGGAATCCGACCTCTTCCACGCCCCCTTTTTAGAAAAACGTTGTTTTTGATATATTTTGAACGGGTACTGGGTATCCTATCGACTGCACCAATCAAGTACTAGAACCTCGGGGATCTTAAAAATCATATATTTTGACTCCTACACGGAGGAATGAATAAAACAATAAAACAAATTTAAATGTGTATAAGTATTTATGCAGTCTTTATACGGGGCGCACATATTCTTATTCATAAAATATGTCCCCTCCCATACAGTGTTTGTGTCAATTAATCTATTACAATTCGCTCTTCCATAGCTAGGCAGAGTTACCAAGGTATAATGTTAATGTTATGATGCTACACCTTTGTTTTCTGTACTTTTATAATATTTTGGTGACATCTGTTGAATCAAAAACATCACTGGGGGTGTAGATAAAGAAGAATTAGCATTTGAATAAATCAAATACAAAAATACCCTATACGATTTTGTCGTAACCCTGAAGCTAAGTCGTTTATGACAAACAAACATAAGAACATATGAGAAGGCTACAATCCGCTTGTCGGATCGTTGAATACCCTATCCCATCCAATCCTTAAAATTAATATCCACAAAAAGTGGGCTTTATGGGCATATAATATAGAAAATGAGATAATCACAACATATTGTTCAAACAGTTTGTTGTTTGAACAATATGTTGTTTGACAAAAAAACATCGTTTTTATACCATATCCCATAGGGGTATATTAGTTTTGACATTTGTAACGCCATGCGTTTATTTTTATTTAAATTATTGTTTTTTATTATTAAATTGTATAAATTTTGCATTATATAAAATTGTATTCAGCACATTTTTTTTCGAAGTGTTAAGTTCAAAAGTGTCAATAAATTACAAACAAGACACATTTTTTTATATTAAAATAAATTGCAATGTGCTGCTTAGTTTTTGTATAAAAGAGCGATCAAAATGTAAAATCATCGCAGTCTAAAGTCTGTAGCAGTCTGCAGTCTATCGCAGTCTGTCAAATAAAAAAGCTGTTAGCAAACATACTATTGGAGCATCAACTTTTATTTTGTTTGACAAATTGTTTTGCGCCGCCGCCGTAAGTAGACAGGCTGAACAAATTCGTTTGGTCGCCTGGCTCTTCTCCTTTCGCCGTTTTCCTCTCGCCGCCGCTAAGTAGTAGACAGGCTGAACAATTTTTTGGTCGCCTGGCTCTACCCACATCGTCGCCTATCAACAGCAGTAGACAGGTTGAACATTTTTTGGTCGCCTGCCTCTGCTCTGCCCCGCTTCGTGCCATCATCATCACCAACACCACACGTACGTGACAAACAACAACACGCACGGACTAGGTACAGTACTGAATATTCCACGCTTTATCAAAAATCCGCAACGAGCACAACAGCAACGCTTCAATTGACGCCCAACAGTGTGGCTATTGTTTACTGTTACACCATTCATTTGGTAAACAGCACAGTAGTACCCAGATAAAGTGGAATACAGTAGAACCCAGAAAAGGTGAACAAACAAAAAAAAAAATTTTTTTTCTCTGTTTTGTTGGCTGGTTGCTTTGAAAGCACCATAAACAGTAGAACCCCATTAACTGTACCACAGTTAAACCCGATTAAGTGGTTTACAGATTTTTTTTCTTTTACCCGTTTTAACGAGGTAATTTTTTTTTCTATGAGAAAGAGTAAACGGTTGCTGGAAAAAGCTAAGGCACAGCCCGGAAAAAGCTCTTCATCTGAATCGGAACCGGACTTTTCATCTGAATTCGAATCACCAGAATCCGAGTTTGAGTCAACGTTAACAGAAGAAAGCTCACTTAGATCAGAAAATCTAATAAATCCATCAATTCTGCAAACTTTACCTCCTACGATGGCTACGCCAATCGCCTTATCGGAAGAACAGCTCACCCGGCTAGTATCTGCCATTGGAGTAAAAGAGAGCCATGGTACGTTTAGCAGGTGTACTGCGCGTTTTGACGGTGAAAGAAACACTTCAAAACTAGAAGACTTCATCGCAACCATAACGGTGTACAAAGAAGCAGAGAATGTTTCTGACAAAAACGCATTAATTGGTTTTCCTCTCCTGTTGGAAGGTTTTGCATCAAACTGGTGGCAAGGTGTGAAGAGTGAAGCTAGAGTCTTCAATGACGCAATAAAATTACTGCGTTCGTCGTTTGCTCCTCCAAAACCGGCATGGAGAATTTATGTCGAACTTTTTGAAGACAAACAAAAACATAATGAGTCGACTGACGAGTTCATCTGCAAGAAACGGTCACTCTTTTCTCAACTGACCGATGAAATTTCGGAAGAAATCATGATAAACATGATATATGGACAAATTCTTTTGAATATAAGAGACAAAGTCCCTAGAAACTCGGTGAAGACTTTCCAAGATCTTTTGAAGGAAGCCCGAGAATCCGAGATTTTAAATAAAGAGGCCAGACCTCAAAGAAAACCTGATGAAGATTTCAAAAAGAAACGTTGCACTTTTTGCAGGAAACAAGGACATTTAGTTGAACAGTGTTTCAAAAAAGCAAACAACCAGACCGAACACAAAAAGACAACCCTTAATTGTTACGGTTGTGGAGCAGCTGGTTATTGCAGAACAAATTGTCCTACCTGTAGCAACAAAAACGCGAATAGCCCAACGATGCTAGACTTTAATTTGATTGAGTCAACAATCATTGGAAGAAATGTTCCAACCGTCGACATAAATATAAACGGTCTTAAAGGTGAAGCATACATTGATACGGCAGCTAGAACCAGTGTCGCGGGAGCACGTTTATATCAACAGCTCATTAAGAAAGGATGTACGTTCCAAAAGGTTAATGCAGAAGTTACTTTGGCCGACGGAATCCCGAAAAAGGAAACAGTCTATTCCACGGTGGTGGATATTATCATTGGAAAAAGACTTCGAAAGATACGTTTCATCGCATTACCAAGGGCCAAAGATAATCGAACTCTACTTGGAATCGACTTCCTGGAACAATGCGGACTAGTGTTGAACATCGCTCAGAGAGCTTATCATTTCGTTGATGACCCAGAAACCAGATTTGACTTTAAACTTGCAAAATGCATTGCAACAAAGCACGTGAAGCAAAAGCCAAATTATCACAAAGCGTTAATGGGAGACGATAAGTTGAAGGAAGTCTCTGCATATCTAACTTGGGTGGAAAGTCATGAGAGTTTAAGTCCTATTGGTAACACTCCAAAAAGGAAAAGGGACAATGACTACTCTCCACATGCGATCCAAGCCATTTTTTCGGATGCGATTCCACAAAATATAAGAACGCCAGAGAAACTCCAAGAAGACCTATTTAGAGAACCAACAAGGAAAAAATCAAATGTTGATGATTGGTTTGTGTTCAACTCAATTGATATCAAATTGCGTTCAGAAGAAGGTTGCGCGATATGTTCACATGAAAAATTACAACAAGTTAAAGAAGGAATTCCATTCACTCTGAAAACCGATGCTAGCAGTTATGCTATCGGTACTGTTTTGCTCCAGGGGGAGAATGAGATGGAACATCCTGTGGAGTATGCAAGTCGCTTACTCTTACCTGCTGAATGCAACTACTCGACAACCGAAGAGAGATGGACCCTACATCATTTTTGCAAAGAAGGGATCTAGTAGCTTTACTATTGCCAAAGAAGACGATCCTTCAGTACCATTGGAAAAAGAGACCTGCGAAGACCAGTCCTAAATCTAAAAGAAGGATGACTTCACCTATTCCTACTACTTCAAATGATTCTGCCACATTCTCGAGACGATCCATGAGGCAGAGGGGGAGATTGTAACGCCATGCGTTTATTTTTATTTAAATTATTGTTTTTTATTATTAAATTGTATAAATTTTGCATTATATAAAATTGTATTCAGCACATTTTTTTTCGAAGTGTTAAGTTCAAAAGTGTCAATAAATTACAAACAAGACACATTTTTTTATATTAAAATAAATTGCAATGTGCTGCTTAGTTTTTGTATAAAAGAGCGATCAAAATGTAAAATCATCGCAGTCTAAAGTCTGTAGCAGTCTGCAGTCTATCGCAGTCTGTCAAATAAAAAAGCTGTTAGCAAACATACTATTGGAGCATCAACTTTTATTTTGTTTGACAAATTGTTTTGCGCCGCCGCCGTAAGTAGACAGGCTGAACAAATTCGTTTGGTCGCCTGGCTCTTCTCCTTTCGCCGTTTTCCTCTCGCCGCCGCTAAGTAGTAGACAGGCTGAACAATTTTTTGGTCGCCTGGCTCTACCCACATCGTCGCCTATCAACAGCAGTAGACAGGTTGAACATTTTTTGGTCGCCTGGCTCTGCTCTGCCCCGCTTCGTGCCATCATCATCACCAACACCACACGTACGTGACAAACAACAACACGCACGGACTAGGTACTCAATATTCCACGCTTCATAAAAAATCCGCAACGAGCACAACAGCAACGCTTCACATTAAGTTTGTAACATAAAGAAATAAATTCGATGCATATACCTCAAAGTATATGGATCGATTCAGAATCGCTAGCTGAGTCGATTAAGCCATGTCTGTCTGCCCGTCCGCCCGTCCGTCTGTGTGCCACGCCCCCTTTTTAGAAATACGTAGTTTTTAGCCAAACCGTAAGGAATTTCAAAATATGGTATGAGAAGCGTATTTAGACAATCGTAATATCTATATTTCGTTCATATAAAGTTTTTAAGGGCCGTTTTTAATAAAAAACGTTTTCCGGTCAAATTTTAAAAATTTTCGAAAAAAAATGTTGATCCAGAATCGTTAGTAATATTAATATCAACATTTCGTCTATAGACCATTTTAACCCACGCCCAATTTTAGTGGGCGTTTTTATATAAAAACCATTTTTATACATTACCCCATAACATATGCAGGAGAAAACCTTGTCTTTTGTAGAAACGTGAAAGTGTTTTATAAGCAGTCTGAAGAATTTGTTGTCACTATATCATTTTTCTATTTTATCCACATCGTGTTTTTAGCCATACCCACTTTTTGGGGGATTTTAGTTTTACAGATAGGATGAGATAGGGTATTTAACGATCCGCATAGCGGATTGTAGCCTTCTCATATGTTTATACCCTATCCCATAGGGGTATATTAGTTTTGATACTTAGTTTGTAACATAGAGAAATAATTTTGCTACATATACCTCAAAGTATATGGATCGAGTCAGAATCGCTAGCTGAGGCGATTAAGCCATGTCTGTCTGTCCGTCCGTCCGTCCGTCTGTACGTCACCGATTTTTAGGCCTTAAATTTTGAGCTAGGATAATGAAATTTGGTATATAGGATCCTCGTCTCTGCCTACAGAACAAGTGTAAAAATTTTTGAAATCCGCCCACTGCCACGCCCCCTTTTAAGAAAAACTCAGTTTTTGACCAAACCGTAAGGAACTTTAAAAAAGTTTCTGAACTACATATTTAGACAATATTAATATCTATATTTCGTCTATATAAAGTTTTTTGCCACGCCCACTTTTTGGGGGCGTTTTCAATTAAAAACTGTTTTCGGTCAAATTTTAAATTTTTCGAAATAAATTTTGATGCAGAATCATTAACATTATTAATATGAACATTTCGTCCATATACCATTTTAACCCACGCCCACTTTTTGGGGGCGTTTTTATATAAAAACCATTTTTATACACTATAACATATGCAGGAGAAAACCTTGTCTGTTGTAGAACCGTAAAATTGTTTTGTAAGCAGTCTGAAGAATTTGTTGTCACTATATCATTTTTTCTATTTTATCCACATCGTGTTTTTAGCCATGCCCCCTTTTTTGGGGATTTTAGTTTTATGGATAGGATGGGATAGGGTATTCAACGATCCGCACAGCGGATTGTAGCCTTCTCATACGTTTTTTTATACCCTATCCCATTGGGGTATATTAGTTTTGATACTTAGTTTGTAACATAGAGAAATCATTTTGCTACATATACTTCAAAGTATATGGATCGACTCAGAATCGCTAGCTGAGTCGATTAAGCCATGTCTGTCTGTCCGTCCGTCCGTCCGTCCGTCTGTACGTCACCGATTTTTAGGCCTTACATTTTGAGCTAGGATAATGAAATTTGGTAAATGGGATCCTAGCCCGTGCCTACAGAACAAGTGTAAACATTTTTAAAATCCGCCCACTGCCACGCCCCCTTTTAAGATAAACTCAGTTTTTGGCCAAACCGTAAGGAATTTCAAAAAAGTGTCTGAGTAGTATATTTAGAGAATCGTAATATCTATATTTCATCAATACAAAGTTTTTTGCCACGCCCACTTTTTGGGGGCGTTTTCCATACAAAACCTTTTTTGGCCAAATTTGAAAATTTTCGAAAAAAATTTTGATGCAAAATCATTGGTAGTATTAATATTAATATTTTAACCCAGGCCAAATTTTTGGGGGCGTTTTCTTACAAAAACCATTTGTATGCCCTACCCCAAGGCATATGCTATACAAAAAGTGGTTTTTTGTCGAACCATAAAAGAATTTGATAATCCTTCGGAACAATATGTTGTAACAACGTCATTTTCAATACTTTATGACCATAAAGACCATATTTTGGGGATATCAATTTTAAGGATGGGATGGGATAGGGTACTAAACGATCCGCACAGCGGATTGTAGCCTTCTCATATGTTTTTTGTGAATTTTAGTATTTATCCCGAAAAAAATACACAAATTTATGAAAAATAAGGTAAATTTACAAAGTTTAACTAGATATAGGTTACTTCTAAAGTATAAGAGGTAACGAAGTCGAATTGGATTTTTAACAAAGCCAATAGATATGTGCAGATGCTGTTTTTTATTTTGAACAGCAATTTTTCGGAGACAAAATGGCAAAAAAACATATGAGAGGCTACAATCCGCTATGCGGATCGTTGAAAACCCTATCCCATCCCATCCTTAAAATTAATATCCTAAAAATATAGGTTTTATGGCGATGAAATACAGAAAATGACATTGTCACAATATATTGCTCAGACTGTTTATCAAAATCTTTTGTGGTTTGACAAAAAACAACGTTTTTCTATTGCATAGGCCTTGGGGTAAGGCATACAAATGGTTTTTGTAAGAAAACGCACCCAAAAAGTGGGTGTAGGTGAAAATGATATAAAGAAAAAATGTTTATTTTATCATTACGGAAGCATTTGCATCAAAAGTTTTTTTCGATTTTTTTAAAATTTGGACAAAAAGCGTTTTTTACTAAAAACGCCCCCAAAAAGTGGGCGTGGAAAAAAACTTTGGATGGACGAAATATATATATTAGGATTGTCTAAATATGTTGCTAACACACTTTTTTGAAATTCCTTACGGCTTGGCTTCAAACTACGTTTTTCTAAAAGGGGGCGTGGCAGTGGGCGGATTTTAAAAAGTTTTACACTTATTCTGGTGACTCGGCCAAGGATCATGTATACCAAATTTCATTAACGGACGGACAGACAGACATGGCTAATTCGACTCAGCTAGCGATTCTGAGTCGATCCATATACTTTGAGGTATATGTAGCTAAATTAGTTCTCTATGTTACAAACTAAGTATCAAAACTAATATACCCCTATGGGGTAGGGTATAAAAAGCTTTTTTTTCAAACGTTTTGGGTTTTCTGGCTGGGAAATCGATAGTTATATTTCCTAATTTTTGGAGAAATAATTAAGCTACATATACCTCAAAGTATATGGATCGACTCAGAATCGCTAGCTGAGTCGAATTAGCCATGTCTGTCTGTCCGTCCGTCCGTCCGTCCGTCTGTCTGTTCGTCACCGATTTTTGGGCCTTAAATTTTGAGCTATGATAATGAAATTTGGTATATATGATCCTTGGCCGAGTCACCAGAACAAGTGTAAAAATTTTTAAAATCCGCCTACTGCCACGCCCCCTTTAAGAAAACCGTGGTTTTAAGCCAAACCGTAAGGAATTTCCAAAAAGTGTGTAAGCAACATATTTAGACATTCCTAATATCTATATTTCGTCCATACAAAGTTTTTTGCCACGCCCACTTTTTGGGGGCGTTTTCAATTAAAAACTGTTTTCGGTCAAATTTTAAATTTTTCGAATTAAATTTTGATGCAGAATCATTAACATTATTAATATGAACATTTCGTCCATATACCATTTTAACCCACGCCCACTTTTTGGGGGCGTTTTTATATAAAAACCATTTTTATACACTATAACATATGCAGGAGAAAACCTTGTCTGTTGTAGAACCGTAAAATTGTTTTGTAAGCAGTCTGAAGAATTTGTTGTCACTATATCATTTTTTCTATTTTATCCACATCGTGTTTTTAGCCATGCCCCCTTTTTTGGGGATTTTAGTTTTATGGATAGGATGGGATAGGGTATTCAACGATCCGCACAGCGGATTGTAGCCTTCTCATACGTTTTTTTATACCCTATCCCATTGGGGTATATTAGTTTTGATACTTAGTTTGTAACATAGAGAAATCATTTTGCTACATATACTTCAAAGTATATGGATCGACTCAGAATCGCTAGCTGAGTCGATTAAGCCATGTCTGTCTGTCCGTCCGTCCGTCCGTCCGTCTGTACGTCACCGATTTTTAGGCCTTACATTTTGAGCTAGGATAATGAAATTTGGTAAATGGGATCCTAGCCCGTGCCTACAGAACAAGTGTAAACATTTTTAAAATCCGCCCACTGCCACGCCCCCTTTTAAGATAAACTCAGTTTTTGGCCAAACCGTAAGGAATTTCAAAAAAGTGTCTGAGTAGTATATTTAGAGAATCGTAATATCTATATTTCATCAATACAAAGTTTTTTGCCACGCCCACTTTTTGGGGGCGTTTTCCATACAAAACCTTTTTTGGCCAAATTTGAAAATTTTCGAAAAAAATTTTGATGCAAAATCATTGGTAGTATTAATATTAATATTTTAACCCAGGCCAAATTTTTGGGGGCGTTTTCTTACAAAAACCATTTGTATGCCCTACCCCAAGGCATATGCTATACAAAAAGTGGTTTTTTGTCGAACCATAAAAGAATTTGATAATCCTTCGGAACAATATGTTGTAACAACGTCATTTTCAATACTTTATGACCATAAAGACCATATTTTGGGGATATCAATTTTAAGGATGGGATGGGATAGGGTACTAAACGATCCGCACAGCGGATTGTAGCCTTCTCATATGTTTTTTGTGAATTTTAGTATTTATCCCGAAAAAAATACACAAATTTATGAAAAATAAGGTAAATTTACAAAGTTTAACTAGATATAGGTTACTTCTAAAGTATAAGAGGTAACGAAGTCGAATTGGATTTTTAACAAAGCCAATAGATATGTGCAGATGCTGTTTTTTATTTTGAACAGCAATTTTTCGGAGACAAAATGGCAAAAAAACATATGAGAGGCTACAATCCGCTATGCGGATCGTTGAAAACCCTATCCCATCCCATCCTTAAAATTAATATCCTAAAAATATAGGTTTTATGGCGATGAAATACAGAAAATGACATTGTCACAATATATTGCTCAGACTGTTTATCAAAATCTTTTGTGGTTTGACAAAAAACAACGTTTTTCTATTGCATAGGCCTTGGGGTAAGGCATACAAATGGTTTTTGTAAGAAAACGCACCCAAAAAGTGGGTGTAGGTGAAAATGATATAAAGAAAAAATGTTTATTTTATCATTACGGAAGCATTTGCATCAAAAGTTTTTTTCGATTTTTTTAAAATTTGGACAAAAAGCGTTTTTTACTAAAAACGCCCCCAAAAAGTGGGCGTGGAAAAAAACTTTGGATGGACGAAATATATATATTAGGATTGTCTAAATATGTTGCTAACACACTTTTTTGAAATTCCTTACGGCTTGGCTTCAAACTACGTTTTTCTAAAAGGGGGCGTGGCAGTGGGCGGATTTTAAAAAGTTTTACACTTATTCTGGTGACTCGGCCAAGGATCATGTATACCAAATTTCATTAACGGACGGACAGACAGACATGGCTAATTCGACTCAGCTAGCGATTCTGAGTCGATCCATATACTTTGAGGTATATGTAGCTAAATTAGTTCTCTATGTTACAAACTAAGTATCAAAACTAATATACCCCTATGGGGTAGGGTATAAAAAGCTTTTTTTTCAAACGTTTTGGGTTTTCTGGCTGGGAAATCGATAGTTATATTTCCTAATTTTTGGAGAAATAATTAAGCTACATATACCTCAAAGTATATGGATCGACTCAGAATCGCTAGCTGAGTCGAATTAGCCATGTCTGTCTGTCCGTCCGTCCGTCCGTCCGTCTGTCTGTTCGTCACCGATTTTTGGGCCTTAAATTTTGAGCTATGATAATGAAATTTGGTATATATGATCCTTGGCCGAGTCACCAGAACAAGTGTAAAAATTTTTAAAATCCGCCTACTGCCACGCCCCCTTTAAGAAAACCGTGGTTTTAAGCCAAACCGTAAGGAATTTCCAAAAAGTGTGTAAGCAACATATTTAGACATTCCTAATATCTATATTTCGTCCATACAAAGTTTTTTGCCACGCCCACTTTTTGGGGGCGTTTTCAATTAAAAACTGTTTTCGGTCAAATTTTAAATTTTTCGAATTAAATTTTGATGCAGAATCATTAACATTATTAATATGAACATTTCGTCCATATACCATTTTAACCCACGCCCACTTTTTGGGGGCGTTTTTATATAAAAACCATTTTTATACACTATAACATATGCAGGAGAAAACCTTGTCTGTTGTAGAACCGTAAAATTGTTTTGTAAGCAGTCTGAAGAATTTGTTGTCACTATATCATTTTTTCTATTTTATCCACATCGTGTTTTTAGCCATGCCCCCTTTTTTGGGGATTTTAGTTTTATGGATAGGATGGGATAGGGTATTCAACGATCCGCACAGCGGATTGTAGCCTTCTCATACGTTTTTTTATACCCTATCCCATTGGGGTATATTAGTTTTGATACTTAGTTTGTAACATAGAGAAATCATTTTGCTACATATACTTCAAAGTATATGGATCGACTCAGAATCGCTAGCTGAGTCGATTAAGCCATGTCTGTCTGTCCGTCCGTCCGTCCGTCCGTCTGTACGTCACCGATTTTTAGGCCTTACATTTTGAGCTAGGATAATGAAATTTGGTAAATGGGATCCTAGCCCGTGCCTACAGAACAAGTGTAAACATTTTTAAAATCCGCCCACTGCCACGCCCCCTTTTAAGATAAACTCAGTTTTTGGCCAAACCGTAAGGAATTTCAAAAAAGTGTCTGAGTAGTATATTTAGAGAATCGTAATATCTATATTTCATCAATACAAAGTTTTTTGCCACGCCCACTTTTTGGGGGCGTTTTCCATACAAAACCTTTTTTGGCCAAATTTGAAAATTTTCGAAAAAAATTTTGATGCAAAATCATTGGTAGTATTAATATTAATATTTTAACCCAGGCCAAATTTTTGGGGGCGTTTTCTTACAAAAACCATTTGTATGCCCTACCCCAAGGCATATGCAAAACAAACACGTGGTTTTTTGTCGAACCATAAAAGAATTTGATATTCCTTCGGAACAATATGTTGTAACAACGTCATTTTCAAAACTTTATGACCATAAAGACCATATTTTGGGGATATCAATTTTAAGGATGGGATGGGATAGGGTATTAAACGATCCGCACAGCGGATTGTAGCCTTCTCATATGTTTTTTGTGAATTTTAGTATTTATCCCGAAAAAAATACACAAATCTATGAAAAATAAGGTAAATTTACAAAGTTTAACTAGATATAGGTTACTTCAAAAGTATAAGAGGTAACGAAGTCAAATTGGATTTTTAACAAAGCCAATAGATATGTGCAGATGCTGTTTTTTATTTTGAACAGCAATTTTTCGGAGACAAAATGGCAAAAAAACATATGAGAGGCTACAATCCGCTTTGTGGATCGTTGAAAACCCAATCCCATCCCATCCTTAAAATTAATATCCTAAAAATATAGGTTTTATGGCGATGAAATACAGAAAATGACATTGTCACAATATATTGCTCAGACTGTTTATCAAAATCTTTTGTGGTTTGACAAAAAACAACGTTTTTCTATTGCATAGGCCTTGGGGTAAGGCATACAAATGGTTTTTGTAAGAAAACGCACCCAAAAAGTGGGTGTAGGTGAAAATGATATAAAGAAAAAATGTTTATTTTATCATTACGGAAGCATTTGCATCAAAAGTTTTTTTCGATTTTTTTAAAATTTGGACAAAAAGCGTTTTTTACTAAAAACGCCCCCAAAAAGTGGGCGTGGAAAAAAACTTTGGATGGACGAAATATATATATTAGGATTGTCTAAATATGTTGCTAACACACTTTTTTGAAATTCCTTACGGCTTGGCTTCAAACTACGTTTTTCTAAAAGGGGGCGTGGCAGTGGGCGGATTTTAAAAAGTTTTACACTTATTCTGGTGACTCGGCCAAGGATCATGTATACCAAATTTCATTAACGGACGGACAGACAGACATGGCTAATTCGACTCAGCTAGCGATTCTGAGTCGATCCATATACTTTGAGGTATATGTAGCTAAATTAGTTCTCTATGTTACAAACTAAGTATCAAAACTAATATACCCCTATGGGGTAGGGTATAAAAAGCTTTTTTTTCAAACGTTTTGGGTTTTCTGGCTGGGAAATCGATAGTTATATTTCCTAATTTTTGGAGAAATAATTAAGCTACATATACATCAAAGTATATGGATCGACTCAGAATCGCTAGCTGAGTCGAATTAGCCATGTCTGTCTGTCCGTCCGTCCGTCCGTCCGTCTGTCTGTTCGTCACCGATTTTTGGGCCTTAAATTTTGAGCTATGATAATGAAATTTGGTATATATGATCCTTGGCCGAGTCACCAGAACAAGTGTAAAAATTTTTAAAATCCGCCTACTGCCACGCCCCCTTTAAGAAAACCGTGGTTTTAAGCCAAACCGTAAGGAATTTCCAAAAAGTGTGTAAGCAACATATTTAGACATTCCTAATATCTATATTTCGTCCATACAAAGTTTTTTGTCACGCCCACTTTTTGGGGACGTTTTTAGTAAAAAATGCTTTTTGTCCTTATTTTAAAAAAATCGAAAAAACTTTTGATGCAAATGCTTCCGTAATGATAAAATAAACATTTTGTCTATATATCATTAATATAGACACAATAACCATTTGTATGCCTTACCCCAAGGCATATGCAATAGAAATACGTTGTTTTTTGTCGAACCACAAAAGATTTTGATAAACAGTCTGAGCAATATATTGTGACAATGTCATTTTCTGTATTTCATTGCCATAAGGCCTATATTTTGAGGATATTAATTTAAAGGATGGGATGGGATAGGGTATTCAACGATCCGCATAGCGGATTGTAGCCTCTCATATGTTTATACCCTATCCCATAGGGGTATATTAGTTTTGATACATAGTTTGTAACATTGAGAAATAATTTAGCTAGATATACCTCAAAGTATATGGATCGACTCAGAATCGATAGCTGAGTCGATTTAGCCATGTCTGTTCGTCCGTCCGTCCGTCCGTACGTCACCAGCTTTTGGGACTTAAATTTTGAGCTAGAAGGATGAAATTTGGTACACGTACTCTTTGTTGCTCCCAGAAGAACAAGTGTAAAATTTTTTAAAATCCGCCCACTGCCACGCCCCCTTTTTAGAAAAAACGTATTTTTTTGCCAAACCGTAAGAAATTTTAAAAAAGTGTCTGGGCAGTATATTTAGAAAATCGTTATATCTATATTTCGTCAATATAAAGTTTTTTTCCACGCCCACTTTTTGGGGGCGTTTTCAATAAAAAACGTTTTTTGGCCAAATTTTAAAATTTTCAAAAAAAATGCACAATCATTGGTAGTTTTAATTTGAACATATCGTCTATATACCATTTTAACCCACGCCCACTTTTTGGAGGAGTTTTTCTACAAAAACCATTTGCATGCCCTACCCCAAGGCATATGCAATACATAAACGCTGTTTTTTGTCGAACCACAAAAGGTTTTGATAAACTGTCTGAGCAATATATTGTGACAATGTCATTTTCTGTATTTTATCGCCATAAAGCCCACATTTTGAGGATATTATTTAAAAGATGGGATGGGATAGGGTATTCAACGATCTGACAGCCTATCCCACAGGGCTATATTAGTTTTGATACATAGTTTGTAACATAGAATTTAGCTACATATACCGCAAAGTATATGGATCGACTCAGAATCGCTAGCTGAGTCGATTAAGCCATGTCTGTCTGTCCGTCCGTCCGTTTGTAAGTCACCGATTTTTAGGCCTTAAATTTTGAGCTAGGATTATGAACAAGTGCCTACAGAACAAGTGTAAACATTTTCAAAGTCCGCCCACTGCCAAGCCCCCTTTTAAGAAAAACTCAGTTTTTGGCCAGACCGTAAGAAATTTTAAAAAAGTTTCTGTACAACATATTTAGACAATCTTAATATGTATATTACGTTTATTTAAAGTTCTTGCCACGCCCACTTTTTGGGGCCGTTTTCAATAAAAAAAAACTGTTTTCGGTCAAATATTAAATTTTTCGAAAAAAGTTTGATGCAGAATCATTAATAATATTAATATGAACATTTCGTCTATATACCATTTTAACCCACGCCCACTTTTTAGGGGCGTTGTTATATAAAAGCCATTTTTATACACTACCCCATAACATATGCAGGAGAAAACCTTGTCTTTTGTAGAACTGTAAAAGTGTTTTATAAACTGCCTGAACAATTTGTAGGGACAATGTCATTGTCTCCATTTAATCTACATCGTGTTTTTAGCCATTCCCACTTTTTGGGGATTTTAGTTTTACAGATAGAATGGGATAGGGTATTCAACGATCCGCACAGCGGATTGTAGCCTTCTCATATGTTTCTCTTGCATATGCTATGGGGTAGGGTATACAACTTATTTTTGCAAGAAAACGACACCAAAAAGTGGGCGTGGGTTAAAATGATCTATAGACGAAATATTCATGTTAATAATACCAATGATTTTGCATCAAAAGTTTTTTCAAATATTTTAAAATTTGACTGAAAATGGTTTTTTAATGCAAAAAAAAGTGGGCGGCCCTAAAAAGTGGGAGTGGCAAACAACTTTTATAAACGAAATATAGATATTGAGATTCTCTAAATATGCTGCTCAGACTCATAAGGGTTTGGCTAAAAACTAAGTTATTCTGAAAAGGGGCGTGGCATTGGGTGGATTTACACATGGTCTGCTTCGTAGGCCAGAGAGCCTATATACCAAATTTCAAAACTCTAGCTCAAAATTTAAGGCCCAAAAATCGGTGACACACGGGCGGACGGACAGGCAGACATGGCTAGATCGACACAACCAGCGATTCTGAATCGATTCATATATTTTGAGATTTAGCTAGCTAAATTATATCTTTATGGTACAAACTTATAGGGTAGGATAGGGTATAAACATATGAGAGGCTCAAATCCACTGTGCAGATCGTTTAATACCCTACCCCATCCCATCCTTAAAATTAATATCCCCAAATTGTGGGCTTTATGAAGATGAAATATAGATATGACAACATATTGTTCAGACAGTTTGTCAAAATCTTTTCTTATCGTTTCTCCTGCATATGATATGGGGTAGGGTATACAAATGGTTTTTGTAAAAAACGCACAAAACGAAATGTTTATTTTATCATAACTAATATTTCTGCATCAAGGGTTTTTAAAAATATTTTAAAAATGTACCGAAAAGGGTTTTTTTTTAATTTTTCCTACATATGTTATGGGGTAGTGTCTAAAATGTTTTTTTTACCTAAAAACGCCCCCAAAAGGTGGGCGTGGGTTAAAATGGTCTATAGACCAAATATTTGTATTAATATTACCAATGATTGTACATCAAAATTAAATTTGACCGAAAAAAGTTTTTTACTGAAAACGCCCCCAAAAAGTGGGCGTGGCAAAAAACTTTATTTGGACGAAATATAGATATTAGGATTATCTAAGTATGTTTTTGAGAAACCTTTTCCGAATTCTTTACGGTTTTGCCAAAAAATATGTTTTTCTTAAAAGGGGGCGTGGCAGTGGGCGGACTTCATAAATGTTTACACTCGTTCAGCTGGGAGCAACAAAGAGCACGTGTAATAAATTTCATCCTTCTAGCTCAAAATTTAATTCCCAAAAACTGGTGAAGTACGGACGGACGGACGGACAGATATGGCTTAATCGACTCAGCTAGCGATTCTGAGTCGATCCATATACTTTGAGGTATATCTGCTAATTTATTTCTCTATGTTACAAACTATGTATCAAAACTAATATACCCCTATGGGATAGGGTATAAACATATGAGAAGACTTCAATCCGCTGTGCGGATCAATGAATACCCTATCCCATCCCATCCTTAAATAAATATAAATATCCCCAAAATGTGGGCTTATGGCGATAAAATATTGAAAAAAAAATGCACAAGATATTGTTCAGACGGTTTATCAAAATCTTTTATGGTTTGTGGTATGGTTAACAAATGTTTTTGTAGGAAAATGCCCCAAAAAGTGGACGTGTGTTAAAACGATATATAGACGAAATGTTTTTACTATCATAGTTAATGATTTCGCATCAACATTTTTTTTCAAATATTTACCAATTTTACAGAAAAACGTTTTTTACTGAAAACGCCCCGAAAATGTGGGCGTGGCCAAAAACTTCATAAGGACGAAATAAAGATATTTAGATTCTCTAAATAAGTAGTTTAGCATCTTTTTCAAAATTCCTAACGGTTTAGCCAAAAACTACTTTTTTCTAAAAAAGGGGCGTGGCAGTAGGTGGATTTTAAAAAAATTTACATTTCTTCTGTTGGGAGCAACAAAGAGCACGTGTACCAAATTTCATCATTCTAGCTTAAAACTTAAGGCCCAAAAACTAGTGACGTACGGGACAGCTAGCGATTCTGAGTCGATCCGGATACTTTGAGGTATATCTAGCTAATTTATTTCTCTATGTTAGAAACTATGTATCAAAACTAATATACCCCTATGGGCTATCCCCAAATGTGGACTTTATAAGAAAGGAAATATAGAAAATGATATTGTCACAACATATTGTTCAGACAGTTTATCAAAATATTTTATGGTTCGACAAAAAACAGCATATGCCTTGTGGTAGGGTATACAAATGGTTTTTGTAGGAAAATGCCCCTAAAAAGTGGGCGTGGGTTACAATGATCTAATAACGAAATGTTTATCATAGCCAATTATCCTGCATCAACAATTTTTTCGAATATTTTTGAAAAAGGTTTTTATATTGAAAACTACCCCAAAAAGTGGGCGTGGCAAAAACTTTATATTTACGAAATATAGATATTCAGATTCTCCAAATATGTTGCTCAGATACTTTTATGTTAGTTTTGACATTAAGTTTTTAACATAGAGAAATAAGTCCGATAGATATATACATACCTCAAAGTATATGGATCGATTCAGAATCGCTAGCTGAGTCGATCTAGCCCTGTCTGTCTGTCCGTTCGTCCGTCTGTGTGTCACCGATTTTTGGGCCTTAAATTTTGAGCGAGAAATTTAAAATTACAATATAGACTCTCTGGCCGACGAAGCAGAACAAGTTTAAACATTTTTGGAATCCGACCTCTGCCACGCCCCCTTTTTAGAAAAACGTTGTTTTTGATATATTTTGAACGGGTACTGGGTATCCTATCGACTGCACCAATCAAGTACTAGAACCTCGGGGATCTTAAAAATCATATATTTTGACTCCTACACGGAGGAATGAATAAAACAATAAAACAAATTTAAATGTGTATAAGTATTTATGCAGTCTTTATACGGGGCGCACATATTCTTATTCATAAAATATGTCCCCTCCCATACAGTGTTTGTGTCAATTAATCTATTACAATTCGCTCTTCCATAGCTAGGCAGAGTTACCAAGGTATAATGTTAATGTTATGATGCTACACCTTTGTTTTCTGTACTTTTATAATATTTTGGTGACATCTGTTGAATCAAAAACATCACTGGGGGTGTAGATAAAGAAGAATTAGCATTTGAATAAATCAAATACAAAAATACCCTATACGATTTTGTCGTAACCCTGAAGCTAAGTCGTTTATGACAAACAAACATAAGAACATATGAGAAGGCTACAATCCGCTTGTCGGATCGTTGAATACCCTATCCCATCCAATCCTTAAAATTAATATCCACAAAAAGTGGGCTTTATGGGCATATAATATAGAAAATGAGATAATCACAACATATTGTTCAAACAGTTTGTTGTTTGAACAATATGTTGTTTGACAAAAAAACATCGTTTTTATACCATATCCCATAGGGGTATATTAGTTTTGACATTAAGTTTGTAACATAAAGAAATAAATTCGATGCATATACCTCAAAGTATATGGATCGATTCACAATCGCTAGCTGAGTCGATTAAGCCATGTCTGTCTGCCCGTCCGCCCGTCCGTCTGTGTGCCACGCCCCCTTTTTAGAAATACGTAGTTTTTAGCCAAACCGTAAGGAATTTCAAAATATGGTATGAGAAGCGTATTTAGACAATCGTAATATCTATATTTCGTTCATATAAAGTTTTTAAGGGCCGTTTTTAATAAAAAACGTTTTCCGGTCAAATTTTAAAAATTTTCGAAAAAAAATGTTGATCCAGAATCGTTAGTAATATTAATATCAACATTTCGTCTATAGACCATTTTAACCCACGCCCAATTTTAGTGGGCGTTTTTATATAAAAACCATTTTTATACATTACCCCATAACATATGCAGGAGAAAACCTTGTCTTTTGTAGAAACGTGAAAGTGTTTTATAAGCAGTCTGAAGAATTTGTTGTCACTATATCATTTTTCTATTTTATCCACATCGTGTTTTTAGCCATACCCACTTTTTGGGGGATTTTAGTTTTACAGATAGGATGAGATAGGGTATTTAACGATCCGCATAGCGGATTGTAGCCTTCTCATATGTTTATACCCTATCCCATAGGGGTATATTAGTTTTGATACTTAGTTTGTAACATAGAGAAATAATTTTGCTACATATACCTCAAAGTATATGGATCGAGTCAGAATCGCTAGCTGAGGCGATTAAGCCATGTCTGTCTGTCCGTCCGTCCGTCCGTCTGTACGTCACCGATTTTTAGGCCTTAAATTTTGAGCTAGGATAATGAAATTTGGTATATAGGATCCTCGTCTCTGCCTACAGAACAAGTGTAAAAATTTTTGAAATCCGCCCACTGCCACGCCCCCTTTTAAGAAAAACTCAGTTTTTGACCAAACCGTAAGGAACTTTAAAAAAGTTTCTGAACTACATATTTAGACAATATTAATATCTATATTTCGTCTATATAAAGTTTTTTGCCACGCCCACTTTTTTCGAAATAAATTTTGATGCAGAATCATTAACATTATTAATATGAACATTTCGTCCATATACCATTTTAACCCACGCCCACTTTTTGGGGGCGTTTTTATATAAAAACCATTTTTATACACTATAACATATGCAGGAGAAAACCTTGTCTGTTGTAGAACCGTAAAATTGTTTTGTAAGCAGTCTGAAGAATTTGTTGTCACTATATCATTTTTTCTATTTTATCCACATCGTGTTTTTAGCCATGCCCCCTTTTTTGGGGATTTTAGTTTTATGGATAGGATGGGATAGGGTATTCAACGATCCGCACAGCGGATTGTAGCCTTCTCATACGTTTTTTTATACCCTATCCCATTGGGGTATATTAGTTTTGATACTTAGTTTGTAACATAGAGAAATCATTTTGCTACATATACTTCAAAGTATATGGATCGACTCAGAATCGCTAGCTGAGTCGATTAAGCCATGTCTGTCTGTCCGTCCGTCCGTCCGTCCGTCTGTACGTCACCGATTTTTAGGCCTTACATTTTGAGCTAGGATAATGAAATTTGGTAAATGGGATCCTAGCCCGTGCCTACAGAACAAGTGTAAACATTTTTAAAATCCGCCCACTGCCACGCCCCCTTTTAAGATAAACTCAGTTTTTGGCCAAACCGTAAGGAATTTCAAAAAAGTGTCTGAGTAGTATATTTAGAGAATCGTAATATCTATATTTCATCAATACAAAGTTTTTTGCCACGCCCACTTTTTGGGGGCGTTTTCCATACAAAACCTTTTTTGGCCAAATTTGAAAATTTTCGAAAAAAATTTTGATGCAAAATCATTGGTAGTATTAATATTAATATTTTAACCCAGGCCAAATTTTTGGGGGCGTTTTCTTACAAAAACCATTTGTATGCCCTACCCCAAGGCATATGCTATACAAAAAGTGGTTTTTTGTCGAACCATAAAAGAATTTGATAATCCTTCGGAACAATATGTTGTAACAACGTCATTTTCAATACTTTATGACCATAAAGACCATATTTTGGGGATATCAATTTTAAGGATGGGATGGGATAGGGTACTAAACGATCCGCACAGCGGATTGTAGCCTTCTCATATTTTTTTTGTGAATTTTAGTATTTATCCCGAAAAAAATACACAAATCTATGAAAAATAAGGTAAATTTACAAAGTTTAACTAGATATAGGTTACTTCTAAAGTATAAGAGGTAACGAAGTCGAATTGGATTTTTAACAAAGCCAATAGATATGTGCAGATGCTGTTTTTTATTTTGAACAGCAATTTTTCGGAGACAAAATGGCAAAAAAACATATGAGAGGCTACAATCCGCTATGCGGATCGTTGAAAACCCTATCCCATCCCATCCTTAAAATTAATATCCTAAAAATATAGGTTTTATGGCGATGAAATACAGAAAATGACATTGTCACAATATATTGCTCAGACTGTTTATCAAAATCTTTTGTGGTTTGACAAAAAACAACGTTTTTCTATTGCATAGGCCTTGGGGTAAGGCATACAAATGGTTTTTGTAAGAAAACGCACCCAAAAAGTGGGTGTAGGTGAAAATGTGAAAAAATTTGGTATATATGATCCTTGGCCGAGTCACCAGAACAAGTGTAAACATTTTTAAAATCCGCCTACTGCCACGCCCCCTTTAAGAAAACCGTGGTTTTAAGCCAAACCGTAAGGAATTTCCAAAAAGTGTGTAAGCAACATATTTAGACATTCCTAATATCTATATTTCGTCCATACAAAGTTTTTTGCCACGCCCACTTTTTGGGGACGTTTTTAGTAAAAAATGCTTTTTGTCCTTATTTTAAAAAAATCGAAAAAACTTTTGATGCAAATGCTTCCGTAATGATAAAATAAACATTTTGTCTATATATCATTAATATAGACACAATAACCATTTGTATGCCTTACCCCAAGGCATATGCAATAGAAATACGTTGTTTTTTGTCGAACCACAAAAGATTTTGATAAACAGTCTGAGCAATATATTGTGACAATGTCATTTTCTGTATTTCATTGCCATAAGGCCTATATTTTGAGGATATTAATTTAAAGGATGGGATGGGATAGGGTATTCAACGATCCGCATAGCGGATTGTAGCCTCTCATATGTTTATACCCTATCCCATAGGGGTATATTAGTTTTGATACATAGTTTGTAACATTGAGAAATAATTTAGCTAGATATACCTCAAAGTATATGGATCGACTCAGAATCGATAGCTGAGTCGATTTAGCCATGTCTGTTCGTCCGTCCGTCCGTCCGTACGTCACCAGCTTTTGGGACTTAAATTTTGAGCTAGAAGGATGAAATTTGGTACACGTACTCTTTGTTGCTCCCAGAAGAACAAGTGTAAAATTTTTTAAAATCCGCCCACTGCCACGCCCCCTTTTTAGAAAAAACGTATTTTTTTGCCAAACCGTAAGAAATTTTAAAAAAGTGTCTGGGCAGTATATTTAGAAAATCGTTATATCTATATTTCGTCAATATAAAGTTTTTTTCCACGCCCACTTTTTGGGGGCGTTTTCAATAAAAAACGTTTTTTGGCCAAATTTTAAAATTTTCAAAAAAAATGCACAATCATTGGTAGTTTTAATTTGAACATATCGTCTATATACCATTTTAACCCACGCCCACTTTTTGGAGGAGTTTTTCTACAAAAACCATTTGCATGCCCTACCCCAAGGCATATGCAATACATAAACGCTGTTTTTTGTCGAACCACAAAAGGTTTTGATAAACTGTCTGAGCAATATATTGTGACAATGTCATTTTCTGTATTTTATCGCCATAAAGCCCACATTTTGAGGATATTATTTAAAAGATGGGATGGGATAGGGTATTCAACGATCTGACAGCCTATCCCACAGGGCTATATTAGTTTTGATACATAGTTTGTAACATAGAATTTAGCTACATATACCGCAAAGTATATGGATCGACTCAGAATCGCTAGCTGAGTCGATTAAGCCATGTCTGTCTGTCCGTCCGTCCGTTTGTAAGTCACCGATTTTTAGGCCTTAAATTTTGAGCTAGGATTATGAACAAGTGCCTACAGAACAAGTGTAAACATTTTCAAAGTCCGCCCACTGCCAAGCCCCCTTTTAAGAAAAACTCAGTTTTTGGCCAGACCGTAAGAAATTTTAAAAAAGTTTCTGTACAACATATTTAGACAATCTTAATATGTATATTACGTTTATTTAAAGTTCTTGCCACGCCCACTTTTTGGGGCCGTTTTCAATAAAAAAAAACTGTTTTCGGTCATATATTAAATTTTTCGAAAAAAGTTTGATGCAGAATCATTAATAATATTAATATGAACATTTCGTCTATATACCATTTTAACCCACGCCCACTTTTTAGGGGCGTTGTTATATAAAAGCCATTTTTATACACTACCCCATAACATATGCAGGAGAAAACCTTGTCTTTTGTAGAACTGTAAAAGTGTTTTATAAACTGCCTGAACAATTTGTAGGGACAATGTCATTGTCTCCATTTAATCTACATCGTGTTTTTAGCCATTCCCACTTTTTGGGGATTTTAGTTTTACAGATAGAATGGGATAGGGTATTCAACGATCCGCACAGCGGATTGTAGCCTTCTCATATGTTTCTCTTGCATATGCTATGGGGTAGGGTATACAACTTATTTTTGCAAGAAAACGACACCAAAAAGTGGGCGTGGGTTAAAATGATCTATAGACGAAATATTCATGTTAATAATACCAATGATTTTGCATCAAAAGTTTTTTCAAATATTTTAAAATTTGACTGAAAATCGTTTTTTAATGCAAAAAAAAGTGGGCGGCCCTAAAAAGTGGGAGTGGCAAACAACTTTTATAAACGAAATATAGATATTGAGATTCTCTAAATATGCTGCTCAGACTCATAAAGGTTTGGCTAAAAACTAAGTTATTCTGAAAAGGGGCGTGGCATTGGGTGGATTTACACATGGTCTGCTTCGTAGGCCAGAGAGCCTATATACCAAATTTCAAAACTCTAGCTCAAAATTTAAGGCCCAAAAATCGGTGACACACGGGCGGACGGACAGGCAGACATGGCTAGATCGACACAACCAGCGATTCTGAATCGATTCATATATTTTGAGATTTAGCTAGCTAAATTATATCTTTATGGTACAAACTTATAGGGTAGGATAGGGTATAAACATATGAGAGGCTCAAATCCACTGTGCAGATCGTTTAATACCCTACCCCATCCCATCCTTAAAATTAATATCCCCAAATTGTGGGCTTTATGAAGATGAAATATAGATATGACAACATATTGTTCAGACAGTTTGTCAAAATCTTTTCTTATCGTTTCTCCTGCATATGATATGGGGTAGGGTATACAAATGGTTTTTGTAAAAAACGCACAAAACGAAATGTTTATTTTATCATAACTAATATTTCTGCATCAAGGGTTTTTAAAAATATTTTAAAAATGTACCGAAAAGGGTTTTTTTTTAATTTTTCCTACATATGTTATGGGGTAGTGTCTAAAATGTTTTTTTTTACCTAAAAACGCCCCCAAAAGGTGGGCGTGGGTTAAAATGGTCTATAGACCAAATATTTGTATTAATATTACCAATGATTGTACATCAAAATTAAATTTGACCGAAAAAAGTTTTTTACTGAAAACGCCCCCAAAAAGTGGGCGTGGCAAAAAACTTTATTTGGACGAAATATAGATATTAGGATTATCTAAGTATGTTTTTGAGAAACCTTTTCCGAATTCTTTACGGTTTTGCCAAAAAATATGTTTTTCTTAAAAGGGGGCGTGGCAGTGGGCGGACTTCATAAATGTTTACACTCGTTCAGCTGGGAGCAACAAAGAGCACGTGTAATAAATTTCATCCTTCTAGCTCAAAATTTAATTCCCAAAAACTGGTGAAGTACGGACGGACGGACGGACAGATATGGCTTAATCGACTCAGCTAGCGATTCTGAGTCGATCCATATACTTTGAGGTATATCTGCTAATTTATTTCTCTATGTTACAAACTATGTATCAAAACTAATATACCCCTATGGGATAGGGTATAAACATATGAGAAGACTTCAATCCGCTGTGCGGATCAATGAATACCCTATCCCATCCCATCCTTAAATAAATATAAATATCCCCAAAATGTGGGCTTATGGCGATAAAATATTGAAAAAAAAATGCACAAGATATTGTTCAGACGGTTTATCAAAATCTTTTATGGTTTGTGGTATGGTTAACAAATGTTTTTGTAGGAAAATGCCCCAAAAAGTGGACGTGTGTTAAAACGATATATAGACGAAATGTTTTTACTATCATAGTTAATGATTTCGCATCAACATTTTTTTTCAAATATTTACCAATTTTACAGAAAAACGTTTTTTACTGAAAACGCCCCGAAAATGTGGGCGTGGCCAAAAACTTCATAAGGACGAAATAAAGATATTTAGATTCTCTAAATAAGTAGTTTAGCATCTTTTTCAAAATTCCTAACGGTTTAGCCAAAAACTACTTTTTTCTAAAAAAGGGGCGTGGCAGTAGGTGGATTTTAAAAAAATTTACATTTCTTCTGTTGGGAGCAACAAAGAGCACGTGTACCAAATTTCATCATTCTAGCTTAAAACTTAAGGCCCAAAAACTAGTGACGTACGGGACAGCTAGCGATTCTGAGTCGATCCGGATACTTTGAGGTATATCTAGCTAATTTATTTCTCTATGTTAGAAACTATGTATCAAAACTAATATACCCCTATGGGCTATCCCCAAATGTGGACTTTATAAGAAAGGAAATATAGAAAATGATATTGTCACAACATATTGTTCAGACAGTTTATCAAAATATTTTATGGTTCGACAAAAAACAGCATATGCCTTGTGGTAGGGTATACAAATGGTTTTTGTAGGAAAATGCCCCTAAAAAGTGGGCGTGGGTTACAATGATCTAATAACGAAATGTTTATCATAGCCAATTATCCTGCATCAACAATTTTTTCGAATATTTTTGAAAAAGGTTTTTATATTGAAAACTACCCCAAAAAGTGGGCGTGGCAAAAACTTTATATTTACGAAATATAGATATTCAGATTCTCCAAATATGTTGCTCAGATACTTTTAAAAGTCCATATGGTTTGGCTAAAAACTACGTTTTTCTAGAAAGGTGTCGTGGCAGTGGGTAGGGTATTAAACGATTCGCACAACGGATTGTAGCCATCTTATCCAACGTCATGCTATCAAACTTATTGACAACCAATCAGTTTGTAGCGAAATTCATTCGCTCGAACACCGGCGGAATGTTGGATGCCTTGCGCTTCTTTACCGTTACTTTGACCATAAATGTTCCGACGAAATATATAGTTGTATGCCGCCTGTCCGTCTGTTTAATAGAAATACTCGTGCGGCTTCTTCCGCACACCCATATTGCATAGAGCCTGTTTTCGGGCGCACAGTAAAATTTAGAAGATCATTTCTTAACCACACTTCACGATTATGGAATAGCTTGCCTTCTTCAATTTTTCCAGATGACTACAATCTACAAAGATTCAAAATTAACGCGCATCGTGACCTCACTCTTTTCCCACCTACTCCCAATCTCTAACTATCTACAAACCATTTTTCTTCCTTCCATCACTGGGTTTTATAACCTTCAAGGACTAAGTCCTAAGCGTTGAAAAATATTTAAAAAAAAAATATATATATAGCCATGACTCTCGGCCCTTCCATAGGTCATAGCTTTTAGTTCGGTTTTTTTTTATGAATAAAAACATTTTAAATGTAATTTTATTTCCATTGATAGAGAATTTACTGTCGAATTCTTCGGCACTGAAAAGCATATTTGAGGACTGAAATTAACTCTGAGAAAACTGCATTGTAGCCGCTGACTATGCACACTTACATTTTAAAAAGTCGTATTGCACGTAACGCTGAACACAGCCTTAAGGTTTTATTTCAAACGGATTAAAGTTATCACTAAAATTAAATTCATTTATTGCTAATGTCCATTGACAGTTTGGAAACATCAAGGAAATAATTTTAACACTACTTTGTTTTTCTTATTAGTATATCTATTTATGCTTCTACTTTTATCACAATTTTAATAAAAAAAATGTTCACGAGTTTTTACTATGGGGGTTTATTTCTGCACTCCTGATCTTTGATTGACATGATCGACGCCACTTTGCTCTACGATTTTGAAACCACGTCTTTACTTGTCTATCGGTTAGTTTCAGTTGGTTAGCCAAATGTTTTCTTTCCTCTGGTGACAAATATTTTGAATTCGAAAAGCGATGCTCCAAGTGTTTCGTTTGGTGAGAAGTAAATCGTATTTGTCCGCCTTTTCGTTTTGTTCCAAATTCTGATATATAAAATCCAGGGATACCACCATAACATAATGCCAAGTTGTTTTGATGTCCTTAAAATAAATGTTAATATTTATTAATTACAAGACAATATATTAAACTCAAATAATATTACAACAGGAAAAAAATTGGCATTTACCAATTACATTAAACATTTTCTCAATAAATTAGTGCAAAAGAAATGAATAATCGATTTCAAAGGTTCCTGTACCACACCATAATGATTGATGTCAACTGAAAGAACTCTAAATTTTGAGATAAGCTCTATACCCTATTAGAAAATTCAATGAACACTGACAACATGGTCAAAGATACAAGACCCTAATTTAAAAAAAGTTGTTAAAAATGTACATAATGCTATCGTCAAAGTATTTTGTTTAAAACATTTTTCATTTCCTTAAATGTTTACCAAAAAAAATACAAAATGTATATCAATGACATATAAATTGAAATCGTCTATATATCTTATTTAGACGCTTTTCAAAATGTATTATGATTGTTCAAAAATTGGCGTGGGTCAAACGATAAGCCGTCCAAAAACTGGTGACTTACGGGCGAAGAGACGAAAGTAAGAATATGGCTACCTCAACTCAGTTTTCGATTCGATCCAAAAACTTTATAATATGTCTGTTATTATTCCTCAATGCTACAAACTATGTGTTAAAAATAATATACCCTTATTTAAACAATATGCAAAAACTACAACCATTAATCGTTTAATTCCCTATCCCGTTCGATATAAAATAATCATCCCCAAAAAGTGAGCATGATTCAAAATGTTTTATATATAAAATGTAAGTAATAATTGTACGTACGTACGATCCAGTTCTCACCCAACACTCGTTTTATCCTATAATTTAGGGGTATATTATATTTGACACATATTTTATATTTGACACATATTTTTGACAGAAAGCTGTTGCAATGTCTATCCATACGTCACCAGTTTCTGGGCCTTACATTTTGAGTTAGACTGATGAAATTTGTTAAACGAAACCTTTGTTGTTTCCAGAAGAACGAGCGTAGAAATGTCCAATGCAGTTTTTTTAACCAACCGTAAGAAAAAAACGTCACTATATCAAAATATTGTCTATATAATTCGTTACCACACCCAATTTTTGGGTGTTTTTATACCCTATCCCATAGGGGGGTATATTAGTTTTGACATTAAGTTTGTAACATAGAGAAATAATTTCGATACATATACCTTAAAGTATATGGATCGATTCAGAATCGCTAGCTGAGTCGATTAAGCCATGTCTGTCTGTCCGTCCGTCTGTGTGTCACCAATTTTTGGGCCTTAAATTTTGAGCTAGAGTGTTGAAATTTGGTATATAGACTATCTGGCCGACGAAGCAGAACAAGTGTAAAAATTTTTGAAATCCGCCCACTGCCACACCCCCTTTTAGAAAAACGTAGTTTTAAGCTAAACCGTAAGGAATTTCAAAAAAGAGTGTCTGAGCAGCATATTTAGACAATCTCGATATCTATATTTCGTCCATACAAAGTTTTTTGTCACCCCTTATTTTTTGGGGGCGTTTTTAGTAAAAAACGGTTTTTGTCCAAATTTGAAAACTTTCGAAAAAATTTTTGAGGCAAATACTTCCGCAATGTTAATATAAACATTTTGTCCATAGATCATTTTCACCTACGCCCACATTTTGGGGGCGTTTTCTTACAAAAACCATTTGTATACCCCATCCCAAGGCATTAGCACTAGAAATACGTTGTTTTTTGTCGAACCACAAAAGATTTTGATAACCTGTCTGAGCAATATATTGTGACAATGTCATTTTCTGTATTTCATTGCCATAAGGCCTATATTTTGAGGATATTAATAATAAGGATGGGATGGGATAGGGTATTCAACGATCCGCACAGCGGATTGTAGCCTCTCATATGTTTTCTATTAAAAAATATATGAGAAGGCTACAATGCAGATCGTTAAATACCCTATCCCACCCATCCTTAATATAAATATCCCCAAAAATTGGGCGTGACTAAAAACTGAATGGGAAGGAAATAAAGAAAATTACATTATCACCACATATTGTTCAGATAGTATCTAAATATTTGTTGTTTCGACAAAAAAACTACGTTTCTTTATGGGTACCTATACAAATAGTTTTTGTCACAAAACCCTCCATAAAGTGGACGTGGGTTAAAATAACCTATGATAACATACAAACATACAATGTTATCATTACTTATGATTTTGCATCGAAAGTTTTTTTCGAATATTTGACATATATGGACGAAATATAAATATTGATATTGCCTCAATATGTTACTCAGGCACTTTTTCAAAATTCGTTACCGTTTGGGCAGGATCAACGTTTTACTCAGAAGTTAGCGTGGCAGTGGGCGTATTTTGAAAATGTTTACACTAATTGTTCTGCATCGTCGGACAGAGAGTCTATGTACCCAATTCCATCACTCAAAATTAAAGGTCAAAAAATTGTTGACAAACGGACCTACAGACAGACATGGCTAGATTGACTCAGCTGGCGCTTCTGAGTCGATCCATATATTTTGAAGTATATATATTGAAATTATTTCTCTATGTTACAAATTTAATGTCAAGATTAATATACCCCTATGGGATAGGGTATAAACATACGAGAAGGCTACAATCCGCTGTGCGGATCGTTTAATACCCTATCCCATCCCATCCTAAAAATGAATATCCCCGAAATGTGGGGTTTAATGGCGATGAAATATACAAAATAACGTTGTCACAACATATTCAGACAGTTTATCGAAATATTTTATGGTTCGACAAAAAACAAAGTTTTGCTATTGCATATGCCTTGGGGTAGGGTATACAAATGGTTTTTTGTAGAAAAACGCCACACGCCAACTCAAAATCGCTAGCTAAGTCGATTAAGTCATGTCTGTCTGTCCGTTTTGGGACAACGTCATTCTCTATATTTCATCGCCATAAAGCCCACATTTGATCTATAGATGAAATATTCATGATAATATTACAAATGATTTTGCATCAAACGTTTTTTTTTTCAAATATTTTTAAATTTGTCTTGAAATTGTTTTTTAATGAAAAAGCCCTCAAAAAGTGGGCGTGACAAATACTTTGTATGTACAAAATACAGGTATTAGGATTGTCTAAATCAGTAGGCGGATTTTAAAAATGTAAACCCTTGTTCTACTTCGTCGGACGGAGAGTCTGTATAGCAAATTTCATCACTCTAGCTCAAAATTTAAGGCCCAAAAATCGGTGACACATAGACGGACAGACGGACAGACAGGTTAGATCGACTCAGCTACCGATTCTGAGTCGATCCCTATACTTTAAGGTATATCTATCGAAATTATTTCTCTATGTTACAAACTTAATGTCAAAACTAATATACCGTTATGAGATAGTATGAGTATAAATAGTAAACTATATAGTATAGCTATAGTATTAAAATATTCCCATAGCGGATTGTAGCCTTTTTATATGTTTTTAAAATGTGCTTAATCATTGGACACATTGTTATTGTTTCAGTTTGACGATATCCAGCCATAATAATGGATAATCATCTATTATAATCTATTATATCTATGATTAAAAAGCATCATTGAAACACAAAACTTTGTTTTTACAATAATGAAATGCAGATTTAAATAACAGTTTAATTAAATTAATTGTTTAAATAGAATTTTTTTTATAATGCTATAGTTTCATTTTTATATATAAACACCGACATTGTTGGCTAAATTATCTTAAAATGCAAAATAAAAATATTTTCTTGCGTAGGTTTCAATTAAAGCTTTAAGAGGAGCTCTTATGTCAAATCAAAAATACCATAAGAATAGGTTTTATTCAGTGACAATAACATGTGCGAATACGTTTTACAGATGCCATGAAGCTTTAACGACATTGCTATTTCACATCGACACAAAATATAAAACTAGATAAAAATTACGTTTGCAATTCACTTAGGCTTTGCAAGGAAGATGTCTTACGTAGAATACGGTAATTGCAATAAGGTATATCCAATGTTAATAATGTTGTACCTACCTTTCATGTCCATCTGCAAGTTGAATTGGTCATAATGGGAAAAACACATAGAAAATGCATTTTGTATGTTAACAATCTTTTGTAAGGTAGGACTATGTTCGTACATATTATTTAAATTGAATAACGCAGCTTGTGGTGATTCAATAATCATGTCTCTAACACACCTCTCCTTAGAGTTATTTAAATATTCAGAACATTGACTTGGAGTCAAAAATATGCTATGATTATTATCACTTTGTGTTGTCCTTGTAGGGGAAGGCTCGTGCTCTAATATCTTGTCAATAGAAAATTTAAATTTCGGGATGTCTGCTGAGTACATCGTATAAATATATGTATATGATTCTGAAAACACCCAATTATATTGTCAAAAAGACATTTATATGAATAGAAAATTTATCTTTATTGCTTGGTCTTTTAAAGTGTACTAACCGTATACTTAGTAGTTAAGCAAAACGATAACTGTATTATTTTGATAATGTTAAATAAATAAAAAAAATGATAAATTAGGAATATTTATTGATATTATATATATTCAAAGCGGCTCTTTTGATCCAAGGCCATTGATCATTATTATCGGACATTTTTATTCGAAATGAGTATTGTAAACAATAACTTACTTATGTAACACCAATCTAAATTGTTATTATAGGTATCTACATTCTATTTATTTTATTATCACTTTAGACAGGGGCTTATTCATTTTGATTTTAATAGGGTGGTTCCTGGGTATGATCAGATCAAAAAAATATTCAAAACGATTTTTTGTTTGGTTTGAATACGAAACGATTTAAAGTTCGAATTAAGACAATTTAAATTAAATCGTGCTATTAATTTTGTAATTTTGTATACGTAATATTAAATTAAATTAATATTTAATATTGATGGGGATATATAAATAGATAGGGAATTATTAAGTCATTTAGTAGTTACTTTGGAATTCCCTTTCCTCCATTGTAAATTTAAAGGGTTTTGCTTTCATATGTGAACTTTCAATAAAACATTTTCAAAAAGTACATCATGTTGTACATTGAATTACATAGCACCCTGCACAATAATTTCGGTAGGTAATTTTCAAAAGTAAAACATCAAATGAATAATAACTTCCTATTTGTCAAAGATAAGGAATTCTGATTGCTTCTTCTTTGTGGTTGTTAGGTATGTAGATACCTAATCGATTTTATATCGTGGTTTGCTTTCTACTTCAATGTATCATCAATACTTGATAATCGCGATGAACCAGACTAGTACAAGCGTATATTCATTAGATAGTCCACTTATTGAAATTATTCACAAACACAAAAGCTCACTTATCTGCACAGATAACAATTAGGAATTTATCACACAATAAGCACGATAAATAATAAAATAAGTCATTTTCAAAAATATATAGTTATTAGGTATGTATATGTATATTTTATGGGAGGTACCTATTATTGAATAGAATTTTAAATCCAATAACATATCTGTACAAAAATACAAAGGTCTTAAGTTCTTAGGAAACGCTAAAATGTGTCGCATTGCATACATACTTATATTGCAAACATTCATTTGTTTGGTTTATTTCTGTCGTCAGCCACAATCTAAACTGTGCGTTTCATGTGCAAATGCCAAAGTTCTTATCAGTATAGCATGCATAGTTTTCACTATTTATTATTGCATAACAGTATTTTTAATATATTCAGAACCCTATATTGTGGTACCCTGATCCATAAAAGGCTTCATGTTCATATCTCTACTGTTAGTTGGAGTGAAGCAATTGCTGATTCATTCTAAGATAAAATGGCATGGCATTTCTACGATGATATAATGAAATAGAGGCTTTCAATTTTCGTGTATCATATTGTCAAGTCGATATAATAAAAATTGAAAGGTGGATTCACGACTTAATCGTGCATACTTTCACCTTGTGTACTTGGCTATCTAATTTATTATGAGTAAAAACTGTATTGCTTGGGTTAAAGTAAACCTGGATATTTCATTTGTGCTACTATCTCCTAAAAAAGTCTATACAAATCTTAGATTGTTAAACTTAAAGCTTAAACTTTTATCTATATATTCAGAGCTTTTCACTTGATGAGACGCACCAGATTTGCATTTTCGAATTCACTTGATTGATTGATACATAACCGTGAAACAGCCTGCTAAATCGGTACTGGATCCATGAACAAATAGATCATGTACTCAAAATGTATGAATGGACTAATTTACCCCAATGGTCCTATACATATATATACCAAAAATGGGGGTAAGCTAAAAAATTATTATTGATAAAATATAGACACGACATTGCCTTAATACCTCGTTCAGATACATTTTCAAAATTCCTTATGTTTACACCAAAAAACTAGGTTTTTTTGAAAGGTGGGTGTGGCAGGTATTTTGAAAACTCAATAATTTAAGGTCTAAAAATCGGTGACGTACAGACGGACGGACGGACAGACAGACATGGCTTAATCGATTCAGCTAGCGATTCATTCAATTGATAATCAGACATTTGTCAGGGGTCGGCCCCCTTAGAGTTAGAATCGTTGTTACTCCTACCTCACTACTACCACGAAATAATTTCAATATATTTTGAAAAATAGTCTGCTACAACTAAAGCACTTTTTCCTGCAAACTCAAAAATATCCATACCTATCGGATCGGTGGAGTCTCTGATGCTATATAAGGTTCTTTGATGTTGCCATTTCTATTTCTCTGACACACTTCGCAGCTACTAACTTTACTTTCTATTTGATCCGCCATACCTGGCCAATACAATAAAGATCTAGCTCTGGCTTTTGCCTTTTCAATACCAGGATGAGCTTTGTGCATGATTTGCAGAGTTTCTCCTCGCAACTTTTGAGGATTAATAATCTTTTCATTTAGAAATTTGGTTCTCTCTCCCAAAGTAATATGTTCCTTCATTTTCCAATATATTCTTATGTTTTCTTCAGAGTTTTTTTAAATGTTGGCCATCCGTTCTTTAGTTCATTTAGCCCTGGATCTTTTTCTATCTCCTCAACAAATGTTTGTCTTCCTACTGAGCTTACATTGATTGAATGTAGGTACTATCGTGTATAAATCATCAATTTCCGGCCTACTCTCATCTTTCATAAAATTTCTTGACGGAAGGTCTGCTACGTGCATGTCCTTACCTGGAGAATGTATTAAATCGATTTCGTATTTACCTAATCTCAGTCTCATCCTCTGAAGACGAGAGTTTGGTATCCTAATAATATCTTTTTTGAAAATTCCGAGAAGCGATTTTTGATCAGTGACCACTTGAATTGCTCTGCCGTAAATGAAGTGATGAAACTATGGCACGCAAAAACTATTGCCAAAAGCTCTTTCTCTATCTGTGCATATCTTTTTTCGCAATATGACAAACTTCTAGAAGCAAAATATACAGGCTTATACTCTTGCATTATGTATGCACCAAGTCCAAACTTCGATGTATCAGCTTGGATTGAATTTAGCTTTCTTGAGTCAAATGTTCTAATAGCTTTATTTCATCCAGATATTTTGTATGACCATTTTTCCATTTAAAAACTACATCCTTTTTAAGTAGATCTCTCAACGGATGGGACAAATCGGTCAGATTTGGGATAAAGCTCCTCACGAAATTGATCATTCCTAATACTTTTTGAAGCCCTTTTTTATTTTTGTGTGGTTCAGTAATATTTATAGCTGTACTCTTATTACCTATATTACCTTAAAATCTTACTTCATTTACTTTGTATTGAAACTTTTCTGAACTAAATTTTAAATTCGCTTGTTTTGCCCAATCAAAAACCTTTCTTAATATCTCGTCATGTTCCTGTTCTGTATTGCCAAATATCAAAATATCATCAATAAAAATAGCTATTCCATTTATTCCTTTCAAATTTTCTTCCTTTCATTTTTGAAAAAGTTCTGGTGATGTTTTTTTATAAAAAAAATATACAAATTTTTGGCGCTACATGCTCGTTAGTACCCAAGGCAGAGCTCTCTCACAACCATTAATGTGTGCGTGGGTAATCCTGTTTTATGCCGAATCCGAACGGCTAAGTTGAGATAAGCTTTTCTTGACAATTGATACTACTCGCATGAATTGTCAGATCATCACTAGAGTAGGGCCAGCCGTTGCTACGTTTTTTGCCACGGCCATTTTTTGGGGGCGTTTTTAATAAAATACGCTTTTTGTCCAAATTTTAAAAAGTTCGAAAAAAAAAACTTTTGATGCAAATACTTCCATAATGATATAATAAGCATTTTGTGTATAGATCATTTTCACCTACGCCCACATTTTGGGGGCGTTTTCTTACAAAAACCATTTGTTACCCCATCCCAAGGCATAAGCAATAGAAATACGTTGTTTTTTTGTTGAACTACAAAAGGTTTTGATAAACTGTTTGAACAATAGCTAAGTTGATACAATGGCATTTTCTGTATTTCATCGCCATTACGCATACATTTTGAGGATATTAATTTTAAGGATGTGATGGGATAGGGTATTCAAAGATCCGCACAGCGGATTGTAGCCTTCTCATATGTTTTATTTTTTCAACAATAACTGCAATTGATATCCATTCAGATACCGTATCTACTTTTTCTATAACCCCCATTTTGATCAGGCCATTGAGTTCTTCTTAAACCTGCAATTTAATAGTGATTGGAATTCTCCTAGCTGGCTTTGCTGTTGGCTTAACATTAAGTTCTATGTTTTTGACTATGCATTGTAAAGTAACAACTCCTAAGGCATTTAAAACTGTAACACAACCATGTTTTGTATCACATTGTTTTGGCTTCACATTTTTCCACTCGGTAAAAAACTTATATGGTAACATATTCATATCAGCCCCAGTATCGAGATTGAAGTTGAACAAATTTTCCCGAAATTTTAATTAATTCATACCAACAGCTTTTAATTAATTGTTTTGTTTCTATCATATCAATAAAATTATCGCAATCGCTAGTATCACAATTCACATCGTTCACAATTTTTGTTCTTACGACCTTACTTACTTACTTAAGTGGCGCTACAGTCCGGGATGAACCTGGGCCTCAACCAACATTAAAACATATGAGAAGAATACAATCCGCTGTGCGGATCGTTGAATACCCCATCCAATCCTAGACTATCTTTAAAACTAATATCCCCTAAAAGTAGGTGTGACAAACAACTTTATGGGGATAACATCAGAAAATGAAATGGCGACAACATACTGTTCACATATCAAAATCTTTTATGGTTCGACATAAAACGACGCTTTTCTATTGCATATGCTATGGGGTAGGGCATAAAAATCGTTTTGTTAAGAAAACGCCCCCAAAAAGTGGGCATGGGCTAAAATGACGTATAGACCAAATATATAAATAAATAAAAATAAATAAATATTCATGTTAATATTACCAATTTTGCATCAACATTTTTTCAAATATTTTAAAATTTGACTAAAAAAGGCTTTTTTTTAAATTAAAATGCCCCTAAAAAGTGGGCGTGGCAAAAAGCTATGAAAATATGAACATTTCGTCTATAGACCATTTTAACACAAACCCTTATTGCCAATTATCAAGAAATCGTTTACGGAAATCCGAAGTTTTCAAACAAATGTATGCTCCCAACGTTATTGCCGAAGCTTATTCCATTCAGAATTCTGAGATCAAACAATCACAAATATTAAGCAATCCGTTTTCAATCAAATCGATTCCTATTGGTACCTTATTTTTAAAGTATCGAAATTATGTTTGTTTTAATATGCAATGTGTTATTATAACGTGTGTATTATAACGTGCGTGTCTGTTAAACTTTGAAAGGAGACGTAAATTTCTGCAAATTATTCACAAAAAAAATTGCAGTCAATGAAGTATTTAAAGAAGGAGGCCCCACTAGCTCTCGCTGGGTCCAACTGGAAGCATCAAACTATTTTGTTTTTAATTTTTAAAATAATAATTACAAGTATGTTATTGCCTTAATACATCTGAGACAACTAGGATGCCTTAAAGATGCAATATAACTTTCGAATGGTTTATGATTTATTTGTTTAATACCAACTCGAAAGTAAATAAAATAAAATTATTTATGTGTCCACATTTTTTACTTAAGACCATTGTACCTACTTAAAACAAACGATACCAATATATCATTTAAAGAAAATGTTAAAATTTTAATTTACAAGGAATTATATGAATTAGGGAACTTAGGAAAAGTGTCTACTCTATACGTACCTCTAAGAAATGTTATGGTCATATTCATTCAAATTGTTCATATAAGGAAATTTTTATTTCGTCTATGATTCACTTAAATAGGTACATATATTTATTTCTGTATTAAATGTTCGCGGTTCTTCCGTCGTATAACCTTGAAAAGTTATTTTTGTTGTATTTTCTTGCCATTAAATCAATCCTTCTAAGGTTTGTTTCTATTTCTGGATGGGCACCGATGTCTTGATTGTTTCACTGTTAACTGTGGCGATTCTTGAAAAAGAAATTTCTTGCTCGCATACTCTGGCAGTGAGTTGTGTAAATGTGTAAGTACATATAATTTGAATGTGCAACATAGAACATGTAGTTCGGCAACTACTTATTAGGATATTGTCTGAAAAAAGTGTTTGCTGTAAGAATGTGCGTTTCCTACATGCTGATTCTAAATTGTTTGAAGACGTTCATATAAAATTGCAACTGCAGCATATGCGAGCCATTTGCTGTTGAGTTAGGTGGCCAACGCGTTTTGTTTTTTTTTGCATTTTTAAGGTGAATAAATTGAGTGTAAATACGTTGCAGTGATACTAAAATTATTTTTCATCAAAAGAATATTTTTTTCCGTATGAATTAACTATTGGATTATTTAACTTGCAGCGCTTAGGACTTACACAAACTCGTAAAAATGTGTGATGATGATGCGGGTGCTCTTGTCATCGACAATGGATCTGGTATGTGCAAGGCTGGATTCGCAGGAGATGACGCTCCAAGAGCTGTGTTTCCATCTATTGTTGGCAGACCAAGACATCAAGGTGTGATGGTCGGTATGGGTCAAAAGGACTCATACGTTGGTGATGAAGCTCAAAGTAAAAGAGGTATTCTAACATTAAAATACCCTATTGAGCATGGAATCATTACGAATTGGGACGATATGGAAAAAATTTGGCATCACACATTCTACAACGAACTCCGCGTGGCTCCTGAAGAACATCCAGTTTTGTTAACTGAGGCTCCACTTAACCCAAAAGCAAATCGCGAAAAGATGACTCAAATTATGTTTGAAACATTTAATTCACCTGCAATGTATGTCGCCATTCAAGCTGTTTTGTCACTTTACGCTTCTGGTCGTACAACTGGTATAGTTTTGGATTCTGGTGATGGTGTGTCACATACCGTACCAATTTACGAAGGTTTTGCATTGCCACATGCTATCCTTCGTTTGGATTTGGCCGGCCGCGATCTTACAGATTATCTTATGAAGATTCTAACTGAAAGAGGTTACTCATTTACTACTACAGCTGAAAGGGAAATTGTAAGAGATATTAAGGAAAAGTTGTGCTATGTGGCACTTGACTTTGAGCAAGAAATGGCTACTGCTGCTGCATCAACCTCTTTGGAAAAATCGTATGAATTGCCCGATGGACAAGTGATTACAATTGGAAATGAAAGATTCCGTTGCCCAGAAGCCTTATTCCAACCGTCATTCTTGGGAATGGAATCTTGCGGTATCCACGAAACTGTATATAATTCAATCATGAAGTGTGATGTTGATATTCGTAAGGACTTGTATGCCAATTCTGTTCTATCCGGTGGTACCACCATGTATCCAGGTATAAATCAAATCAAATAGCTTTTGAACTCATAATACCATTTTAATTGTACTTTTTTAGGTATTGCTGATCGTATGCAAAAAGAAATCACCGCCCTGGCTCCATCGACAATTAAAATTAAAATCATCGCACCACCTGAGAGGAAATACTCTGTTTGGATTGGTGGCTCAATTTTAGCTTCATTGTCTACTTTCCAACAAATGTGGATATCAAAGCAAGAGTATGATGAATCAGGCCCAGGAATTGTTCACCGCAAATGCTTCTAAGTTGCTGTTTATTTCCTTAATTTTGAAATCTTTACGAGCTTTATCTTCAAAATCTATTATTGACTTCCAAAATATTAAAATCATCAGTATAATAATACATGTATACTTTATACTTATAAAAAAATTACCATGAGGAAAACATAAAAACATCTATATAAAAGTTTTGACTTCATTTATTTGTGAATCCTTTCAGCCCTGTTCATAAACTCATTATAAGGAGTGTAGAAAGTTATGCACCCCTTAAATTGCCTCTAAGCTCAAAAACCGAATTCATATAACTTACACAACGCTGAATAGAGCCAGCATAACCTAAACACGTCTGATGGTCTTCATAAGGGTGTTCTATGTTTTGTATGTCTGTTTGTCACAACCGGCTGAGCTTCAGGGTAACCAATCACACAATTTTAATTTGAAAAAAAAAGTTCAGGGAATTTTTGTAGTTAAATAGAGGCTGCATAAACTAAACGCTTCAATAGTGTTTTAAGTTTTTTATGTTTGTGTGTCATAAACGACTGATCTTCAGGGTAACGACAAAATCGTATAGGGTATTTTTGTATTTAAGCAGTTGTGTTTCACAGTTTGATTTATTCAAATGCTAATTCTTCTATATCTACACACCCAACGATGTTTTTGATTCAACAAAAGTCACCAAAATATTACAAAAGTACAGAAAACAAAGTTGTAGCCATAATTTTCGCAACTATTACAGCTATTATAACATTATACCTTGGTAGCTCTGCCGAGCTATGGAAGAGCGAATTGTAATAGATTAATTGACACAAACACTGTATGGAAGGGGACATATTTAATGAATAAGAATTTGTGCGACCCTGAATAAAGAATTTTTTTTTTAATTCATTTTTATTTTTCTTCAACTTAGAACTAACTTACATGCTAGACAAAAATTAATGAAAAACTAGCCTACTTATCTACTAACTTAACTAACTTACTTGTCCTCTGCGGATACCCTAAATTAAATAATAAAAACTTAAAAACTAATGCCTTTTGGCCTATTATCTATATCTTTCTTTTTTCTTGACCAAGAAACATTTAAAAAAAAAACTTGGTTTAGTTTTTTTTTTATTTAATTTAAACTTAATTACTAATTAAAACTACTTATGAACTAACTAAAACTACTTAGAAACTTATTAAAACTACCTAAAAATAACTTAAAAACTAGAACAGCCACAGCAAGCATTTTGTATTTCTTTTTTTTTGTGCCACCACGACTGTTTTTACTAACATAACCTTAATTGAAACCTTAGATATATGTAAGTCGGCCATACTTCAAAATGAAAGTCAACTATCTATAACTAGTCTTGCAGCCACCACAACAGGTTCTCCTGTTGCAACCTACTCCGACGGTCCCAATCGGACACACTCCTGCTGAACCGCAGGCGCTCTCCTCCGCCCTGAGCGACTACGTCTCGGTCGTACAGGAGCCGCCTATCCACAGTTCGTCGGAAGACGTGGTAGATTAGCGGAACCGCCGATCTGTCCTGTATCAGCCCTCGACTATCCAAAAATAGGAAAGCTTCAGGCGGAGTAAAGCCGCTTAAACGCGCACTTTCAAAATATTCATCATTGGGGTAGAAGGCCCCAAAGATGAGACTATTGCTCGAGGTCATCGCTCTTGCCGCGTGAAACCGAATGAGTTTCACCAGAAAATTGTCTATCCTGTTTATGTTGGCCCCGTTGTATAGGACCTGGTTGGAATAATATTTTGTGTAGTCAGATACTGGTGTTCTATGAAGACCAAGGCAGCTTCTCAAACACTGCCTCTCAAACACCCATATCTTTTCCATTTGAGATGGGGCAACGCTGAACCACACCGGGCACCCATAGGCAATCATCGGTCTGATAAGAGACATGTAGCAAATCACCTTCACCCTGCTGTCAAGACGGCTGCTATAAAACAATCGTCGTGTCAGGGCAAATGCTCCCCTAGCTCTCGCCAGAGCAGCATCTACATGTCTTCCGAAATATAGATACTGATCCAGCCAGATGCCAAGGTACTTTACTACACTTTTACTCGCCAGTGGATGTCCGTTTGGTCCAACGATCACCAGCTTGCGCCAGTTCTTTCTCGTATCCCTAGAGGCCCTAGACAACGGTGTCCTAAACAGGATAGTTTCCGATTTCTTAAAGTTGATTTTCAACTTATCTCTGGATCTTGTCGAAGTCCCGCTGCAAAAGAGTTCGGATGACCTCGACAGTAGGTGCCCTGAATAAAGAATGCATAAATACTTATACACATTTAAATTTGTTTTATTGTTTTATTCATTGCTCCGTGTAGGAGTCAAAATATACAATTTTTAAGATCCCTGAGGATCTAGTACTTGATTGGTTCAGTCGATACCCAGTACCCTTTCAAAATAAAGTGCAAAGTGAGTGTTGAAAGAAAAAAATATATCAAAAACTACGTTTTTCTAAAAAGGGGCGTGGCAGAGGACGGATTCCAAAAATGTTTACACTTGTTCTGCTTCGCCGGCCAGACAGTCTATATTCCAAATTTCAACTTTCTCGCTCAAATTTTAAGGCCCAAAAATCGGTGACACACAGATGGACGGACGGACAGACGGACTATGTTAAACTATGTATCAAAACTAATATACCCCTATGGGATAGGGTATAAACATATCCCATCCCATCTATAAACAAAAATATCATTCGCGCTTATAACGTTCAACGGTCAAGTCGCTTTTTTCTCATTCTCAGTATGCCTATTTGTGCTTTATGCAATAAAGAAGAGCCTCTCGACTATTTTTCGTGCGGTGTCTTCAACTCTATATTGCATTTTAATTGCGCAAAAATCAAAAAACTGACTTTAACATCATTATATCAAAAAAAATGCCTTTATCAAATGTGACAAATGTCTCACTAATGTGCTAAATAATTATTTAATTAATATTGACAATTTAGCTCATGGTGTTCTCGTAAATCTAAATTGCCTCAAAAATAATTTTCCTTATTTGTGCATAAACAACAACGATCTGCATAGTGAAGTGGGAGTGTCAACAAGAAGTAAGACCAAAGAAAAGGTTACTGAACTCTCTGCTGACAATAGCCAAGATAAGAAGTGTCCCCCTCTTCCCGCCCCGCAAAAAAAGAAAATGATCTCTTTCATCCATGCCGAAATCACCTGCTCTGACTCACAACTCTCGTCTACTGTCCACTAGTATGAACATTGAACAAGACCAAGAGTGCAAACGCAAACAACACTAAACGAGTGGTGGGTGCACGACTGGGTCGTACGCAACTTTCTCTTTCACAGCGAGTTGGGCGTTAGATTAAATATAAAGTACGCATTTTGATTATTAATGCTAAAAATGATATAAACGAGTGGTGGGTGCACGACTGGGTCGTACGCAACTTTCTCTTTCACAGCGAGTTGGGCGTTAGATTAAATAGAAAGTACGCATTTTGAAATTTGAAGGAATCGGTGTCTATGTGAATAATAATGATTTTCCGTTATGAGCCAAAACTTAAAATTCCGTTTAGTGATAGTTGGGCTAAAACGAATTATGTGGAATTGTTTCAAACTATAATAGTAGTATATATATTAAATTTCATTCAATTTGACATAGCAGTTTGCGAGAAATTAACAATTTTCTTTATATGGCCTAAATGACAAAATCCGTTGTATATATATATATATACTGGGTATGCAGTTTTGTTGGAACTAATATGCTTATAGTATATATAAAGTTTAATCAAAATCGTTAGAGCCGTTTTCGAGAAAATTGAGGTTATGTGTAATTTTTGTATGGCAGGTACCGTTATTAACATGGCTAAAAGCAAACAAAATGGCCTAGAATTATGACCAAAACAAACTTGGATACGAAGTTTGAAGAAAATCGGTCGAGCCGTTTAGGCTGGGGAGACCATTACGGACAGACGGACCGACGGACGGAATTCCAAAAACCACTTTTTTGGGCTCCACTATCATCGTAATGTTAGAATCAATCAAAATCTCGAGGTCGAAAATTTTCACGGTTAAAAACCGGTTTTCTCTACCACAGCTGATCACGTCTCATCTCCTGCACTTATTTCCAAATATAAATTCAGTGACGATAGACAGAACGGCGAAAAAGAAAACCATAACATTGAGTTAGAAGGCAACGGTGATAATGAAGTCGTCGATATGGGTTTCGCCGCCGCTATGACTACCGCTGCTGTTGGTGACGCACCTTGCGTTGCTGTTGCTGTTGATGTTGTTGTTGGTAACGATGTTGTTGACGAATTTCTCATTGTCAATACAGCTGATGTAAATTCAGCATGCCCTGCTGCTGCTGCTGGTGATGAAGATGTGAATTCTGTCTTTGTCAATTTCATCGAACTAAACTCCCCACCTCCTCCACCGCTAAATGGTCTTTCAAATAACAATGATATAAACATAAACAACGAAAGACAATCTACTAGGAGAAGGAAACGAATTAATAAACATCGTAATGATTGCTTAATGGGTAGCGGAATAAGTGATTTAAATACTTTGACTTCCTCTGGTTGGTTACACATTTCAAAATTTAATGTAGACACTGAACCTGAAGACGTAATCAAATCATATATATTTAAATGTTACAAACTAATTAAAAAAGGATTATGCCTTACCGAAGTTTCTCACGTGAATTTTAAACTGAGTATTCCCTCTGATTGTTATAACTAACTCATGAGTGACTCTTCTATGTGGCCTATGTTCGTTAAGGTGAAAAAGTTTATAAATCATACAAAAAACGACGCTGCCGCCCAGTCTGTGAACTTGACGTAACAAGCAATAAACTAAACGCCATTCCTGGATCTTCCAATAATCTTACACCATCTCCAAACAAATTCAACCTTGCTGCCTCATCATGCAACTTATCGTATTACTATCAAAATGTAGGAGGTATAAGAACTAAGCTAAATACATTGTATATTATATTTTCTTCTTGTTCATATGACATTATATTATTAACTGAAACTTGGTTAACAGAAAATCATTTATCATCTGAAATATTCAGCTCAGATTACACTGTATTTAGAAAAGATAGATCTTACTTAACCACTGGTATGGACAGAGGGGGTGGTGTTCTGATCGCATTCCGTTAGTCCTTGTCATGTAAGGAAGTAAAACTTAATTCAAACAAACATTATATCTTCAACTAGTTATGATGTTGATCAATTCATTGTATCTTTAACATTAAATGGAAATATCGAATTATTTATTATTATTATCTACATACCTCCCAGGAGTTCTTCTGATTGTTAAAACATATTTCTAAATAATTGTAAATTTATTCTTGAAAACTTAAATCCATTGCAACATATTATTTGTATTGGTGACTTTAATCTAGGAAATATAAAGTGGTTATTGGACTCAGATGATAATTATTTAGTCCCATTTGATATTAGCTCTGAAAATGAAACTAATTTAATTGATATCTTTAGTCAGTTTGACTTAATACAAATCAACCATATTTCTAATAGCTTAGGCCGAACTCTTGACCTTATATTTGTGGATAAAGAATTTAATATATATGTTGAGAAATCTGATACCCCAATTGTCAATAATTCGGTTCATCATATTGCACTAGAGGGAAACTTAAATTTTTTTACTTACATGAAAAATGTTTTAAACAATAATATTTGTGTACCTAATTACAACAAGGCCAACTTTGATGCGATGAACGAATATTTTTTGTTTATTCCTTGGGAATCACTTATATCTAACACGGAATTAAACAATGCTAATGATAATTTAGTATCCATTATTAATGAAGCTGTACGTAGGTTTGTTCCAATTAAAAAAGCGCACTCTAGGAGTAATCCGGCATGGTTTAACAAGAGACTGATAAATCTTGAATGTAGAAAAAATAAATCTTTTAAGTTACTTAAATCAAACCGCGATGATGTTAACTTGCGGTCTAACCATTTAACTATTCAAAAATATTTTGATACACTTAATAAGTTCTTATATCGAGTCTATATGTTTTCTATAGAATCAAATATTAAGCATAATAGTAATAGTTTTTGGAAATATGTTAACTGTAAGCGTAAAAGCAATGGGTATCCAAGCTGCATGAAGTACATGAACCAAACAACGAGCGTTGTTCAAAAAATTTGTAATCTCTTTGCTGTTTACTTTCAGTCTGTTTACTCCACTAGCACTCCAACTTATGTAAACTTACCAAAAGTATCTACCATCGTAAATATAGGGTCTATGATTTTGTCATCTTCTGAAGTAGAATCAGCCTTACTAGATTTGGATACCAAAAAACGGCAGGTCCTGATGGGATCCCACAAATTCTACTACTTAAATGTGCCTCATCCTTAACATGTCCATTGACGGCTATTTTCAATCTATCGCTTCAAAAGGCGAATTTTTAGATTGTTGGAAACAGTCTTATATAACACCAATTTTTAAGTCTGGTTCCAAACAAGAAATAACTAATTATAGACCAATCTGCAAAATATCTGCTATACCTAAGTTATTTGAGAAAATCGTTTGTAACAAACTGACTTTTCAATTAAAAGATTTTTTATCAGACTTCCAACATGGCTTCATCTCTGGTAGATCTACTTCCACAAATCTTTTGCTAATGACTACCTATATTATAAATAATTTTGAATCAAATAGTCAAACCGATATCATTTTCACTGATTTTGCCAAAGCATTTGAGCGCGTAAACCATCATATTCTTTTACACAAACTCTCGCAACTGGGGTTTCATTCTAAGTTCCTTTATTGGTTGGAATTTTATTTAACATCCCGAGTACAAGTTGTAAAGATTGATAATCACCATTCTAATCATATATTAGTACCATCCGGTGTCCCTCAGGGTAGCCATTTAGGCCCATTAATGTTCTTGTTTTTTATTAACGATATCCCCAAAATCTTTTTAAAATCTAAATGTCTCCTTTTTGCAGATGACCTTAAATTATATCGAAGTATAAAATGCCTTGATGACTGTGCTTCATTAAATAATGATTTGAATAAACTGGAAGAATGGTGTAGTTTACACTTCTTACATCTTAATATATCAAAATGCCATGTTATGTCTTGTTTTCGTAAGATTTCTCCTATATACATATTATGATTATCGAATAAATAGTACCCCTTTAGATCGTGTGGTGCAAAAAAAAGATCTAGGTGTTATCCTTGATACTAAACTTTCTTTTCATCAACATATAGACTATGTGGCAGGCAGGGTTGAGGTGTCTTATACCCATGTGACAAAGTGGCACGCTTGCGATGCTCGGCATAAGCTCGTCGGGAATGGTGGGGTCGTTGTCACCTACCTACACATAAAATAATTATCGTGCCTACAGAATGAGAAACGCGAACCGAATTTTTATACACAATTGTCAGATATCGTTGACGGAAAAGACGATCCTTATGGTCTTTTACCATCAGGACTTTCCCTCCCTGTGATACACTTACGTTAGTGCACCTTGGTTACTTTGCCTGCACTGTTCGTCAAGTAACCCCCTTAATTGATTACACCTCACATCACCTTATTGGATTACCTGCCTCACTTCACGCCAAAATTAAACGATTTAACCTCGCATAATAGTTTTATACCAATTTATTCACTTTTTTCAAAATTACGTCGAATAAAATCATTCTTCTATGTTTAGGTTAATTTTCACCATTCATGCATCCAAAAAAATTACTTCAATTAATAAATTCGAAAAAATATTAACAATTAAATATATGTATAGGAAAAAGTTATATATGTATAAATAAAGATTCAATTAGGCAACTCAATATTAGGAAATTGCAAATCATAACTCCTATCATATATTTATAGGTAGAATAAAACGTAAAATATAAGCTTACCCAAAAAAAATTATCGCTGACCAAATGTGCACACTGGATCGCTGGTGTTGTTGTATTTTTTTTATACTGTTAATAACTCGCAAGTTCCTTGTTATAATTATGTATACATATATAATCACACTTTTTGTAGCAAATTACGTTCGATTATACTATTAGAAAATTAAAGATGATTTTGGACGCTATGTCTATGTGCATAGAAAAATAACCTCTTCCTCGGTGAATTTAGTTGTTCGATGCATTTAGCGCTGGGGTCAATCGTTTGCTGATTTGCACGTTTAATCGGTGCCTCGTGCTATGAGATATCGATGTTTCGGTGAGAGTGATGAACCTCGGTCAATGTTATTGAAGGTTAATGCAAATTTCAATAAGTTTGGTTAGCAGACTCCTCTTAATACGACAAGCGCTTATTTAGAGAGATGTCTGCAGGTGAAGAATTGCATAGGCCTATTGATGACCAATTTATGGATATGCATTACTTATATACACAAATATATATATATATACTAAAAGGCTTACCTCAATTAATATAAAAGAATTCTTCGGAAAAGAATTTGCCACAATAGACCTCACAATCACTCTCACTATTGAGTGTAGGTTAATGCACAGTCGATATAAGCATTTGCAGAATCCTCTTAGTAAGGTTTGTGCTTTTTGTGAAGGATCGTAAAGATGAACAAACACAAATTAGCAAGTGCCTACGGGAATCGCTGATTTACACCTATATAGGCATTATATATACTGCGAAGGCTTACCTCGATTAAATTGAGTGATATTATTAACACATGCGCGATTTATCACGTAATTCAATAATAATTTATTATTACACCGCACTCACGCGTTGTTCTCTATTTCGAGAAATCTTTACTGCCAAAATTTGGTTAAAGAAAATTACATTAAGTGTCCAACACACTTTAACGCTTTGTCCAACACACTTTAGTTTGCGACCGTTCTGTAGGGCTCTCTAATAAAGAAGAACTAGAGCAGTCAGAAAAAAGAGTCAGGAAGTGCAGCAGATGAAACTGAGCACAGCTGTACATAACTGAGCAACAGAGTTACACACATGGAATACCACAACTATTAAGGGAAGTGATGTTTGCTCTCTAAGCAGATCGTTACTTTTTGAAAATTCTTAATTCGTGGTGAATTACGAAAAAAAATTACTGACGCATATAAATGACTATATTTTTATACCCTATCCCATAGGGGTATATTAGTTTTGATACATAGTTTGTAACATAGAGAAATAATTTAGCTACATATACCTCAAAGTATATGGATCGACTCAGAATCGATAGCTGAGTCGATTTAGCCATGTCTGTCCGTCCGTCCGTCCGTACGTCACCAGTTTTTGGGCCTTAAATTTTGAGCTAGAAGGATGAAATTTGGTACACGTGCTCTTTGTTGCTCCCAGCAGAACAAGTGTAAACATTTTTGAAATCCGCCCACTGCCACGCCCCCTTTTTAGAAAAACGTGTTTTTTGGCCAAACCATAAAAAATTTTGAAAAACTTTCTGAACAACATATTTAGATAATCTGAATATCTGTATTTCGTTCATATAAAGTTTTTTGCCACGCCCACTTTTTGGGGGTGTTTTTAATAAAAAACGTTTTTCGGTCAAATTTTAAAATTTTCGAAAAAAATGTTGATGCAGCATCATTAGTAATATAAATATGAACATTTCGTTCATAGACCATTTTAACCCACCCCCACTTTTTGGGGGCGTTTTTATATAAAAACCATTTTTATACCCTACCCCATAACATCTGCAGGAGAAAACCTTGTCTTTTGTAGAACCGTAAAAGTTTATAAGCGGTCTGAAGAATTTGTTGTCACCATGTCATTTTCTTTATTTTATCCACATCGTATTTTTATCCATGTCCACTTTTTGGGAATTTTAGTTTTACAGATAGGATGGGATAGGGTATTCAACGATCCGCACAGTGGATTGTAGCCTTCTCATATGTTTTTGTGTGTATTTATCAGTGGCGAGGCGTCCATACAACTCGATTCCTACCGAGTTACCTTTTGAAATTCTACTTTTCAACAATGTACCAATAAAACAAGCAACATGAATCTTATTATCCCCATATAAACACAATATTTGTGTTTCCCACACCTGCACAGCACACGCAAGCCACAAATTCTATCAACAACCCCTCAACCTGCTGCAAGTCAACCGCTTTCATATCGTTCTACTGCTTTACGCACACACATACACACATCATTGCATGGTTATTCTCTATCCCATACTCCACATATTTCATAGCCCATAAGAAAGACAACTGCAAAGCGCTAGCAAAACAAAGCAAAGTGTAACCCGACAAACGCCGTGTTATAAAATATCTGGCTAGCTAGAACAAATTGGTTTTCTTTCCTTGTTTTCCCTTTATCGTTCACCGTGTTTGACTCCTCTCTGTTTAACACACGCTTTCTTATGCAAAAAAATAACCCGATGTTCAACGACTTATTGGTGAATTTTGTCTTTTCTTTTAGATTATTTCTGTTGGAAAAAAATTAGTTATGAAGCAGATTGCGATGCGTAACTTAAAGAAAATTTTGAGTCTAATTATTGATGTGCAATAAAAAAGAAATTTAAAACAGTGAAAAGCGTGAAAAGTTTAAATTGTGGTATTTTCAGTTGAATTCAGATAATTTCAAATAGCTAATTATTAAGAGATAATGGCATTATTAACTGTAAATTGTTGTTTGGTAGATTTGCTTTTGGAGGAAGAAAATGCTTTTTGTAAGTTGAATTTTCTTAAAAAAAAAAAAGTTATAGAGATAGGGCGCTCTACTCCTTCTATGAAAATAGATTATAAGCGCAAGGATGGTTTTGTTTCGCATTTTAATGCATCCATGTACCAAAAATATACTTGGTTGACTGGCAGTTGTAACTAAGTGCCGTATTGCGATACTTATCGGAGGAAGGAATAGAGGAAAGGTTTCTTGGTTTGAGTGAGAGTCGAAATGCAGAAGAGCTCTCAAAACACATTTTTAATATACTTGATGTATACGGTTGCAAGGAAAAGTTAATAGGGCAATCTTACGATGGTGCCGCGGTTATGTCCGGGGAAGTAGGTGGAGTTAAAAAAAAGGTCCTCGATGCATGTCCAATGGCTAATTTTATTCCTTGCTACGCACATGTTTTAAATTTGGTGTTATCCCGATCACTTGAAAATATACCTGAGTTAAAAGTTTTTTTTTGGCAATATAAATACTGTAGTGCGCTTTTTCAATAAATCAACTAAACGTTCAAATCTTTTGAAACAAAAAGCAAACCGACGCATGCCGGGAGTATCAGAAACTCGCTGGCATTACCATTCACGAATAATTAACGTTATTTGTAACTGTAGATTAGATATAATTGAAACTTTTAACCAAATATTAGGCAATCCAAAAGAATGGGATAATGACGCACTTTCAATGGCCGAAAGTTTATTGCTTAAATTAGAAGGGAAAGAGTTTTGTTTTATATTGAACACGCTTTCCGAGATTTTTGCTAAAACCGATGTATTGTTTAATTTAATACAAAATAAACAAACGGATGTTGAAGTTGCTAAGCGAGAAATCGAGTGTTTTGAGTCTTGGCTTTGTACTGACTTTCTAAACAAATTTGATTCCATTTTTGAAAGCATAAACGATTGTGCTGAACCTCCACGAAAACGCAGATTACTCGATATTGATTTAAAAACTCACTATAAGCGCCTTCTTGTAGAAATAAAGGACAATATTATATCCCAACTTCAGACAAGATATAAATCTTACACGAATTTAATTTTTTTGGATCTACTTAATAAATCAAAATACAGTAATTTTGCACTATCAAGCCCAGATGATAAAATATCTTCTCTGATTAATTTTTTTCCTGGAATTTTCGATTTCACAGCTTTGAAAAATGAACTAAAAGTTCTCTATACTACATCTTCACTTCAACAACTTGACGTTCTAGCACTTTATAACCATTTGAGAAGCGAAATATTGCGTGAAACATTTTCCCAAATTTTAAAATTAACTGCACTATTTTTAACACTACCGCTTACTGTTGCCTCCGTGGAGAGATCTTTTTCCACTCTGAAAAGAATTCATACATATTTAAGAAATTCTCAAGGAGAAAACAGGATCTCTGATTTAGCACTTTTATCAATAGAAAAGCGACTCCTTTTAAAAATGAAAAGAAGACCTAACTTTTATGAAAAAGTTCTTGCAGAATATGTTAAAAAAGATCGGAGAATAGACTTAGAGTACAAATAAAAAAATCAGTTTAGCAAAACTTTTCACAATTTTTTCAAACTTTTGCTGTTTTTAAATTCCTACTTATCATTAATATTTCCTATTTTTAACTTTTTTTGTATATATTATATGTGGATTTTTTTATTATTGTATTTATTTATTTATTTAATTTAACAAAAAGTAATTTGTGAAGTTCCTTTTTTTACCATCAATTTTCTTAAAGGTATTGCATTTGCATCTGCCAAAAAAAGGTTTCTTTCGAAGCCACTTTTATTATACTTCAGGTTCATTGTAAATTTTGGCTTTAATGACTTGAAGTATACGAAATTGGCTTGAATTGCTTTACTAATATGCGATTTGCAATACACAATATAATTTCAGAAAGCGTTTGCAGGTGCATATTTTTGCCGACTTACCATATAACATTTTCCACGCCACGCCACTGGTATTTATGGATGATAGAAGTCACAAGGTATCGCTACAACTACATTATTAATAAATCCAAACAAATGCTAGGAATTATGAAAAGAGACAGTAAAGAATTTACAGATCCGTATACTATAAAAAAACTCTTTTTATCTCTCTCGTTCGATCAGCTCTTGAGTACTGCAGCACAGTTTGGAACCCTTACTATAATAATTCGTGTATAAGAATCGAAAAAATTCAAAAAAATATTTCAAGGTTTATGTATTATAACCTCCACTGGGGTAATAATATTCCATCTTATCAAACTAGATGTCTCTTATTCGGTATGCAGAGTCTGGCAAATCGACGTACATATTTTGCGATAATGTTCATTAGAGATATATGTACTTACTTATCATATTAAATGTGCACAACTTCTCGCACTAATATCTATTCGTGTTCCTAGTTATAACTCTAGAGGTCATGTCATTTTTCACGAGCAATTTCACAGATCTAATTATGGTCGTAATGAACCGGTTTCTCGTTGCATCAGAGAAGCAAATTCAGTTTGTACTATGTTAGACTTTTTTAGAATCTGCAAAAGGGATACCTTTAAAATTAATGTTTTAAATGTACTTAGATCAACTTGATGTTTATTAATATTTTTTGTATACATAAATGTAGCCTTAACGAAACATTGTTATCTTTTAGTCTATAAGAAAAATTGTTCTTTGAATGATGAAATAAAAAAATAATATCCCCAAAAAGTGAACATGGCTTGAAACACGATGGGGATTAAAAATAGAAAATGACATTCTCACAACAAATTGTTCAGACAGTTTATAAAACACTTATACAGTTCTATAAAAGACAAGGTTTTATCCTGCATATGTTATGGGGTAGTGTATGAAAACGGTTTATTATAAAAACGCCCCCAAAAAGTGGGCGTGGGTTAAAATGGTCTATAAACGAAATGTTCATATTAATATTACCAATGATTCTGCATCAATTTTTTTCGAACATTTTAAAATTTGACCGGAAAGTGTTTTTTATTAAAAAAGTCCCCAAAAAGTGGGCGTGGCAAAAAACTTTATATGAACGAAATATCGATATTAAGATTGTCTAAATATGTTGTTCAGAAACATTTTCAAATTCCGTATGGTTTGGCCAAAAACAACATTTTTCTAAAAAGGGGGCGTGGCAATGGGCGGATTTCAAAAATGTTTACACTTGTTCTCTAGGCACGGACGAGGATCCTATATACCAAATTTCATTATCCTTGCTAAAAATGTAAGGCCTTAAAATCGGTGACGTACGGACGGACGGACGGACGGACGAACAGACAGACATGGCTTAATTGACTCAGCTAGCGATTCTGATTCGATCCATACACTTTGAGGTATAGGTAGGTAGGTAGAAGTGGCGGTTCGGCATGAACCCAAGTAGCACTTATGTGCCTTTTTGTAACCACAACTCGTGTGACCGTTATTATGATTGTTGTTGTGGATGTGATACAGGCGGTCTCTAGATCTATCCTGTAAGGTTTAGAAAACGGATAAAATCTTGTATCCTTTTACCCGAAATGTCGCTAAGGTTGTCGAAAAATGGTTGGTCTAAAGCACGCAATCTGGCTCTTGCTAGTGCCGGACATTTGCAGCGAAAATGGGAGGGTTTTTCTCTCATTTGTGTCCCCGCAACTGCTGCAGTGAGGGTTGTATGGGATACCTAGCTTGGCCGCATGGTCTCCCATTGGCCAGTGCCACCAATTCCGTTTTGCTCGGGTTTAAGCCGAGGCCACAACTGCAGCCCAGGTGCTTAACTTGTCAAGAGCAGCCCCCATGATTTCACTTATCACGGAGTGGATTTTCCTGACACTAGTATCACCACGTCATCCGCATATTCGACAACTTTAATCCGTTCCTCGTCTAATTTAACTATAATTTTGTTTATAACCATAAGCCAGAGTAGAGGAGAGATGACGCCACCCTGTGGCGTTCCTCTATGGGCAAGTGGCTATTTCCTAGTGTTGCTTGGATAATTCTTGTTCCGAGCATAGATATATTCCTCTATACCTAGCTCGATCAGAGATTCGAGAATAGCTCCAGTGAGGACGTTGTTGAAGGCTCGCTCTATATCTAAGAAGGAGGCTAGAGGGAAAGGATTTTTCGATTGTCCGCACTACCTCGTGGAGAGCTGTTTCCGTTGATCTGCCCTTGAGGTAGGCGTGCTGTGATTTGGATAGCGAAGATTCTTCTAGAAAACTTCGCATACGGATGTCTAGAACGCGCTCCAGGGTTTTAGTACAAAGGATGTTAGACTGATGGGTCTGAAGTCCTTCGCGGTCTTGTGGCCGAGTTAGCCTACCTTCGGTATAAAAACCACTCGAGCGCGTCTCCACGAATAAGGTACGTGGTTTAGTATTAGGCAGCTTCTAAAAATTGTCGCCAGCCATGGCATTTTTAGGTCTCTCGTTCTCTGTAGCATAACTGGCAGTATGCCGTCAGGTCCCGGAGACTTAAACGGAGAGAAGCTCTTAATAGCCCAGGAAATCTTTTCCTCGGAAATTATTACATTGATGTTACTGTGTGGTGAAGTTTGTACTTGCCGAGATCTGCCGGGTTCCGTACTAGTATCACTGCATCCGGGAAATATTTCCAGGGTCTCCGTAGAGGATTCCACCGTCAATCTGACGTCCTCAGAAAGGAAGGGTTGGAGTGTTCCTTAGACAGAATTTTGCTTAGCCTAGCGGAGTCCTTGAGGGTTTCAATAGAATGGCAATAATCCATCCAGTTCTCCCTTTTGGATGTTTTTAAGGCTTTCTTATACAGACTTAAACAGTCCTTATAAGGCTACCAGAAGTTGTGTTTGTGGCAGATATTGAAGATCGATCTGGTCATCTGTCTGAGATTGGAGAGATCTTCATTCCACCACGGGGGAAGTGTTTGTTGGTTTCGCTTAAATGGACACGAGACTTTGTATGCAATGTTCATCGCATTCTCAAAAGTCTGCTCTTTTGCCTCCAGTTCTTCAATAGCAAGGGTGTTAGTTTGTTGTGTGGTTTTGAGTTTTGTCCGAAGGACTTGGCCAAACTTGGTACAATAAAATCTCTTGGGGTTTCTAAATGGTTGACTGGTCTTGGCCTCGAGACAGAAGTCATAGAGGATCCATCTGTGGTCTAAGAGTGACTCCAGATTGGAAACTCTCCAGTTATCAATCCTAAAGCTATCATTATTTGTTTTAGTGTAATATCCAGGACTTCTTCCCACCCCCTGTGTGTTTCCGTACTCGCAAAGACGAAGTTTGGGGTAGTGCCCTTGTTGCAGATTGATAAATTGGTAGTCAAAAGAAAATTAAATCTGAGCTTCCCCATACCGTATGCCTTGCGTTGGCGTCAGCCAATCAGCATATTATCCGCTTTGGTTGTTGTGGCTATGAGTTTCTGCAGCTCCTCTGCCGGTACTGGTGTGTCATGAGCCATGTAGTCGCATTTGGTCGCACCCTCTACCACTGTTAGGTCGTCTGAGCTAATATTGGGACATAAAAAAGCTTTAATATGTTTCTTAGCGAGTATGCATGTTCTAGGCTTACCAGTGGCCTGCTGTTTGTAAAACAGGTTGTATTGGTTGTCCTGGAGTCCCTGTATGGACGAGTCTCTCACCCACGGCTCCTGGATAATACCGATGTCTAAGTTTTCCTCCCTTAGGAAAACCATCAGATTATCGGAGGCACACCTTGAGTGCCTCAGGTTGATCTGAATGACTTTCTGATCATAAGGTCCTCCAACAGCTTGTCGGTTTCAACGATATCCACATCGTCTTCAGGACCAGATGACTGGAATATCTTAAGCTTGGCATGCCTTACGCCAAACCTAAGTTTGAAATCTGCCATCTCGAGAGCCCCTAGGCACTCGCTTTTAATTAAAAGCAGGAAGGACATCGTATTTTTGTGGGGTTCCTCTTCCTTGATGATTGACCAGTCATCCATTGGAACCGCCGGGTTGTGGAGTTTACGACATTGGAGGAGCCTTCCTCTCTCTATCTTCATATTGGGCAACCAAATGCGGGCCCTGGGTCTCCTTGGGATGTCCTTAGCTGGGATTAGCTTGAGCTTCAAGCCGTCCCAGGCGTCGCTAACCTTACCAACGCACTCGCTACGGAAGTCCTTGGAGAATTGGTCATCGCATCTGATGATCACCCTATACCCCTCACGACCTCAGCGGAGTCAAAGTTCGTGAGAGGTCCCCCATTGTTCTCGTTAGATGATCTATCACCATGTCGGAAAGTTTGGCCTCAATCTTTCCCCACGCCTCGGCTATGGATTTCCCGTTTGAGGAGTTCTCATCCATTAGTTTTTATACCCTATCCCATAGGGGTATATTAGTTTTGATACATATTTTGTAACATAGAGAAATAATTTAGCTACATATGCCTCAAAGTATGTGGATCGACTCAGAATCGCTAGCTGAGTCGATTTAGCCATGTCTATCCGTCTGTCCGTCCGTACGTCACCAGTATAGGATCCTTGGCCGAGTCACCAGAACAAGTGTAAACATTTTTAAAATCCGCCTACTGCCACGCCCCTTTTAGAAAAACGCAGTTTTAAGCCAAACCGTAAGTAATTGCAAAAAAGTGTGTTAGCATTATATTTAAACAATCTTAATATCTATATTTCGTCCATACAAAGTTTTTTGCAGTCATAGAGGATCCATCTGTGGTCTAAGAGTGACTCCAGATTGGAAACTCTCCAGTTATCAATCCTAAAGCTATCATTATTTGTTTTAGTGTAATATCCAGGACTTCTTCCCACCCCCTGTGTGTTTCAAAGTTTTTTGCCACGCCCACTTTTTGGGGGCGTTTTTAGTAAAAAACGCTTTTTGTCCAAATTTTAAAAAAAATCGAAAAAAACTTTTGATGCAAATGCTTCCGTAATGATAAAATAAACATTTTGTCTATATATCATTTTCACCTACACCCACTTTTTGGGGGCGGTTTCTTACAAAAACCATTTGTATGCTTTACCCCAAGGCATATGCAATAGAAATACGTTGTTTTTTGTCGAACCACAAAAGATTTTGATAAACAGTCTGAGCAATATATTGTGACAATGTCATTTTCTGTATTTCATCGCCATAAAGCCTATAATTTTAGGATATTAATTTTAAGGATGGGATGGGATAGGGTTTTCAACGATCCGCATAGCGGATTGTAGTCTCTCATATGTTTTTTTTTATATTTAATTAAATTCAAGTAAAACAAGTAACATCAACGAAAAAAACAAGAACAATGTTAATTAAAGAACATAAGGAATTCAATATCTAGTGAGAATAATGTGCCTGTTTGGTTTTGCATAATGCTTGTATATCTGGTTGAATTTGGGACAACTGCAACCGAATATCTGGCTCTGCATCGAGACGGGATCTATATTTTGTTTTGGTTCCAATGTAGGCGGAGAATCCTGATTCGCACATGTATGTTGTTCCAAACGGCAGAAGAATTATTTTGGCTCTGTCTGACAAAATTTTGAATTCGTCCTTCAACATACACAAGAATTCTGATAAAGACTTCTTAGTTTCAAAATTTGCCTTTTAAGAAGAATCTGATGTCAAATCAATTAAGCACTCAAACTGCAACGATGTCAGAGATGCTGGCTTTTCCAACGCGGCGGAGTACGGGTCTGCAACCCACACATTTTCTTTAATGTTTGAATGGTATTCTTCCGGAAAGTAGCTTTGGAAGTTTTCGAGCAAACTTAGCAGATGTAAATGAAACTCATTTAAAATGTCGTCAGGAATACCCAAATCTATTTCCTCTTTACATTCGCTGACCATTGGGAAGCTGTCTAGGTTTCGATTTTTTAAAGATTTCGCCCAAAACTTGATTTTCTTTTTAAATGCTTCGACCTTATCACTGGCATCGAAAACAGTTATTGTCTTTCCTTGAAGTGATACACCCAAATCATATAATTTTTTAAAAATATCGGCTAGATACGATAATATCAAGAGCCAACGCTCATTACAAAATCTGTCGCCCAAATCAAAGTTGTCGTTCATAAGGAAGGTTCTAACTTCAGCCCTCATTTCGAAAAGCCGCGTCAGTGTTTTGCCGCGAGAAAGCCACCTTACTTCTGCGTGAAGAAGTAAAGACTATGTAGACTACCCATTTCATCGCACAATACTTTGAATAGCCTTGAATTCTTAGGTCGAGATTTAATAAAGTTAATTATTTTCACGCTTTCGTCTAAGACCTCTTTTAAGGAGAGTGGCATTTTTTTCATTGCAAGGGCATGGCGGTGTAGAACGCAGTGACTACTGCTGCATTCCATGGCATTTTGTTTTATTCTTGAGACGGCACCGGACGTTTTTCCAGTCATGGCACGCAGTTAACCCATGGGATATCATTGACAATAAGGAAATTGTCTATTAATTTAAAAATTTCAGCACCAGTTGTTGTAGTTTCCAACGGCTTGCAGAAAAGCAGATCTTCTTGAAAGGACTGTTGGTATTGGTAGCGCACAAATACTATTAAAATAGCCAACCCTGCAACATCTGTTGATTCATCCATTTGCAGCGAAAATTTTGTGACTTTTATTCGCGAAAGTAAAGTAGTTTTGACATTCTCTGCTAAGTCTCCGATTCTTCGTGATATTGTGTTATTTGACAAAGTTGACACCGTAACTAATTTTTTGGCATTTTCACCCAACATACACACAACAATGTCCTTAACGCATGGCTTGATTAAGTTTTCAGCTATTGTATGGGCTTCGCCAGTTTGCGCAACTCGGAAACTCACTAAGTAGGACGCCATCAACGCATTTTCGTTCACTGTCTTTGAGTGGTTAGTAATAATTGTTTGAGATTTTGTAAGTTCACCATACATCCTTTTAAAAAAATCAGTCGGTTTGCTTTTGCAATCTGGATGAATCCCCTCAAAATGACGTTTCATTTTTGCTGGAAACATCGCACTATTCGGCAATAGTTTGCCGCAAATTACGCATTGGGGTTTGTTGTCACTTGTCTCAGCAAATCCAAGGTTTATATATGAATCGTGGTACTTCCTTTTTACTGTTTATACCCTATCCCATAGGGGTATATTAGTTTTGACATTAAGTTTGTAACATAGAGAAATAATTTCGATACATATACCTCAAAGTATATGGATCGATTCAGAATCGCTAGCTGAGTCGATTAAGCCATGTCTGTCTGTCCGTCCGTCCGTCCGTCTGTGTGTCACAGATTTTTGGGCCTTAAATTTTGAGCTAGTGTTGAAATTTGGTATATAGACTCTCTGGCCGACGAAGCAGAACAAGTGTAAACATTTTTGAAATCCGCCCACTGCCACGCCCCCTTATAGAAAAACGTAGTTTTAAGCCAAACCGTAAGGAATTTTAAAAAAGTGTCTGAATAGCATATTTAGACAATCCTAATATCTTTATTTCGTTTATACAAAGTTTTTTGCCACGCCCACTTTTTGGGGGCGTTTTTAGTAAAAAACGTTTTTTGTCCAAATTTTAAAACTTTCGAAAAAAAATTTGATGCAAATACTTCCGCAATGGTAATATAAACATTTTGTCCATAGATCATTTACACCTACGCCCACATTTTGGGGGCGTTTTCTTACAAAAACCATTTGTATACCCCATCCCAAGGCATTAGCAATAGAAAACCGTTGTTTTTTATCGAACCACAAAATATTTTGATAAACTGTCTGAGCAATATATTGTGACAATGTCATTTTTTGCATTTCATCGCCATAGGGCCTATATTTTGAGGATATTAATTTTAAGGATGGGATGGGATAGGGTATTCAACGATCCGCACAGCGGGTTGTAGACTCTCATATGTTTTTTTTTCTGCAGTACTGATCACCATAGAACTAGTACTAGCCACATTGTCTGCCTCAAATTCTTCAGAAAGTTCTGACGCCGCTGTCTCTATTGCGTCATTTTCCTTGGCTTAAGAATAGAACAATAAATGGAAAACGAGCAAATTCACTAATCTGAATTGAGAATAACAACAGAAAAAAAATATTATAAATCCAACAAAACACATCTAATACAAATGCGGTTCTAGCGATAGGAAACTTCCGCATAATGAAATAAACAAATATGGTTTTTTATTATGTACCTGCCAGTTGCTGACTCTTTAGTAACTACTGGGGGTGCTGTTAAGGAGCTTTCAGCGGTTATTTTTAACGACCCAGACTTTAGCCAGCGATCCATAGTACCTATTATTTTTGATCTCTCACGATCTTTTGATCTTTTCACGTCGATAGATCCACAGAGTCACATCAATGTACAAAAAAAAAAACAAATAAAAAGTAAAATTCACGCACAAATGCAAAATATATATTAAATACACCGCACTACGATTCGTTTTAACCTGTATAAATAGATACCGACCCAACAAAAACCGTCTATTGGGCGCGTTTAAAACCAGAGAAACGTCGTCCCAGTACAAATTTCAGTTAGCGTCAGCGTATATGGTCGTCTCTGGTACGTCTCTTTAATAATTTTCATTTGTCGGGGATTCCCACATCTTTTTACACGATTTTTTTTTTAGTTTGTTTGTATGTATTGATTTCTTTTAAATGAGCATTTCCAATTCGATTGCTGCGATTAAAATGACAAGATCAAAAGTACAAAATGAAATAATCACCAGTGTAATGGAATTTTGCTATTTCGTTTGTTTTATTTTGCCGCGGAGCACCAGGATATCCTTAGCGGAGCACCAAGTGCTTGTATAATAGCAGCTTGTTATCAAGGTTTAGCTTCGAATATTTTCCAAGCAAGCAGTACAGTTCTCTGTATTTATTCTTAAGTTCTTCGCAATTCTTTTTATACCCTATCCCATAGGGGTATATTAGTTTTGATACTTAGTTTGTAACATAGAGAAATAATTTAGCTACATATACCTCAAAGTATATGGATCAACTCAGAATCGCTAGCTGAGTCGAATTAGCCATGTCTGTCTGTCTGTCCGTCCGTCCGTCTGTCTGTTCGTCACCGATTTTTGGGACTTAAATTTTGAGCTAGGATAATGAAATTTGGTATATAGGATCCTTGGCCGAGTCACCAGAACAAGTGTAAAAATTTTTAAAATCCGCCTACTGCCACGCCCCCTTTTAGAAAAACGTAGTTTTAAGCCAAACCGTAAGGAATTTCAAAAAAGTGTGTTAGCATTATATTTAGACAATCTTAATATCTATATTTCGTCCATACAAAGTTTTGTGCCACGCCCACTTTTTGGGGGCGTTTTTAGTAAAAAAAACGCCTTTTGTCCAAATTTAAAAAAAAAAACTCGAAAAAACTTTTGGTGCAAATGCTTCCGTAATGATAAAATAAACATTTTGTCTATATATCATTTTCACCTACACCCACTTTTTGGGGGCGGTTTCTTACAAAAACCATTTGTATGCCTTACCCCAAGGCATATGCAATAGAAATACGTTGTTTTTTGTCGAACCACAAAAGATTTTGATAAACAGTCTGAGCAATATATTGTGACAATGTCATTTTCTGTATTTCATCGCCATAAAAGCTATATTTTTAGGATATTAATTTTAAGGATGGGATGGGATTGGGTTTTCAACGATCCACAAAGCGGATTGTAGCCTCTCATATGTTTTTTTGCCATTTTGTCTTCGAAAAATTGCTGTTCAAAATAAAAAACAGCATCTGCACATATCTATTGGCTTTGTTAAAAATCCAATTTGACTTCGTTACCTCTTATACTTTTGAAGTAACCTATATCTAGTTAAACTTTGTAAATTTACCTTATTTTTCATAGATTTGTGTATTTTTTTCGGGATAAATACTAAAATTCACAAAAAACATATGAGAAGGCTACAATCCGCTGTGCGGATCGTTTAATACCCTATCCCATCCCATCCTTAAAATTGATATCCCCAAAATATGGTCTTTATGGTCATAAAGTTTTGAAAATGACGTTGTTACAACATATTGTTCCGAAGGAATATCAAATTCTTTTATGGTTCGACAAAAAACCACGTGTTTGTTTTGCATATGCCTTGGGGTAGGGCATACAAATGTTTTTTGTAAGAAAACGCCCCCAAAAAGTGGGCGTGGGTTAAAATATTCTACTAACGAAATGTTCATAATAATACTACCAATGATTTTGCATGAAAATTTTTTTCGAAAATTTTCAAAAATTCCAAAAAAGGTTTTTTATGGAAAACGCCCCCAAAAAGTGGGCGTGGCAAAAAAACTTTGTATTGCTGAAATATAGATATTACTATTCTCTAAATATACTAGGTACTCAGACACTTTTTTGAAATTCCTTACGGTTTGGCCAAAGACTGAGTTTAGATATCTTAAAAGGGGGCGTGGCAGTGGGCGGATTTCAACAATTTTTACACTTGTTCTGTAGGCACGGGCTAGGATCCCATATACCAAATTTCATTATCGTAGCTCAAAATTTAAGGCCTACAAATCGGTGACGTACAGACGGACGGACGGACAGACATACATGGCTTAATCGACTCAGCTAGCGATTCTGAGTCGATCCATATACTTTGAGGTATATGTAGCTAAATTATTTCTCTATGTTACAAACTAAGTATCAAAACTAATATACCCCTATGGGATAGGGTATAAAAACATATGAGAAGGCTACAATCCGCTGTGCGGATCGTTAAATACCCTATCTCATCCTATCTGTAAAACTAAAATCCCCCAAAAAGTGGGGATGGCTAAAAACACGATGTGGATAAAATAGAAAAATGATATAGTGACAACAAATTCTTCAGACTGCTTATAAAACACTTTTACGTTTCTACAAAAGACAAGGTGTTCTCATGCATATGTTATGGGGTAATGTATAAAAATGGTTTTTTATATAAAAACGCCCACTAAAATTGGGCATGGGTTAAAATGGTCTATAGACGAAATGTTGATATTAATATTACTAACGATTCTGGATCAACATTTTTTTTATAAAATTTTTAAAATTTGACCGAAAAACGTTTTTTATTAAAAACGGCCCTAAAAAACTTTATTTGAACGAAATATAGGTATTACGATTGTCTTAATACGCTTCTCATACCATATTTTGAAATTCCTTACGGTTTGGCTAAAAACTACGTATTTCTAAAAAGGGGGCGTGGCACACAGACGGACGGGCGTACGGGCAGACAGACATGGCTTAATCGACTCAGCTAGCGATTCTGAATCGATCCATATACTTTGAGGTATATGTATCGAATTTATTTCTCTATGTTACAAACTTAATGTCAAAACTAATATACCCCTATGGGATATGGTATAAAAACGATGTTTTTTTGTCAAACAACAATCTGTTTGAACACTATGTTTTTCTATATTATATGCCAATAAAGCCTACTTTTTGTGGATATTAATTTTAAGGATTGGATGGGATAGGGTATTCAACGATCCGACAAGCGGATTGTAGCCTTCTCATATGTTCTTATGTTGGTTTGTCATAAACGACTTAGCTTTAGAGTTACGACAAAATCGTATAAGTTGTAGCATTATAACATTAACATTATACCTTGGTAACTCTGCCTAGCTATGGAAGAGCGAATTGTAATAGATTAATTGACACAAACACTGTATGGGAGGGGACATATTTTATGAATAAGCATATGTGCGCCCCGTATAAAGACTGCATAAATACTTATACTCATTTAAATTTGTTTTAGTGTTTTATTCATTCCTCCGTTTGGAGTCAAAATATATAATTTTTAAGATCCCCGAGGATCTAGTACTTGATTGGTGCAGTCGGTAGGATACCCCGTACCCGTTCAAAATAAAGTGCAAAGTGAGTGTTGAAAGAAAAAATATATCAAAAACAACGTTTTTCTAAAAAGGGGGCGTGGCAGAGGTCGGATTCCAAAAATGTTTCAACTTGTTCTGCTTCGTCGGCCAGAGAGTCTATATTCCAATTTTAAATTTCTCGCTCAAAATTTAAGGCCCAAAAATCGGTGACACACAGACGGACGAACGGACAGACAGACATGGCTAGATCGACTCAGCTAGCGATTCTGAATCGATCCATATGTTTATCTATCGAAATTATTTCTCTATATTAAAAACTTAATGTCAAAACTATCCCTATGGGATAGGGTATAAACATATGAGAAGGTTACAATCCCCTGTGCGGATCGTTCAATACGCTATCCCATCCCATCCTTAAAATTAATTTCCCCAAATTGTGGGCTTAACGGTAATTAAATATAGAAAATGAAGTTGTCACATGATATTGTTCTAACAGTTTATCAAAATCTTTTATAGTTTATCACAAAACAACAGTTTTTCTATTGCATATGCCTTGGGGTAGGGTATAAAACAAAAATAAATTTAGTAGGAAAACGCGTGGGCGTTTTCTAAGGACGAAACATTCATATTAATTTTAATAAAGTTTTTGCATCAAAAGTTATTTTTTCGAATATTTGAAAAATTGACCAAAAAACGTTTTTACTAAAAACGTTCCTAAAAAGTGGGCGTGGCAAAAACTTTATATGGCAAAATATAGATATTAAGAGTCTCTAAATATGCTGCTCAGACACTTTTTTAAATTTTTTTACGGTTTGGCTAAAAACTACGTTTTTTTAAAAAGGGGGCGTGGCAGTGGGCGGATTTCAAAATTGTTAACACTTGCTCTGCTGGGAGCAACAAAGAGCTCGTGTATTAAATTTCGTCATTCTAGCTCAAAATTTAAGGCCCGAAAATTGGTGCTGTACGGACGGACGGACGGACAGACGGATGGACATACATGGCTAAATCGACTCAGCTAGCGATTCTGAGTCGAACCATATACTTTGAAGTATATCTAGCTAAATCGACTCAGCTATCGATTCTGAGTCGATAAATATACTTTGAGGTATATCTAGCTAAATTAGTTCTGTATGTTACAAACTATGTATCAAAACTAATATACCTCTATGGGATAGAGTATAAAAACGACTCCTCCTCAATGTGAAGAGCTATAAAAAATATATATATAACCATATGAGAAGATTACAATCCCCTGTGCGGATCGTTTAATACCCTATCCCATCACATCCTTAAAATTAATATCCCCAAATTGTGGGCTAAATGGTATTTAAATATAGAAAATATGTCACAAGAAATTGTTCGGACAGTTTATCAAAATCTTTTATGGTTCGACAAAAAACAACGTTTTCTATTTCATATACTGTGGGGTTGGGTATACAAACGGTTTTTGTAAAAAGACACCCCCAAAATGTGGGCATGGGTAATTCAACGATCCGCACTGCGGATTGTAGCCTTCTCATACATTTATACCCTATCCCATTCCCATATATATAGTTCATAACATAGAGAAATAACTTAGCTACATATACCTCAAAGTATATGGACCGACTCAGAATCGCTAGCTGAGTCGATTAAGGCATGTCTGTGTGTCCATCCTCCCGTCTGTACCTCACCGATTTTTTAGGCCTTACATTTTGAGCTAGGGTAATGAAATTTGGTATATAGAGTCTCGTCCTTGATTACAGAACAAGTGTACAAGGGGGCGTGCCGCCCACTACATGAAAACTGGCCAAACCAGAAAGAATTTTAAAAAAGTTTCTGAACAACATATTTAAAAAGTCCTAATATCTATACTACGTCTATATAAAGTTTTTTCCACGCCCATTTTTTGGGGGCGTTTCAGTAAAAACTGTTTTCGGTCGAATTTTAAATTTTTCGAAAAGAGAAATTCGATGCAGAATCATTGGTAATATTAATATGAACATTTCGTTTATAGACCATTTTAACCCATTCCAACTTTTTGGGGGCGTTTTTATATAAAACCCATTTTTATACACTACACGATAACATATGCAGGAGAAAACATTGTGTTAAGTAGAATCGTAAAATTTTCATCAATAGACCATTTTAACCCACACCCACTTTTTGGGGGCATTTTCTTACAAAAACCCTTTGCATGCCTTACCCCAAGGCATATGCAATAGAAAAACGATGTTTTTTTGTCAAACAACAGAAGATTCTGATAAACTGTTTGAACAATATGTTGTGACAATGTCATTTTCATTATTATAGGCCCATAAAGCCCACTTTTTGGAGATATTAATTTTAAGGATGGGATGGGATAGGGTATTCAACGATCCGCAAAGCCTTCTCATATGTTTTGTTTTTTGAATTAAATAATACAAATACCAAAAAAAAATAAAAAAAAAATGTGGGAATCGTTTTTGTTGTCCTTTTTTCACAGCGGCTTTGCAAATAATGTCATATTGAACTGCATTTTTTAATTTGTTAGAAGAAAAGAACATGTTTTTTAAGACCGATACGTTGTGCACTATATATGTATTGTCGCTTGATTAAAAAAATATTTCCAAAAATTAGGAAATATAACTATCGATTTCCCAGCCAAAAAACCCAAAACGTTTGAAAAATTTTTTTGAATTTTTTGCCATTTATATATATATATATATAAATATATATATAAAGATATAGAAAACGATCACAAATAGCAGCTAACTTTTTTGTATGGTTTTTCTACATGTGAGGCCCAAAGATATTTTAATGCTTTTTTTAAATGCTAAACAAGTATTTTGCTCAACATATTTCCAATCGATCACCGTTTGTTTCATTTAAATATTCGGAAAATTGTTAACGCTATACAATTTAGCGCAAAACTCCAGCCTATTTTTGCATGGGACACCTACCCTTAAGCTTAAAAATTTTGATAACTGGTCAAAGGCTTTGGAGAAGTCAGTGTCTATACAATCAACTTCTTTTTTTTCCAAACTATTGGAACAATGGTGCATAAAAGTTAATAGATTTTTTACATTAGAACGATGTTTAACAAAGCCATGCTGTTCTTCACAGATGATGTTTTTTTTCCATTGAGTTGAGAATACTCCTGTGGCAAAGGAGCTTTCAAACATATACATACTTAAAAGAGCATCTCTGCATTGCTTTATGACTAGTGGTGGGATACCATTGGGCCCCGCAGAAGAGTCATTATTTAACAAAGAGATATATATATAAGTAGTGTCTCATCGTCAAATATAATGTTGTTGAAACTAACTTGAGGACAATCATTGAGATAACTGAAATAATGTTCGTCTAATAGTGCTTACACACCGGATCATAAACTGAGTTTTTGGCAAAAAGTTTACGTAAACCAATGGATGCTTTCACACCGACTTTGACCAGGTTTCGATTGACATATCAATCAGCTGTAAATTGTGATAATAGCTGCAACATTTTTGTGTGAAAATATTGTAATTGAATAATAAAATGAATTCTAATATAATCAAACTAATATTAGCATTTAAAGTTCAAAATGAAACAAATCTAAAGATTTTGACAACAGTTTTTGACTCTCAAGCCCGCCGCTTGTTTTGTTTTTATTTCATCTGGTGTGTAAATTTCTGAAAAAAAAACATTTGTTTTGACAGCGAGTTCATCAGCTGTTTTGTGCGACGTGTGGAACACGTGTAGAATGTATGAAAAGGTGTGTTCTTTCCAACAACCTGCAACGTGATGACGTCTGCGAAGTGGTTATGAGAAGGTTACGTCGTAACCTACTAGGTTTTGAGAACTGACAATGTATGGGAAAACTCGGTTTTCGATGAAGGTTTCAGGTGTTTTTGCGAAAACTCAGTTTATGATCCGGTGTGTAAGCACTATAAGACAAGAGGGGTATCAATAAATGATTTACTGAAATTCTCTGAGAATAAGTTTAATAAAATAAGAGAGCTTGATGTTTTTGAATTATTTTAAGAGAAGTTGTCTGGATATCAGTGTTACCGAAGGGTAAATTTTTTATGAGTCCCAGAGTCGTTTCGAAAATAAATTAGTACTTTTGAAATATTTTGCTTAGGTTTATGATAAACGTTTTTTTATTTTTCAATAGCAACAATAAACAATAATAATAATACATAAAAAACATTTAATTCATAAATATTAATAACTAACCAATACTCTTCAATGTTATTTTTATCCAACTGCTCAATTGCCAAAGAGGAAAATCCTAGCAGCTTATATTGAGATAAAATATCTTCTTTCCTATCAGTTTCATGCAATTTAGGAAATTGTTCCACAAGAAAATTCAAGTCTTTAAATGCATTCTGTTTACAAATTTCTTTTGGGCTTATTACCCGCAGACTTTTAATAACTTCGTTTTCAAAGTCAAATCGTTTTCTTATCTGCTCAACTAGTTCTATGTAAAAATCTTTTATATGTGCCATATCAAAATCAATACTTTTTTTTTCTATGAACTCTTTAGCTGTGATTCCAATAAATATTTCATTTGAAGGTTTGAAGATTGAACTATTTGAAAAGTTTAATTTTGATACATGAAAATCTTTGGAAATGTCCATAAAATTACTTAATATTAATTTGGTATTGCTTTCCAAAATATTATAAAGCATAATGAATTCGTTTGTCTTTTGACTGAAATTCCAGATTCATAACGTTAATAATTTTTAAAATATAGGAAAGGAAGATAAAGTATATTTGTACGCTCGGTTTATTTTGGGTTTCAGCAAGATTTCTTGCTTCTTCGTTTTGATCCTCTAAGCAGCATGAAATGAAGTACAATTTCAGTGCATCCCATTGCTCCAAAATCCTGTTTATAACAGCCTCATAAGAGAGCCATCTTGTGTTAGCCAGCGATAATATCTTATGCTTTTTTATGTCTGCGAATTCTCGAAAAAAATCAGTATTCCTTTTGGGACTATGGGCAAAAAAGTTACAAATTTTCTTTGCTGTTTTCTCTATTTCATTCGGTAATTTTTTCGATGCATAGCTAGCGCAAAGGTGGAGAGAATGGCATATACACTTAGAGAAAGACAAATTTGGATTGTCTTGCTTAAATTTAGCTTGTAGTCCGTTTAATTCACCCGCCATTACATTTGCCCCATCCGTTGCCAGCCCATTTAAGTTACTTAAAGGAGTATTAAGATTTTTGAAATGAGTTTTTATAGCCTCATATATTGCCTGTGCCGTGCATTCGTGTAATTTTAAAAGTCCAAAAAATACGTCAACAACTGCTCCTTTTTGTTTTTCAAAAACTCTTGCTATATGGACTACTGCTTTCAAGCAACTGACATCGGTGGATTCGTCAGTGATTAGTGAAAACTTTTCTGTACTCAGCAAGTGTGTTATTTCATTTCTGGCTTTTAGGCTTAGATCTTCTTTAAGGACTTTTACTGCCTTAGTTCTGGCACAGGAAATATTTTGAGCTATCTTAGAATCAGGACAACACTTCCGAAGCAATTCTGGTAGGAAATCCATAAAAAGAAATTGCAAATGGTGCATTAAGCAGAACATAACCAAAATTCTTTCTGCTTGTTCTACTTTTGTTTTAAGTAATTATTCGTCTTTGGATTGCATTTCATCTAACATAATTTGATTTTCTAAACTGATATACCTTCTTGTGGTATTCAAGATTTCCATGTCTATATAAATTGTATTTTAAGTTTGACATTCCTTTCTGGCATACCTTACAAAATGCATTCCCATTTTTATTTCCAGCCACTTGTAGTCATAAAGACATTGGTTTCTAAAAGGTCTTGACTTTTTTCGCGTCTGGTCTACATTCTGGTCTATCTCAGCCTCGTCCTTAGGTTGGTTTTTCTTTTTTAATTCATCCGTATTTGGGACGAGCGATTCTTCTGACGTGCTCGACTTCGGTGTACATGGGCTGTTGCATTTTTGTTTTTTTAATAACAAATCTAAGGAACAAGATGTCAATATAAGTTGTTTTGAAAATTTTGTTCACAATTCACCTGTCCATTTTTAGTTTTTACATAAATTCTTGTTTCACATTTACTAAACAAAAACAATAACCTGAGCGATGTAAATAAAACAAGTGCCAAAACTCAAACGTATCAATCGGATTTCTCACTTGTACAAACAGCGCCTCTATAAGTGAAACAAGGAAATAGTTGTTATGTTGGTCTGAACGTTTCAATTTTTCAAATGAATGCGTTCAATAACGTAATTAGAAGCGTTACTAGTGGTTGTACACACGTGCAACCTTTTGAAAATCAGTTTTTGTTCTGAAAATTGATATAAAAGTATTTGAACTTGCAAATTGATTGTACCATATTTTATTAAGTGTTTATTTGTATTCCTACAAAAAATGAGCGAAATATTTAAAGATGAGTCCCTGAGTCAAGCTGAAAAAAATAGTCCCTTTTGACTCAAATGAGTCCCTGCGGTAACTCTGCTGGATATCCATCCGTTTTTCTCTTTGAATTGACAAATCCCCAAAATCGTTTGGGGTCACTTTTAAGAGCGTTCTCCATTTTGACTATATAGCCATTATATAAACTACTTGACATCGCAGAGAATTCATTAAAATAATTCAGGTACTTATCAAAGTCGTAATGATTCTGGCTTTTTACAAAATAATTGCAGGCCCGGTTTCGTCTTTTTCAAAGATATTAAAGCTCTTTCGAGTACCAAGGCTGCTGGATTTGAGCATTTTTAGAATGCTTGACAGGAATTGTTCTATCCATGAAATCTTTAATTAGAAGATAGAATTTTTTAACAGCTTCTTCTAAATTGAAGAAGCTCATGAAAATATGTCATGAGAAAAGTCTTAGGAGTTTAGAAAAAAATATTTTTGTTTCTGTACGGAGCCCTCTTACATTTTGGTAGTAAAGAGACAGTCTTTGTAGTTGTTTGAAGTAGGACTGTTTTCATTGCGGCGTACTTTACCAGGAATAAACACATTAACAATTGTATTAGATGGCCATGAGTTACTGTTGCAAAACGTTTCAAAGAGACTAGCCGGAACAAGTAATTTAAACGACGAAACAAAACTATCAGGCTTTGTATTTGTACATTTCATTTTTGTACATTTCTTTGAGGGCCCTCTGCGATTTGAACCTACGACCTTAAGATCTATAACAAACGTCTTACTAGCTACACTAAGACGATCCGAAGCTTTCAATTCCTAAGCGCGCAAGGGATTTAAATATGCATATTTTAACTGATCTATATGCACAAGCAATTGACTTTTTGGATTGCGAAAGTGAATCAATACAACAGAATATATTATATTTAATTTTGATATTGAGTCAGACGAAGTAGAAATCTACGTAGTAGATGCATACAAAAAATAAATGAAGTAGATCTATTACACATGAAGTACATTGGCAGCCCTGAGCAGCAGTCACAACTCACACACAGCCACATCCAGATCCAATCAGAGCACATTCAGATGTGCCATGTGCGCTGAGTAAGACGTCAGATGCAATCGGAATTCACTGGCGGGTAAGCATTTTTATGGGAGGTTTCTTTCAAATTAGTATGGTGCAAAAATATGGCGCGCAACTGATTTTGAAAAAGCTACGCCATAAGACGACGTGTGCTGCAAATTTATGTTGGACAGAGTATAGTCACTGACGCGCAAGAAATTGAAGATATGTATATTTATGCAGCATTTGCAACAATTCCTGCTTAAGGGGCATAATGTCGAGAGAGAGCGATAGGCCAAGAAACCAGCCCAATTTCAGTCAATGCAGAGGTGTCGCCCCTCCCATTATTCAAGAAGTTAGGGCAATAAAAATAACTGGAGATTATCAAAGCAACCAGTTCTGATGGATTTCCCGGAGAAGTCTTCAAATACGGAGGTGTTGCTTTAGATGTGTGCATGCAAAAAGCAGCAACAAAGTCCAATTTACAAAAAATGCGATCCCATGTCTTGCACCAACTACAGAGTCATATACCTGCTAAATATCGCATATAAAATCTAAATCAACTTACTATGTGAACGTCTTAAGCCATTCTGCAAAATATCAGTGTGGTTTATGGCCCGCCGGATCGACTATAGACCAATATTTCACACTAAGGCAAATCCTGGAAATGACCAACGAGTATCAAGTATAGGAGCGCTATCTTTTCATTGACTTCAATGCCACGTATAATAGTATGACTAGAGATTGATAAAGCATTGGCGGAATTCGGTATACCATCAATGCTGATACATCTTTACAGTCTAACACTAGAGGACACGCGATGTTATATTCAGTTTGAAAACAGCTAGTGGACAGATAGAGTAGTACAGGAGTCAGGAAGTGATACTTTCTATACCAAATCCGTCCAGCTACTGGGGTATGCTGATGACATCGATATTATTGTTCGCTCCCAACGCACCGCTGTAGAAGCATTTACGGCCATTAAGAAGTTGAAACGCATTGCTTTTGTCGTTAAAGGGAGCAAGAAAAAAACCGATGCTATTTCGGCTTAGCAAAACAAATGGGATCAAAACTCTTATCCCGAAGGTCGAGATGTTTGCTCTATCGGACTCTTGCAAGGAAGGCAACCGCGTACTTTACGAGCTGTACCAATCTTAATAAACCGTTTGTATCTAGTATATCCTACCGGTGGCCATAGTTAGCATTTTAATTACCTATATTTTTCCGTAAAAGGCAAATGGTCTCGCAGCACATTTTGTATCTAGGCTAAGGACAGGATAGATATCCAGGTTTAAAGTAATCTATATAGGCTATGTTTTTATTGTATTTGGTACTAAAATTGTTTTTTGACATATATAGATCACCTAAAAATATATATAATTAATTCCTGTCATTACATATAACCCGTTTTCAGTGTTGAGTTATACTAAATCATTAATCCATAGTTAACTCACCAAATTTATGGGATTAACTCTGTATTAATGTATGTTTCTCGAGGTAACTCTCGGTTAATCTAGATTTAATTCACCAAAATTTTTGATATACTTTAAGTTAAGCTAATCCTAAAACTGTGACGATTTCATACTGAAATATAAGGATATAAGAATGTAAAATGAACCTTGTTATTTGTTTACATTTTTTTTCGTATTTTTTTATTAACTCCATCTTTAAATGCAAATAAAACACAAATAGTAATAAAACAAAATTTTAATATTAATTATACTTACATGTCATAGCTGAGATAAAATGAGTTTTATAAGTCTGATTACACAGTTTTGTTCTTGAAAATGATTACAACGAAAGTTTACTGAAAAGCAAAACATCATTCATTTGAAAATACTTCTTTTGTATAAATCATGTAATTTTAATCATTTAATTATCTTGTGTTAACATTTTTCCAAAATCCATAATATCAGTACAAACAAAAGCGTCACTTTTGAAATGTGATAACAAAATGTCCTTAGTTTCATAATTTGAGGTCTGCAAAAAGATCTGAACGTTGTGTTCTTTTAAATCTTTTAAAATTGATTTTAATATCTGCATCATAGTATAATCGCACTGCATCATTCTATCACAATCGATGACAACAGGATATTTGTAGTTGCATTCACTGCATATTGATTTTATTTTAACACGGAGTTGATCAATACCAGCGTAATATATATCAGTATAAGGTATAACGTGAATAAAATGGTGTCCGCTTACCTATTGAAATAGACAATTTTTAAGTTAGCGCAATTATATCATATTAATTAATTGCTCACTTACATTTTTAACGATTGTTTCAACTTTGGGGTTTGCTAAGCGAATTATTATAAATAACATATTTAATACTATTCCAAAAAGTAAGCCCAACTCAACACCACCCAATATGCAAACCATGAAAACTCCAACCCAATTGAAGAAATCTTTTTTATTTCTTGTCCAAAGTATTTTAATAATAGAAAAATCAAGCTATATGAGAAAAAATTGTTTTGTTAAATCAAATAGGATCATAAATGCTTAAACTTACCATAAACATGACAGCAGTAATCAAAACTGCTGATAGAGCAGATTTTGGAATGTATTCGAAATATGGCGTTAGAATACCAAGCGCAAGAAGTACAAGTACACCTGAAATTCGTTAGAATTAATTATCATGCCTCTATATTATATAACCGTTGATGGATTGGCTTGGAACCAATTATCCTTTAACCATAAAGGCTTATGAGTTAAAGATGCTAAATATTGGGTTTGATATATAATGGGTGTTTTATTTTAGAGTTATAGAACTTTGAAATGGAATGAAACAAAGATGATTTTTTTAAATTGACAATTTTTTATACCCTATCCCATAGGGGTATATTAGTTTTGATACTTAGTTTGTAACATACGGTTTAGACAATCTTAATATCTATGTTTCGTCCATACAAAGTTTTTTGAGACGCCCACTTTTTGGGGGCGTTTTTAGTAAAAAACGCTTTTTGTCCAAATTTTAAAAAATTCGAAAAAAAACTTTTGATGCAAATGCTTCCGTAATGATAAAATAAACATTTTGTCTATAATATATCATTTTCACCTACACCAACTTTTTGGGGGCGGTTTCTTACAAAAACCATTTGTATGCCTTACCCCAAGGCATATGCAATAGAAATACGTTGTTTTTTGTCGAACCACAAAAGATTTTGATAAACAGTCTGAGCAATATATTGTGACAATGTCATTTCTGTATTTCATCGCCATAAGGCCTATATTTTTAGGATATTAATTTTAAGGATGGGATGGGATAGGGTATTCAACGATCCGCACAGCGGATTGTAGCCTCTCATATGTTTTTTATTAAAAACGCTCCCAAAAAGTGGGCGTGGAAAAAAACTTCATAATGACGATTCTCTAAATACGCTTCTCAGACACTTTTTTAAAATTCCTGACGGTTTGGCCAAAAACTACGTTTTTTTTTTAAAAAGTGGGCGTGGCAGTGGGTGGATTTCATCCCATCCCATCTGTAAAACTGATGTCACCAAAATGTGGACATGGCTTAAAACACGATGGGGATTAAACATAGGAAATGACATTGTCACAACAAATTTTACGTTTCTACAAAAGACAAGGTTTTTCTCCTGCATATGTTATGGGGTAGTGTATAAAAATGGTTTTTATATAAAAACGAATAGGGTATTCAACGATCCGCACAGCGGATTGTAGCCTTCTCATATGTTTACAAATTAAATTCAATTGAAGACGAGAGCTGCCATTGAGCTCTATAAGCAGAGAAGGGGAAAACATCGACTTTTCAGAGAGAAGCGCGCGATCGGGGATATAGAGAGGAACGATGTTCACAAGTTTTGCCAAACAAAATCCTGTCGAGATGAACAAGGAAGTATCGAAGTTGAGTCACAGTCAATGCTGAGGATATAGAAAAACCACTTCTGCATACTTTTTAACGGCGATGACGAACAACATTCCTCTGTCAGGCAGAACGAACCATTTAATATTGGCAACGGCAGCGATAATTGACCACCACCTATTTATCAATTTTAAAGCCGCATACGACAGCATTTATAGAGACGAACTATACAGAGCCATGTCTAGTCTTGGTATACCGCCCAAACTCGTCCGTTTGTGTAGGATGACGATGGAGAATTCTCGCTGCTCCATCAAGGTCGGAAACGACCTCACCGACACATTCGATACAAAAAAAGGATTAAGGCAAGACGATGCGCTGTCATGTGACTTCTTCAATTTGATTCTTGAGAGGATTGTGCAAAACTCCCGAGCCAACACCAGAGGCACAATTTTCCAAAAATCGGTGCAACTACTAGCGTACGCCGAAGATATTGAAATCATTGGTAGGACTCAACGTGATGCCATTGCCACGTTTGCTAGTACAGAGAAGATGGGGCAAAAATGAGTTTAGCAGTAAATGAGAGTAAGACTAAGACTAGTAACGAAAGGACACAAAATATCAACGAAATGGACAGAACGTCACCATTGACAGATATAAATTTGAGGTAGTACGGGACTTTGTCTACTTCGACTCCGCTGTTAACTCTGACAACAACATCTCGTCAGAAATCAAACAAGGAATCACTCTTGCCAACCGCTGTTTCTTCGGGATAAGAAGGCAATTTAGTAGTAAAGCCCTCACTCGAACTACTAAGGAGATCCTATATAAAAACCTGGTCATCCCAGTCCTGCTCTACCACGCTGAAGCATAGACCGTATCAAAAGCGGATAAAGAAATCCTTGGTCGATTCGACAAAGAAAAATTCTTCGAAAACTCTTCGGTCCCGTTTGCGTTGACGGGTTATAGAGTCGAAAATTCAACCGCGAACTATACGAGCTATACAGCGACATACCCTTGGTCAAAAAACTCCGCATTGGACGTTTAAGATGGCTAGAACGTTTAAGATGGCTAGAACATGCCTTAAGTGGCGCGCACAAGTAAACCTCAACCAACTTGGAGTGCGCAACTGGAGTCAGTTAGCTTAAGGACCGGGCTAATTGGAGAGGTATGTTGGTTGAGGCCCAGGTTCATCCCGGACTATAGAGCCTCTTAACTAAGTAAGTAAGTAGGTAAATTTAATTAAAATAGAGACAGTTTACATGAAACACGGCCGACTTATCTATGAATACACACACAACGACGAAGCATGTCACTGTTCAGACTGATAAATACGCAAAAGTACATATGTGTGTAAAAGCATAGTCGTATTAATAGAGCACTGTTTTAAGGTGTAAAACAATTAAAGCTTTTAAATCTTGGTAAGAAACATCTTTGGTGGTGAGCTTTAAAGCGAAATGATAAAGTTAAGGAAATGAACATAAAATAATTTTAAACTCTGTGAATATTGAATAGGCAGTTGTGAGTTGAAATGATTCCTAAATTGAATTACATGATATATATAGATGGGAGCGTTAAGGACTGTTGTATAATGTTTGCAACATGTATCTGTATAATCTGGGTGGTGCTTCGACCAGAAGACATGTACAGGGACCCCGCGAGGTGGAGTCTTGTCCCCTCTTTTCTGGAAGTTAGCGTTAAATGAGCTTTTACACATCCTGGAAGCAGGGGGATGCACGTGATTGTGGATGACTTTAGTATCGCAGTCTCAAGGAAGCACCTGAATACACTCAAGGAGCTTCTCCAAAGACTGGTTGTCAACCCCCACAAGACTGAACTAGCCCTGTTCTACTTACTTACTTAAGTGGCGCTACAGTCCGGAATGAACCTGGGCCTCAACCAACATGCCTCTCCAATTAGCCCGGTCCTTAGCTAACTGCCTCCAGTTGCGCACTCCAAGTTGGTTGAGGTCGGTTTCCACTTGTGCGCGCCACTTAAGGCGAGGTCTTCCTCTACTGCGTCCGACGTCTGGCTGGGAATCGAAGACTCTGCGAGCCGGAGTATTGGTGTCCATTCGTTCTACATGTCCTAGCCACCTTAAACGTCCAATGCGGAGTTTTTTGACCAGGGGCATGTCGCTGTACAGCTCGTATAGTTCTTGGTTGAATCTTCGTCTCCATAGCCCGTCAACGCAAACGGGACCGAAGATTTTCCGAAGAATTTTCCTCTCGAATCTACCAAGGATTTCTTCATCCGCTTTTGATACGGTCCATGCTTCAGCGCCGTAGAGCAGGACTGGGATGATCAGGGTCTTATATAGGATCTCCTTAGTAGTTCGAGTTAGGGCTTTACTACTAAATTGCCTTCTTAGCCCGAAGAAACAGCGGTTGGCAAGAGTAATTCTTCGTTTAATTTCTGACGAGATGTTGTTGTCAGAGTTAATAGCGGAGCCGAGGTAGACAAAGTCCCGTACTACCTCAATGTTATATCTGTCAATGGTGACGTTCTGTCCAATTCGTCGATGTTGTGTGTCCTTTCGTGTTGACAGCATATACTTAGTCTTACCCTCATTTACTGCTAAACCCATTTTTGCCGCTTCCTTCTCTATACTAGCAAACGTGGCTATGACATCACGTTGAGTCCTACCAATGATGTCAATATCGTCAGCGTATGCTAGTAGTTGCACCGACTTTTGGAAAATTGTGCCTCTGGTGTTGGCTTTGGAGTTTTGCACAATCCTCTCAAGAATCAGATTAAAGAAGTCACATGACAGCGCATCGCCTTGCCTAAATCCTTTTTTGGTATCGAATGTGTCGGTGAGGTCGTTTCCGACCCTGATGGAGCACCGAGAATTCTCCATCGTCATCCTACACAAACGGACGAGTTTGGGCGGTATACCAAAACTAGACATGGCTCTGTACAGTTCGTCTCTATAAATGCTGTCATATGCGGCTTTGAAATCGATGAATAGGTGGTGGGTATCGATTTGGACTTCTTGAGTTTTTTCCAGGATCTGCCGAAGTGTGAAAATTTGATCGGTTGTGGACTTTCCTGGCCTAAAACCACACTGATAAGGGCCAATCAGGTTGTTGGTAAACGGTTTCAGGCGTTCACATATTACGGCAGATAGGATCTTGTAGGCGATGTTGAGGAGACTTATGCCTCTGTAGTTGGCGCAGTTCAGAGTGTCTCCTTTTTTGTGGATCGGGCAAACGATGCTGAGGTTCCATTCTTCAGGCATATTTTCATCCGACCAGATTTGGCTTATGAGTTGGTGGATGTTACTTACCAAGTCATCTCCGCCGGCCTTATAGAGCTCAGCGGGAAGGCCGTCATTTCCGGCAGCCTTATTAAGCTTGAGTTTAGATATTGCTATCCTCACTTCACTCAGGTCGGGTGGTTGGCAGTTTTCGCTGTCGTTGCCAATATTGAATGGTTCGTTCTGCCTGACAGCGGAATGTTGTTCGTCATCGCCGTTTAACAGTCTGCAGAAGTGGTTCTTCCATATCCTCAGCATCGACTGTGTCTCAACTACAATATTTCCTTGTTCATCTCGACAGGATTCTGTTCGAGCCTTGTATCCTTGGCTTTGACGCTTTACACTTTGGTAAAACTTGCGAACATCGTTCCTGGAGTGGCACCTCTCTATATCCTCGATCGCGCGCTTTTCTTGCTCTTTTTTCTTCTTGCTGAAAAGCCGATGTTCTTCCCTCCTTCTTTGCCTATAGAGCTCAATGGCAGCTCTCGTCTTCACCTGCAGCTTAGCCTTGTAGGCCTCGTTCTTGGCTGCGAGCATCTGTCGGCATTCCTCATCAAACCAGGGGTTTCTTGCTGGTGGGCGCGAGAAACCTAGCACATCAGTTGCGGCTGATCTAATGGCCTGTTGGCATCGTTGCCATTGCTCTTCGACATTCGATGCTGGTGGTATGGTGTTAATCGAGAGGTTAAGGGATACGCGTTGTGCGAAGGTCTTGGCGGTCTCTTGCGATTGCAGTCTTCCGACATTAAATTTTTTCACAGTATTTCTGGATTGTTGTGGCGTGGTGGATATCCGCATTCTTACCTTGGCTGCTACAAGGTAGTGATCCGAGTCGATGTTAGCTCCTCGGAATGTTCGGACATCCAAAATACTGGATGCGTGCCTTTTATCTATCGCAATGTGATCAATTTGGTTGACCGTTCGTTGATCTGGAGACCGCCATGTCCCCTTATGGATATCGAGGTGAGGAAACCGTGTGCTGGCTATAGTGGCATTTCGTTCCGTAGCGAAATCAATTAGCCTAAGTCCGTTACCAGACGTGTTGTCGTGTAGGCTTTGTTTTCCGACAATACTTCTAAAGATGTCTTCTCTTCCTACCTTTGCGTTAAAATCTCCCAGCACGATTTTAACATCGTACTTCGGTAGTCGCTCATAGGTTTTGTCGAGAAGCTCGTAGAAGCAATCCTTAGCTATATCATCTTTTTCTTCCGTCGGAGCGTGAGCGCATATAAGGCTTATGTTGGCGAATTTGGCCTTGATGCGGATTGTTACTATGCGTTCGCTAATGTCTTGGAAACATAAGACTTCTTGCCTAAGTCTGGCACTTATAACAAATCCGCATCCGAATAGTCGCTGTTTCTGCTCACTATAACACGGTCCGTAGTATATGTCACAGTTTTTCATCCTCTTTTTGCCCGGCCCATCCCATCGTATTTCCTGGATGGCAGTAATGTCTGCTTTGTAGCAGTTTAGGGCTTCCGCTAGTTGTTCGCCTGCACCTCTCCTGTTTAATGTTCTCACATTCCAGGTGCAGATACGAACGTCGTTGTCCTTTTTTCGTTTAGCAGGGTCGTCAACAATAAAATCCGTCCTTTCCGAGGCTATTGGTTGCTTCGTAACCATGTTTTTTTTCTGTGGGTGGGTAGTTAACCCAAAGCACAACCCCCAACCTGGAGGGCCAGTTCCAATTTATTCGATACCCCTAGGACACGGGGCCGTCAGTATCCACTACGGGATTGAGCGCTGCCGTTGGCCTTTCGGTTCATCCGCCACCATCTCTGTTCAAGGGGCCTGACTAACCCTTGAAATTCCTAGACAACCTGTTGTCCGAATATGTCAGAGCAGCTCATCTAGGTTCGCCTGGGACACAAGGCCGGGTATTCTTCCGTGCCATTCTCACCAGGGTGTTTATAGTGTTGCTGTTTTTCGTCGTGTTATCAACACTCGCACTTATCGTTTAGCAAGTCAAATCCGGTTGGATGAGACCAGTACCCGATGGTTACCACTTGGAGGTAAAAGATAAGCACATTTGATGTGTAGTCAGCCCTGTTCACTAGGAAATATAAAATTCCTCACACTGACCACCCGTCAATGGAATCGAACTAGTCTTCTCAGACAAAGCAAAATACCTGGGACTTATTTTGGACAGGAAGCTTAACTGGCAACTGACCATAACAGTGCGACAATCGCACTCTATTCCTGTAAGAAAGCGATAGGCATGAAATGGGGAATAAAACCTCTTATCACGCATTCGCTCTACATCGCGGTTATAAAACCGACACTTCTTTATAGAGTGGTGGACAACGATAGAGTTAGCTTTAAATAATGGTAGTTAACTCAGCCATACGACTTAAAGCATACAAACTGGCCACGCAAAAATTCTTACGAACATACAAATATTTCTGAAAACACCGATTACACCCTTACCAGGTTAAACTTTTATAAGACCCCAGACGGATCGTCATGGGAGAGTAACGAACCGGTGTTAAATGACTCGATCCATTGTTATATGGATAGTTCTAAAACAAATGACGAAGTGGGTGCTGGTGTCTCCTCTGACAGGCTTAAGCTCGGCCTACCTTTCCATTTTGCTGATCATTGCAGCGTGTCCAGGCGGAACTCATGACGATCAAATAAGCCTTATCCTGACTGTCACCTAACTGATGCCTATCAACTCTGACACTCAGATGTCAGATTTCTCGTGTCTGGTGGAGATCATTAGCAACATTGTGTCGGATGAAGTATGCCTGAAAATTAAACTTCAATCAGCATCATTGATTTCACTATTAGCGTTATCTTATGTTTGATTAATATCGCTGGTTTGATATTTTTCATGTAATCAAAACTTGCTCTATTGGAACAAGCGCCTAATAATTACATGTAATTATAATGTAAAGCTTTATTGAAACTCTACCAATAATCAAAACCCATAACCTGTGAAACTCCGTGGTTTAAATTTATTTATTGGTAAATGATTTTTCAAATGTGTTTAACTTGTAGCTAAAAATGATTATTATATTAGTTACGCCGATCATGGATATAATTGAAAGTCAATGAGAAATAAATAGAAAAATACCTGAATATATTCCGGCCATAGGTGTTTTAACTCCACTAGCTTGACTTACAGCTGATCTTGTAAATGCTCCACATGTTGGCATTGCATTAAAGAATGAACCAGCTATATTGCAAACACCAAGTGTGAACATTTCCTGGGATGCATCTAAAGCACTGTCTTTAACTGAAATATTAATTCATTATTAGGCACATTATCTCGAATATTTTTAAATAGTAATCTTTTACCAAACGCTTTTGCAATAGCAACATTAGCAAGAACAGCAACAATAGGTACTACAAATACTCCACTTCCCAACTTCATACATATATCAAAAAAGAAATAGGTGGTGTTGTCATGAGTAATAACAAATGGCGGTAGTTGTATAGAAGGTGTCGTTGAATTAACTCTTGTCGATAAAGCAAATGGAACATTGTTACGTCCATTCGATTTGATTAATTGATAGGCTACTATAGATGAACAAAGAACTACAATTGCATTTCTCGATATGCTTATGTACCATAGAAAACGCTTCAAAACCCTTTTGAAAGCACTATCGGATGATATTTTAATTTTACCCAATTGCTAATAAAAAAAATAATAGTATACAAATATCAACAAATATCATTTGGTGCGCATGATCTTACTCTGAGGCTTAGAAGTACTGCTATGCATGTAAAACCCAATACAGAATCTCCAACGCTTACGTTTTGAATAAAATTAGATATATCAAACCCAACGGTTTTGACTTTCACTCCCATCAAACCTCTTAGTTGGACAAGCATAACAATTGCGGAAGTTCCAGTAGTAAAAGCACTTGTAACGGGATGAGATATGAAGCTTACAACAAATCCTAGAAATAGAAATATGGGTGTTAAATTATGAGCAGATTGCAAAAAAATTATAGAAACAACTATTTTCATAACTACATATAACTACATTCATAATTCATATAGCTCCTTAAGAAAATCGTGGTCATTCATATATGTTTGAGAAGTAATAATTGTGACACGCAAAATAGAACTACAGCTTAACGTCGATTCGTTTATTACTTGTTTATTTATTTAATTATGTTTATTTTTACAATTACAGTCTATGATAATAGATAATTATATAAACGAGTGGTGGGAGCACGACTGGGTCGTACGCAACTTTCTCTTTCACAGCGAGTTGGGCGTTAGATCAAATAATACGCATTTTGATTATTGATGCTAAAAATGATATAAACAATGTAGAAATGTGATTATACGAATGTTTACTCCGAAATTTGAAGGAATCGGTGTCTTATTCACATAGATAAAAATTAAAAATAGATAAAAACTTAAAATTCCGTTTAGTGATAGTTGAGCTAAAACGAATTATGTGGAATTGTTTCAAACTGTAATAGTAGTATTTATATTGAAATTACATTTTAGTAATTTGCTAGAAATCCGTTATATGGATTTTCTCGAAAAAACTGGGTAAGCGGTTTTGTTGGAACTAATATACTTATAGTTAGTTAGTTAGTTGAATCTTTATTTGGAATTAATGCCATTTATATCAATTTTTTACAATTATATATTCTTTTTTACATAATTTTTATAAACGTTTGCAAATTTCTATAATGTATATTTTTTAAGTTTAATGGTATATTAATTTTTATATAAGTTATAAGTTTTCTTTTAAAAATGTTTATATTTGATGTATTTTTGATGTCATTTGGTAAATTGTTGAATACTTGAAAGCCTATATAGTCAAGTGTTCGTTGTCCTCTTACAGTTCTCACCCTCTGCATCACGAAGTCACCTTCGTTCTTCAGGTTTTGGGAAGATCCATCACTTATTGAAGTATTCTCTTGCATGTAGTGAGGACAATTTTCAGTTTTTATTTTAGTATAGTATATATGTATAAAGTTTAATCAAAATCATTAGAGCGATTTTCGAGCAAATTGAGGTTATGTTTAATTTTTTTATAGCAGGTAACGTTAATAATATGGCTAAAAACTAACAAAATGGCCTAGAATTATGACCAAAACAAACTTGGATACGAAATTTGAAGAAAATCGGTCAAGCCGTTTAGGCTGGGGAGACCATTACGGACAGACGGACAGACGGACCGACGGACGGAATTCCAAAAACCACTTATTTGGGTTCCGCAGTCATCGTAATGTTAGAATCAATCAAAATTCTCGAGGTCGAACATTTTAACGAAAACTATATCTTTCTCTTTGTAAGAGAAAGTTAAAAAACATATGAGAAGGCTACAATCCGCTGTGCGGATGGTTAAATACCCTATCCCATCCTATCCTTAAAATTAATATCCTCAAAATGTGGGCTTTATGGCGATGAAATACAGAACATGACATTGTAACAACATATTGTTCAGACAGTTTATCAAACCTTTTGTGGTTCGACAAGAAAAGGAGACGTAGGTCAAGATACTCTACGGACAAAATGTTTATATTACCATTACGGAAGTCTTGCATCAAAAGTTTTTTCGAACTTTTTAAAATTTGGCCAAAAAGAGTTTTTTTTTACCAAAAACGCCCCCAAAAAGTGGGCGTGACAAAAAACTTTATATGAACGAAATATAGATATTCAGATTGTCTAAATATCTTGTTTAGAAAGTTTTTTTTTTAAATTGTTAACTGTTTAACCAAAAAGAACGTTTTTCTAGTGGGCGTGGCAGTGGGCGGATTTTGAAAATGTTTACACTTGGAAAAGGATCCTATATACCAAATTTCATTATTCTAGCTCAAAATGTAAGGCCCAAAAATCGGTGACATACAGACAGACAGACGGGCGGACAGACAGACATGGCTCAATCGACTCAGCTAGCGATTCTGAGTCGATCCATATACTTTGAGGTATATCTACCTATGTATCAAAACTAATGTCCCCCCTATGGGATAGGGTATAAAAAACTCGTATACACGGTTTTACAGTGAGACTTAAAGCCTCGCTTGGTGCTTAATCTACGGTTTAACTAAATTCGGTGTTTCACGATGCCGGCTTAACAGGTAAGTGTTGATATAACTTAAGCCCCAGATTTTGGTGGCCTAAGTGTTTGCTTAATTCCTGCCATAGCAAAATACGCCATTCGATGTTAAAAGCATTCTTACCTTACCTAAATCGTCTCAGCTAGCGATTTTGAGACGATCCATATACTTTAAGGTTTATCTAGTTAAATTATTTCTCTATTTTACAAACTATGTATCAAAACCAATATACCCCTATGGGATAGGGTATAAAAACATATGAGAAGGCTACAATCCACTGTGCGGATCGTTTAATACTCTTTCCCATCCTATCCTTAAAATTTGTATCCCCAAATTGTGGGCTTAATGGTAATGAAATATAGAAAATGACGTTGTCACAAGATATTGTTCAAACAGTTTATCAAAATCTTTTATGGTTCGACAAAAAACAACGCGTTTCTCCTGCATATGCTAAAAAGTGGGCGTGGGTTAAAAAGATTTAAGATCGAAATGTTTATTTTATCATAACCACTGGTTCTACATAAAAAGTTTTTTTCAAATGTTTAAAAATTGTACCGAAAAACGTTTTTTACTGAAAACGCCAAAAAAAGTGTGCGTGGCAAAAAACTTTATAAAGACGAAATATAGATATTCTGATTTTCTTTATATGTTGTCCAGTTACTTTTTTTAAATTCTTTACGGTTTGGACAAAAACCACGGTTTTCTAAAAAAGTGGGCGTGGCAGTGGGCGGATTTCAAAAATGTGTACACTTGTTCTGCGGGGAGCAACAAAGAGCACGTGTACTAAATTTCATCATTCTAGCTCAAAATTTAAGGCCCAAAAACTGGTTACATATAGACGGATGGACGGACGGACAGACATGGCTTAATCGACTCAGCTAGCGATTTTGAGTCGATCCATATACTTTAAGGTATATCTAGTTAAATTTTTTCTCTATGTTAATAACTATGTATCAAAACTAATATACCCCAATGGGATAGGGTATAAACATATGAGAAAGCTACAATCCGCTGTGCGAATCGTTTAATACCCTATCCCATCCCATCTGTAAAACTAATATCACCAAAATGTGGACATGGAGTAAAACAGAATAGGAATTAAATAGAGAAAATGACATTGTCACAACAAATTATACAGACAGTTTATAAAACAATTTGATGGTTCTACAATAATTAGGTTTTTCTCTTGCATATAACAGGTGGCGCAAAAGTTGTCACCCGTCGCAAAAGTTGTCACCCGATGTTTTTTGGCCGCCATTTTTTAAAGTGTTTTGCAAAAAAATTTTGCTGAAGAATTTAAATATTTGCAACCAAAAAACATCGGGTGACAGCTTTTGCGACGGGTGACAACTTTTGCGCCACCTGTTATTATGGGGTAGTGTATATAAATGATTTTTTATAAAAACGCCCCCAAAAGGTGAGTGTAGGTTAAATCGGTCTATAGACGAAATGTATAGACGAAATGTTCATTCCAAAAATTTAAAATTTTTAACTGAAAACTCCCCCAAAAAGTGGGCGTGACAAAAAACTTTGTATAGACGAACTATAGATATTGAGATTCTCTGAATATGTTTCTCAGACACTTTTTTTAAAATTCCTTACAGTTTTGCCAAAAACTACGTTTTTCTAAAAAGGGGGCGTGGCAGTAGGCGGATTTCAAAAATTTTACACTTGTTCTGCTTCGTCGGCCAAATTTCAACACTCTAGCTCAAAATTTAAGGTACAAAAATCGGTGACACACAGATGGACGGACCGACGGACATACTTTGAGGTATATCTATCGAAATTATTTTTCTATGTTACAAAATTAATATCAAAACTAATATACCCCATATAGGATAGGGTATAAAAATGTATTTTTATCAATTATGTTCCCCAATCGAAAATTATTTTGAAGGGATAAATTAATCAAGTTACGTTTACTGAGTTTACTGAGCGATTTTATACTTAAAGCGATAATAAAACAGATAATGTTTTCATGTGTTTCCACACATTTAATTTGAAAAAAAAAAATGTGTTTACATAAAAGTTAAAATTTGAGTATAAATTAAAGCAATTTAATTGTTTACGTTGAACAAACGTTTTATAAATAATAGAAATGTAGAGAATACAAACAAGTCATTGGTGAATATTATACAGAAAAACGTTTTATCGATTAAAACCTAGATTCACTCTTTAATATATATAATTTACTTACCCAAATTAAAAATACCCATTGCCAATTCTACAAGACCAGAAACTAATGCTAGGACAACAGCAAATTGTACTGGTAAGTCTAATGTAAATTGCAGAGTTAATAATGCCATTAGACTGGTTGGTCCTATAGAAACTTGAGGAATTGTTCCAAATATCACATAAACAAAAGAACCTGTAAAGAAAACCAAACCAACAAATATATAATATGTATGTAATGAGTATACTATTAAGGATAATATAAAAATTAATTGTTTTCCTCTTACCAACAAACGCTGAGTATAGGCCATACTGTGAAGAAAGTCCCGCCAATGAAGCATATGCTATGCTCTGAGGTATTATTGTCATACCTAAAGTGATACCTGCAATTATATCTGCTACAGCTTTGTTGCGATCATATTGTCGGATCCATGAAAGGATATGAATGCGCCGCAGAATTAAATTTTTCTGTGATGTTTTGATTTCTGCACACTTATCAATCGCATTTTTTTCACTTGCATGTCTTAAAAACGACTCCTCCTCAATGTGAAGAGCTATAAGAAAATATATACAAACATATGAGAAGGTTACAATCTCCTGTGCAGATCGTTTAATACCCTATCCCATCCCATCCTTAAAATTAATATCCCCAATTACGTCCGTCCGTCCGTACGTCACCAGTTTCTGGGCCTTCTGGGCCTTTGTTGCTCCCAGCAGAACAAGTGTAAATATTTTTGAAATCCGCCCACTGCTACGCCCTCTTTTCAAAAAAATTTAGTTTTTGACCAAACCATAAGGAATTTAGAAAATGTTTCAGAACAACATATAAAGACAATGTCTATGTTTGTTATTGGTGTTTTAAATCGAGTGACAAGAAGGGGTAAGGCCCTAATAAAAAAATCTCTCCCAGACGTCATTGGAAGGGTTCCCAGTATTGAATCAAAGATCACATATATGAAGCAACAAATCTATAAGAGCTGTCCCCGCATATATGGGTTACAGGTCATTTAAAAATGTCAAATAATAATTAAATAAGGCCTCTTGAATAGATATAGAAGTGCACGAACCTAAAGGCCAACTGCAGTACTCAATCTTGCAGTTGATACTGATCGCGGCGCCATATCCTTAGCCTTATAACAGGTGTTTTTTAAGAGTTAAGGCTAGCAGCACTGGTTAGTAATGGCGTCCAAACGTCAAATGTCAAAGTGAAAATTTTTCAGTATACTCTGCCATTTAATCATAGAAAGACTCTCAAACGAGCAACGATTGCAAATTATTGAAATTTATTATCAAAAGTTGTGTTCTGAAAATCAATGAAAATCCGCTGTTTTATCGAAAAAGTGTGTTCAGCGATGAGGCTCATTTCTGGCTCAACGGATACGTAAATAAGCAAAACTGTAGCATCTGGAGTGATGAACAGCCACATGCCGTACAAGAATTACCGATGCATTCCGAAAATCAACAGTTTGGTGTGGTTTATGGGCTGGTGGCATCATCGGTTCATTTTTCTTCAAAGGCGACCGTGGAAGAAACGTTACCGTCAACGGCGAACAATATCGAGCCATGATATGCGACTTTTTTTGCAATAGTTGACTAAGTTGAACTTGGTTGATATGTGGCTTCATCAAGACGGTGCCACATGCCACACAGCTCGTGAAACAATGGAAATGTTCAAGGATGAATTTGGTGAACAGCTTATCTCTCGAAATGGCCCTGTGAGTTGGGCGACAATATCATGCGATTTAACGCCTCTTGTGGACAAGCCGAACACGAGTGAAGCCTTACAGGATAACATAACACACTTAATTCGTGGAATACAGGCCACAATGCTCGAAAAAGTGACGCAAAATTGGACCTTCCGAATGTACCATTTGAAATGGAGCCGCGGACAACATTTACATGAAGTTGTCTTTAAAACGTAAATGGCAGAGGTCTATTTATAGATTACAATAAAATATTTGATGCAAATTTGGGTGTTTTATTCGATTTTTTTAAAAAAAAATATGCTTACAAAATCACCCGTTAGGTTGAGTGTTGGGCTTTGGGTTAACTTTTTGTAACTTCACACAAATGTTTTTTTTTTTTTTTGGCGAGACTTAAATGGTGAGCGACCGATTTTTCAACCTTATATATGAGCAATATTTTAATTAAAAACAATCTTTTTACTATTAAAACTATTTAAAACTATTGATCCATTTTTTTTTACTTACAGAGGCACAATCTTTCAAAAATCGGTGCAATTACTAGCATGCGCCGACTTTATTGAATCATCCGTGGAACTCAACGTGATGTCACAGCCACGTTTGCTACTATAGATAAGGAAGCGGGAAAAATGGGTTTAGCAGTAGATAAATAAGGGTAAGACTAGGTTAGGTTTGATGGGCTGTTGACGACCAATTGAGTCGTCATACTCGCATAGGCCTACGTGGGCCCATAGCGATACCCTCTGCCTGAAAATAAAGATGCTTTAGTGAAGGGAGTTATACTGTGATTTGTGCTGCTCCACCAGCTTCAGAGAGCTAGTTGCTCCAACCCGACTTGCAGCAGAAGCTGACGATCCGTGCTGTAGGTGTTGTAGCGTAGTAGAAGCTACCGAGAAGCCTGTTACGACTGTTTCTTGACATAATAGGTGGACGATATCCTCCTCGACGTCTGGGTCTCCGCACTTCCTGCAAACTTGCTGTGAGTCAGTTAGGTTAATCCTGTTGGAATGTTTACCCAACAGTTGTAGCCTGTTATGACTCTACCGCTATGGCAATAGAAGCTCTGTTCAGAGCTATAAGCTAGATTTGCTACCGCTTAGTCCCGGCCAAAGGTCTTTAGTATATCTACAGGTGTTAATGTTTTGCCACCTAGATTTTATTTCACTTTGCGTGAATCCGGTTATTTTCTCTTTTTTGAAAGCAAATGGGGGTCTAACCCAGTTGTCACATAAGGAGATGCAGGTGGACGACCCTAGTCTGGGTAGTTCGTCTGCTTTTTCATTTCCTGAGATGTTACTATGTTCTGGCACCCAGATTATTTGGACTTCGTTCTGATTACAAGGAGCCTTTAGCTCTGAGCTGCACCGTCCAACTACAAATGATTTTATTATGTTGGATGCCAGAGCTTTCATGGCCGCTTGGCTATCTACGTAAATGGAGATATCCTCTTGTGATATGTCCAATACTCTAGCCGATTCGGCAGCTACGAGTATGGCTAGGATCTCTGCTTGTAAAACACTGCACGAGTCTGCCAATCGAAAGGATGTGTTTACCCCATTCTATCGGAGTAAACCCCAGAGCCCACTCCTATTTCCATTTTAGATCCATCAATGTAGAATTGTAGATAGCTATTTCGTTATTGGATACCACATTGTTAGATGACCATTCGTCTTTACTAGGTTTTCTGATTGAGTATTTAGTATCGAAGTCGTGATATGGGATGGTGTAGTCAGATATCCCATTCTCATATTCTACCAATTTCAGTATTGTGCTGTGGCCAAATGTTTTGATACATAGGTTGCCCGCTTATTTGAGGCGTGCTGCGCTTTTCGTTGCTGTGTCAATCAGCTGTAGGTTGATTGGGGGAGATTTAGAATTGTTCCCAAACCTGCTGTGGGGCTGGTGTGCATAGCTCCTGTTATGAATACACATGCTGTTCTTTGAACCTTTGTCAGTGCAGTCATGTGTTTCGTGTTTTTCTTCGGGGAGGGACCCCATTTCTTACCACAGATTCTACTGCAGCTGTATAGTTCAATATTAGCTTTCTTTACTAATGATGTTAAGGTACTAATTTAACTTGCTATCGAGTATCACCCCAAGGTATTTGGCACTACATGACAGTGGAAGAGTGGACCCCCCCCAGAGTCGGTGTCGCAATCTCTGTGATTGATCTCTTGTTAGTGAAGAGGACTAATTCAGTTTTCTTGGGATTTACACACAGGCGGCAAGGTTCTGACCAACTCTGTTGAGTGTTTTTAGGCTTGTTTGCATAATTGCGCTTAGAGTCGATGGGAATTTCCCAGATGCCGTGAGAACCACATCGTCTGCGTAAGCCACTGTTTTTATTGCGGTGGTTTCTAATCTCCTCAATGCTTCGTTGATCGGTCGCAAGTTAAACAAGTTATTGATACATTATATGATGATGTGCTTAGTCAATTTGTGCAGGATAACAATGGAGTCTAACTGGAGACAGTTAGCTAAGGACTTGAGGGGTAATTGGAGGTGCATAAGTTGGTTACTCTGGACTGTAGCGCCACTAAGCAAGACAAAAAACTACCTACAGTTTTCCTGGATGATTAGACCAAAAATTGGTGAGTTTATCGATGAACAGGATATAATAAGTAAGTGATCTTATTATCAGAATCATCAGTAAACACATTGTCAAAGAAACTTCAACATCCTCATCGATATTAACGATTATATAACATATTAACTTGTCCATGTGGTTGTTGCTGTGTCAATGTGTCTCAGGCATAACGCTATATTCATTAAAATCTATAAACAATACTTGGAGTATCTTAATAAGTAAAACCGGAAATGACGCTCTTCCTGCCGAACTATATAATGCCGGCCGAGATGGTTTGGTAAGTAGCATACAGCAACTCATTAGCAAAATTTGGTCGGTTAGTATTCCAGAACAATGAAACCTCAGCATCGTTTGTCCGATTCTGAATCGCCTACAAGGTGGCGTACTATGTGAACGCCTGAAACCGTTTACCAACAACCTGATCGGCTGATCCCAACTAACAATTTCGCTTCGATAAAGCACTATCAAAGCAATTTTACTTGCAGGAAGTCTTATGGAAAAACATTTGGCGCACTTTTAGGAAGCTATTTACTTCTATAAGACTTCTTTACATACTTCTAATAAGCCTGAAAGAAAAATCTTAGTTTGCTTAGTTTGCCATACAGAAGAAAATTATAGGCTTCGCAAAAAGTCATTCCGAAAATATTTGCAAGTCTTCTCGAATTTGAAAAATAATATTATATTTTATTATTTTCTTTTTGTTTTCATATTTTCTTATTATTATTTACTTTTATTAATTCCAATTTCAATCTATTAATTCCAATTTCAATCTATTAATTCCAATTTCAATCTATAAATCCAATTCGTTATTATGAATGTATGAAATTCAATGCAATTAATTGTATAACTCTCATCTTACTGGAATTCGAACTCGGGTTCTCTCGCACGGCAGTCCAACACGCTATCCACTAGGCTATACTCTCGAACATGAAAGACGATTAAGTACAACGAAGTAGTTGCATCGTGTTGACTCACTCTCCGGTAGGTTCCCGATCTTTTCACCTTTTTCCAATCTTTACACCTTGTCCTGATCTTTTCACCTAAGCATTTTTAAGCCTTCTTTTGTAAGCTCTATACGTGCTATGCTTCGGATTAACTTGTGCGAAGTTCTACCGAAACATCTTAACTTATGTACACACATCTCCGGAAGCTTAAAAAGAACCTTACAGAAGTTTCGCTATCACAATTTCGGTTATGCTTGTGAATTTTCCTGCATAATGTCTTAAACAAGCTTCTACCCAAACAATCGAATGTTTCGCTATCACAATTTCGGTTATGCTTGTGAATTTTCCTGCATAATGTCTTAAACAAGCTTCTAGCCAAACAATCGAATGCCAAAATGCTTAACCTCCACGCACAAGTACTATATAAGGCCTATAGAAATAATTTCTTGTGGAAATTTTATTTTAGAAGAATAATTGTTAGCTGGGATATCAGTGTGGTTTTAGGCCAGGAAAGTTCATAACTGATCAAATCTTTACATTTCGGCTAATCCTCTTCACGGCAAAAAACACAATAAGTCCAAATCGATCCCCACCACCTTTTCATCGATTTCAAATCCGCATACGATAGTTTTATAAAGACAAACCTATACATGTCATGCCATGTCTAGTTCATACGCTCAAACTTTTTTGATAACAAAAAATCATTTAGGCTGCTTGTCAAGTAACTTCTTTAATCTCATTCTTAATAGGATTGTGCAAAACTCACGAGCCAACACCAGAGGCACAATCTTCCATAAATCGGTGCAACTACTATTATAGACGCCATCGATGGATTGAGCAGGGCCCTAATGTTTGGCGATAACATTTCGACGGTACATCTTGCATCACGTAAGATCAATAGTCGTTTTAATTGCGATTATTGAGCTATTGCTCATGAGGACTCGATTACCGTCTGAGTGATAATCGTTTTCAAAGCCCCCCAGAACATCGCTTTCGACAGATCCAACTGAAGGACATTTGCTGTCGCTAGAAACCCTACCAACGGCATCTCCTTAGAAATCAAATAAAGAATTACTCGTGATAACCGCTGTTTCTTCGAGGAATTTAGTAATTAGGTGATGCTTGAAAAGTAGATGAAGAGATTTTTGTTCACTTTGAACAAACAATTTATCGCATCAACAAATCAATTAAGAAAACTCTTTAAGTTTTTTTATGAAACACAAAACGAAACAATATTGACACTTTTCCTCATAAAAGTGCTGCCATATCATTCAATAAAATATTTAAATACAAACATTTTAGTGTAATTAACAGCGAAATGCGGCTAGTTTGCTTTGTATGAAATTGTTAGTATCCTTGATTTAAATGTAATTAAGCGGGGCACAATACTTTACATGTATGAATTACTTGACACGTTTTTGGGTTAGAGTATTTTAAGATCAGCACAGGCCTACATTTTCTTCAAGCAATCCAAAAAAATTATGATTTTCCACCATTTCAATGCATTTAGACTAAATACACACTAAATTACCCTGCAATATTTACCCAACTTTCAATTCGTTAGTTAACACATTTCAATTTTAAATGGACTTAAAAGACTTTCATTTTATAAACTAATTTTCAAATTAATTATATTATTATTTTATAGCTTTAAAACTTGAAGTAACAGCATAAACTACCTGAATTTAAATTATAAGAGCTCATTTCTTCACTTAACTAACTTGTTATTTGATCTTATTCGGAGAGTAAATTGCTACTGTCAAAAATGTTTGAAAATATAATATTCAAGGTTTAGCCTGTTTCTAAAATATCTTGAGCACATACGAATGCAATAAATTAAATTGTAAATAGACATACGAATATAATAGCAAAGCAAATAATTATTTCCTGAAGCTGTGGTACATACGACACGTTTTAAACATCTAAAGCACGATGCGAGATAAGGATACAGATAAGATATAATCGCACATATTGAAATAAGATAACCAAAAACAATACCATTTTGGTGTGTTTTTAAAAATATTTCGTTCTTCATTGTATTGTTCATGATGCTATCTCTTACAAATTAAGACATATTTATACATACAAAGTCGATAGATACACCAGCTTTAAGTAGGTTTTACACAATTTATTGATATAAAGGCAATGCGTATAAGCTAAAATATCCACCATAGATTCACAAACATAAATCATATATCTTATACATTATTGATATAAACCACGTCGTCACTGGATATTTTTCGTATATGCATTTGTACTAATACATTCACATGTATAACCAATAATTTACTCTCTGAAATCAAATGGAAACTGCCAAGGTAGCTGAATAAATAAGTCGCTTAGTGCGACTTATGACAACTTTGTGGTGGATTTTAGGTAGCTGAGTTGGTGCAAGTGGTATTTAAACGAAATTTACTTCTTCTACGGAGACAAAAAGTGCAACATAGTCTATGCATATCGCATACCTTGCCAAAAAAGATATGATATACATTCTCTGAATTTTAGCAAGATGGAGCAAAGGTGACTTAGGGTGTTTCATTCCACACTGCATAGAGCAAAACTTATTGGAACAAATCAACCAGTGTTTCCATTAAAGGCAACCAATCATTATAATAAAACAAATCATGTCAAGGCAAGGCAAAACAGTTAAATATTCGGATAGTTTATCAAAATCGTTTGTGTTTCGACAAAAAAACAACATTTTTCTATTGCATATGCTTTGGGGTAGGGTATAGATACAAATAGTTTTTACAGGAAAACTACAACTAGTCTTGGGTTAAAAAGATCTATAGATGGAATTTTCAAATAAATATGAACGTTTTTTCCGAATTTCTTCAAAATTGTACCGAAAATCATATTTTACTGAAAAGGGATTGAAAAATTGATTGATATTGATAGTAATACTTGCTCTATTATGAGCCAGTAACAATGAAATGTTTATTTCTAAAGGGTGCAAAGGAATCGGGCACTCCAAACCCTATAAAAACCGATTCTCAACGACCAATGACGGAGGAGGAGGAAAACCTCTTGCTCCGAGATCCGTCAAACACCAAGATACTGTCAGATGAGGGATGCGAAGGAGCAATAGACATCCAAATGGAGAAACTTCTTCTCGATGAAGATGACACTTGCTCTAACGCCAGCTCATCTAAATTCTAAATATCGTCAACTGCGTCCATTCGCAGCAAAGTAAAATCGTTGGCCCGCTAAGACAAAGAATGGTCTCCTCAGACCCTGCGAAAGTCAAAGGCAAAATCATGGCTGATGATCCCTTGTATACCCCCCAGCAGCTGACGAGCCGCTCGCTCGTCGCTCGCCGAGAGAAGATACAGGAATCAAAGCTGAAGGAGAGCTGGATGGATCGGTCAACGATGTTACAGGCGCATGCCCACTAGGAGTTGACATGATCCCTTCAGACTCCGAAACAAGGGACTGCAGTAAAAACACCCTTATTCTGAAGACTCTCACCACAGAAGAGAATGAGCCGCTCGCTCGTACCTTAGGTGGTGAGGTAACGAAGAATAAGAGTGTTTGTGAGCTGAAGAGATTGCCTCCAGTCGTGAGTGACCTTGGCCAATCCAACTGGAGAACAGTCTCTCCAGACCCTACCAAGGATGGATCAGAGGACAAGACGGACACAAACGTCAATCAGAACCCGAAGGAGGAGCTGTGGATGATTGAATTCACCGGCGCTATGATGAGTAATAACTCATCAGGCAAAGGAAATCGGTCAACCTCAACGCCGCCAGGGGTCTGTGAGACACTGACGATAGGACAAGGAGAGGCTGACTCAACATTAGGTAGCTATTGTACGGTTATTACTCGCCGCAGCGATCCGAAGCATCAAGACAGCTTGGAAAACTCCAACGCTGCTGTGACTGCGGAAGAAAGTAGGCTGAGACACGCCGTACGACACCAACCAAAGTCAGAGGTTCAAGCTCCTCTAAAAATGAGGGCCAACACGCAGAGGCTTCTACGTAGGTTTAAGCACTGTGATCCAGATTCCTTCACGGAAAAGGACACGACAGCACTTAATAGAGCTAGGGAAACCCTCAAAGCTACTGCCGAAGCGTGGCGGCAAAAAAGGCGCACAGGCAGAGAGCTATCCTCTCGAAAAAGGGAAGTGGTCGTGGAAAGGACGGAGAGCTGTAAACCCTCCACCTCAGCTGCGACCACACCTAAGGGATCATCAGCTGCTGCAGGTAAGGTTGCGACCAAGCCTGGACCAACTGCAGGTACCTCCAAGAGAGGAAGGCATGATGACACAGTCTCTCCAATCATAGGTAGGAACACGAAACCTAGGTTAGACTCTAGTCATAACCCAGTAAAAGACAAGGATAGTTTTCGGGTCGCTATTGTCGACTTTGGTAATCCAGAACGAAAACTATCTCATGACCAATGGCAAATAAAAGAAATAAGAATCTTGGACGGAGTGAACGACGCAATCCTAAAAAATGCTGGGAACATCCCGCTCTTTCTACAGCTGACCACGTTCAAAGGATTCAAAATAATCCAGTGTGACAATAAGAGCACACTGAGTTGGTTGAAGAAGTTCATCGACGAGACGAAAGCCCCATGGTCTAATGCAGACCTTCGCATCGTCGAAAAGAAAGAGCTTCTTTACCTGACCAGACCCAAAGGTCGCATCCTTATCCCAGGGCCATGCATCCCGAAGGATATGATTGAGCGCAACCTACAGAACCTCAACCCAGAATTCCTCAGTAAGGACTGGGAGGTCATAGAGGCAGAAGAGCACTCAAACACCGGCACGGAAGTCGTGGTGCTGCTCAGCCACAAATCTATGCCGCTGTTACGCAAGAAATGGTACAAAGTACGAGTCGGGATTACCCGATGCAAAGTACGACCTTTCGTAACAGTGAGACGTAATGATGGGAGGAAAGCTGACCGCCATGAAGATAATACAAATAAATCTTCACCACAGTAAGGCGGCCAGCGCCAACCTTGTCTTCCTTTTAAATAGGAACGACATTGACATTGCCCTAATACAAGAACCTTGGGTAGTCCGAGGCAGTATAAAAGGGCTAAACAGCAAAGATTTGGTACTGTACCATACCGGCTCATCCGACACAAACAGTAAGACTAGATCATGTATTGTAGCTAAGAAACAAATTAACCTTTTTCTCTTATCTACTCTCAGTAACAATGACCAGACCGTGGTAAAATATGAGCGGCGGGGGAAGTCCCCGATTACAATAGCAACCATCTACATTCCATACGATTCGATGGATGGACCTCCATCTGCCCTAACAGACTCCCTGGTGCAAATGGCTAAATGCAAGAAGTGGGACCTCATAATGGGATGCGATGCTAACTCTCATCAGACACCAACACACCAGGGGAGTTCTTGTTTCAATACATTGTAGACAACGATTTGTTAGTTTCGAACATTGGTAATGACCCCACCTTTGTCACTAAAAATAGAGAAGAGGTTCTTGACATTACCCTCTTCAACAATTCTGATAGATTCGCTGTGCGCCACTGAAAGTTTCATCAGAAACATCATACTCTGACCACAGAATAATAGAATTTGAAATAGAGGACGACACTAAACTCCCCTTCAACATCAAAACCCCAAGAAAGCCAACTGGGACAAGTTCGTTGTGGAAGTAGGGAGACACAGTAGCGCCCTTCCACTGCATCTGATGGAAACTCCGTCTGAAATCGATGCTGCAGCGGAACTAATAGGCAATATTTTAGTCAAAGCCTATGAAAGGATCTGCCCTCTAAAGACTATAAAACCACAAAGATTACCGACATGGTGGACGAAAGAGCTTCAAAGCATTAGAAGGGAAACCAGGAAAACATATAACGCAGCAAGAAGCTCAAATTCGGAAACCGACTGGGATCTTTATAAGAATAATCAGCGCAAATTCAAAAGTGTGGTCAACAGTGCTAAACGCACCTCCTGGCGTAATTTCTGTTGCAGTGTAGAAAGCACTACTGAATCAGCCAGGCTTACTAAAATAATCGCCAAAGAACCGGCTGTGCCAGGCTATCTCAAGCTCCCCAATGGGGACTGGACACAGTCCACCCATGAATCTTTAACACATCTACTGGAAACCCACTTTCCAGGATGTGATTCATACTCCGGTAGGACTCCAGACACAACCGTCTAGAAGTGCAACCCCATAACAGCAGCAATGGAGGATATGGTTAGTGTAGAAAGAATCAATTGGGCAATTGACTCCTTCTCCCCCTATAAATCCCCAGGAGTCGATGGTATTATCCCGATCATGCTACAAAAATCGAAACACCTCGTAACAGCATTCCTACACAAATTGTTTGTTGGTAGTCTAAAATGCGGTTACATCCCTAGGTGCTGGCGGGAAGTAAAGGTAGTCTTTATCCCAAAAGCCGGCAAGCCCAGCCACACGACCGCGAAGGACTTTAGACCTATAAGTCTTACATCCTTCATACTAAAAACATATGAAAAACTAATGGATATCTACATTCGTGACAAACTCGACCCCCAATACATATCCTCGGCACAGCATGCCTACACGAAAGGTAAGGGAGTCGAAACTGCCCTACATGATATCGTTAGAACAATAGAAAAACCTCTTCACGAGAAGGAATATACACTCGCTGCATTTCTCGACATTGAAGGAGCCTTCAATAATGTGAACACAAACGCAGTCGAAAGAAACCTCGCGAAGAACAACGTGGACCAACCTCTAATAAATATTATTGGAAGTATGATCAAGCTCAACCACAGAAATATAAATGCGAATCTGGGAGACACCCATCTCAAAGTAATAGCATCAAGAGGCATACCACAAGGAGGCATTATCTCACCTCTGTTGTGGAACATAGTCATCAATGAGATTCTCATCAAGCTACAGCGAAATGGGGTAAAAGTCATAGCCTACGCAGACGATGTAGCGATACTAGTTAAAGGGAGATTCCTACCCACTATTAGTGAATTACTCGAGCGGGAATTGAAAACTCTCAACGAGTGGACAAAACAATGTGGGTTTGGCATCAACCCCTAGAAAACGGAACTCGTTCTCTTTACGAATAAGAGGAAGATACCAATATTCGACCTACCGGCTATCGATGGGACTACCCTCAAATTAGCCGATAGTGCAAAGTATCTGGGTGTCATTCTTGAGAGAAAACTCAACTGGAACCTAAATGTGCGCGAGCGCATTGAGAAGGCCACAGTCGCTTTCTATACGTGTAACCGAATATTCGGAAAAAACTGGGGTCCGAACCCCAAGATCATCCTATGGATGTACATGCCCATTGTGAGACCTATATTAACATATGGGGGTCTTGTCTGGTGGCAATCCACAAATAAAGTCACCCATCTGAAAAATATGACAAAGGTACAAAGGATAGCATGGGTGCGCGCTACTGCCGCAATGAGAACTACACCAACAGCGGAACTGGAAACCATCCTTAACCTGCTACCGCTAGACCTTTACATGCAAGAATCTGCAGCCAAAAGTGCTCTAAGAATCAGCCCCAAATTCTACACAGATATCTGGGCTCAGCTGTATCATCTGACTACATGCTGCCTCACCATGACTTTCAAAGACCATTCTCCTGCATCCTTCCAAGCAGAGAGGAGTGGGAGAGGAACGAATTGGGCCCCGAAACCATATCCATCTACACTGATGGTTCAAAAATGGATGTAGGCGTTGGAGCTGGAGTGTTTTCAGAAACACTAAAACTAAACAGCACCTTTCGTCTCCCTGAGCACAGCAGTGTCTTCCAAGCCGAAATATTGGCAGTAGCAGAGGCAGCCAAAGCGACCTCAATGCTGGCGATACCACCAGATGATATCACCATCTTTATTGACAGTCAGGCTGCAATAAAAGCTATCTCTGCTGTCGAAATAAAATCTCGGCTTGCGAAACGTTGTCGTGTAGGGCTTAAGATTCTTGGCGTCCAACATAATGTTAAGCTCTGCTGAGTCCCCGGACGCAGAGGCATACAGGGCAATGAAATTGCTGACGAACAGGCGAGAAATCTCATAGACGATGATCTCTGTAGAGGCTGCGGTGATGAAGAAATACACGAGGATACCCTCCACTTTCTGTGCCACTGCCCAGGCCTCAGCCAATTAAGAATGAGAACCTTAGGAAAATACTTTTTCGATTACCTTACGGATTTATCCGAAATCCCTCTCCCTAATCTTTTCAGGTTTGCAAAAACATCTGGATGGCTGGAAAGAGGCTAACAACAATGGACAGTAACGGGACAGCGAATGAGCCAACCACACAAGTGGACCCCCAACGGGCATCAGAATGGGTCTATATTGAGGGAAGACATACACCGTCTGCCTCATCAACCCACCAACCTAACCTATACCCTATCCCGTAGGGGTATATTAGTTTTGACATTAAATATTAAATTTTTGAAATTCGCCCACTGCCACTGCCTTTTCAGAAAAACCTTGTTTTTAACCAAACCGTGAGGAATTTTATAAAAAGTGTCTGAGCAGTATATTTAGAGAATCTCAATATCTATAGTTCGCTTTTACAACGTTTTTTTCCAAGCCCACTTTTTAGGTGCGTTTGCATTAAAAAACCCTTTTAGTCAAATTTTAAAATATTTGACAAAAACGTTTGATGCAAAATCATTGGTAATATTAACATGAATATTTCGTCTATGGGTCATTTTAGCCCACGCCCACTTTTTGGGGCGTTTTCTTAACAAAACGATTTTCATGCCCTACCCAATAGCATATGCAATAGATTTATGTCGAACAATAAAAGATTTTGATCAACTGTATGAACAATATCTTAACACAATGTCATTTTCTAATTTTATCCCCATAAAGTTGTTAGCCACGCCTACTTTTTATGATATTAGTTTTGAAGATAGGATAGGATGGGAAAGGCTATTCAACGATCCACACAGCGGATTGTAGAATCCTCATATGTTTATACCCTATCCCATAAGGGTATATAAGTTTTGACATTAGGTTTGTAACATAGAGAAATAATTTCGATAGATATACCTCAATCTATATGGATCGACTCAGAATCGCTAGCTGAGTCGATCTAGCCATGTCTGTCTTTCCGTCCTACATTTTAAAGGTATTAATTTTAAGTATGGGATGAGATAGGGTATTAAACGATCCGCCCAGCATAGGGGTATATTAGTTTTGATACATAGTTTGTAACATAGAGAAATATTTAAGCTAGATATACCTCAAAGTATATGGATAGACTAAGAATCGCTAGCTGAGTCTATTAAGCCATGTCTGTCTGTCCTTCTGTACGTCACTAATTTTTAAGCCTTGCATTTTAACTAGAATAATGAAATTTGATATATGGGATCCCCGTCCACTCCTAAAGAACAAATGTAAAAATTATCAAAATCCGCCAACTGCCACGCCCACTTTTAAGAAAAATGTTATTTTTGGTCAAACGGTAGATAATTTCGTCCGTTTGCCTATATTTCGTCCATACGACGTGTTTTAAGTAAAGAACGTTTTTCGGTAAAATTTTAAATAAGTTATGATAATATAAATATTTTGTTTATAGATCTCGTTTTGTTAAGCATCAATTCTTGGACCATTACTATTTAGTATGTTCATAAATGATCTCCCAAATGTGATCAAGAACTCTTCCATGTACATGTATGCCGATGATGTTCAAATCTATTTGAGCTGTGAACTGGGAATGATCGAAGACGGTGCCCATAAACTAAATTGGGACCTGCAGAATATTATGTAATGGTCCGAAGTAAACAACCTTCACCTTAATGCGAAAAAATCGAAGTTCTTAGTCATTTATAAACATGAACTTGATTTAAGCTGTATGCACGGACTAGGATCCTATATACCAAATTTCATTATCCTAGCTCAAGATTTAAGGCCTAAAAATCGGTGACGTACAGATGGGAGGAAGGACGGACAGACAGACAGACATGGCTTAATCGACTCAGCTAGCGATTCTGAGTCGATCCATATACTTTGAGGTATATGTAATACACTACTAATAACAAAACTTTATAAACATGACAATGTCATTTTCTGTATATCATCGCCATAAAGCCAACATTTCGGGGTTTTAATTTTATAGATGAGATAGATAGATGAGAAACGATTCGCACAGCGGATTGCAGCCTTCTCATACACAACTTGTAAAAGGTTTCCTCTATTAACTTACCTTTAAACTGTATGACATTTAATGAAAACATCCATTAGAAAATATATTTTAAATCGATTTCAGTATTTATAACTAAGTGTATAAGACCTTTTATTAATGCTTTTGTTTTCTTGCATTTTAGGCAAATGAAACATGTAACCGGAATGTGTGGGGTGCTCTTTTCAATCACTTAAGAACGTTTAATAATAATTACCTATTGGACTCAGATAAATCAACAAGTCAATTAGCAGAATAGGTATGATTTGATTTTAAATAATACATTTTTTTAAACTCAACAACTAACCCTGTTACTGTATTTAAAAAAAAAATATATGTTCAAGAGCGAAAATATTTTTATTTTATTGGGAAGTGTGACAGGAACTTTGATGTGTGTTTATGACAGAACGCAGATTAACACAACTTTATTCTATTAGGGATTGGTAGCCTTTCTATGTGGGTAATATTTTACTAGTAGCCAGCGAAGGACCTACTCTATTGGTACCCTGGATCACCACAACATTAGAGCTGAACAAAACTGGCTAATCTATTAAGACTATTCGACATTTGAAGGACATTTGAAGCAAAACGGACATTTTAATAATGAAAGAAAAGTTATATTATAAAAAGTTTATTATTATTAGCAAATCGATCATTCATTCACCATTATTTTATTCAAGTACTATTCCCACACAAAGGTTAGGATGACATTAAAGCTTCGGAATAAATTGTTGAGTTACCAATTCAAAATAAAAACTAATCGTCGCTTGAAAAGCAAACTGAAATAATTCAAAATTTGGCGATTTTTAGTTAAGTATACAGACCGATTCGCAAAAAATACAAGTTTCCTATCAAACCCTCATAGCTCTACAACTGACATCGTGAGGGCGTAAGTATCGCTTGACATTTAAGAAAACATCCGTAGTGATACAAAACTAGCTTTTCTGAAAATGTATGAATTTTGAAATATCACAGTTTGCTTTTCAAGCGACGATATGAGAAGGCTACAATCGGCTGTGCGAAAAGTGTGCGTTGCAGTCAGTGGATTTACATTTTTTTTAAACTTTAAAAAACTTTCAAAAGAACACGTGTACCATATTTCATCATTCTAGCTCAAAATTTAAGGCCCCAAAAACTGGTGAAGTCGTACGAACGGACAGACATGGCTTAACCGAAAATTTTTAGGAAAACAATACATCTCTCTTTGTAAAAGAAAGTTAACAATTGATTTTGAAATGTCAACTGTCATTTGTCATTTTTTATGTCGTTAAGAGTTGTGGTTCCGAAATATATTTGGACCTTGTTTAGGGTTTCACAGCTTAATTAATTTGGGAACTTAGATATATTATTTTTCTATGTTAGAAAATATATTAAAAACTATGTATGTATCAAAATAATATACACCTATAGGATAGGGTATAACAAAAGTCAAGGGACGGACTCTAAGAGTTTTTGAAATGTTGATACCATTAGCCGAAGACCAAGAATTTGAGGTATATAGGATCCTTGTGCGTTGTACAAGGTGCCCACATTTTTAAAATCCGCCCACTGCCAAGCCCACTTTTCAGAAAAACGTCGTTATTGGCCAAACGGTACGAAATTTTGAAAACATATCTGAACAACATATTTAGACGATCCCAATACCTATATTTTGTCTATACCAAGTTTTTTTTGCCACGCCCAGTTTTTGGGGGCGTTTTCAGTTTGATGCAAAAACTTTAATATAGTTGAAATGAACGCCCTAAGCCCATTTTAATCCACAATTAGCCCACATTTTGGGGACATTAATTTTAAGAATGGGGTGGGATAGGGTACTAAGCGATCCGCACAGCGAGTTGTAGCCTTCTCTAATGTTTATTTTGAACATATCCAGCACTGGCACATTAGGTAAACTCATAGTCGATGGTATATTTTCTTGAAACTTAGCAGCTGGTCGCTAAATTGTTTTGGTGTGATAAGTTGAGGGTTGATTTTTCTTCACTTTAATATACCTCTAAGGCCGTGTGCCAAGACGTAAGCGATAGTAAATTGTTGATTGATGCCAATCTATCGAGTGTATTGAAAGTCTTAACCAAATATGTATTAACATCTTGAATTGTTTTTTGACCTCCAATATATTGCGTTTCAAATAATTTGTTTTTTTAATAAGAGCAGATAGATGGATTTCATGACTCTTTCCTTGATTAATCTGTTTTTGAATATGTTGATTCTAACCAATAGTTTTTAAGATTGTATCAAAAATGAACGCTCCTGAAGTTATTAACTACTTGAATAGTTCCAATGTCCTCAAAGTACATTCCCACTGCGTTATCGAGTTGGTTTATCGAAATGCGGTTTTCTGTGAATATTGTAGTAACCTGAGTCACCAACAATGCAATGCAAAGTGATACCACTGGAGATCCCGTGGTACTTCTCCTCTAAGGTTCCGTGATATGCTAGACATTTTAATCTTCGGACCGTATATCTTTAAAAATGAGGAAGGACCGCGTGTTACTGTTACAGATCGCTGCAGACCAATGATCAATGAATATTTTTTGCCGAAAATTGAAGTGACTTGTGGTCGCTAAATGATGGCGCTAAATGCCATACAACTAACGAATCAATGGCTTTATTGAGGGACACGTTCGATTTATTGTTGCCGTGGGCAACATTTGAAGGGAATGATTTTTAAAAATTGAATGGCATGAACCAAGATCACCCTTTAGAATTAAATGACATAACTAGGTTCTCGTCAAAAATCCATATAACGGTAGTTTTGACATTAAGTATGTAACATAGATAAATAATCGAAAGAAATCGCTAGCTGAGTCGATCTAGCCATGTCTGTCTGTCCGTCCGTCTGTCCGTCTGTGTGTCACCGATGTTTGGGCCTTATATTTTGAGCCAGAGTGTTGAAATTTTGTATATAGACTCTCTCGAAAAACGTAGTTTTTGGTTGAACCGTAAGGAATTTTGAAAAAATTTCTAAACAACATATATAGAGAATCTTAATATCTATATTTCTTTCATATAAAGTTGTTTGCCACGCCTACTTTTGTAGGGGCGTTTTAGCAGGAGAAAAATCTTGTCTTTTGTAGAACCATAAAAGTGTTCTATAAACTCTCTGATCAATTTGTTGTGAAAACATCATTTTCTATATTTAATCCCCATCGTGCTTTAAGCAATGTCCACATTTTGTGGATTTTAGTTTTACAGATAGGATGGGGTAGGGTATTCAACGATCCACACAGCGGATTGTAGCCTTCTCATACGTTATTCTTTTTGTTTTGACGTGGCAAGGGGCTCCCGTAACCTAATTTATTATTGAAATAAAACCAAACTAAATTGATAAGCTATTAGAATTGTCTCTATTGTTTTGTATCAAATATTTTATTCAGCAATTTAAGTATCAGTGCAGCAATACAAGAACGATAATTTCCCAGACGATGAGCGTAACTGCAACCAATGGCTTTGGTTAGATACAAACATTTCTGATGGAAGTCGGGTCTCCTGAGAAGATTCTGTGAAAACATTATGTAATAAAAAAAAACTGCGGCAACAGACAATACCTTGATACTTACGTTCAAATGATGAGTTTCCATGTTTCGGTGAATGTGCAATAGATATCATATCCCTGGGCTTACGGATAAGAACCTTTCCCACGCCTTTGCACATGTGCAACACTTCATGATTACTTAATTGTTGTATGAAGTCTTCATGTAGATAAGGTGTAGAAGAGATCCATTTTCGTACATCCTCGAAGTCATTTAGTAAAGCAAGAGCACCATGAGTGGTAAATTTTATTCGCTGAGAAAATATATAATCAATCCACGCTTCACATATTAGCTTAAGGATCAATTCCAATATAGCAATATCGTTGGTAGCTTTCAATGCAGGTAAAAAAATTTGATCTAAAACAAATGTAACATATGAGCTCTTCGATTCATCACAATAGTTCTGTTGCCAATGCTTTTGAGGTGGAAAACAAAGAGAGAAGTTTGCAAGGCTAAGTGTTCTGCAGACTGAGGATAATATGTTGATGCATTCATCACGAGTATTCTGTGGAACCAAAAAGGGTATACATAAAAAAAATTGATTCAATTCTCATATAAATTTATATAGTTTATCCAACAGCAACAACAATTATTAGGAGTATTAGTCAATATGATGGTATTTCCAACCATGCTATTCCTTTACTTTCTTTTACAATTCGTATAAGCAAAAATAAAATACGTTCCGTTATAGTCAACAGATTTTTCAATTGGCTACCATTAGCATATACATTGGGAATAAGGTGTTCGAATTTAAATTTATTAATTTTTTACGTAACTTACAGAATGGAAAACCATTGGATTTCGAAAGTGATGTTTTAGTTTTAGGCTGTTTTAATCTAGTTCTTGTGGTACCTACCCGCAATTTTAAAATGTTGGCCTTTATTTCCAGAACAAGTTTGGCTCTTAAAGATATGCAAACTGTCATTAAAACATCAGCACCTTCGATCATAAGTTTTGGAGATTCAATCAAAGAAAGTATGTCTAAGCATTCCCTTACATCGTAATTAAGTATCTGGAAAACAACATCTATAATCCATTGCGAAGATTGAAGCTTTGATTGCTCGCTAACCCAAATTCGCATTGAATGTATTGAATGATCTGAAATATAAAAACAAATTAATAAGTTACAATCTTTAGCTTTAAAAATGTAGAAAGAAGGATCTGACTAGCCCTGCACATCATAACAGATTAAATACTGTCAGAATGAAAATGTTCAGATATTTGATAATTGAACATTTTCACGAGTGGGGGGGAGTGGGGTAAAGGCGGTTATGCGGAAGAAAATTGTGATTTTTCGTTATTAGACATAATGGAAATTCCGTTAAGAGATAATGCTTATAAAACATTGCTAAAAATGTCAATGTTAACGTATGATTTCAGTGTTGTTCAAGTTTATTACTGAAAACACCACAAAAAGTGGACGTGGCAAAAATCTTTATATAAATAAAATATACATAATACGATTGTCTAAATATGTTGCTCAGCAACTTTTTCAAAATTATTTACGGTTTGGCCAAAAATTACGTTTTTCTTAAAAGGGGGCGGATTTCAAATTTTTTTACACTTGTTCTGCTGGGAGATAAAAAGAGCACGTGTACCAAATTTCAACCTTCTACCTCAAAATTTAAGGCCCAAAAACTGGTGACGTACGGACGGACGGTCGGACGGATGGACAGACATGGCTAAATCGACTCAGCCAGCGACAAAAAAAAAGTTTTTCTATTGCAAATGCCTTGGGATGGGGTATAAAAATGGTTTTTGTAGAAAAACGCCCCCAAAAAGTGAGCGTAGGTCAAAATGACCTATGAAAAAAATGTTTATATTACCAAAAAGTGGACAAGGCAAAATTTCATATGAACAAAATATAGATATTCAGATTGTCTAAATATCTTTTTACAAAAAGTTTTTTTTTTTAATTCTTAACCGTCTAACCAAATATATGAGAAGGCTACAATCCGCTGTGCGGATCGTTGAATACCCTATCCCATCCTATCTGTAAAACTAAAATCCACAAAAAAGTGGGCATGGCTAAAAACACAATGTGGATAAAATAGAAAAAAATGATGACAACAAATTCTTCAGACTGCTTATAGCACACTTTTACAGTTCTACAAAAGACAAGGTTTTCTCCTGCATATGTTATGGGGTAGTGTATAAAAATGGTTTTTATATAAAAACGAAAAACGCGCCCAAAAAGTGGGCGTGGGTTAAAATAGTGAATAGACGAAATGTTTATAGTAATATTATTAATGATTCTGCATCAAAAAAAGTTTCGAAAAATTTTAAATTTGACCGAAAAAAGTTTTTTATTGAAAACGCCCCCAAAAAGTGGGCGTGGCAAAAAACTTTATATGAGCGCAATATAGATATTAAGATTGTCTAAATATGTTGCTCAGAAACTTTTTTTAAATTCCTTACGGTTTGGCCAAAAACTAAGTTTTTCTTAAGAGGGGGCGTGGGCGGATTTTGAAATTTTTTACACTCCTCTTTTAAGAAAAACTTATTTTTTGCCCAAACCGTAAGAAATTTTGAAAAAGTTTCTGAATAACATATTTAGACAATTTTAATTTTGATTTTGATGCGTTGTTATTTTTAATATTTATATGAACATTTCTCCGCTATTAATAAACAACGAACAACGGTGAGTTAGCACTAACACATCGGTTAACTTGTAATTCTTATCCAAAAAAACATTTGTACAACGGATAACTTAACTCATCGAATTTCGTGTATAATTTAATATATTGATATTAGAGCTCACTATCCGTTAGCTACATAACTCATGTGTTAAGGAGCAGATAGTGATTGATTTTTTATTAATACGCGGGTTCATGTATAGACCATTTTAACCTACGCCCACTTTTTGGGGGCGTTTTTATATAAAACATATGAGAAGGCTACAATACGCTGTGCGGATCGTTGAATACCCTATTCCATACTATCCTATCTTTAAAATGAATATCGCCAAAAAGTAGGAGTGGCTTACAACTTTATGGGGATAAAATTAGAAAATGACATTGTGACAACATACTGTTGTTGACAGTTGATCCAAATCTTTTATGGTTCGACATAAATCGACGTTTATCTGTTGCAAATGCTATGGGGAAGGGCATAAAAACCTTTTTGTTAAGAAAACGCCCCAAAAAGTGGGCGTGGGCTAAAATGATCTATAAACGAATTATTCATGTTAATATTACCAATGATTTTGCATCAAAAGGTTTTTTTTCAAATATTTTAAAATTTGATTGAAAATGTTTTTTTAATGCAAACGCCCCCAAAAACTGAGCGTGGCAAAAGCTCAAAATTTAAGGCCCGAAATTTGGTTACACACAGACGACAGACGGACGGCGGAGGTATAACTATCGAAATTATTTCTCTATGTTACAAACTTAATGTCAAAACTAATATATCCCTATACGGGGTCGGTATACTGTCAGAATTTTACAAGCATGGTACCAATGAGCTGCACCTAAGGCTTATCTCCTTGTTTAACGCCATTTGAGAGACAGGTGTAGCCCCTCAACGATTTAAGGAATCGCTAATTTTTCCAATTCACAAAAAAGGTTCGACCACAGATACAGCTAACTATAGCAGTATTTCTTTTCTAAATACAACATATAAAATATTCACAGCAATAATGCAAAGCCGACTTTAACAAAACAAGTTGCTGAACGAATTACAGGCCGGGTTTAGGCCAGCATACTCAACGATTGATCACTTGTTCGTTCTGAATAGTATCGTTGAATCCTTTTGCCAGCAGGGTAAAAAAAAAACACTACACATTCTTTGTGGCAGCCTTTGACATGATATACCGCAACTCCTTGTTCTACAAACTCTACAATATGGGAATGTTATTTAAATATGGACGTGCTATTCAGAGCCTCTGTAGTGATACTAGATCAGCTGTTTGGAACAGGGAAGTACTATAGGAATGGTTTGAGTCGTGCTCTGGTGTAAGACAGGGCTGTTCTTGAAGCCCAAGTCTTTTCTCACTCTTCATAGAGGACATTACTGAGCTCTTGCCAGGAGGAGAAGTATATGCAGGAGTGCTGATCAAGGCCCTCCTATTCGCAGATGACATAGTGTTGTTGGCCTACCCGCCAGAAGCTTTACAGCGTATGATCCACCGCCTTAGTAACTATTGCAAGTTATGAAAATTGATCGTTAATTTAGATAAATTCAAGGTGATGGTATTCAAAAAAGGAGGAGGAATACCCGGTGCAAATAAAAATTGGTATTATAGAGGCAATGCAAGTGAAGAAATATAAATGCCTAGGGGTACTTGTCACAAAAAATTTTAGTATGAATACTCTTCTTGATTTCCGACTTCCAAAAATAGCAGCTTTACAAGCAATACAAAGTGGAGCTGGATGGTACAAAGAGTGGTTGGCATTAGCTAGAAATTGTAACATACAATTAAATCACGACGATGTAAGGTGTTTGAAGAATCAGCTTTATAGGATCATTGAAGATACCGACGAACAGGAAAGGTCACGGTACTTAGAAGAAGCTGTGGGACCATTACACAGATCTATTCACAGCCGCTTGAACCACAATTTGTTACAGAAAAATTATTTTTGAGATGAGTACAGCATTATTTAAATAGCGATGATCTTGAGACTGCGAGACGAAGTTTCACAACTCAATTATGTACCACACAGTGAAGATCTGCTTAAATTATGCAGAAATCAGAGTTATAAGTCATTAAAAGTACCGTTACATGGATTTTTGGCGAGAACCTAGTTATGTCATTTAATTCGAAAGGGTGATATTGTTTCATGCAATTCAATTTTTAAAAATAATTCCCTTCAAATGTCGCCCACGACTAACTATTAAATAGTCCGCTCTGTGGATCAATTTTTGACCACTCTTTGAAGAATATCGGCATTCAATGTATAGCACGAGTTATGTTGGCTTCCCAAGTTTCAATCGATTCGGGTTTATTGATGTAAGCAATAGATTTTACATATCCCCACAGAAAGCAATCCAATGGTATCAGATCACAAGATCTTGGTGGCCTAAACGCAATATATTGGAGGTCAAAAAACAATTCAAGATGTTAATACATATTTGGTTAAGACTTTCAATGCGCCCGATTGATTGGCATCAATCAACAATTTACATCGCTTACGTCTTGGCACACGGCCTTAGAGGTATATTAAAGCAAAGATTATGAATTCTATACAGATGACGCATTGAGAAAAATAAACAGAAACTTTTGCTCAGTAGCTTCAAGGTACGGGCGGGCGGTGTGCATGAAAACACAGCACGGCCCGCCATAGAACAATTTTGTTTATATGGAGTGCGTCATCTGTATAGAATTCATAATCTTTGATTGTAGTGAAGAAAAATCAACCCTCAACTTATCACACCAAAAGAATTTAGCGACCAGCTGCTAAGTTTCAAGAAAATATCCCATCGACTATGAGATTACCTAATGTGCCAGTGCTGGATATGTTCAAAATAAACATAAGAGAAGGCTACAACCCGCTGTGCGGATCGCTTAATACCCTATCCCACCACATTCAAAAAATTAATGTCCCCAAAATGTGGGCTAATTGTGGATTAAAATGGGCTTAGGGCGTTCATTTCAACTATATTAAAGTTTTTGCATCAAACTGAAAACGCCCCCAAAAACTGGGCGTGGCAAAAAACTTGGTATAGACAATATATAGGTATTGGGATCGTCTAAATATGTTGTTCAGATATTTTCTCAAAATTTCGTACCGTTTGGCCAATAACGACGTTTTTCTGAAAAGTGGGCTTGGCAGTGGGCGGATTTTAAAAATGTGTACACCTTGTACAACGCACAAGGATCCTATATACCTCAAATTCTTGGTCTTCGGCTAATGGTATCAACATTTCAAAAACTCTTAGAGTCCGTCCCTTGACTTTTGTTATACCCTATCCTATAGGTGTATATTATTTTGATACATACATAGTTTTTAATATATTTTCTAACATAGAAAAATAATATATCTAAGTTCCCAAATTAATTAAGCTGTGAAACCCTAAACAAGGTCCAAATATATTTCGGAACCACAACTCTTAACGACATAAAAAATGACAAATGACAGTTGACATTTCAAAATCAATTTTTAACTTTCTTTTACAAAGAGAAAGGTATTGTTTTCCTAAAAAATTTCGGTTAAGCCATGTCTGTCCGTCCGTACGAACGTCACCAGTTTTTGGGCCTTAAATTTTGAGCTAGAATGATGAAATATGGTACACGTGTTCTTTTGAAAGTTTTTTAAAGTTTAAAAAAACATGTAAATCCACTGACTGCAACGCACACTTTTCGCACAGCCGATTGTAGCCTTCTCATATCGTCGCTTGAAAAGCAAACTGTGATATTTCAAAATTCATACATTTTCAGAAAAGCTAGTTTTGTATCACTACGGATGTTTTCTTAAATGTCAAGCGATACTTACGCCCTCACGATGTCAGTTGTAGAGCTATGAGGGTTTGATAGGAAACTTGTATTTTTTGCGAATCGGTCTGTATACTTAACTAAAAATCGCCAAATTTTGACTTATTTCAGTTTGCTTTTCAAGCGACGATTAGTTTTTATTTTGAATTGGTAACTCAACAATTTATTCCGAAGCTTTAATGTCATCCTAACCTTTGTGTGGGAATAGTACTTGAATAAAATAATGGTGAATGAATGATCGATTTGCTAATAATAATAAACTTTTTATAATATAACTTTTCTTTCATTATTAAAATGTCCGTTTTGCTTCAAATGTCCTTCAAATGTCGAATAGTCTTAATAGATTAGGCAGTTTTGTTCAGCTCTAATGTTGTGGTGATCCAGGGTACCAATAAAGTAGGTCCTTCGCTGGCTACCTGCTAGTATTTGTGTTGTATAGTAAAATATTACCCACATAGAAAGGCTACCAATCCCTAATAGAATAAAGTTGTGTTAATCTGCGTTCTATCATAAACACACATCAAAGTTCCTGTCACACTTCCCAATAAAAAAAATAAAAATAAAAATATTTTCGCTCTTGAACTAATTTTTTTTTTTAAATACAGTAACAGGGTTAGTTGTTGAGTTTAAAAAAATGTATTATTTAAAATCAAATCATACCTATTCTATGCAATGTTGATATTTGCTCAGCAACTGCTAATTGACTTGTTGATTTATCTGAGTCCAATAGGTAATTATTATTAAACGTTCTTAAGTGATTGAAAAGAGCACCCCACACATTCCGGTTACATGTTTCATTTGCCTGAAATGTAAGAAAACAAAAGCATTAGTAAAAATTGTATACACTTAGTTATAAATACTGTAGTACTTGAATTAAGAAATCGATTTAAAATATATTTTCTAATAGATGTTTTCATTAAATGTCATTCAGTTTAAAGGTAAGTTAATCGAGGAAACCTTTTACAAGTTGTGTATGAGAAGGCTACAATCCGCTGTGCGAATCGTTTCTCATCTATCTATCTCATCGTTAAAATTAAAACCCCCGAAATGTGGGCTTTATGGCGATGATATACAGAAAATGACATTGTCACAACATATTGTTCAGACAGTTTATCAAAATCTTTTGTGGCTCGATAAAAAAAACCAAGGTATTCTATTGCAAATACCTTGTGGTGGGGTAGGAAAACGCCCCAAAAAGTCGGTGTGCGTGGGTGAAAATCATCTATGTACGAAATGTTCATATTACTATTACGGCAGTATTTGCATCGATTTTTTTTCGAATTTCATTGAAATTTGGACATAAAAAATAAAAAAAAAATAAAATTTTTTTGAAAAGAAAAAGTTTTATTAAAAATAATTGGAAGAAGTTTAACAAGTGATTGTGGAAAAAATATATAAGGAAAAATTAAAGGAACAGCAAAAGAAGAAAAAACGAGTTGTGGGTGCATGACTGGTTCATACGCAACTTTCTCTTTCGTATCGAGTTGGGCTTTAGATCAAATCCCAAGCGTGAGAGAATTTGACTATATTCATAATTTGCGCAAAATACACAATAGGTAATAAACATTCCGATTTTTGATGCTTAATATGATATTAATAATGTCGAAATGTGATTATACGAACGTTTAATCCGAAAGGTAGTTGGGCCAATACCTAATTATTTTGAATTGTTGAAAACAGTAATAGTGGTATCTAAATTAAATTTCACAAAATATTTTGCGAGAAATTGAGAATTTTTTTTATATGGCCTAAATGCAAAAATCCGTTATATGGATTTTCTCAAAAAAACTGGGATGCACTTTTGTTAGAACTAATATTCTTATAGTATATATAAAGTTTAATAAAATAATTAGAGCCGTTTTCGAGAAACAGGTAATGTTAATTACATGGCTAATCGCTCAGTGGCGCGATGGTTAGTGCGATGAACTGCCGCGCAGGAGGTCTGGGTTCGATTCCCAGCCGTTGCAACACCTAAATGATTTTCCACTGGCCCTCCTCTCGTGATGATCTGACAAATCATCCGAGTAGTATCAATTGTCAAGAATAGCTTTTCTCAACTTAGCCGTTCGGAGTCGGCATAAAACAGGAGGTCCCGCCATCGTGCAAGAAGTACATACGCACACATGAATGGTTGTGAGAAAGCTAGGCCCTGGGTACTAACGAGCCTGTTGCGCCAAAAATTTGTATTTGTAATCGCAAAAAATAAAACATTTGAGAAGGCTACAATCCGCTGTGCAGATCGTTGAATACCCTATCCGATCCCATCTGTAAAACTAATATCCCCAAAATGTGGACATGGCTTAAAACAAGATGGGTTTTAAATATAGAAAATGACAATGTCACAACAAATTTTACGGTTCTACAAAAGACAATGTTTTTTTTCTCCTACATATGTTATGCGGTAGTGTATAAAAATGGTTTTTATATAAAAACGCCCCCAAAAAGTGATGGTGCTTAAGGATAGTGATGCGATTATAATATGAGGACCCAAGCGTTCTCACTCTAGCATCTCACTAACAACTACTACTCTCACCTCCACGCTGCGCTGGTAACTGGTGGGTGCCTAGTACCTCGACTGGAGATGGGGTATTGAACCCCTGTGGAAGGTCGTTGGTGGCAGCAAACGAGAGAGGGGGAGGAGTGTCCTCTCAGTAAGGCACTCACTCTCAGGCGGAGGAATTCCCTAGATGGAGTCAACGGTGGCGCCTACAGCTCCAGTTTGATCGAACTGGTAGTGAAATCCCTATATGAGCTGCTTCGACATATTTGAACACCAGGTCTATAGGGATTTCCAATACTGAGCCAGGGTATTGGAAAAGAGTTGGTGGCGGAGGAGCCCTCAATGGGTCAACGGCAGCGCTCATACCCCAAAAATGGGCTAATGACATCGGTACTTTTTCCGGCCCGCTGTCCTAGGGTCAAAACAAGGGCCTGGCCCTCCAGGTTGGGGGTTATGCTTTGGGTTAACTACCCATCCACGAAAAAAAAAATGTTGTTACGAAGCAACCAAAAGCCTCGGAAAGGACTGATATTATTGTTGACGACCATGCTAAACGAAAAAAGGACAACGAGGTTCGCGAACAACTAGCGGAAGCCCTAAACTGCTACAAAGCAGACATTATTGCCATCCAGGAAATACGATGGGATGGGCCGGGCAAAAAGAGGATGAAAAACTGTGACATCTACTATGGACCGCGTTACAGTGAGCAGAAACAGCGACTATTTGGATGCGGATTTGTTATAGGTGCCAGACTTAGGCAAGAAGTCTTATGTTTTCAAGACATTAGCGAACGCATTGTAACAATCCGCATCAAGGCCAAAACCTAAGAGCGACTACCAAAGTACGATGTTAAAATCGTGCTGGGAGATTTTAACGCAAAGGTAGGAAGAGAAGATATCTTAAGCAGTACTGTCGGAAAACATAGCCTACACGACAACACGTCTGGTAACGGACATAGGCTAATTGACTTCGCTACGAAACGAAATGCCACTATAGCCAGCACACGGTTTCCTCACCTCGATATCCACAAGGGGACATGGCGGTCTCCAGATCAACGATCAGTCAACCAAATTGATCACATTGCGATAGATAAGAGGCACGCATCCAGTATTTTGGATGTCCGAACATTCCGAGGAGCTAACATCGACTCGGATCACTACCTTGTTGTAGCCAAAGTAACGATACGGATATCCACCACGCCACAAAAAAACAGAAATACTGTAAAAAAAAATTTAATGTTGAAAGACTGAAATCGCAAGAGACCGCCAAGACTTTCGCGCAACGCGTATCCCTTAACCTCTCGACTCACAACATACCACCAGCATCTAATGTCGAAGAACAATGGCAACGCCATTAGATCAGCCGCAACTGATGTGCTAGGTTTCTCGCGGCCACCAGCAAGAAACCCCTGGTTTGATGAGGAATGCCGACAGATGCTCGCAGCCAAGAACAAGGCCTACAGGGCTAAGCTGCAGGTGAAGACGAGAGCTGCCATTGAGCTCTATAGGCAAAGATGAAGGGAAGAACATCGGCTTTTCAAAAAGAAGAAAAAGAGCAAGAAAAGCGCGCGATCGAGGATATAGAGAGGTGTCACTCCAGGAACGATGTTCGCAAGTTTTACCAAAGTGTAAAACGTCAAAGCCAAGGCCACAAGGCTCGAACAGAATCCTGTCGAGATGAACAAGGAAATATCGTAGTTGAGACACAGTCGATGCTGAGGATATGGAAGAACCACTTCTGCAGACTATTAAACGGCGATGACGAACAACATTCCGCTGTCAGGCAGAACGACCCATTAAATATTGGCAACGACAGCGAAAACTGCCAACCACCCGACCTAAGTGAATTGAGGATAGCTATATATAAACTCAAGCTTAATAAGGCCGCCGGAAATGACGGACTTCCCGCTGAGCTTTATAAAGCTGGCGGAGATGACTTGGTAAGCAACATCCACCAACTCATAAGGGAAATCTGGTCGGCTGAAAGCACGCCTGAAGAATGGAACCTCAGCATCGTTTGCCCGATCCACAAAAAAGGAGACCCTCTGAATTGCGCCAACTACAGAGGCATAAGTCTACTCAACATCGCTTACAAGATCCTATCTGCCGTAATATGTGAACGTTTGAAACCGTTTACCAACAACCTGATCGGACCTTATCAGTGTGGTTTTAGGCCAGGAAAGTCTACAATCGATCAAATTTTCACACTTCGGCAGATCCTGGAAGAAACCCAAGAAGTCCAAATCGATACCCACCACCTATTTATCGATTTCAAAGCCGCATACGACAGCATTTATAGAGACGAACTATACAGAGCCATGTCTAGTTTTGGTATACCGCCCAAACTCGTCCGTTTGTGTAGGATGACGATGGAGAATTCTCGCTGCACCATCAGGGTCGGAAACGACCTCACCGACACATTCGATACCAAAAAAGGATTTAGGCAAGGCGATGCGCTGTAATGTGACTTCTTCAATTTGATTCTTGAGAGGATTGTGCAAAACTCCCGAGCCAACACCAGTGGCACAATTTTCCAAAAATCGGTGCAACTACTAGCATACGCCGACGATATTGACATCATTGGTAGGACTCAACGTGATGTCATAGCCACGTTTGCTAGTATAGAGAAGGAAGCGGCAAAAATGGGTTTAGCAGTAAATGAGGGTAAGACAAAGTATATGCTGTCAACACGAAAGGACACACAACATCGACGAATTGGACAGAACGTCACCATTGACAGATATAACTTTGAGGTAGTACGGGACTTTGTCTACCTCGGCTCCGCTATTAACTCTGACAACAACATCTCGTCTGAAATCAAACGAAGAATTTCTCTTGCCAATCGCTATTTCTTCGGGCTAAGAAGACAATTTAATAGTAAAGCCCTCACTCGAACTACTAAGGAGATCCTATATAAGACCCTGATCATCCCAGTCCTGCTCTACGGCGCTGAAGAATGGACCGTTTCAAAAGCGGATGAAGAAATCCTTGGTCGATTCGAGAAAAAAATTCTTCGGAAAATCTTCGGTCCCGTTTGCGTTGACGGGCTATGGAGACGAAGATATTTTTTAAAATTTGAACAGAAAAAGTTTTTTTTTTTATTGAAAACGCCCCCAAAAAGTGGGAGTGGCAAAAAACTTTAAATGGACGAAATATAGATATTGAGATGTGAGGGTTTACCAGGCATTTTAGGCTAAGAAGAAAACATACACATTGGGCTTTTAAAGCGTCTAGTTTATGTAGTACGAATGGTTGCCAATGCTACCGCCAATGTCCTTTGTAAATGCAGAAACTATACATGACTGTGTTGGATGCTGAGTTCTTATCCAGTCAACAGTTTACGGTAAAGGTGAAAATATATAGATTAATTGTCGTTTAGAGAGTGACAAATATAAGCTATGCGTTTTTATACCCTATCCCAAGGGGTATATTAGTTTTGACATTAAGTTTGTAACATAGAGAAATAATTTCGATAGATATACCTCAAAGTATATGGATCGATTCAGAATCGCTAGCTGAGTCGATCTAGCCATGCTTGTCTGTCCGTCCGCCCGTCTGTCTTAAATTTTGAGCTAGAATGTTTAAATTTGAAATATAGACTCTCTGGCCGACGAAGCAGAACAAGTGTAAATATTTTTGAAATCCGCCCACTGCCACACCCTCTTTTTAGAAAAACGTAGTTTTTAGCCAAACCTTAAGGAATTTTAAAAAAAGTGTCCGAGAAATATATTTAGAGAAACTTAATATCTATATTTCTGCTATACCAATTTTTTTGCCATGCCCACTTTTAGGGGGTGTTTGCATTAAAAAAACCCTTTTCAGTAAATTTTTAAAATATTTGAAAAAAAATGTTGATGCAAAATCATTTGTAATATTAACATGAATATTTCGTTTATAGATCATTTTAGCCCACGCCCACTTTTGGGGGCGTTTTCTTAACAAAACGATTTTTATGCCCTACCCCATAGCATATGCAATAGATAAACGTCGATTTATGTCGAACCATAAAAGATTTTGATAAACTGTGTGAGTATATTGTCACAACTCATTTTCTAGTTTTATCCCCATAAAGGTGTTAGCCACGCCTACTTTTTGGGGATATTAGTTTTAAAGATAGGATAGGATGGGATAGGGTTATCAACGATCCGCACAGCGTATTGTAGCCTTCCCATATGTTTTTGAAAGTCATTCAGCCGCAAACCTATACGAGAATCTTAAAAATACTTTACTGAGTCGTCACTCATTTAGCATTGAGAGTCGAATTAAGAAACTAATTTCTGATAAGGAAATTGGAGACAATAAGCCAAGTAAGTTTGTTAGGAGGTTAAAAGTTCTGGCAAGAAATATAGCTCTTACTCCCCAAGGTGAATCTGATTTCAATAAAGTTTTGTTAAAGATAAATTGAGTAAATTGATTTTTTATTAATCGACACAGGTGTTGATTTGCCCGGTATACCGTTAGACATATTTAAATTAAAAACTACCAAACAAACTGCTAATATTTGTTTGGCAGCAGCGAATGGAACACATAGTCCTACCTTTGAGAGCAAGTTATTAGTGTTGTATTTAGGACTCAATCCAAGCAAATATCGCTCCGCAAAGCTTCAATTTGATCGCATGGTTGAGCTGAATATATGCTGGCCATTGTGTTCCCCAGTTTCTTATCCACTACATTTTGGACTAAAAAGGATAGTGTCAACTTTGTGGGAATTATAGGCGTCTTAATGCCGTCGCTATTCCAGATCGGTATCCCTATACCACATATTCGTGCTTGTAGGATGTGAAGTATATTCTAAAATTGATTTGTCCAGAGCCCATCATCAAATACCGATCATTGCGGAACCATAATAACCCCTTTTGGGCTATATTAGTTTCTGCGAATGGGATTTAGTCTTTGGAATGCGAGAAAGACAAAGACCAAAGACTAAAACCCATACGCGGAAACTAATATAGGCCAAAAGGGTTTATTACGGCTCCGCATCGATCAGTATTTGATGATAGGCTCTGAACAAATCAATTTCAGAATATACTTTACATCCTACAAGCACGTATATGTGGTATAGGGATACCGATCCGGAATAGCAACGGCATTTATATTGACTGCCAGCCGCAATGGAGAAGAAAACATAGAACATTTGCAGTTAATATTTGAGAGGTTATCGAAGTTTGGGTAAATTTGGTAGTAAGGATTTTTTCCAAAGATGGCCTCCTTCCTTCACGAAGAAGGGTTAATGCTATTTTGGAACATATGTTGATTAATCTTCTCCACAGAAGCTCTCCAAAGCTTAGCTTACCTTTTCCTGGCCCAGTTGTTGCCGAACAAAATTTGATAAAATTAAACAAGTCCTTGCAAATGTCATCTTATTAGTACACCCCAGAGATGATGCACCCTTGAGTATTACAACAGATGCATCTAATTCTGCTGTAGGAACCGTTCACCAACAATATTTTAACAAACGTTGGCAACCCCTGGCATTTTTCTCTAAGAAAATTTCTACTCAGCATTCGATCGCGAACTTTTGAAACACTTTGTTGAGGGACGGTATTTCGTAGTGGATACAGACCACAAGCCTCTCACTACGGCTATATGTTCAAAAACAGATCGAAGTCTGAGACAAACTCGCCATCTCAATTCACCGATAAGTTATATCACATTAGCGGGAAGCAGAATGTTGTAGACGATTTGCTTTCGTGCAAATAAACAATAAAGAGAACAAAAGTAATCACATTAAGCTTGAATTAAATAAATATACTTAAAATATCTTTAATGGCTAGGTGTAATACATAACCAATTGGAATGATGAACACGCCTTTTCTTGGTTGGGATACGTGTGGCTCATAAAGAAGATTGATCACATTGCGATAGACAAGAGACACGCATCCAGTATTTTGAATGTCCGAACATTCCGAGGATCGAACATCAACTCGGACCACTACCTTGTTGCAGCCAAGGTAAGAATGCGGATATCCACCACGCCACAACATGATCCAGCCGCTGGAAATGACTTAGATAGTAACATCCACCAAACCAAATCTGATCGGATGAAAGTATGCCTGAAGAATGGAACCTCAGTATCGTTTTTCCGATACACTGCGCCAATTACAGAGGCATAAGTCTCCCCAACATCGTCTACAAGATCCTATCTGCCGTAATATGTGAATGCCTGAAAACGTTTACCAACAACCTGATCGGCCCTTATCATTGTGGTTTTAGGCCAAAAAGGCCACATCTGATCAAATATTCACACTTCGGTAGATCCTGGAAAAAAACCTTAGAAGTGCAAATCGATATACACGAACTATTCATCTGTTTCAAAACCACATAAGACAGCATTTATAGAGACGAACTATACAGAGCCATGTATAGTTTTGGTATACCTCCCAAACTCGTCCGTCTGTGTCTGATGGAGAATTCTTGGAAACGAACTCACCAACGCATTCGATACCAAAAAGACTTCTTTATGCTATACTTTATTAAGAATAGTATTATGCAAAACTCCCGAGACAACACCAGGGGCACAATCTTCCAAAAATCGGTGCCACTAATAGCACTACTTACTAGGTTAAGACTAAGTATATGCTGTCAACACGAAAGGACACACAACATCGACGAATTGGACAGAACGTCACAATTGATAGATATAACTTTGGGGTAGTACGGGACCTTGTCTACCTCGGCTCCGCTATTAACTCTGACAACAACATCTCGTCAGAAATTAAACGAAGAATTACTCTTGCCAACCACTGTTTCTTCGAACTAAGAATGCAATTCAGTAGTTATATACTTACTTGAACTACTAAGGAGATTCTATATAAGACCCTGATCATTGCAGTCCTGCTCTACGGCTCTGAAGCAGGGACAGTATCAAGAGTGGATTGAGAAATCCTTGGTCGATTTGAGAAGAAATTTCTTCAAAAAATATTCGGTCCCGTTTGCGTTGACGGGCTATGTTGACAATGATTCAACCAAGAACTATACGAGCTGTACGGCGACATGACACTAGTCAAAAACCTACGCATTGGACATTTAAGATGTCTAGGACATGTAAAACGAATAGACACAAATACTCCGGCTACTAACTTGTGTGTAAGATATTGTCGTCTGACAGACTAACTCCTGTTATCGGGAAGTTTTTCGCATTAAGTATCAGGATGACACTTTATGATAAAACAGATAATCAAACTGTCATTATAAATAAATAAATAAATTTTAAACTAATAACCATCACATTTGCAAGAATTTGGTAGAGACTTTGCAAGAGTTTGGGCATAGTATGTAAAAAAAAAAACTACCAAAATTTAGCCAGTTACGATTCTGCACACAGTGCTTAGCTATCAAATGGCGGATTGTTAAGTAACAATTTCTTGTTACTTTGATTTAAGTATATTATTTAATTTTTTTGTTATTAAGTATTTACCATATTTTCTCCAAGGTTTTCCATCGCTACACGAGTTTGCTTTGAATATGATGATGTAATCAGTGTTATACGAAACATTTGGTCCCACACATTATTTGAAACGAATATCGACAGTATTTCACTAAGCGCTTTAATAGTTGAGTGAATAGGCTCTTCAGTTTCTATATCATGTTTATAATAATGAAATACAACATATTACGAATTTTTGTTATAAGTTATACATACCAACAAAACCCTCGGAAAATATCCACTTTCGTATAGAGTCAACATATGTCAGTGAATAACAGGACATAGGAATTTCAATCCACCAAAGTATGACGTGATCTAACACTGTACTAATAGCGGTCCATATAGTTTTTAGTGCATCCTTTAAAGGTTTCTGAGAATGAGTTGGGTTTTCTATTTCACAAAATACGTTAAAACCGATTAGTAATGAATGAAATTACAAATTGCTAGATATAACTTTTATAGAATTGGTAAGGACTGCCTGGTTAGAGTCCGATTGAAGGGGGGATATTATAACCCTATATTCTGTGTTCACTAGAATATGCAAAATTTTAATTCAATTTTTAAGGCTGAACTATAATAGAAGCTGGTTGCGGACGACCACTTCCGTAACTGTGCGAAGGCGAACACATGCAATTTGTATTGTACGACCATAACAGCTTTTCGCTTCGATTCGTTCAGTTTTCGTTCACTTTTGCTCACTTACAAAAAAGCGAATTGATTCGCTCTTTCTCTTTCTTTTGTTCTTTCATACACAAATTTTACATTTCACTTCAACAGCTGTGTACATTTAAATTTGTATGTTCCTAAGCAACGAAATTTTGTTTTTATTGTTTGCAATTCCATTCTCAAAAGTCTATTATGGGCAACTTGAGTAATTGAGAGTACTGAAGATAACTTAACTTAGAATTTTGACATTAGCTTCCGATTGCTTCCGTCTATTATAGTTCAGCCTTTAATATTTGTCTTTGAAAAATTCTGACCTGACATATAAAGTTTTTAGCAAAGCTTACCACTAATTGTAGTAAGTGTTAACCTTAATTGTGTTATCTATTTATATTATTTTAAGGATATTTTTTCGTTTTTTAGATTTTGGACTATATAAGCACCCTAATTTTTAGCGCACTTCTGTTGCTGTTAGGTTATGTATTATGTTAAATTAATTAAATAATTAATCCTAAAATAATAAAGACATTAATAAAAATAATTGACCGTTAACTATTTAAAACTAATGTAAACTCACTCATGTATTAATTAAAAAGTACATGTAAGCAGATAAAAGATAATAATTATTTTTAAAAAAAATACTTCAATATACAATGATTTAAAATGAAAGGATTTAATGGTTATTAAAAAAAACGCATATCTCAATTTATCGCCACTAGTCTCTTTCGCTGTATCTCTCGTGTGTGTATCTTATATCTGCAAACAGAAATGTTTTTGAGATATCAGGTTTGTTGGTTGATGATAATCAAATGTAGATGGCGCTCGACAGTGCCATAGTTAACATTCGGCCATTCAAACATATAATCGCCCTCGATTACTCCATCTCGAAAACATCAAAACGACCTGGCCTCTTTCTTATCCTTTTCGTTCGTTCATCTGCTGATGTTTTAGGCATAACTACGTCAGTATCGACACTTTCTTCTCCACTTGCCTGCTCATCTCCAATTTGTACTCGCTTCATATCATCCACAGCTTCTTTACCATCATAAAATCTCTATGACCTCTGCATTTCTCGGACATCTTGAACACGGTATCGGCCTCCCTGCAAAACCTCTGTGACGACGTATGGGCCCTTATATTTAGGCAATAACTTGTGAGAATCTTCAGTAGCACCGAAAGCACGTTTTACCATAACGAAGTCTCCAGGTAGGTATTTATTTGCTGAACACCTCTTACTATTGTACAGCTTATGCTGATATGCTTGATTTTCCTTAATAATATCACTCAGATTTTTTCTGACTTCTTGTACATTTGTGGAAAGTTGACCTTTGTTGAACTCGTCGTCAATTGGATTTCCATCGATGCCTCTTGGATCATAATTAAAAAGAATCTCAAACGGTGTTTTCTTCAAAGTCGCATGAATGGTGTTATTTAAGCTCCATTGAACAGCTCGTACGAATTGATCCCAATCAGAACCATTATCCTTTTGACTCAATGTTGCTAACATTGGTGTGATACTACGGTTTAATCTTTCGATTTGGCCATTATCCCTCGGTGTTGCGGTCGCATTTTTAATATGTATTATTTTCTTCTCTTTACACATCTTCTTGAATACACCTCCTGTAAAAGAAGTACCCTGTTCGGTAATTAAACGTGTTGGTGCTCCAAATGTACTAATTACATCTTCGAAAACTCTTACAGTGGTGTGTGCTTTAACATCTCGTACAGCTCTCAGAATGCAAAATTTGGTAAAACCATCGATGATCGCTAACACATATTGATTTCCTCTGGAACTTCGAACAAATGGACCCAGATGGTGCTATTGACTATTGAATGCAGGAATCCTTGCTTTTTACCACCTGGTTGCTTGTGATAAAGACATTCTATACATAGAATAAATCCTTTTACATACCTTCGCATTCTAGGAAACCTGTACTTCTCTTTAATATTCGCAATCGTCTTGTCAAACGCAACATGTCCTAGCTTATTATGGCAGTTTGTAACAATTTGACTTCTGGCTCTTTTAGGAACATACCATTTTAAGTTGTCACTTTCCTTTTTAAAAACTCGACCATCGTTTAACTCGTATTCATCATGAATTTGTTTCTCAGCCTTGTCCAATTGTTTCGTCCTCTTGAGTACCTCAGCTATCTCGGAAATTCTCGGATAACTCTTCTGCAACATAAATAACCAATCATATCCATCTAGTATGGAATAAAGACAAACTAGCTCTGCAACCGTCTCAGTATCTTCGGGTTCACAGAAGGGATTATGGCTAAGTGCATCTGCATGTCTCATTCGGTCTCCTGGTCGGTGTTGTATATCGAAATTATACTCCATGAGCTTCAACCACCATCTCCCGATTCGAGGAATCAGATGCCTCTTTGTTAAAGAACTCCGAACAGCATTGCAATCTGTAATAATTACGAACTTCAATCCGATTAAGTAAACTCAAAATTTTTCAAAACCCATACAACCGCTAGTGCCTCAAGTTCTGTCGAATGGTATCTTGACTCTTTTTTGGTCGTCTGCCTGCTACAATACGCTACTGGATGCATTTTATTATCATTTTGAAGTTGTAATAATACGCCTCGTAAACCATCCTTACAAGCATCAGTGTGTTCTTCGTTTTTCTCTTCTGATGAATACAAAGATAAAACAGGTCGCTCCATCAATTTCAATAGCTCAAAACTAGAATTCTCAACATTTGTCCAAGTCCATTTTACATCTTTTCTTGTTAGTAGCGTTAGCGGTTTAACAATCAATGCATATTCTTTAATGAATGAACGGAAAAAGCTCGTCAAACCGATAAACTGTCTAACCTGATGAACATTCTGCGGTGGTAAGAACTAAGCTACGCTATCTATTTTAATTGTATTAGGCTTAACAATTCCATTACCAATCTCATACCCAAGATACTCAACTGTGTTGTACATAAACTTACACTTGGTTGGGTTAAGTTTCAAATCAGTTCGCGGAAATCGAAAATCTTAGTCAAGTTCTCCATTGCCTCTTCTTCGTTTTCAGCCAAAATATCATCAAAATAGGCTAAAGCAATCGTGTATCTCAAAGGACCAAGGATTTTATTGACGAGACGCTGAAACGTTGGTGGACCATTACAACACCAAATGGCATTCGTAGAAACTCAAATTGTCCGTCGGGCGTTACGAAAGCTGTAACATGGCCAGATTTAGAACTAACAGGTATCTGGTAATAACCGCTTTTCATGTCAAGTATTGAAAACCATCTTTTATTACTTAAGCTGTCAATCTGATCGTTTAGAATCGGAAGTGGATATTTTACTCTTTTTATACCCTATCCCATAGGGGGGTATATTAGTTTTGATACTTAGTTTGTAACATAGAGAAATAATTTTGCTACATATACCTCAAAGTATATGGATCGACTAGCTGAGTCGAATTAGCCATGTCTGTCTGTCCGTCCGTCCGTCCGTCCGTCTGTCTGTTCGTCAGCGGTTTTTGGGCCTTAAATTTTGAGCTAGGATAATGAAATTTGGTATATAGGATCCTCGTCCGTGCCACCAGAACAAGTGTAAAAATTTTTGAAATCCGCCCACTGCCACGCCCCCTTTTAAGGAAAACTTTTTTTTTGGCCAAACCATAAGGAATTTCAAAAAAGTGTCTGAGTAGCATATTTAGACAATCTTAATATCTATATTTCGTTCATACAAAGTTTTTTGCCACGCCCACTTTTTGGGGGCGTTTTTAGTAAAAAACGCTTTTTGTCCAAATTTTAAAACTTTCGAAAACAATTTTGATGCAAATACTTCCGAAATGGTAATATAAACATTTTGTCCATAGATAATTTTCACCTACGCCCACATTTTGGGGGCGTTTTCTTACAAAAACCATTTGTATACCCCATCCCAAGGCATTAGCAATAGAAATACGTTGTTTTTTGTCGAACCACACAAGATTTTGAGAAACTGTCTGAGCAATATATTGTGACAATGTCATTTTCTGTATTTCATCGCCATAAGGCCTATATTTTGAGGATATTAATTTAAAGGATGGGATGGGATAGGGTATTCAACGATCCGCATAGCGGATTGTAGCCTCTCATATGTTTCGTCAACTTTTTGAGCCACGGTAGTCAATACAAACACGATTACTTCCATTCTTCTTCGTGACAATTAGTATTGGACTCGAATAGTTAGATACCGAATCTTGGATTATACCAGCAGCTTTCATCTCCTCCATCTCACCTCTCAAAAACTGTCTTTCACTATGACTCAGCCGATAAGTTCGATAAACCACATGGACATCTGAATTAAGCTCAATGTCAAATCACTTCCTTTGTACAACCCAACTCTTTCATATTTATTGCAAAACAATCTCGGTAATCCTTCAGTATAGTTAATAATTTGTCTCTAGTGTTTGTAGAAACTTGGGGATTTATATCAAGGCTTTCCAAAAACGACATTTCGACAACAGATAACAATGCAGTGTACTCACATTTTTCTTGGCTTCCAAAATCTTCCTAACAGACATTCGAATCTTCAACGCATGGTTTTCCTCGTGCTATAGTAACTCCCTTCTTAAAAACGATCTCCTTTAAACTCATATTAAAAACTGGAATGTTAACGTCATCATTAATATTCACAACGCAACTAAGAATTAATGACCATCCACGATTCCAACCTCCTTTGATGAAAATATCTGAATCTGTTTCGATGTCAGCACACGCAGTAATAAATCCGATGTAACCCGCTGGAATGACGGTTTCCTCTTTTGCCCATAATTTAATCTCCTGCCTTGGTAAAGGTGGAACTACCAAATCCTTGAAACACTCCACGTCCTAAATTTGTCGCTCCTCAAAAACTCGAATGTTATTTCCACGCTTCACGATGGTAATGTACTCATTTTCGGTAAACGATTGTCCAATCAAAAGTGGAATCTGCAGAAATTCATCTGGTACAACATGTATTTTCACTTTTGCCTCTGCTTGGTCGACCTGCAAACTAGCCTCGAAAATTCCCAATGAAGTCAGTCTTCCATTACCAACTCCGCAAATTGTTTGTGAAATCTGATCATATTTTTAGTTTTCTCGCATATGAATCTTTTAGCATAATACATTTGCTACCACTATCAATGTGCACCTTCACTTCATGTCCATTAAATTTTGGTAGTATTTTAAAACTTTAGATGGACCCTCAGAAGAACTTACAAGCGTAGTTTTGTGTGCTGTTTCAGTTTTGCCAACATTTGGTGCTGTACTCGGAGCACAGTCATTCTTGCTTTCTGGACAGTTCTTAATCATGTGACCTGATTTACCACAACGAATACAGATAATCTGCACTTTGCACTCACTCTTATAATGCCCAGGAGATAGGCATCGAAAACATTTAATTTCTTCTTTTGGCTTACCTTTTGCGCAGAACTCCTCCTTGTGCCCATTATTTGTGAATGCATTTCAATATCTCTTACAACTTTGCTGGTATTCCCATGTGTACGACACAGCAGAAATTACTTCAACTCTCTCGATGTTATACCGTCAATGATTTGTGTTTTAATCTCTGCAAAACTCAATTTGAGATCATAGCACAATCGCAGTTTGTCGAAAAAGTAGTTAATGAAATCTTCGCCACTTCGTTGCTTTTGTTCGAGTAACATCCTCCATCTATCGGCAATATCCAAAGGACTGGTGAACGTTTTCTCGTACTCCATTTGAAATTCATTCCAATTGTTCGCTAATATCTTCAAAGCATAAGACTTCTTGCTCACTGTTTCTACTCACTAGAACACTGTCCAAAGTATAGTCAAAGTTACAACGACTGGGCATTGCCAAGTCAATGTCGATCAGAGTTTGTTCTCGTTCTACAACATCTAATCATGCTTGTGCATCCACTAAAACTTAATTGGGTATTTCAGCTTTTCATTTGTCGCAAGCATTGCACTATCACAGGTTTTATAAATCTTTAGTAATTTTCTGAAGTATTCATGAGGCATTGAATTAAATTCCTGCTTGTAGTCGATACAAGGCATGCTATGACTTCGCTTCTACTTGAATGAAGTACTGTAATCACAGTTTACACTATCAGCTAGTGCTTGGTACCTATTATTTCCTTGTTACACCTATTTGGTTCATCTGGTATGATTTTGTTAGACGAACAGTACTGATTTAATCGGATCGCGATTATTTTTGTGAATTGCATGTAATTGGCCTGTATTTGTCAGGATCGTTGCATGGCTCTTCCTTCCGTACGTGGGGATGGCGCCCACCGTCACCCCCACTTTTCAGTAAAACTTTGTTTTTGGCCAAACGGTAAAGAATTTTGAAAATGTGTCTGAATAACATAGTTAGATAATCTCAATATACACTAGTCGGCATAAGTATTTTGACGAAATAAAAATCGTGCATTTTTGAGTTTAACTTCTAAATGGCTTGACAAGAATTCATGTTTATTTTTTCATTTTTAAATATAACTAATACAAACTTAAAAATAGGCAAACAAATATTTTTTCATAGAAGTCAAAAAAGATATAAATTAATTTGTAATTTCGTGTGTTGGCATAAGTATTTTGACAAGTATATAACTCTAAGAAAAAACATTTTAAACTTAACAAAAGTAAATAAATAAAGAAGAATTTAGTAAAATATATAACCTCCTATGGCTTCAATAACTTTTTGAAGGCGTCTCGGTACTGAATCTACTAAATTTTGAAGAATCTCTGGAGATATCTCTTCCCAAAGGGAAGTGACCTCAGAAATCGTCTCCTCTCTGGTTTTATTTAAAGAAACTCTTCTTTTGCGTTTCAAAAGAGACCAGACGTTTTCTATTATATTTAAATCTGGACTTTGAGGTGGCCAGTCCAAAGTGGCAACACCAACATCCTTCAAAAATTTAGTTATCATCCGGGCTTTGTGGCATGGGGCATTGTCGTGTTGCAGGATAAATGATTCACCAATAAGCCTACCTCCGGAAGGAAAGGCATTAACATTTAGGGTTCTTAAATATTGACCTTGGTTCATCGAGTCGGTGATAGGAACCAATTCACCCAGGCCATTATACGCAACACATCCCCAGAACATGACAGAGCCTCCACCATGGCTCACTTTTTGACAAACGGGGCGTCTTTTTTGCCTTTCTAACTTTGGCAATCTAACGTAAAATTTGTTTTTTGATGAGTTATACTCAAAGGAGCTTTCATCTGTCCATAGAACGCTTCTCCAGTACTCCTTTGGCTTGTGCAGATGTTCCTTTGCGAAAGACAGTCTTTTAAGCTTGTTTACCTTTGATATGTACGGCACGTCCTTAGCTTTAAATGTTTTAAAATCTCCTTCCATTAAACGTCGTCGGACAGTGCGCTCACTGATTGGATTCGTTGCCGTCAAATTCCATTGATTTGCAGCAGTGCTCAACGTGCTCAAAACTGTTAAAATATTTACACAAAGTTTCCGTCAAAATACTTATGCCACGTAAAAATTCTTTGTCTGCATGCGTTCTTATCAGCAGAAAGAGAATGCAAAAGGTAAACAATACAAAACTTGGCATGCATAGAGCTAAAAATAGATTCTTTGTTTCGCGCATCATTTTTGCACCGTTGTTTTAACGATACCAAGCAAAGTTAGTCTCAATAGTCACAAAAAGGTTTCGTCAAAATACTTATGCCGCCTAGTGTATATATTTCGTCCATATAAAGTTCGCCGCTTTTTTTTGGGCGTTTGTCGTAAAAATATTTTTTTTCTACAATTTTTTAAAAAAAAAACTAGAAGGGTGTCCAGACTAGTGAGGCATACTCCAAGTGAGAGCGAACTAGGCAATTATATAGTGAAAGAGTGACATATGGTCACTCAATTCTCTTGACCACCTTTTGATAATTCCAAACCTCGAGTTCGATATATGGACGATAACGTTTATGTGTTTATTAAACTCCAATTAAAATAAAAACATATGGAAAGCTACAATCCGCTGTGCGGATCGTTGAATACCCTATCCCATCCTATCTGTAAAACTCTAATCCCCAAAAAGTGGACATGCCTAAAAACACGATGTGGATAAAATAAAGAAAATGACAAATGACAACAATTTCTTCACAAACAAATTCTTCAGACTGCTTACAAAAAACTTTTACGGTTCTACAAAAGACAAGGTTTTCTCCTGCATATGATATGGGGTAGGGTATAAAAATGGTTTTTATATAAAAACGCCCCCAAAAAGTGGGCGTCGGTTAAAATGGTGTATTGACGAAGTGTTCATATTTATATTACTAATGATTCTGCATCAAAAGTTTTTTAGTAAATTTTAAAATTTGACCGAAAAAAGTTTTTTTATTAAAAACGCCCCCAAAAATTGGGCGTGGCAAAAAACTTTATATAAACGAAATACAGATATTCAGATTGTCTAAATATGTTGTTCAGAAAGTTTTTCAAAATTCCTTATGGTTTGGACAAAAAATACGTTTTTCTAAAAAGGGGGCGTGGCAGTGGGCGGATTTCAAAAATGTTTACACTTGTTCTGCTGGGAGCAACAAAGAGCACGTGTACCAAATTTCATCCTTCTAGCTCAAAATTTAAGGCCCAAAAACTGGTGACGTACGGACGGACGGACAGACATGGCTAAATCGACTCAGCTATCGATTCTGAGTCGATCCATATACTTTGAGGTATATGTAGCTAAATTATTTCTCTATGTTACAAACTATGTATCAAAACTAATATACCCCTATGGGATAGGGTATAAACATATGAGAAGGCTACAATCCGCTGTGCGGATCGTTGAATACCCTATTCCATCACATCCTTAAAATTAATATCTCCAAAAAGTGGGCTTTATTAGCCTATAATATAGAAAATGACAATGTCACAACATATTGTTCAAACAGTTTATCAGAATCTTTTGTTGTTTGACAAAACACATCGTTTTTCTCCTGCATATGCTATGGAGTATAGGGTATACAAACGGTTTTTGTAAGAAAACGACCCCAAAAAGTAGGCGTGGGCTAAAATGGTCTATAGACGAAATGTTCATGTTAATATTACTAATGATTCTGCATCAACATTTTTTTTCGAAACATTTAAAATTTGACCGAAAAACGTTTTTTTATTAAAACCGCCCCCAAAAAGTGGGCGTGGCAAAAAACTTTATATGAACGAAATATAGATATTACGATTGTCTAACTACGCTTCTCGGACACCTTTTTAAAACTCCTTACGGTTTGGCCAAAAACTACGTTTTTCTGAAAAGGGGGCGTGGCAGTGGGCGAATTTCAAAAATGTTTACACCTGTTCTGCTGGGAGCAACAACGAGCACGTGTACCAAATTTCATCCTTCTAGCTCAAAATTTAAGGCCCAAAAACTGGTGACGTACGGACGGACGGACGGACAGACATGGCTAAATCGACTCAGCTATCGATTCTAAGTCGATCGATATACTTTGAGGTATATGTAGCTAAATTATTTCTCTATGCATCAAAACTAATATACCCCTATGGGATAGGGTATAAAAAGGAAAAAACGTTTGATAAGAATATTTTAAGATTAATACTATGAACACTTCGTCTACAGATAATTTTAACCCACAACCAACTTTTGGGGTGTTTTCATAAACGTTAAACCTATCCGATAGGAAAACGTATTTTTTAGTCAAACTTTTCATTTTCCTCTTTCCGCGGTTAACGCATAGACTTAACCGTTTGGTGGATTCTAGCAACTGCTATGTTTTACGGTCTACTATATCAGTCATTTGGTCTCGTGTTATGGTATGAAATCGGTGCAATTCTAGTAGTCTTCGAATGCGTCTGCAGAGTCGCCTTGATTTTGCACCATTGTGTTCGTCTTCTTTTATTTTTTCTTAATGTCTCTATTCGGATTTCTAATGAAGTCTGTTTTTTTAAAAGTCTGTTAAACTGATTTTTCAGTAGAAAAATATAACTAGAAATATTATATATCAAACTTTGAATCATGTAAATTCTGCGGTAACACATTGCATATTATAAACGAAATAATATATATTAAATTATACAAATACATTGTTTTTTAATATAGTACTTTTTGAAAATATGGTTGTATGTAGAACGATAGCGAACTCTGATTGGCGTTAAGGTACACATCGATTGTTATACCCTATCCCATAGGGGTATATTAGTTTTGGCATAAAGTTTGTAACATAGAGAAATAATTTCGCTAGATATACCTCAGAGGATATGGATCGACTCAGAAACGCTAGTTGAGTCCGTCCGTCCTTCCGTCTGTATGTCACCAATTTGTGGGCCTTAAATTTTGAACTAGATTGATGCAATTTGGTATATAGACTCTCTATTTGACGAAGCTGAACAAGTGTACAAATTTTCAAAATCCGCCTACTGCCACGCCCCCTTTTTAGAAAAAAATTAGTTTTTGGCCAAACCATAAGGAATTTGAAAATGTTTCTGAACAACATATTAAGACAATCTTAGTATCTACATTTCGTTCATATAAAGTTTTTTACCACACCCACTTTTTGGGGCGTATAACATATGCAGGATAAAAACCTTGTCTTTTGTAGAACTGTAAAAGTGTTTTATAAACTGTCTGAACAATTTCTTGTGACAATGTCATTTTCCATATTTAATCCCCATCGTGTTTCAAGCCATGTCCACTTTTTGGGGATATTAGTTTTATAGATGGGATGGGATAGGTAATTCAACGATCCGCACAGCGGATTGTAGCCTTTTCATATGTTTTTTATTTAGCTACCAAAATATTTACTAGAAATAATTTATATGACAAAACAACGTTTGCCGGGTCAGCTAGTATTAAAAAAGAAGAGTTGCCGGTTTATAACCTATCTATATGGAAAGAAACAAAATACCATTTTGATAAGCCTTAAGAGTGTTTGGATTGAATTCACACTAGGTATAGCTTTTTGTTAGGATTTAAAAACATATGTGCACATTTTCTACTTTGGGTTACAATAATTTTTTTTAAATTATTTATTTAATTACTTACTAATTATTGTTATTACTAGCTCAAGTTATTAATTAAACTCACAATACGCATGCATTTAAATTCATAACTTACCTTTAAAAACTGATGGAGCAATTCTGTGGCATTCAGATATAAGATTTGAGAGGTAAACACTTTCTTTATGGAGAAATTTAGCTACATTATTTTTGCGAAGAGTTTTAACATTTTCACATTTTAAATGTGTTGGTAATCCATCACCAAGAATAATTTCATCAGATTTAAAGCCGGAATATTTTAACAAGTCATTTTCTCCAGCGATGTTGTTGGTTAGGATTCTTAGCACTTCTATACTGGATGAGGCGGAATCGTTATCATTTTTTTGTTCATGGACTTCACCCATATTCAACAGTGTGAGCAGTATATTTATAATATTTTGTTCAATTCTGCGATGAGAGACTAGCTAAAAAGAAATAAAGTTCAAGGGCTAAAATAGGTAAATTGAAATTTAATTCCACCCTGAATTTTATAGAACAAATTAAAAATAAGGTCGATAAATTGTTGTTTCTTCTTTAAGCATAGACTGCAGAAGTTAGTTCATAGGATTGAGTAACTATTCATTAAAATATAAATTATGTTTACTAAAAACTTATTTATAATATTACATACCTGTAGAATGGCTGCGAAATCTAGACTTGTTTGCGGTAAAAGAATATTTGGAAATGTGTTACTGCATATATTCGAGTTCAGTCCATCTGTTCGCAATTCACATACAGTCTTGCTGCATCTGTTGTAAACGGTAACGAGTTCCAAGCTTTGAGCAAGGAGTTCATTACAGTCACTTGACATTTTAAATGAAGAGAAGATCTGTAGCAAAATTTAAGAAAATATATTTATAAAATCACTTAACACTTTTAACTTAAAACCAAATGACAATAATAATTATAAACAAAAACACTTTTTTTCGCTTTTCTGCGAAATCGCATCGTCAACTTCACGCGGTGCCCGCTGGATAACCGAAAGGTGAACTAACGACGGACGGACTCAGACTCATTTATTTTGCAGAGGGAAGGCACATGGCGGTCACCAGATAGTCGAATATGCAACCAAATCGATCATGTCGTGATTGCCGCGGAAGACACTCCTCTAGTATTCTGAGTATCCGTACATTGCGTGGAACCAACATCGACTCGGATCACTATCTAGTTGGTGCGAAACTTCGAGTGCGGATATCAAGGGAAGCTCTTAAGAGAACAACAGCCACACCGAGGAAATTCAATGTTGGACGACTTCAACCGGAAGAGACTGCTACAGCTTATTCCGACCGCGTATCTCTTAAACTTGCAAGAAATCCCACGACTGTTGGTCTGCACCCGGAAGAGCAATGGAAGATATGTCAAGAAACGCAGCGTCAGAAGTTTTGGGCTTCTCAAAACCATCATGAGAAACCCCTGGTTCGACTCCGTATGTGCTCAGGCTAACAAAGCAAAAACGAAAACGAAACGCTTGCTCAGGAGAATGAAAAAATATCAACAATAGAGTGAAGTCGAGGAGATGCAGAGATGCTTTAGCAGGAAAGAGGTGAGAAACTTCTATAGAAGAGTGAAACTATCGACATCAGGATTGGCCAAGATCCCGCCAATCATAGACCTGTACCGCAGTCAATCTAGATGAAAATCCAAAGTTGCATCCGCCCGACCAAAAAGACATCAAATTAGCCATCACCAGACTTAAAACGAACAAAGCAGCTGGAGCCGATGGTCTACAAGCGGAACTTTTTTAGCACGCTGGAGATGACCTGGTTAGAAGCATACACCAACTAATCTGTAAAATATGATCGGAGGAAAGTATGCCGACGATTGGAATCTCGTTACCATCTGTCTGATCCACAAAAAAGGAGATCGCCAACTATGCACCAACAATAGAGGCATAAGTTTTAAACATCGCCTATAAGATTTTGTCCAGCGTGTTATGTAAACGTCTCAAGCCGTTTGCTGGCGATCTAATAGGTCCTTACCAATACGGCTGCAGACCAGGAAAATCTATGACCGACCAAATCTTGACAATGCGCCAGATCCTGTAGGAAACCCAAGAACTTAACATCGATACCCACTTATTTTAAGGCAGCGTACGAAAGTATAAATAGGGACGAACTATATCGTACCATGTCCAGCCTTTGAATTCCTGCTAAACTGATACATCTTATTAGTCCTACGAACGATTTATGGTCCCTTTTGCGTTGGCCAAGCAAACAATGTTTGGCGAAGAAGATACAACAACGAATTATACGTGCTGTACAGCGATAAGTTAAGAACATATAAGAAGGTTACAATCCGCTGTGCGAATCGTTTAATACCCTATCCCATCCCATCCTTAAAATTTGTATCCCCAAATTGTGGGCTTTATGGTAATGAAATAAAGAAATGGGACAGTTTATCAAAATCTTTTATGGTTCGACAAAGAACAACGTTTTCTATTGCATACACAATGGGGTTAGGCATACAAATGGTTTTTGTAAGAAACGAAACGAAATGTTCATACTATAAAAGCCAATGATCTTGCATCAAAAGTTTTTTCAAATATTTGAAAATTTGACCGAAAAGGGTTTTTTTACTAAAATCGCCCCCAAAAAGTGGGCGCTGAAAAAACTTTATATTGACGAAATATAGATATTACGATTCTCTAAATATGCTGCTCAGACACATTTTTAAAATTCCTTACGGTTTGGCTAAAAACTACGTTTTTCTAAAAAGGGGGCGTGGAAGTGGGCGGATTTCAAAAATGTTTACACTTGTTCTGCTTGGAGCAACAAAGAGCACGTGTGCCAAATTTCATCGTTCTAGCTCAAAATTTAAGGCCCAAAAACTGGTGACGTATGGACGGACGGACGGACGGACAGACATGTCTAAATCTACTCAGCTATCGATTCTGAGTCGATCCATATACTTTGAGGTATAACTAGCTAAATTACCCCTATAGGATAGGGTATAAATAACGTTTTTCTACTGCTAATGCCTTGGGATGGGGTATACAAATGGTGTTTATAGGAAAACGCCCCCAAAAAGTGGGCGTAGATGAAAATTATCTATAGACAAAATGTTAATTATTTGTATTTGCATCAAAAGTTTTTTTCGAAAGCGTTTTTTACTAAAAACCCCCCAAAAAAATGGGAGTGGCAAAAAACTTTGTATGGACGAAATATAGAAATTAGGATTGTATAAATATGCTGCCCAGACACTTTTTTAATATTCCTTACGGTTTGGCCAAAAACTACGTTTTTCTAAAAAGGGGGCGTGGCAGTGGGCGGATTTCAAAAATTTTAACACTTGTTCTGCTTCGTCGGCCAGAGAGTCTATATATCTACCAAATTTCAACACTCTTGCTCAAAATTAAAGGCCCAAAATTTGGTGATACACAGACGGAAGGACGGACGGACAGACAGACATGGCTAGATCGACTCAGCTAGCAATTCTGAATCGATCCATATACTTATTTCTCTATGTTACAAACTTAACGTCAAAACTAATATACCCCTATGGGATAGGGTATAAACATATGAGAAGGCTACAATCCGCTGTGCGGATCGTTGAATACCCTATCCCATCTCATCTTTAAAATAATATTCTCAAAATGAATACCCTATCCCATCCCATCTTTAAAATAATATTATTAAAATGTGGGCTTTATGGCGATAAAAGACAGAAAATGACATTGTCACAATATATTGCTCAGACAGTTTATCAAAACCTTTTGTGGTTCGACAAAAAACAACGTTTTTGTTTTGCATATGCCCTATTGGGATAGGGCATACAAATGGTTTTTGTAGGGTTAAAGTGGCCTATTGACGAAATGTTCAAATTAAAACTACCAATGATTGTACATCAATTTTTTTTTTTCGGAAATTTTAAACTTTGGCCAAAAAAGTTTTTTATTAAAAACGCCCCCAAAAAGTGGGCGTGGCAAAAAACTTTATATTGGCGAAATATAGATATTACGATTCTCTAAATATACTGCTCAGACACTTTTTTAAAATTCTTTATGGTTTGGCCAAAAAATACGTTTTTCTAAGGAGGGGGTGGATTTCAAAATTTTTTACACTTGTTTTGCTGGGAGCAACACGTGTTCTAAATTTCATCCTTCTAGCTCAAAATTTAAGGCCCAAAAACTGGTGTAGTACGGACGGTCATGGCAAAATCGACTCAGCTAGCGATTCTGAGTCGATCCATATGCTTTGAGGTATAACTAGCTAAATTATTTCGCTATGTTACAAACATAAAAACCTGAGACCTACAGACGGACGGACGGGCGGACAGACAGACATGGCTTAATCGACTCAGCTAGCTATTCTGAGTTTATCCATATACTTTGATGTATATGTAGCTAAATTTTGTCTCTATGTTACAAACTATGTAGGTATCAAAAGTAATATACCCCACTATGGGATAGGGTATAAACATATGGGAAGGCTTCTACAATCCGATGTCCGCAGTAAGCGGATTTCAAAAATGCTTACACTTGTTCTGCTAGGAGCAACAAAGAGCGCGTGTACATACGTTTCCGATTGCTTCCGACTATTATAGTTCAACCTTCAGTCTTCTCGTATAATATTCGTTGTTGGTTTCAAAATTAAACAAAATGTTATGTTGATAATGATAACAATAATGAGAATAATTCTTGGTGCTGGTTATCATCATAATATATTATTAATATATTTTGATACTAATTTCCAAAAAACTATTTATTCCAACATCACAACTCACCATTTCTTTCAAAACATATATAAGTTGCTTTAACCGTTTGTTTGTAGAACTTGAAATTATTTTTAGTTTAGTTATTAAAATGGGTTTATAGGGACTGCGTTTTATTTTCTTCAGTGTAGAAAGTGTATTATTCTCTTCTTCTTTTATGTTATCATATGCATCAAGTACACTTTCATATTCTTTTATAATTTGTATCTAATGAATATAAAGAACATTTATTAAATTCCCGAATAAATTTGTATAGGTAATTTATACTTACCAAATCTATGGAATTGAATTTCAATAGATCAGCATTTATTCTTGTCAAAAGACGTACTTTTTGAAATATTGTTTTGAGACTTTTAAACATTTCTATTTGATTGGAGATTTTTTTGTGATTCCACTTTGGAGTGAAGTTCATCTTGCCAGCATAATAAATTTCAATTTTGTTTAATCAATAACCTGTTAAATGTTGGAAATTATATACAATCAGTCTAAAAAAATCCATGGAAACTATATTAATAATTCGAACAAAAGGCTTTAATATTGAAATATATTTTAAATAACAAACATATGAAAAGGTTGAATACCCTATCCCATCCCATCCATAAAATGAATACATATCTTCAGAAAAATTGGGCTTGACTAAAAACCGAATGGAAATGAAATAAAGAAAATTACATTGTCACCGCATCTTGTTCAGATTGTATGTAAATACAAAATACAAAAAACGACGTTTTTCTATGGCGTAAGCTATGGGGTAGGGATTTGTATAGATAACGCCCCCAAAAAGTGGATCTTAAGACGAAATGTTTATATTGACATTATGGAAGAATTCGCATCAATTTTTCTTCGAAATTCTTAAAAAATGTGACCAAAAATCGATTTTATAATAATAATAAAAATGTCACAAAAAATTTATATGAAAGGATATAGATATTTATAGTGGCTATCCTGTTATCCTGTTTCGACATATTCTCAATATTATTTACCGTTTGACCAAAAGCAACGTTTTTTCTAGGCGAGGCAGTAAGCGGATTTTGAATTTTTTTTACACATATTCGACATATTCGGATATCTGGAACTGCCACTCCAGGTTTGGGGTTGTGTTTGGGTTAACTACCCACCCATGGAAAAAACCATTGTTACGAAGCAACCAATAGCCTCAAAAAACGAAAAAAGGACTGCTAAACGAAAAAAGGACAACGACGTTCGTATCTGCAGCCGGATTATGAGATCATAAAACAGGGGAGGGCAGGCGAATAATTAGTGGAAGCCCTAAGGTGCTACAAAACAGACAATACTACCATCCAGGAAATACCATGGGATGGACCGGGCAAAAAGAGGATGAAACATATGAGAAGGCTACAATCCGCTGAGCGGATCGTTGAATTCCCTATCCCATCCCATCTGTAAAACTAATGTCACCAAAATGTGGACATGGCTTAAGACACGATGGAGATTAAACATAGAAAATGCCATTGTCCCAACAAATTTTACGGTTCTACAAAAGACAAGGTTTTTCTCCTGCATAAGTTATGGGGTAGTGTATAAAAATGGTTTTGATATAAAAACACCCCCTAAAAGTGGGAGTGGGTTAAAATGGTCTATAGACGAAATGTTCATATTAATATGACTTATGACTCTGCATCAAATTTTTGCTTAAAATTTTTTTTAAAAAATTTGACTGAAAAACGATTTATATTAAAAACGCCCCCAAAAAGTGGGCGTGGCTAAATACTTTATATGAACGAAATATAGATATTATGATTGTCTAACTACGCTTCTCAGACACTTTTTTTAAACTCCTTATGGTTTGGCCAAAAAACACGTTTTTCTAATAAGGGGGCGTGGCAGTGGGCGGATTTCAAAAATTTTTACACTTGTTCTGCTGGGAGCAACAAAGAGCACGTGTACCAAATTTCATCCAAATTTAAGCTCAAAATTTAAGGCCCAAAAACTGGTGACGTACGGACGGACGGACAGACATGGCTAAATCGACTCAGCTATCGATTCTGAGTCGATCCATATACTTTGAGGTATATGTAGCTAAATTATTTCTCGATGTTACAAACTATGTATCAAAACTTATATACCCCCCTATGGGATAGGGTATAAAAACTGTGGCATCTACTACGTACCGTGCTATAGTGAACAGAAAGAGCGATTATTCGGATGCGGATTTGTTATAAATGCCAGACGTAGGCAAGGAGTGTTATATTTCTAAGACATTAGCGAACACATTGTAACAATTCGCATCTAGGCCAAATTTGCCACCACTATCAGATCTTAGTCGTAGTGAGCTAATACAAGCAGCATCTACGAGCAGAGATTTGCCACAGCATATAATATGCATCCATAGGCTCATCATTTAGTGTATTTGTTAGTGGGACATAACAGGACATAGAAGTTATTAAGTTTGACATCACTAACGAAATCAATAAACGATGAAATTAACAATTTAACTATATCACGGGTGTTTAATTTTAAGGGCCGATGTTGAATGTGAAACACAACTAAACGTTTAGTTTTTTCTGCATTTCATTTGACATTTCTCAATTTCAGACTAACTCCATTTTAACCATTTAGCTATGTTACACAATCGAGCAACGCGTTAAAGTTATTTAGGCTTATTATAAAAATGGGCGTTCAAATTAAAGTGCATATCGTGCACTTCGTGCGAATCGTCTAAAAATTTGAGCAAACCGGGTCTGTAGGAAATGTGAAAACACCAGTGCATGCTCGTACAGGTCGTACTGCAGAAAATATTGCTGCTGTTCGCGATAGTGTGGCTGAAGAGCCATCCACCTCAACTTGTCATCGTGCCCAACAATTGCACCTCTCACGATCGTCGTTGATGAACATTATGCATAAGGACTTGCATTAACACGCTTAGAAGGTGCAATTGTCTCAAGAACTAAAGCCTCTTGACCATTTCAAGAGTCGGTCGTCAATGATCAGAATGATGGCAAGAAATGGCAACAGTGAATGATCAATTTTCGAAGAAAATCATCTTCAGTGATGAGGCACATTTTCACCTCAGTGGATTCGTCAATAAGCAGAATTAGCAGAATAAGGGCAAAAGGATGAGATAATTAGGCACATTAACGCATAGAACCTCAATTATGCCCCAGCGTCATCGAAAATTTGGACCATCGGATGGAGGTTTGCCGCCGAGCTTGCGGCGGCCACTTGGCCGATATTTTATTTCATAATTGAACCATACCAATATTATCATAACAATATAAAATGACAATAATTTCCTAAATAATTTATGTTTTATTCAAAATCAACATCGGCCCTTAAAATTTAAGCACCCACTATATTGTTGAACATAAAACAATTTTAACATACATACACTTATTACGGCTCTAGCATAAAATTTTGAAGGGTGTTTATACCCTATCCAATAGGGGTATATTAGTTTTGACATTAAGTTTGTAACGTAGAGAAATAATTTCGATACATATACCTCAAAGAATATAGATCGATTCAGAATCGCTAGCTGAGCCGATTAAGCCATGTCTGTCTGTCCGTCCGTCTGTGTGTCACCAATTTTTGGGCCTTAAATTTTGAGCTAGAGTGTTGAAATTTTGTATATAGACTCTCTGGCCGACGACGCAGAACAAGTGTAAAAATTGTTTAAATCCGCCCACTGCCACGCCCCCTTATAGAAAAACGTAGTTTGAAGCCAAACCGTAAGGAATTTCAAACATTTTGTCCATAGATCATTTTCACCTACGCCCACATTTTGGGGGCGTTTTCTTACAAAAACCATTTGTATACCCCATCCCAAGGCTTTAGCAATAGAAATACGTTGTTTTTTGTCGAACCACAAAAGATTTTGAGAAACTGTCTGAGCAATATATTGTGAGAATGTCATTTTCTGTATTTCATCGCCATAAAGCCTATATTTTGAGGATATTAATTTAAAGGATAGGATGGGATACATCGTAGTTATACCCTATCCCAAAGGGGTATTTTAGTTTTGACATTAAGTTTGTGACATAGAGAAATAATTTCGATGCATAAACCTCAAAGTATATGGATCGATTCAGAATTTTGTCTATAGATTATTTTCACTTACGCCCACATTTGGGGGCGTTTTCTTACAAAACCCATACCCCATCCCAAGGAATTACTTATTTACTTACTTTACTTAAGTGGCTCTACAGTACGGGATGAACCTGGGCCTCAACCAACATGCCTCTCCAATTAGCCCGGTCCTTAGCTAACTGCCTCCAGTTGCGCACTCCAAGTTCGTTGAGGTCGGTTTCTACTTGTGCGTGCCACTTAAGGCGAGGTCTTCCTCTACTGCGTCCGACGTCTGGCTGGGAATCGAAGACTCTGCGAGCCGTAGTATTGGTGGCCAGTCTTTCTACATGTCCTAGCCATCTTAAACGTATAGTTCGTGGTTAAATCTTCGTCTCCATAGCCCGTCAACGCAAACGGGACCGAAGATTTTCCGAAGTATTTACCGCTCGAATCGAACAAGGATTTCTTCATCCGCTTTTAATAGGGTCCATGCTTCAGCGACGTACTACAATCCACTGTGCGGATCGTTAAATACCCTATCCCATCCCATCCCATCCCATCCCATCCCATCCCATCCCATCCCATCCCATCCCATCCCATCCCATCCCATCCCATCCCATCCCATCCCATCCCATCCCATCCCATCCCATCCCATCCCATCCCATCCCATCCCATCCCATCCCATCCCATCCCATCCCATCCCATCCCATCCCATCTTTAAAACTAATATCCCCAAAAAGTGGGCATAGCTTAAAACACGAATATAGAAAATGACATTGTCAGACCAAATTTTACGGTTCTACAAGAGACAAGGTTTTTCTCCTGCATATGTTATGGGGTAGTGTATAAAAATGGTTTTTATATAAAAACGCCCCCAAAAAGTGGGCGTGGGTTAAAATGGTCTATAGACGAAATGTTCATATGAACATTACTAATGATTCTGCATCAACATTTTTTTCGAAACTTTTAAAATTTGACCAAAAAACGTTTTTTATTAAAAACGTCCCCAAAAAGTGGGCGTGGCAAAAAACTTTATATGAACCAAATATAGATATTACGATTCTCTAAATACGCTTTTCAGACACTTTTTTTATTCCTTACGGTTTGGCCAAAAACAACGTTTTTTTTAAAAGGGGGCGTGGCAGTGGGCGGATTTCAAAAATTTTTACACTGTTCTGCTGGGAGCAACAAAGAGCACGTGTACCAAATTTCATCATTCTACCTCAAAATTTAAGGCCCAAAAACTGATGACGGACGGACGGACAGACATCCGAAAAAAAAATCATTGGTAAAATCAACTATTTTCATTAGTTGAAAATGCGTCAACTAAGGAACGTTATCAATTCAACTAAGGTTTCGTTGTCAATTTTTTTATCAAAAAGTTACCACGTTCATTACTTGATTCAACAACCCCATACTTAATTTTGTGTTTAAGCTAACACATGCTATGTTTAACCAATCACATTCATGTTTGCCTGAGCACTGTCTGTGATCGTAATTTGATCACGATAGTGATCCTTTCCGTATAGTGTTCGTTATAAGGTTATCACGTACATTGTTTGATTTTACAAACCCCTTGTTGATTTTACGTGATAAGCCTATCACGTGAGCTTCATAATTAATCACGACAAAGTTTACTTGATAACTCATGTGATCAAAAATGATGACAAACTTTGTTAGTTATCACGGTCCGTGATGGCAAAAGTATAATTTATATGATTATTCCAATAGCAATATTTTTGTTCACCAACTTTTGTGTTTACCTCTCAATGTTTGTGATCAATGTCAAATGTTCAAATTTTAGAACATTCACGATAATTATTATTCTAACACGTCTTATATTTGGTCCCAATATTACTTACCTGATATATCAAATGTTAAATTGTCCATAATGCATAAATAATACAGCAACTTTAACAATTTCTCAAACAATTTTATTTATAATCATTTTAAATAATTTACATACACGTACATAAATCTACTAGTACAAAGATATTTATGATGACTTGTAACAAAAATAAAATTATATTTTTAAAAAAATTTAGGAAAGTAAATTTTTTACCATTTGGATTCGAATATAATTGTATAGGTGGACCATCAAATTCATTAATTTTAAAAATGTAATAATTGTCAGTGGTTCCTAGTACTTCAAATGAACCGTAATAATAATTACCTGATCTTCGTTGAATCGCTCCTTTATTCTTCCGGCAATGTAGGCGAATTCTTTTCTAGTTATGGGTTTTTGTTTTTGGAATAAACCACGACGAAATACTTTTTATTAAGATTGTTCTGGAAGTTTCCCCAATTCTGTTATGTTTTTCGAAGTCTTTTATAACATAGTTGCCCGATGGAAATGATCGAAGTATTTCATCAATATCCTACGATATTAAACAGAAAATCGCATGTAAACATTTATGGTGGAGGCAATCTCGACGCACGCGACGAACGCGACGCAGACGGTTTCGCATTGAAGTGTCAAAAATGGTGAGGATTTGAGTGGTGGTGGCAATCTCGACGCTCACGACGCGACGCGATGCGATGTCACTTGATTGACAGTTCACCATTAGCCGTCGAAGATTTTGTTTGTTTTTCAATTCTCACAGAAGAAAATATAATTAGTTGTTAGTCACACAACACAATTATTAATTCAGTACTTTTAATTTATTTTGTTTATTTATAACCTATGAAAGTAATCTCAAGATTCTCACAAACATACCATCTGACAGCTTTCAAACTGACATTCCAATGCGTCGATGCGCAAGAAAGTTGAAGTTGAATCAACTTTTCTGTGTAGCTAACGTCCATTGCGTCGCGTCGGCGTTCAGATTGCCCACTTATACATGTTCCCATAAGCTCGATGAGTTTTTGACATTTCAACGCGAAACCGTCTGCGTCGATACCGTCCGTTGCGTCGAGATTGCCTTGGGGGTTAAGAAAAATGAATACATAAGTACGAATAGAAATTTTGGAAGCAATGTTAGAAAAAAAAACATGCGCAGGAGGAAAGAAGTAGAATGAATTGTTAGTATACAATTTGTCCGAAGCCTATACTCGGGGAAGGCGGATTTGATGTAGATGGTGAAGCTATTGATGAAATGTCGGAGCCTTTTTCTGTTGTCTGTTGTCGTATTCCAACAATTTTTGGTTTACAAGCAATTGTTGTACTTGGTGTTCATGTATTTCTTCTAATACATTTTTCCCATATTTCACTACCGACTCAGATGGAGCAAATATTTCCTAAAAGAAAAAGAAAAGCGATAAAATAAAAATGTATTGACTGTAGGATTGCGAACTGCTTACGTTTTTAATTCGCCATTGACGGAGTTGGTGCTTAAATTCTGCTCTTACTCCTATTGATTTGCTTGCAAAGATATCTTTAATATCATCGTTGTCAATGACCTTCAATACTTCTACCGTAACGTCCATGCTCACAAAATATTCATACAGGTCAACAAAACCTCATGAAGACAGCAAATTCCTCAATTCGTGATTGGTATTATTTTCACTGACATTTTCTTTATCGCGTGCGCATTCCGGTATTATATTATAATTTGACGATATTTCACCAAGCACAAGATAATCAAGTGAACTATTTTCATCAGCCACAGTATCTATCACATTCTCATTAAACTCATCTTCTTCCGAGAAAAAATCTTCAACACCGAGCACAAGATTTTAATTTTTTGTAGTTTATATTTAATAAATAACAGAGTCTTTTATAGTTTGACACTCGTTTTTCAAAAATTTTCACTGATTTGTTTAACACTTACTAAATTATACACCTTATCCGTAACAAGTCCACTGAAAAGTGACGATTATCATGCCATCGTAGACACAGATGACTGGATTATGCCAAACACACTATGAATACCTGTCTTAACATGATAATACTTGTGTTCATGTGATCACGTTTGTTGTCAGTCAACCACAGAACAATGTATTATGAGTATGTTTGTGATACAATGATCCTTTTTGTAGTAAAAATTGAGTAACATACATAGTAACATTGAGAATGTTTATGCTTCTTTGAACACGTTTGTGGTTGAACTAACAGTTATGAGGTTAATAAACAATATTTGCATTGTATGTTGAGTACGTTTGTGATGGTTTTATTACATATGTAGTAATCGTTTTAAGGAAAGGAAATACCTACAAATTTACGTTGTACCTGGGCTATATCTGTGTTTTTTGATCAGGTTTGTGATGGATCAAACCATTTTGTGTTCAAGAAATCACATTTTCATTTTTCTTTAAGTATGTTTGTGATAAATTTTGTATTTTTTGAAGCCGGTCAAGGACTGACATAGTAAAAATGTAATGTTATCACATTCGTTATTGATTAACCATTTTTTTAATTACGGAATTATTGATGTACACAGAAATAATACTTGAAGCAATCACAAACGTTTTTAAACCAAATATTTTAGTGCTCGTAGAAATAATTTTGTTCAACAATGTTTTATTAGTTGAATTAACAACGATTCCTTATTTGAATCAATCACAAACGTATTTAATTTCACCATTTTCAACCAATTTTTGATCTAAGACGAAACATAGTTAATTCAACTAAGGAATTTTTTTTCGGTGATGGCTAAATCGACTCAGCTATCGATTCTGAGTCGATTAATATACTTTGAGGTATATGTAGGTAAATTATTTCTCTGTGTTACAAACTATGTATCAAAACTAATATACCCCTATGGGATAGTGTATAAACATATGAGAAGGCTACAATCCGCTGTGCGGATCGTTTAATACCCTATCCCATCCCTTCCTTAAAATTAATATCCCCAAAATGTGGTCTTTATGGTCATAAAGTATTGAAAATGGCGTTGTCACAACATATTGTTCAGAAGGTTTATGAAATTTATTTATGGTTCGACGAAAAACAACGTTTTTCTATTGCATATGCCTTGGGGTAGGGCATACAAATGTTTTTTTGTAAGAAAACGCCCCAAAAAGTGGGCGTGGGTTAAAATGGTCTATAGACGAAACGTTCATATTAATACTACCATTGATTGTGCATCAAAAATATTTTTTTTTAAATTTTAAAATTTTACCAGAAAACGTTTTTTTTTAAAAACGCCCCCAAAAAGTGGGCGTGGCAAAAAACTTTATATTGACGAAATATAGATATTACGATTCTCTAAATATGCTGCTCAGACACTTTTTTTTTAAATTCTTTATGGTTTGGCCAAAAAATACGTTTTTCTAAAAAGGGGGCGTGGCAGTGGGCGGATTTCAAAAATTTTTACACTTATTCTGCTGGGAGCAACAGAGAGCAGGTGCACCAAATTTCATCCTTCTAGCTCAAATTTTAAGGCCAAAAAACTGGTGACGTACGGACGGACGGGCGGACAGACATGGCTACATCGACTCACCTATCGATTTTGAGTCGATCCATATACTTTGAGGTATATTGAGCTAAATTATTTCTCTATGTTAGAAACTATGTATCAAAACTAATATACTCTATGGGATAGTGTATAAACATATGAGAAGGTTTCCTCTTCGACAATTTGTAAGAAATGACGTTAAATTTTCTTGGAGCAAGGAACAACAAAACGCATTCCAGAAACTAAAGGGATTGCTTTCAAAAATACCTACCTTATCCTATTTTGATCCTAAGAAACGTACTCCACTAGTAGCGGATGCTAGCCCGGTAGCTTTGGGAGCAGTTTTATTGTAGTTTGAGAATGAACAACCATATGTTATATCCTTTGCAAGTAAAAGTCTTTCAGTTGTCGAGCAGAGGCACTCTCAGACTGAAAAAGAGAGCTTGGCGCTTGTGTGGGCAGTTGTGAGGTTCTATTTTTATTTGGCTGGTTTGGAATTCGAGTTGGTAACAGACCACAAGCCACTTACAGCGATTTTTAATCCCAAATCAAAACTGCCAGTTAGAATTGAGCGCTGGATGTTGCGGTTGCAATCGTTTAGGTTCAAAGTACCAATCTGGAAAACAAAACATTGCTGATTCAGTATCCAGATTATGTAAATTTTGTTACCGTTTCCATTATTAATAAATAAAACACCCGACGCGTTTCTTGGTTCCAATCAGACTTACCGTCAAAACCAGCAATTCCTATCGAAACTCAATGACATCAAATAGTATCTACTCAGCATTTGCCGGTTGTTTACCTCTTGTGCCAATTACAAATGTTAAGCAGTATTGCTGAATAGGCTTGAACAAAGTGCAGCAATACTGTTTCGACATAGTGCAATGTCTCAAGTCGGTTCAACCAAGGTTATGCTAAGTGACCTAGAAAATAGGGCATAACAACTTCATGGACCTTCATCATTTGACGGTAACTGTGAAAGTAATATTTTCCAAATAATTGAATGCGCAACACCAAGGTCAGTAACAATATCTGATTAAACAAAAAAAAGATGCATAACAACGCTTGGGGTAACGAAGTAAAGAACTCATACTATCCGTTTCGATTTGAGCTATCAAACATGAACATTATTTTGCTTCGTGGAAAAAAAATCGTTGTACCACAGGAATTAAGGAAAAATATTTTGCAGTTAGCTCTTGAAGGCCATCCCGGCGAAACATTAACGAAGCGAAAATTGCGACATAAGTTATGGTGGCCGCGAATCGACAGAGATGTAGAATAAAAATACAAATTTTTTTGGCGCAACAGGCTCGTTAGTACCCAGGGCCTAGCTTTCTCACAACCATTCATGTGTGCGTGTGTACTTCTTGCACGATGGCGGGACCTCCTGTTTTATGCCGACTCCGAACGGCTAAGTTGAGATAAGCTATTCTTGACAATTGATACTACTCGGATGATTTGTCAGATCATCACGAGAGGAGGGCCAGTGAAAAATCATTTAGGTGTTGCTACGGCTGGGAATCGAACCCAGACCTCCTGCGCGGCAGTTCATCGCACTAACCATCGCGCCACTGAGCCCCCAACTAGGACCACTACCAAACCATTAATGTATAATGTTACCCCTCATGGGACAACGGCAAAAGCACCAAGCGATCTACTGTTCAATAGAAACAAAAAAGTTCAGATATAAATATTCAGTGAACCTATGGACGTAGAAGCTAGAGATATGGATCAAATTAACAAACAAAGTGCCCATTCATAAATGCAATATTGCGCAACATGTGCTAAGCAGAGAGTTCACAAATACATGAATTGGCATTACTGCTAAGCAGAGAATTCATAATCATTGCGCAAATTTGAGCGCAATCGCGCAGCTGTCAGAATCGTATTGCTTTTACATTTCCTTGTAGTTATTGCTCTGTTGATTTGCCGTATGCCGTGTTTCAATTAATTTCTTTTTCATAAAAATGGCTGAAAAAAACTACAGATAAGTAAGTATTAATAAAATATTGTGTTTAAGTCACTAAATATATAAATAACAAACTAGGGAAACAAAAATTCGGACAAATGCGGAGGTCAAATTACTCATCACAATTCGATTAGGCTATTATGTAGAATTCTGTTCCGGAAAGAAATCTAAATCAACGTTACAAATAAAATACAAATTTTTGGCGCAACAGGCTCGTTAGTACCCAGGGCCTAGCTTTCTCACAACCATTCATGTGTGCGTGTGTACTTCTTGCACGATGGCGGGACCTCCTGTTTTATGCCGACTCCGAACGGCTAAGTTGAGATAAGCTATTCTTGACAATTGATACTACTCGGATGATTTGTCAGATCATCACGAGAGGAGGGCCAGTGAAAAATCATTTAGGTGTTGCTACCCAGACCTCCTGCGCGGCAGTTCATCGCACTAACCATCGCGCCACTGAGCGTAAGTCCATCGTAAAAGTAAGTCCACTTTTTGCTTTCTCGAAGAAATAAATTCTTCAAAAGTGGAACAACCTTATGGTTACCTACAAATGCATAAAAGAGCGCAACAATCAAACGGGGAGAGATGCTACTCGCTGGGAACATTTTGATGATTTGAATGAAGTGTATAGAACCAAACACTTCCTCGAACCACCTAAAGAAAACCTGACATCGAGTTTGGTGAATTCGTCATCAAGTGAATCAGAGGCTGACGATGACCCGACACCAGTAACCTCTACATCAGTATCAAGCCAGTCGAAGTCAAGAGTAAGACGGAGGAAGACAAACACAGATGAAATTCTGGAATTTTTCAAGAAAGAATCGGCAGAAGAGCAGAACCGTCACAACGAGCAGATGGCTATGGGGGCGAAACGAATCGAAGCCTTGAAGGACATAAAGAAACTTTTAAATAGGTTGTAGACTTCAAGAAACTTTAGAACGCGAAACTTATATTTTAGCATTCCAAACGCTTGTGCAATAGATACTCTCGTTGAACTTAAACAGAAATTGAACTTTCTTTGATGTTCATTTAAATGCCCAATATCCCTGAAAGGAACCATTAGATAGGTTGAAAGTGTATATGCTGAGTCTCCCAAAAGATGTGCTCCTGGAGGAAGACAAACTGATCCATTTCGCCGTGTTTTCCCTAACGGACTATTTCGCCATACACAAGCGTCGTGAGAACTGCCTGGCCATCCAAAAAAAGGTCGGTCAAAACACACCTAGCGTCACACACTGCCTACAGTAAAGTTTTAGTAAAATGGGATAATGTCAATTGGGAGTTTTTCTTACTTGTAGTATCATTGAGTGTGTACCATGGCGGTTGTAATAGCTGTCGCTATTATTGCTGGGGGAAAGGATTTCAATATGTGTTCCGTCGACACAACCCACTACGTATGGAAATGGGTATCGTCTTAGATTTTGAAATTCGTTCATTACCCGATTATAGTCGGCTTCACTTTCAGGCCACCTTATGAAGAACCTCCGATGCTTACTTATAAGCCTTGTTACTCCTGTTATGTGATAGTCCTCGTGCTATGTCATATCGGTCTGACAAGTCTCGATAAGAGCATCCATTAGCAAGTTTCCATAAAGTAACCAGCAAAGCTTGGTTGAAACATACTCCGGGTCTTCCTAGTTCTGAAGTTTTCCAAAAAGGCCTGAGTTTTGATTCTAGACTCTGCAAAGCAATAAGTTTAAAAATTGTTTGTCGATATTGGGAAGAATTTATACCAAAAATGTGTTGCGACTCATCCGAAAATGAATTCGAAATACGTCATCAGGAAGTCGTTCTATTACTTGGAAATATCCTTTGGCTTTAAGAATTCTGCATTTTATTTCTGTCATTCTTAAAATTACTAGTTTTTTTTAAACATTACTTGTTTTTTTTTTTCGTTTATGTAATGGTTGAGAACTATCGATCATATTATTTTTTAAAATGACAGCAATCGATACCATTTTTACGCAGTTGTTCGTTCATAAACATCTGATATGTGCTTTGCAAGCATAATGCTTTGCAGTAAGCTTCAAATTCTATTTCAGCAGTTTTTCCTGCTTTGCAATGCAATTGCTTTGAAAAGCTTGTTTCTTTTTCTTCATTAATTTCTTTATTCTTTCTTTAACACGTTATAATAATTCATTTACCCACGAAGCTTATTGCTTATCTGCACTGAAAGTGGTATGGAAGTCCTCGTACTTCTAAGCCACAAATCACTGCCGGTACTCCGCAAGCAAAGCTTTAAGTCCGTGTGGGTATAACACGATGTAAGTTTCGGTTGGTAGCGGCAGACTACAAGATGGAAAGCAGAGAGTCAACTGGCCGTGATGAAGATAATGCAGCTAAATCTTCATCACAGTAAGGCGTCCAGTGCCAACCTTGCTCTCCATATGACAAAGACCAATGCTGACGTCGCCCTTATCCAGGAACCCTGGACTATTCGGGGGCAAATAAAAGGGCTGAAGTCAAAGGACCTGGTGGTCTATAACACCAATATACCAAATACCAGTAAGATTCGCACATGTATTGTTGCTAGAAAACAGATTAACCTATTTCTCTTATCTAGCTACAGCAATACAGACCAAACAGTGGTAAAATGGGAGAGGAAAGGGAAGTGTCCGCTGATACTAGCAGCAGTGTACATGCCGTTTGGCTCACCAGACGGTCCACCGTCCGAGCTGACGCGCTCTCTTACGAAGAAAGCGGAAAGGGAAAGATGGGACCTTATTCAAGATTGCGATGCCAACGCCCATCACACCCAATGGGGCAGTACAGACACCAACATCAGAGGTGAGTCTCTTTTTGAATTCATTATTGAAAACAATTTGTTGCTTTCAATAAAGGTAACGAACCAACCTTCGTAATTAGGAACAGGCGTGAGGTCTTAGACGTAACACTCTACAACAACTCACAAAATCTTACTGTGCGAGAATGGACTGTTTCCCAAGAAGCATCATTTTCAGACCACAGGATTACTGAATTCCTAATTGAAGCCAATGTTGAAATAATAAGTAAATGCAGGAACCCCAGAATAACAAACTGGGAAATATTCTTCAACGAAGTCGGAAAGAATAAACAAAAAATTGCAACCCCAGAGGAAATCGACGCAACCACAGAAACCCTAAAAGAGATTCTGAACAATGCGTACGAAAAAGCTTGTCCTTTACGGACCCCAAAGAGCAAGAAATCTCAACCATGGTGGACGAAAGAGCTCCTCGAAATCAGGAGAAAGACTAGAGCGCTCTTTAACGCAGCCAAACTTACAAACTGACTGGGATCTAAATAAATCCAGCCAGCGCAAGTTCAAAAGTGCAATCACAAGAGCTAAACGCACTGCCTGGCACACGTTCTGCAGTGACATAGAAAACACCACAGAATCAGCCATACTCAGGAAAATTTTAACTAAAGAATCTACAGTTCCAACGTATCTTAAAGATAGTGATGGCAACTGGACACAATCATGTACGGACACACTCAACCTCCTAATAAAGACCCATTTTCCGGGATGTACCCAGAGTAGAGACAGTAATCAGGTGACCCTTAACCCTTTAACGACTCTCTTCACAGCTCCAGAAGAAGTCATAACTGAAGGAAAAATAAACTGGGCAATTGATATATTCTCTCCCTTCAAATCCCCAGGAAGCGATGGAATATTTCCAATTATGCTCCAAAAGGCAAAAACCCTTATCATACCAGTCCTCACACAACTGTTTAAAAGCAGTATAATGTGCGGCTACATTTCAAGGGCTTGGCGAGAAGTAAAGGTCGTCTTCATTCCCAAAGCAGGTAAATCTAGCCATACAACTGCAAAAGATTTTAGGCCTATAAGTCTGACGTCCTTCATTCTGAAGACTTTTGAAAAACTAATGAACATATACATTCGTGAAAAACTTAATTACAATGATATCTCCCCAGCCCAACATGCTTATACAAGGGCAAAGGAGTTGACTGCATGACGTTGTTAGTGCTATAGAAAAGTCTCTAAAAGACAAAGAATACACACCAGGGTTGCAAAAGTTGATACAATTGTACTGTTTTCGATACAATCGACCTTGCTTCAGTACACAAATACACTTTATATAAAGTTCGATACAATTTGTGCTGCAGCTATTTTAATAGGTATTTTTCACCAAAATATTATGTTTTAAAAAACCAAAACATCACATAATTTGCTTTGCTATCAAAAATCCGTTCGAATTTATATGAATACTACTGAAAGTACCAATTTTCAATTCAATTTTCTTGCCATTTTTGCCTGTATACAGTTTATCAGCTGTTTGATGATTCTTTTTGGACCTTTTAACTGTCTTCTTATATTCTCGGATCTTACAGTAGAAAAATGTCTTTGTACAAATGGACATTATATCGTCGGTTCAAAGGTGAAAGTCATTAACTAATAAAATATACAATAAAGAGATAATTCAATTTAAAGACATTTTGGGTTTTAAAATTACAATTATGCTGATAATAATGGATTTTTGTTTTTAGCTTGTTATTTGTTTTTACGCACTTGATGCCATACTTTTTATAAGCAAAAAAAACAGTAAATATACATGATTTTAAGAGAACTGTACTTAATGATTTTTACCTGTATGGGATTTCGAACATTATTGTATTGTACACAAAATTATTTTTTAAGGTATGTATTTCAAATAATTAAAACATTTTAGTTTCGAATTTTAAATCACTCTCAGTTGATCAGGTTCCGGCAAGCGCTCTGCATCTTTAAGACAATGGGTTGGAAGGCCCTTATACACGCACAAGCTCTTTCGGAATGTTTGACCAAATCCAATAATTTTGGTTTTGATATGGGTAACTTACCCTGGTAAATGGGTGTAAGTGCCACAGGAGATCCCCCAAACAGATATATTATTGAAATAGTTGAAACTATTTTTCGTTCGTTCGTTTAGTGGCGCTACAGTTTTACATGTCCTAGCCATCTTAGGACCGGTTTTTCAGTGCTGAGTTAACACAGAGTTTACTAACCCCGGAATAAATTTAATCTAGAGTTAACTCATGAAGCAGTTTTTCAGTACAAAATTAAATTTGACTCTGTGTGTGGTGATTTCATTTGGTAGCATTCATGATTTATCGATTTTGCTCAGTTATCACTTTATCAGCTGTTTGGTTTCCTTTTCCGCAAACAAATGAAAATGCTTTTGTCGCAAACTTGCATGTCTTTATTTTCTATTTCATACAATTTCAAGTCGCTAAGATTTGCATTTAGTTTCTCAAAATTAAATTAAATTTCCACATAAATGGAATTGGTAAAGATGTTTGCCTGGTATTTTATAGTCTGTCAAAAACATCTGATCATTTAATCCCGGGGTTAGCTCTAGATATAAATCTAGAACTGCTTTCTCTTTGACTTTACTCCCGAAACTAGGACGATCTTGCACTGAAAACTGGGCCTTAAAAGTCCTTTTCGAATTTTAACGACTAAATTTTAAGACAAGAAATTTTGTAGGGAACGCCTTGACTTCAAAAACTTTAACTCTATTTTTTGTAAATGACGAAATAGAAAAAACGAAATCTTGATGACTGCTGTAAGCAACGATTTTCAAAATTTAAACATAATACTGATCCTGGCAAGCTATCAAGAGAGTTTACTCAAAGCAGAAATATTACACGATTTCGCAAAAATAATGAGAGATTCCTGTAAAAATTACAATTATGCCTCGGTTATTATTTCCAGCTATAAAACGTGAAAAATCATAGTTGTTTTCTTAAAAAAAACATATTTTCATCAATTTTGTTCCTACTTTTACCTTTGAACTGACGATATTATAATTGTATAAAATAAATAGCTTATCAAAACACCAAACAACCAGTACAATTTCAATACAATTTTTTTTTAACTTTCAATACAATGCTGAAAAGCCAATTTTCATCCCTGATACACACTCGCAGCTTTCCTAGATATTGAAAGTGGAAAGGGCATTGCAGAAATCCAACGTTGACCAGGCACTCACTAACGTGATTGTAAGTCTTCTCAAAGAAAGGAATATCAAGGCAAAACTGGGCGACACTGAACTAAAGTAAACGCCTCAAGGGGCACACCACAAGGAGGAGTCATCTCTCCTCTACTATGGGTTCTTGTCGTTAATGAAATACTAATGAAATTCAAAAACAGGGGGGTTAAAGTAATTGCGTACGCAGACGATGTAGTATTTCTTGAGACAGGCAAATTCTTACCAACCATAAGCGAGCTGTTAGAAAACTCGCTCCGGACACTTAACACGTGGGCAAGGTAATGCGGCCTTGGGGTCAACCCCCAAAAAACCGAGCTCGTGCTGTTCACAAATAGAAGAACAATACCACACTTCGAACCACCAGCTATAGAGGGAATACCCCTTAACATAGCTGAAAGTGCGACCAATACTCACATATGGCAGTATCGTCTGGTGGCAAGCCACAGACAGAGCAACCATCTTGAAGCAAAAGACAAAAATACCAAGACTAGCGTGTATAGGGACAACCAGTGCGATGAGAACAACCCCAACCTCTGGATTGGAGGTGATTCTGAATCTTCTGCCCTTAGATCTATACATGCAGGAATCAGCTGCCAAAAGCTCCTCGAGGTTCAGCCAAACGAACAGCTGGATCCCGAGCCTCACTGGGCATGCGCAGGTCCTAAGGAAATACGTAGGGAGCGTAGTAAACTCTGACTATCTATTTCCCTATTTAGACTTCGATCGACCCTTCACCTGCTCGTTTCCGAGCAGAGACGAATGGGACAAGAATGAACCAACAAAAAGGAAATCGATATTCAACAAGAAGTGATCATCAATTATGATTCCTAGATATTTTATTGATTTAACTACTTCAATAGCATCACTTTTGGTTGTGGTTGGACAGTCTTCGTTTTGGTGATATATACGTATAGACACTTCAGGTTGACGTGGCATCTTTGTTTAAACAGCATTGATAACCAGCCCTTGATGATGACACCATCTTGAGACATTATTAAATTCGTCTTGCATTATTCCTGTAGCAGTATCCAGGCACTTGTGCTTGACAATAATTGCAATGTCAATGCATATGCAAAAGCTGTACTTCGTTTAAATACACGGAGTAGCTCGTTTGTAAACAAGATGAAAAGTATCGGTCCAAGTGTTGAACCATGTGGTACACCATACAAGCATTGTTTTTCTTGGCTAACAGCGTTTCCTACTTTTACGCGTATGGTTCTTCCTGATAGGTTACTTTCTCTCCACTTCGCTAAGGTCCCTCTTATAACAATTTTATTAAGACTTTCTATGATCTTCTCATGGCTCAATGTGTCGAAGGCCTTGCTAAAGTCTAGAAACATTACTAGTACATGGTGGTTTTTGTTATGACTTGCGTTCACCACACTCGAAAGTTCTCCCAATAGTAATCCAGTGCTTTTATTTTTTTAGAAACCATATTGATTTGGTTGTAGGACTCTATGCTTTATTATGAATTTTGTTACTCTTCCTACTAACGGGTCCGCCATCTAACGTTTTTTTTTTCAACTAGTGCTTATTTCGTGAATTGTAACACTTAGCTCATGTGTTAGTTTTATCCTTCCGCTGAACGAATATGGTTTTCTATACGCTTGAACAACGCTGGGAAATATTGCTACATTACTTTGAAAATCATGGTAATGTTGCAGAATGTGTGCGAAAATTGCGTACGGATTTTGGAAGAAGAGAAGCACCCTCAGCTCCGTATGTTCGTTATCTTGTGAAAATAGTCAAAGAAACTGGCATCCTCATCGATAAACCAAAGCGTGAAAAGCCAAAAACAGTGCGTACACCCGAGAATATTGCTGCTGTGGCAGAAAGTGTGCGTGAAGCGCCATCAACATCAATTCACCGTCGTTCTCAACAATTGAACATTTCGGAGACATCATTGAGGAGTTGAAGCCAACGGACCATCCAATGCGTTTTCGCTTCGCTAAGTGGGCCTGTGATCGACTTAGAGAAGATGCCGATTTTGCCAAAAAAATCATCTTTTCAGATGAAGCTCATTTTGATCTAGGCGGGTATGTAAACAAGCAAAATTGTCGCATTTGGGGCACAGAAAACCCACACGCATACATTGAAAAGCCAAAACGAGTCACTGTTGCGGATTTCGGTCCAGAGGCATAATTGGGTCATTTTTCTTCGAAAATGAGCAAGGAGTGGCCGTTACAGTCAATGGCGATCGTTATCGGGCCATGTTGAATGAATTTTTGTTCACAAAAATTGAAGAGGAGGATATTGGCAACATTTGGTTTCAACAGGACGGCGCTACGTGCCACACAGCCGAAGCTACACTCGAGTTTTGCGCCCTGTTTTTGAAGATCTCATTATCAGCCGCAGAGCTAATGTCGTTTGGCCACCTCAGAGCTGCGATTTGACACCGTTGGACTATTATTTGTGGGGTGCCGTAAAAGTAAGTGTTACGCCGACAAGCCAGAGACAAATGACGCTTTAAAGGACAATATTCGTTAAGCCATTGGTGAAATACAGGTGCACACAATCAATAATGTGCTTAAAAATTGGACCGATCGTGTAGGCTACTGCATGGCCAGCCGAGGCAGCCATTTGAATGACATTATTTTCCATTATTAACCGAAAGGATTGTGCTTTCAAATTAAGAAAGAAATTTGAGAAAATATTCAGTCGTTTTTTTTATAGCATTTTCAAAAAAAAAGTTATTTGGCGGACCCTTTATTATTTCTTCTAAACTTTTGTCTATAACAGAAAGAATTGCGATCGGCCTATAATTTTCCATTTGGCTTTTCACTCCTACTTTGTATACTGGTCGAATTATTGACGTCTTAAGTAACCTACGAACACAGCATTGGCCTATTCTTCGGTTTATAGTTGATTTAATTATAGGAGTTAGGTATAAAGCATTAAGATTCAATTCAATCGGTCTAATGCAATCTGCTCCTGCTCCCTTATCGGATTTTAAACAGCACAACATGTTGTACACTTCTGCTTCGCTAGCTTCCTCTAAATAGATTGGTGGTGTGATATTTCGATGGTTAAATGATTTCTTACTACACTTGTGTACTACTTTAGACACATGGTTTGAAAATTGTTCCACAAATATTATCAATCGATCTTTTATTTCGTCCCAGAAGTTCATTAAAAACATTCCACGTTTTTCTTGGGTCGTTTTTGGCATTTAAAAAAATTTGTTTGTAGAAGTTTGCCTTCATAGTTAAAATATGTTTACTTACTTCGTTTCGAAAGTGTTTGTAAAAATATTCGTAGCTTTGGTTAAGTGGATTATTTTTCCATTTCCTGTATAATTCGTCTCTTCTTTTGCACATTTTTACTACTTCAGCAGTTATCCATGCTTTGTGTTTTCGATTTTTTGAGTTTTGCGTTACCTTTGTCGATCGTGTATATAAGGGTGTCCGTTATTTGTCAAAGTGTAAAAATGTTGAGGCTTGATGCAAAAACGACTCTCCAAAAATTTTACGCCCCTTTGACCACGCCTTCCAGTGCCGACTTAAGGTTGAAATTTTACTCAATGTCACTCATACGCCATGAAGACCTATAACGTGAATTTTTTTTTTTAATCATAAGAACCATTTTATGCAACCAAAAATACAATTTGAAAAGTGTTTAAATTCCATAGCTTTTATTCAAGGTAATTTTTGTACAATTAGGGTAAAGTTTTCTATGCTCGTGAACACATTGCATTACATATGCCATCTGATTTTCATCCTTTGTTATCAGGCCGTGATAATCTTCCACTAGCTTCACCGCTCTTTCTGCAGTATTCACGACCCTCAAATTCTTAATTATGTTTCTTCCATCGATATAAGACTCCTCATTTTTCCATTTCTGAGGGTCCTTTTTTAAAAAAGAGGAATCTATATTGAACCGTGTAAATAAATTCATACTTCTATTTGTAACAAAAAAAATCGATCGATTTTCTTGAAAAAAAAAACATAGTAGTAATGTTAGTTTTAGCAAAAGTATTTATAGAAGTTCAATTAATATTTAACCTGAGAATTCTTTTATATCCTTATGGGCAGTCATCAGCTTTTTCTCCGAGCAAAGTTTTTCCTTTTTTGTTAACGCCTTCTGCAAAAGCAGAAGTTTCTTCAACAAGATACCATAAATGGTTACAAAATTTGCTAACAGCTGCCTGTGACGTAACTGTATCGTTTTCGTCGTACAGTAAAAGGTCTTGTACAAAATTTAAATCATTAACGCAAGATTCGTAGCCATTTGGGCAGTTGAACCATGCTTTAACATAAAACTTTACGATAAAAATGCAAACATCTGCCAATGCATCTTCTTGATCTGCCGGAATGGAATATTGGTTTCGTAACAAAAATATTTTAAAGCAATATATGGCTCGAGACATCCATCGCGCTTGGTGCATAGCTCCAGGCGGTCGAATTGTTACAAATCCTCTATTTGTCAAATCCAAAAATTCGCGATCATCCTCCCTAATTTGAGTTTTTGTTAGTTCTGCCAAAACAAAAGTCATTATTTCTTCCGTTGTATGATATAACGGCAACGTACATGATCCATTCCACTAGTTATTTTTGTAGGGTTAATCTTCTGCCAACAGTTTTTAAATGCTTTAAACAATGGCACATCTGGACTTGTCGTTAAATGGGGCAATTTTTTTTCAAATACAGCTTTCAAGATCAATTCGTTTATATGATGGCGACAAGGGAGGTAAAACAGGTCTCTACCAAGCTTTTTTTTCCAAAAGAACACACGCTCCATTCAATCGACCAGTGTTTGAAGCCGTAGTATCGCAACACAATGCTTTAACTTTGTCCTTCAACTCCCACTTCTCCAATGCATTGAAAACAGCTTTTGCCTGCGATTCCCCAGATGCATTATCAAGTTTTGGAATCTCAAGAATCTGCTCTATGTCGGTTCCAGTAATAATTATTGGTAAGCGTTCAACAGCTTTCTCATTAACACCTTAAACCATGAAAATATGTATATAAATTTGTATACTTAAGAATAATTTTTTCACTTACTCAATGCGGGCAGTAACTTTCCATCCCAATGAACAACAAAAAATTTTTGTTGAAATTCCTTAAACTTTGCTTTTATGCTTTGAGCACGCTCACATCTCAGTTTTTCACGTTGTTGATGGATTGAGGTCTTCGTTATTATTAAATTATCCAAGTTGTGGCCCAAAGCTTCCGCTGTAGCTTGCAATATGAAAACTGAATTTCGGGCGCTTACTTGACAACGGTCTAGGACTGCGACTAATTTTGGCGTGATGAAGTGTTTAGTTGCCCTCCTGTTTTCCGCTGATTGCTGATGCGGTGATGTTGAAGTGAACTCATTAACTTCTTCCGCTTCTGAATCTGATTCGACTTCACATAAATTCCCACTGCAATTTTTCGGAATTTTGGTGGCAATGTGTTGGTGTTGACGGTTAAATTCTTCTTGTTTTCGCTTTTCTCGTTTCTTCTCAATTTCTGCATAGATGTAGTCAACAGCACCCATACAACCTACTCGACCTGGTTGTCTTTGATTTATAAGGAATTGCCTATCCTCTTCTATTTTCAGCATTGGCAAGGCATCAGCATGGGCAACATCAAAAAGATTGTCCAAATTATTTTTGAATGCGTTTTCTCTATCACGAAAAACTTGTCCATTTGTTTTATTATTTTTTGCAGATAACGCCACTCATTATATACTTTTAACACTTTAGATATGCAATGTTGACTTTGCTTCGTTGGTATTCTGGCTTTCTCCCAAAAAATCATAACTTCACGCATCACTAAGTTCGAACTTTCACGAGTATTTAATTTTACTACTCTGATATTATAAAAAAAAAAACTGACAGTACTTGTCTATTGGATGGTAATTTTGATCCAGTTATGTTGAAATCAATACCTCCAACCAAGTAAATGTTATTTTTATATCTCAATGATAATGCCATATCGCTTCCAACACCTCTTTCTCAACATAAATCACAGGACTAAATGCATTTCTTCTTTTGATAGCCAGTAATAGCTTAGGACAAAAAACATTCCCTACAGAGCGCTCTCTTATGCTTACGCTCTTGCTTGTTGTTTGTCAAGTCGTTACATGTCGTGTCGATACATGTCGTTACATGTGAGTTTGGATTTACCCCGACGAGCCCAAACAAGTTTAACTTCAAAAAATATATAACGGTTACATTTCATTTCATGAGAATTTGATGTACCAAGTCTTGTCTTATTTTTGGTTGCATGGAATGGTTTTTATGATTTTAAAAATTGTTTTCACATTATGTGGTGTAGGAGTGACATGGAGTAGAATTTCATATATATTGGTGTGTAATGCTAACAAAAATATGGTCAATTATTGTAGAAGTATTTGCAGCTATATTTACACGTGTGGATTGGTTGATTACATCGGTTAAGCCCTTTGATGCCATTATTTCCAAATACTTATTGACATGGGGATCATTCGACTTGTTTAAGTTTATGTTCGTATCACCCATAACAATCAATTCTCTCTCATTATTGACGTGATTGTCCAATTCTTCTATGAACTCCGCGACACTTAACTTTGGTGGTCTATATATCGCGTGAATAAATATTTTTCTATGATTGTCATCTAATTCTATTTGGACATTTTCATAGAATACAGTATTATCATAAATTCGTTTGTATCGTATATGATTTCTTATGAACACTGCGATTCCCCCGCCTTTACCCTCTTTTCTATTAAAGAATTCAATTCGTTAATCTTGTGAATATCAGTTTGATGCAGATTCTACTAACATTGTTAAGCGAGCCTATGTGTATAGATTCGCCGTTTTCAGATTTTTTTGCAAGTATTATACCTGATGCCTCCCACACAAATCTGCAGTTGCATTCTCTGGCTTTGTTTTTGGCCAGCCAGAGCAAATGCCTATTTCTTGGAGTCAGTTGAGTGTTTCTCTGTTTTGGTTATTGTATGTATTTTCTTTGATTGTTTTGAGTTCAATTTTGCGAATTATTTTTGCATTTCGTATCATCTTTGTTTTGCACGCGTAGTTTGTAAATGATACAATTATAGATGATTTGTTCGGATTTCGCTTATTTGTTCGATAAAAGTCTGCTATATAAGAATTGTTTATTTCACAGTTTAGTGTTTTGCCTACTGCTTTGATAACTTCTGTCAAATTTCTATGTTGTTTTTTAGTAATTGTTGCTATAGTGTGTTCACTCTTGTTTCTAATAAAAGAATTTGTCGGTCTTTTACCTAGTTATTTTCCTTAGTTGTTTTATTTCATTAGAAAGTTTTTGTAGAATGTCGATGTTCATTTCCATGTGCTGGTTAATCTGTTCGTATTTACTTGCAACAAATTCGCAGCTTGTTTTTATTTCGGACATGTCTTTTCTCATTATTTTCATTTCCTAAATAAGCATTTTGCTGTTGATGTTTGATGTGTTTGGGTTTTCACTGACATCAGGGGAACTAGCACTCCTTGTTCTTTTTGGTGGTGGCTGAGTTTGGGTTACCACGGGTACAGGTTTTAGTGTACCATCTACCACAGGATTTTGTAGTTCCCTTCTGCAGGTTGCACATCTCCATTCTTCCTTTTTGACCATGGTCATTTTCCTATAGGATTTCTCCGAGATGGTGGTGCAACCAAAGTGCATTTTGCGATCACACCTATGGCATGTCACAAAATCCCCTTCTGAGGGGAGGTCGATGAAACATTCACTGCACACATGCATATTTAATTTTAGGGGAAAGAGAGAGTTTACTACAAGAGATAGGAATTGTTTTCAGGCATTAATAACAAAAATAACAACCAAGAATGATGGCGATGAAAAAACTATTTTTTGCACCGTGAATCTTACACAATATAAATTTAAGATTGGATAACCAATAAGTCACTGTATTTTTCTATCCACTTCTTCACAGTTTGCTTCGTTTTGATGGCTTTAAGCGCACTTTTCAAAATATAAACTCAGGAAAAAAATCAAATCACAACCGATCACTGTAAAAGCTGAACCCATGAATGGGATCAAACATATGAGAATGCTACAATCCGCTGTGCGGATCGTTGAATACCCTATCTCATCCTATCTGTAAAACGAAAATCCTCCAAAAAGTGGGCATGGCTAGAAACACGATGTGGATAAAATAGAAAAAAATGATATAGTGACAACAAATTCTTCAGACTGCTTATAAAACACTTTTACAGTTCTACAAAAGACAAGGTTTTTCTACTGCATATGCTATGGGGTAGTGTATAAAAATGGTTCTTATAAAAAATGCCCCCCAAAAAGTGGGCGTGGGTTCTTCAGACTGCTTATAAAACACTTTTACAGTTCTACAAAAGACAAGGTTTTTCTACTGCATATGCTATGGGGTAGTGTATAAAAATGGTTCTTATAAAAAATGCCCCCCAAAAAGTGGGCGTGGGTTGAAATGGTCTATAGACGAAATGTTCATATTAATATTACTAATGATTCTGCATCAAAATTATTGTTCGAAAATTTTTAAATTTGACGGTAAAACGTTTTTTATTTAAAACGCCCTCAAAAAGTGGGCGTGGCAAAAAACTTCATACGAACGATATATAGATACTCGGATTGTCTAAGTATGTTGTTCAGAATCATTTTCAAAATTCCTTATGGTTTGGTCAAAAACTACGTTTTTCTAAAAACGGGGCGTTACAGTGGGCGGATTTAAAATTTTTTTTTCACTTGTTCTGCTGGGAGCAACAAAGTGCTCTTATACCAAATTTCATCATTCAAACTCAAAATTTAAGGCCCAAAAACTGGTGACGGACGGACGGACAGACGTGGCTAAATCCACTCAGCTATCGATTCTGATTCTGTCGATCCATATACGGTAAGGTATATGTAGCTAAATTATTCTGTATGTTACAAACTATGTAGCAAAACTAATATACCCCTATGGGATAGGGTATAATAAACTGTCTGTAAAATTTGTTGTGACCATGTCACTTTCTCTATTTATTCTCCATTCTGCTTTATTCCATGTCCCACATTTTGGGGATATTAGTTTTACAGATGGGATGGGATGGGGTATTAAACGATCCGCATAGCGGATTGTAGCGTTCTCATATGTTTTTATACCCTATCCCATAGGGGTATATTAGTTTTGATACATAGTTTGTAACATAGAGAAATAATTTAGCTACATATACCTCAAAGTATATGGATCGACTCAGAGTCGATAGCTGAGTCGGTTTATCCATGTCTGTCTGTCCGTCCGTACGTACGTCACCAGTTTTTGGGCCTTAAATTTTGAGCTAGATTGATGAAATTTGGTGCACTTGCTCTTTGTTGCTCCCAGCAGAAACGCCGTCTTTTCTTTGTCGCGATGTTCCATTTCCACTTGCCAATAGCCGCTCTGCAGATCCATCGTAGAGAACCATTTGCATCCGGACAACGTGGAGAAGAAGTCATCTATCCGGGGCAGTGGGTATGAGTCTTTCTTTGTAACATCGTTGAGGCACCTATAGTCCACACAAAATCGCGCTGACCCGTCTTTCTTGCGGACGAGCACAATCGGGGATGACCATGGGCTGTTGGAGGGCTACTTCTCTGACTCTCATATCCATGATAAGCTCGGCTACTTGTTCCCGATTTGCCTCCGGGGTTCGCCGGGCTGGTGTTCTTATTGGTTTAGCCTCTCCTGTATCGATGGTGTGTTTTGCCCAGCTCGTTCTTCCGTAGTCCAGAGGTCCCGAGGAGAAAACATCTCGGTACCGCTTCAGGAGTTCTTGAAACCTTTCCGTTTCTTCTTCGGACAAGTCGGGAGGAGATTCTTGTAGAACTCCTTCGTCCGCCCCTGTAGGAAGAGCGATGATTGGTGGAACTTCTCAGATCTCTGCTAGGCTGATGCATCCGATAACCGTATTCGGTGGTAACATCTCACCTGCAGATGGCTGTTAGCTAGGTCGGTCACGCTTCGTGCTAGAAAAACTCCTTTCGGTAGTCCATTCTCTTGACATGGCTCAATCAATACGGTAGAGTCCGCCTGGCGAGTCGGTATTGGCAGCGCTAATAGGGTTTCGGATCTTGCGGGTAGTATATGCTGCGTCGATGTGGTTAGAACCCTTACCTGATTGGGGTGAGAGGCATGCAAGGCGTACTTCTTTCCTCGGACCACCAGTGAAGGCTCCGAAAAATCCAGTCGACAGCAATGGTCCATTAAGAAATCGGTGCCGAGAATTGCTGGTATGCGTCTGCTTATTACAGCAAACGACTGATAACATTCCATTTGGTGAATATCAATCGTATTTCTGCTGTGCCGCTCGTCCATAATGTACCACCGGCTATTCCTTGGATTTGTTTGGAAATATCTCGTATCTTCTTGTGAGGTGGGATATCATGGGAGCTGATGATTGAAATCTCGGCACCGGAGTCAACGATGAAACTGCATTTGTTCCCATTGACATAGGCGTCTAACGTTAGGCCCACTCCGCTTGTGACTCCAACGAAAGTGGGCATGTTGTGAACGCCCTTGGATGCTGGAAGGGGACCGGGGACGTTAAGAAGGGTGTAAGAAGGGGTAGGTTGTGTAGGAGCGAAGGAAGTATGCTGGCACTGCCACTCTGTTGTAGGGTCTCTCCGGACGTGTTGCTCCTTCCCCAGAATTGCCAACAGTCAGGTATTCGTTACTCCTCGGTTGATGGATGCTCATGACGGTCCCTGAAAACGTTCTCTGCCTACAGGGAGTGTCGTATGTCATGCTGACTCCTGCGGCTTCTGGCTGCTGGCGGTTGGGCTCCGGTGACGTCCTGGAAGGACCCAATGAGTGTTTGTCGTTCTTTTCTCGTGGGGGTGAATGAGGAGAAGAATGTTGACCTTCTGTTGGCGAGAAGACTTTCTCTGCAAAGGTTTTCTCCAGCGCAGTCATTCGCTCCTCTACTTGTTGCTGCTTTTGAGGAAGCTCGGTTTTCCACTCTTCTAGTTTGGTCTCCCAAAAGGTGCGGTCGTGGATGCTTCTGTCCAGCATCTCGTCAAAGAAACGCTTCATCTAATCCATATCCATGATTTGGTTGTTTTGAAATTACCCGTAATTTCGTCCGTTGAACCCCACACCTGACACCAGTGTTGTGTTTTTCAGCTGCCTGAGCCAAACAGAGCCTAAATTAGAGCAGAAAGAAACAAAAAGATAGCTTTTAAAAATGATGGTTCCCGAGAGAGTTTGATTTTATTTTAGTTTTTAATTAATTTTACGACTATTGTTTGCTGGTGGAATTCCGAATAGACTCGATCGTTGTTCGATCGGCATTTTTATATTCCTCCCTGCCTTTCCAAGGGTCTTCCAGTCTCCATTGACATCTCTGGAATGGTTTTGACGTCTATTCCAAATGTCACCCACTCGCTATGCTGGTATTTTCTAACAGGCTCAAATTTCGGCGAATCAATCATTTTCCCGTACTCCAGGTGAAATTCTCTCTTCAACGATGTGCCATACGTCTATATTTGGTGTACAAATTGTTCCCACCTTAGATTTGTAAGCACACCTGAATTCCGTTAACGTAATTCCACCAACAAAACGTCTGCCTAACTCCCCTTTTCCCTGGATGCGTCTGCTGTAAATTCGGCTACTCATTTATGGCCTTTTTCATTGGGAAATCTTGATTTTGATCTGAAATTTGATCTTTTTGAGTGTCAATGGAACACGATTCAGATTTATTTTATTTTTGTCATTGTATTGGTGTCATTTCGTGTCTGTGAAGTCAGCGTCGGTGTAGCTGCCAACATTAAAAACATAACAAACATTTGAAAATACAGAAATTATTTTCATTTAATTCATTCAATCAATTTAATAGTTCACGTATAACTTTCTTTTTTGTGTCTATATCCATTATTAATATCTAAACCCAAAGCACTCTTGTTTTTCACAACCGAAGTAAAAAATCAAAATGAAAATCACTCTTGTCAAACTGAGAGCTATCATTTGAATTGGTATTGGTAAATCTGCCGAAAAATTCAGATTTGCAAAATTGATTTCTGATCAAAAAAAATCAATGTTTTCGCCCAATGGAACACAACAACTGTCAAAATCGGTCTTCAGATCAAAAAAAAATTTGACGGTAAAACGTTTTTTATTTAAAACGCCCTCAAAAAGTGGGCGTGGCAAAAAACTTCATACGAACGATATATAGATACTCGGATTGTCTAAGTATGTTGTTCAGAATCATTTTCAAAATTCCTTATGGTTTGGTCAAAAACTACGTTTTTCTAAAAACGGGGCGTTACAGTGGGCGGATTTAAAATTTTTTTTTCACTTGTTCTGCTGGGAGCAACAAAGTGCTCTTATACCAAATTTCATCATTCAAACTCAAAATTTAAGGCCCAAAAACTGGTGACGGACGGACGGACAGACGTGGCTAAATCCACTCAGCTATCGATTCTGATTCTGTCGATCCATATACGGTAAGGTATATGTAGCTAAATTATTCTGTATGTTACAAACTATGTAGCAAAACTAATATACCCCTATGGGATAGGGTATAATAAACTGTCTGTAAAATTTGTTGTGACCATGTCACTTTCTCTATTTATTCTCCATTCTGCTTTATTCCATGTCCCACATTTTGGGGATATTAGTTTTACAGATGGGATGGGATGGGGTATTAAACGATCCGCATAGCGGATTGTAGCGTTCTCATATGTTTTTATACCCTATCCCATAGGGGTATATTAGTTTTGATACATAGTTTGTAACATAGAGAAATAATTTAGCTACATATACCTCAAAGTATATGGATCGACTCAGAGTCGATAGCTGAGTCGGTTTATCCATGTCTGTCTGTCCGTCCGTACGTACGTCACCAGTTTTTGGGCCTTAAATTTTGAGCTAGATTGATGAAATTTGGTGCACTTGCTCTTTGTTGCTCCCAGCAGAAACGCCGTCTTTTCTTTGTCGCGATGTTCCATTTCCACTTGCCAATAGCCGCTCTGCAGATCCATCGTAGAGAACCATTTGCATCCGGACAACGTGGAGAAGAAGTCATCTATCCGGGGCAGTGGGTATGAGTCTTTCTTTGTAACATCGTTGAGGCACCTATAGTCCACACAAAATCGCGCTGACCCGTCTTTCTTGCGGACGAGCACAATCGGGGATGACCATGGGCTGTTGGAGGGCTACTTCTCTGACTCTCATATCCATGATAAGCTCGGCTACTTGTTCCCGATTTGCCTCCGGGGTTCGCCGGGCTGGTGTTCTTATTGGTTTAGCCTCTCCTGTATCGATGGTGTGTTTTGCCCAGCTCGTTCTTCCGTAGTCCAGAGGTCCCGAGGAGAAAACATCTCGGTACCGCTTCAGGAGTTCTTGAAACCTTTCCGTTTCTTCTTCGGACAAGTCGGGAGGAGATTCTTGTAGAACTCCTTCGTCCGCCCCTGTAGGAAGAGCGATGATTGGTGGAACTTCTCAGATCTCTGCTAGGCTGATGCATCCGATAACCGTATTCGGTGGTAACATCTCACCTGCAGATGGCTGTTAGCTAGGTCGGTCACGCTTCGTGCTAGAAAAACTCCTTTCGGTAGTCCATTCTCTTGACATGGCTCAATCAATACGGTAGAGTCCGCCTGGCGAGTCGGTATTGGCAGCGCTAATAGGGTTTCGGATCTTGCGGGTAGTATATGCTGCGTCGATGTGGTTAGAACCCTTACCTGATTGGGGTGAGAGGCATGCAAGGCGTACTTCTTTCCTCGGACCACCAGTGAAGGCTCCGAAAAATCCAGTCGACAGCAATGGTCCATTAAGAAATCGGTGCCGAGAATTGCTGGTATGCGTCTGCTTATTACAGCAAACGACTGATAACATTCCATTTGGTGAATATCAATCGTATTTCTGCTGTGCCGCTCGTCCATAATGTACCACCGGCTATTCCTTGGATTTGTTTGGAAATATCTCGTATCTTCTTGTGAGGTGGGATATCATGGGAGCTGATGATTGAAATCTCGGCACAGGAGTCAACGATGAAACTGCATTTGTTCCCATTGACATAGGCGTCTAACGTTAGGCCCACTCCGCTTGTGACTCCAACGAAAGTGGGCATGTTGTGAACGCCCTTGGATGCTGGAAGGGGACCGGGGACGTTAAGAAGGGTGTAAGAAGGGGTAGGTTGTGTAGGAGCGAAGGAAGTATGCTGGCACTGCCACTCTGTTGTAGGGTCTCTCCGGACGTGTTGCTCCTTCCCCAGAATTGCCAACAGTCAGGTATTCGTTACTCCTCGGTTGATGGATGCTCATGACGGTCCCTGAAAACGTTCTCTGCCTACAGGGAGTGTCGTATGTCATGCTGACTCCTGCGGCTTCTGGCTGCTGGCGGTTGGGCTCCGGTGACGTCCTGGAAGGACCCAATGAGTGTTTGTCGTTCTTTTCTCGTGGGGGTGAATGAGGAGAAGAATGTTGACCTTCTGTTGGCGAGAAGACTTTCTCTGCAAAGGTTTTCTCCAGCGCAGTCATTCGCTCCTCTACTTGTTGCTGCTTTTGAGGAAGCTCGGTTTTCCACTCTTCTAGTTTGGTCTCCCAAAAGGTGCGGTCGTGGATGCTTCTGTCCAGCATCTCGTCAAAGAAACGCTTCATCTAATCCATATCCATGATTTGGTTGTTTTGAAATTACCCGTAATCTCGTCCGTTGAACCCCACACCTGACACCAGTGTTGTGTTTTTCAGCTGCCTGAGCCAAACAGAGCCTAAATTAGAGCAGAAAGAAACAAAAAGATAGCTTTTAAAAATGATGGTTCCCGAGAGAGTTTGATTTTATTTTAGTTTTTAATTAATTTTACGACTATTGTTTGCTGGTGGAATTCCGAATAGACTCGATCGTTGTTCGATCGGCATTTTTATATTCCTCCCTGCCTTTCCAAGGGTCTTCCAGTCTCCATTGACATCTCTGGAATGGTTTTGACGTCTATTCCAAATGTCACCCACTCGCTATGCTGGTATTTTCTAACAGGCTCAAATTTCGGCGAATCAATCATTTTCCCGTACTCCAGGTGAAATTCTCTCTTCAACGATGTGCCATACGTCTATATTTGGTGTACAAATTGTTCCCACCTTAGATTTGTAAGCACACCTGAATTCCGTTAACGTAATTCCACCAACAAAACGTCTGCCTAACTCCCCTTTTCCCTGGATGCGTCTGCTGTAAATTCGGCTACTCATTTATGGCCTTTTTCATTGGGAAATCTTGATTTTGATCTGAAATTTGATCTTTTTGAGTGTCAATGGAACACGATTCAGATTTATTTTATTTTTGTCATTGTATTGGTGTCATTTCGTGTCTGTGAAGTCAGCGTCGGTGTAGCTGCCAACATTAAAAACATAACAAACATTTGAAAATACAGAAATTATTTTCATTTAATTCATTCAATCAATTTAATAGTTCACGTATAACTTTCTTTTTTGTGTCTATATCCATTATTAATATCTAAACCCAAAGCACTCTTGTTTTTCACAACCGAAGTAAAAAATCAAAATGAAAATCACTCTTGTCAAACTGAGAGCTATCATTTGAATTGGTATTGGTAAATCTGCCGAAAAATTCAGATTTGCAAAATTGATTTCTGATCAAAAAAAATCAATGTTTTCGCCCAATGGAACACAACAACTGTCAAAATCGGTCTTCAGATCAAAAAAAAAAATTGATTTTTTTCCCAATGGAAAACGCCATTTTTTCGGACTATTCTTCCTAGATTCATCACTCATCAGTCTACCTGCGGCGAATACTTTTGTTGTTTGCTTGTCACCTGCTCTGCCGTTCCGCGCGCCGTTCGTGTTTCAGGTGCGATCGGCGAATTCCCATACCTTGTAACAAACAACAATGTGAGCAGGTAAGTGTTTGTGTTTGAGGTTTTGTGTGCTGCTGTGGTGTAATTTTATTTTCTTGGGGCCTATTGCAGTTGTCAATTATCAATTTGTATATAATACTTATCAACCAATCGGTATTGTGATTGTCAATTATCAATGGATTGTTGATTCAGTGTCAATTTCCTTTAAATTTTTGATTGTGAATGTTAAAATCGGTATTGCGAGTATCAATTATCATTGACTTTTCATTTTGCAATTGTTTCATTCAACTGCAAATAACTAGTTGATGACAAGAAAAAAAAATATTATTGAAATAAAAACACGGGATTGCGTTAAAATGTACGGTTTTCTGTGTAAAGTTTAAGTTTATTTAATTAATTTGATAACTGTTCACAGGGCTAAAATAAGTAGCAACAGAAACCAAATGAGCCGGCTAGTTGAACTGATGGAGCAAAACTTAGACGTTGCAAAGGGAGTGTGCTCCAAAACAGAGTCGCGAAAAAAATGGGTTGATATTGTAACAGACCTGGACATCTTAGGCCCACCATCGCGTGAATGGTACAAATGGCAAAGAGTAAATTATTATTATATGTACTTTTATTTTTAAATCATTTGTATACTGTTGTGATAACTTTTAGGTTTGGATCGATTTAAAGTGCAAAACAAAAAAAAAGAAGAAAGAAAACAAAATTGAAATTTCGGCAACTGGCGGTGGACCGAATAAACTGGCAGAGAATTTGGACAAGAGGATGACAATTTGAACGAAGAAGCTTCTATTTCAAATGTCATAGAACAAGTCTTGGAATCCTCAACGGAGGATGATATTGCCCAGAAACATCCCAAAAAAACATCGCGTATTGAAATACTCCATACGGAACGCAAAAGTCTTTTAGAAGATCAAACTTCTGCACAAAAAGAGTTATATGAAAACATGACAAGTCTTATAACGGGTGATTTTTTAGCTGGTTTGGTTTTGGCAACACTGGTTTTGACAGCTGACGTGTGTTTAGTACCTTGTGTCACTGTCAAACAGTTTCAGTTTGGTTTGAAATTTAACCATGGATCGTCTTACAAATGAACAACGCTTGCAAATTATTGAATTTTACTATCAAAATTCGTGCTCGGTTCGAAATGTTCATCGCACGCTGCTTCCATTTTATGATCGGCATTCTCGACCTTCTGAGCAGTCTATTCGGAAGATTGTGACCAAATTTCGCACCAAATTTACTTTGTTGGACATTAAACCACCAACACGTTTACGTACTGTGCGTAGTGAAGAAAATATTGCGGCCGTATCAGCTAGTGTGACAGAAGACCGCGAAATGTCGATTCGGCGCCGTTCCCAACAGTAAGGCCTTTGTTACAGCACTACGTGGAAAATTTTGCGGAAGGATTTGGGCGTAAAGCCTTTTAAGATACAGCTGGTGCAAGAACTAAAGCCAGCCGACCTACCACAACGCCGAATTTTTGGTGAATGGGCTCTTGGAAAGCTGGCCGAGGATCCGCTTTTTTATCGAAAAATTGTGTTCAGCGATGAGGCTCATTTTTGGTTGAATGGGTACGTAAATAAGCAAAATTGCCGCATTTGGAGTGAAGATCCGCCAGAAGCATTGCAACAGCTACCAATGCATCCCGAAAAAGCCACTGTTTGGTGCGGTTTATCTGCCGGCGGCATTATTGGGCCATATTTCTTCAAAGATGATGCGAATCGCAGCGTTACTGTCAATGGTGAACGCTACCGAGCGATGATAACAAACTTTTTTTTGCCCGAAATGGAAGTTCTTGACTTGCATGATATGTGGTTTCAACAAGACGGTGCCACATGCCACACAGCACGCGAAACAATGGCGCAATTGCGAGGCGAGTTTGGTGAACAGTTAATTTCACGTTTCGGGCCGGTCAATTGGCCGCCTAGATCGTGCGATTTGACACCATTAGATTATTTTTTGTGGGGGTATGTCAAGGTATGAGGGCTCAGTGGCGCGTTGGTTAGTGCGATGAACTGCCGCGCAGAAGGTCTGGGTTCGATTCCCAGCCGTAGCAACACCTAAATGATTTTTCACTGGCCCTCCTCTCGTGACGATCTGACAAATCGTCCGAGTAGTATCAATTGTCAAGAATAGCTTATCTCAACTTAGCCGTTCGGAGTCGGCATAAAACAGGAGGTCCCGCCATCGTGCAAGAAGTACACACGCACACATGAATGGTTGTGAGAAAGCTACTAACGAGCCTGTTGCGCCAAAAATTTGTATTTATTTTTTTTTGTATGTCAAGGCTAATGTCTATAGGGACAAGCCCGCTTCGATTGACGCACTGGAAGCCAACATCCATGCATTCATTCGTGAGATACCGGCCGATATGTGTGAAAGAGTATGCCAAAATTGGACTCAGCGGATGGGCTACCTGAGACGCAGCCGCGGTCAACATTTGCATGAAATTATCTTTAAACATTAAATTGCAAGGTTCAAACTATCGATTCAAATAAATATTTCATTCATTTTTTCCAGTTCAAACCTCTTAAAAAATCACCCGTTAGGTGATACAAAAAGAAGCTGAAGAACATCGAATACTATTCTAAGAAAACTATGAAGCAAAAAGACGAAATAATAGAAATCAAGAAGGAAAAACTGAAAGCGTACAAGGAAAACAAAGCCAATAAGAAGAGAGACCGAATCGCTAAGTTAAAACTAAAAATACAAATCCTGGAGATAAAAAACAGAAACAACAAATGGACTTCTAGGTAGAAACCATTTCCCTTTTGTTTTATTATAATTATATAATTAGCAACATGTGATGCATTAAGAGTGATATGAAGTACAAATATGAATTGAAGACTCAAAATTAATTCAAGACATATAGAATATGAATGTCTTGAAATAATAGAAACCAAACATCTGTTTTTTTTTATAATTTTGTTCTTTTGATTTCAAATTCAAGGCTACAAAGTTCTCAGGATTTGGTTTTGCACTGCCGCAGCTCTTTCATTTTCAGGAAATTGAAGTGATTCAGTAAAATTTGCTGCGTTCGTCTCATCATCGATTTCTATGCCGTCATAAATATCTACCTCGACTTCAGGGATGTTGACTCTAATGCAAATATTGTGTAAAGCTGCACAAATATTTGATATTTGCGTGATCTTCGATATCGGCACCGCTTGAAAACATATGAACTAATGAAGAGCGTAAGTCGGTCCACCCATAATGCTGGTACCCATACTTATCATACCAAGATTTTGCTCTTCCCAACAATGAAGCCTGTACTCTTGGAATAATGTCAAAATTTAGCAATTGATCTCGTTGTAAACTTAGATCCACGTCAGCACACCATCGGCGAACATCATCTCGTGAGTGGTCAGGGTCAAAACAAGGGAAACCAACTGAACCATTAACTTCACGTTGTTGTGTAGTACGTAAAATTTCATTTATAGCATCGAGAGTAATTACAAAATTGTCACCTGCGTTATTTTGTGCTTAGCGAGTATCTGTTGGATATCCAACAATATGCCAAAGGAATTCACTGCACACTAGATGACGATGTGATTGTGGATTGGGCTGGTTGCAAGAATGCACAGTGAAGAATCCCGAAGTGTATTCTACATTACCAGCAAACTCAACACACAATACACAAATCACTTTGGAACCAAAACACAAGTAATGATTAAATTTTAAATAATTAACACGAGCACCACACCACACCGACGAAACAAAATCACGAACTGTCAAATTAATAGATGGTTAAGGCGACAATGTGGGAGATGCTCTTCTAACCACAACGCATTCTAAAGGGTTACAGTACTTGGCAAGTGCGACAACTCAGACCTCTCACTCTATCACCTAGGCATACAAAAAATTGTTTAGAATTCTAAGGAAAGAAGAGCATTGTATATGTGTATTGTAAATTATAAAGTTAAAATGTATTATATCAAGTAATTTAATTGATAAAGGCCAATGACCCAATTTTCAAACAGCTGTTTTTCATAAACACAGCTAGAACACTTCATGTTAACTCAATATTTGAATTTTGATTACTCTTCGATCACCCTTTGTCAGAGTAGCAGTCTTAATAAAACATAAAGTTTATAACGTTTCACTACGAGTTTCATTTACCAATATTGTCAATTTATTCCTCGGTAACGTTTAATTCGTACATGTTTGAGAACAACTTTTTCAAACTCAACAGCATTTTTTTTCTATTTCGCTCAATACGGAACATGGTCCTTCGAGTCCATTGAGGATAAAGAAAGAGTACTGCTTTTTTTCTGAGTGTTACCAGTGCAAAGTGTACTGTGGATTAAGTATAGCTGGATTATCTATCCAGTGCAAATATACGTTTCCGATAAAAGACCGACAGTCTATCGAATCAGCAAAAATAAAAAGTGTACGGTGGATTAAGTATAGCTGGATTATCTATCCAGTGCAAATATACGTTTCCGATCAAAGACCGACAGTCTATCGAATCGGTCGCAGTACCCAACGAATCAACAAAAATAAAAAGTGTACGGTGGATTAAGTATAGCTGGATTATCTATCCAGTGCAAATATACGTTTCCGATCAAAGACGGACTGTCTGTCGAATCGGCAACTGTACCCAACGAATCATCAAAACCGGAACCAACGGTGAAAGCGAAAAGCGGGAACAACATCCAACGGAGCAATCATCAGTTACCAGGACAAGTACCGGTGTAAGCGGACCAGAAGCGGTCACAACGGACAACGGGAAGAACAATACTACTGTTGAATAGCGGTTGCAGCAATCTTAAAAAGCAGAACAAAGGTAGGAATTCTTCTAAAATTCTCCTTTTTTATTACTTTAATAAAATAAAAATAATTATTAAACTAAGTGAAGAATTACAAAATAATTCACCCCTAAGAAAAGTGTTGTGAGACTCAAAAATAATAATTATAACGTCGAAAGTAGCGAAAACTATCGAGACCCAAGAGGACATTTTATTGAACATTAATCGGGATTTTGAAGAATTCAAAAAAGATCAGGCGTCGCGAAAGTCAAGGGGGTATTTAATCGCGTGTTTATCGGATATCGACGAAATGTTTAAACGGGCGAAAAAATTTCATTCGACAATAATCGAAAGTTCCGCTGATCCACTGAAAGAAAAGTACATTCAGGATGAAATATTCTCTAAAATTAAGAGAATTTATTTCACATTTAGTGGACAGTTGCATGATGAGACTGACCTGCTGGTTCAAGAACATACCAGCACATTAGATACCTCTCACATGAACACCACAAGGTCTGCGTCTTCAGACATACGTCTTCAAAGAATCCACATAAATCCTTTTTCGGGCAAATTTGAAGACTGGTCTGAATTTTTTTAATTTATTCGATAGTTTAATTCGAAATAACAACGAACTATCTGAAATACAAAAACTACAGTATCTGAAAACTTCGGTTTGTGGGGAAGCTGCTCGATTAATCCAACACCTTCCAATCGATGCAAAGAGTTTCGCCTCAGCATGGACAATTCTCACAGACAGGTATCAAAACAAGCGCAAACTGGTGAATACCCAACTGTAAGTTGAGCAGAGTAAACTACACTGTGAAACGGCTGCTGGGTTGAAATCGCTGCATGATACCAGCATCGAATGCATTCATGCTCTTGCTAATCTCGAAATAGCAGTTGAAACATGGGACGCCATTTTAATTTATTTAACATTTCATAAATTGCCACCCCAGACACAACGAGATTGGGAAGAAAAGCTTGGCACCTCTAAGCGTCTTCCTGAGTGGAAGGTCTTTATATCGTTCATTGAAGGCAGATTCAGTTCACTCGAAAATATTTCAGAACTAAATGGACAACCAAAACAATCAATGCACACACAGTCTTTTAGGAAAACGACAGCAGCCTCTTGCCAATTAAGTTCGCCGCAACCCATAAAGCAATTCCGTTGCCGACTTTGCAAGGCATCACATGGGTTCAGGCATTGCAGAAGGTTTATACAAATGGACTCTAAAACCAGAGCGGATATCACAAAAAAGAATGGTGTTTGTGGTAATTGTTTAGGTTACGACCATCATTCTTCTGTTTGTAACTGCAGTAACAGATGTCAGAAATGCGGGAACAAACATCATACGTTACTGCACATGGAAGCACAACAGGGAGTGAACTCAACACAAGTTCAAAACCACCAACAATATCCCCAATACCACAACCAAAATAGCCCACAATATAATCCACAAGCCCACTTTGTACAAAATCCTATAAATCAACCAATCCCACTCAATCCCGTACAGGAACAACCAAGCACTTCTCACCAATTTAGTGCGCATTTTAATCAAATGCTGTCCAAAACATTGTTAGCGACTGCATTAGTCAAGGTCTATGCAGAAAATGGAAAGCAGTGCACTCTAAGGGCCTTTATAGACACCGGGTCAGAGGCCACATTTATCACCGAGAATGCCACCCAGCTTCTCAATTTAAAAAGGAAAAATGAATCTGCTAGGGTAACAGGTCTTGGAAAAAATCCAACAGGTAGTTCCAAATACCAAGTAAACTTTAGCCTGTATTCGTTCACCAACGCAGCATTTTCGCTTGGGATATCAGCATTTGTCTTACCTGTGCTGACTACAACCCTGCCTACCCATCCGCTTCAAGGAGAGTGGAGTCATCTGCAAAATCTTCCACTAGCTGATCCTGCTTATCATATGCCTGGTAAGATCGATTTATTGCTAGGAGCAGATGTGTACTCTTCAATTATTCTTGAAGGTTTAGTAAAGGGACAGGAAGGGTCCCCAGTCGCACAAAAAACAGAATTTGGATGGATATTGACAGGAAAGACAACATCAACTCCAAACATAACGTGTTTCAGTGTCCAGAATCACTTCAGCTCCTTAGAAGCACAACTCAGGCAATTCTGGGAAATTGAAGAAGACCTTGATGACAGGAAACTGTCACCGGAGGAACAAAAATGTCAAAAGCATTTCGTACAATCAGTACAACGAAAGGAAGATGGAAAATACGAAGTTCAACTTCCATTTAAGGATGGAATTCGCCCAACCCTGGGGAATTCAAGAAGGGCTGCCATGGCAAGATTTTTTCAGATTGAAAGAAAACTTTTGTCTGACAAAAAATTGCAGGATGCGTACACTAAATGCATCCACGAGTACGCCACATTAGGTCACATGAAGGAGGTCATGGGACCCAATGATACAGGTGAACATTACTACCTTCCACATCACGCGGTCTTTAAGGAGGCGAGTAGAACCACAAAACTGCGTGTGGTTTTCGATGCATCATGCAAAACGTCCAACGGAATATCGCTTAACGACTGTCTAATGGTCGGACCGAGGTTGCAACCCGACATAATCGATCTCATCACGAAGTGGAGGAAGTTCAAAGTGGCACTAGTGGCAGATATCAGTATGATGTATAGGCAGATTTGGATGGCAGCGGATGACACTCCATTTCAACAGATAATATGGCGAAACTCACCAGATGAGCAAAAAGGACTTATTCGCTAAATACGGTAACATTCGGAACTGCATCGGCCCATATTTAGCGGTCCGAACACTGCATCAACTGGCATCAGATGTGGAACACAAGTATCCTCATGTGACGAAGATACTAACGGAGGGATTTTACGTCGACGACCTCATCAACAGCACGAATGACGAAAACGAGGCCATTATCACACAAAGGGATCTTCTGGAAGTCCTTGGATCAGCTGGCTTTCCTTTGCGCAAATGGGCCAGCAATTCGTCAAGGGTATTGGAAAGGGTTCCTGAAAGTGAAAGGGAAATAAATCTGCCCTTAAATTTTGAATCACCATATGCCATCAAAACACTTGGGATTCAATGGCATCCAGCTAAAGATGTGTTTACATTCAAAATAAACATACCTGAGGTGACAAGGTTTACAAATAGATCAATACTTGCGGATATAGTCCGACTATTTGATCCGCTGGGATGGATTGCTCCGTGTGTCATAAAGGCAAAATTAATCCTGCAGCAACTGTGGCTCAAGGAATATGCGTGGGACTCACCAATCTCTCCAGAAATTGAACATCAGTGGGTAGAGTTGAGGAAAGGATTTAAATTTTTTCAGAACGTCGAAATACCGAGGTGGATTGAGTACACAAACTCAGCACTACACAGCTATGCAGCCGTGATATATGCTCGCATTGTCACCGACGGCAACGAGCACATACATCTGGTAGCAGCCAAAACAAGAGTTGCGCCAAAAGCCATCAAGTGCATATCTTTACCACGGCTTGAACTCTGCGCACCACAGCTATTAGCCAAACTGTTACACCGAGTAAAAACGGCAATGCAAATTGATGACGCAGAAATATTTGCATGGTCAGACTCCACCATAACTCTGGCGTGGATCAGAGGAAATCCGTCAACTCGCACGATGTTTGTAGCCAACAGGGTTAGTGAAATCCAGCAGATATTGGCTCAAGAGGTTTGTTACCACAGGAACTTATTCACAGCCACATGTGGTGGCATGGGCCACAATTTCTTCAAAACTTTTCCCTTGATAAATGTCCTGATCAAACCACATGCGATACGGATCTGGAAACAAAAAGGGAAAAGATAAATGATCAAAACCAGGGGTCAGTGTGTAAAAAACTAACAAACTTACATGTGAGCCTCGCACAATCTACATGTCAGTGTGCTACCATCAACGATGAGTATCTTAAATGGTATTCAAACTTGAATCGACTTGTACGCAGTGCCACGATATGGAGAAGATACTTCCAGTATCTCAGAAACATAGCAAGGCCATTGGCAAGTCATCCAATCACATCGGATGAGTTAGATGCATCGCAAAATCAGCTCATCAGACTTGTCCAAATGGAACTATTTCCTAATGACATATGCTCCTTGAGGGAAAACAAAATGATAAGTAAGGATAGCCGCATCCTCAACTTAAACCCATTTCTCGATAATCAAGGCTTATTTCGCGTAGGAGGGCGTTTAACTAACTCACCCATGTCATTCAACAGGAAACATCCAATTATCCTCACTGAGTCCCATCACTTCACTAAGTTAGTCGTCAACGATGTGCATCAACAAACGCTTCATGGAGGACAACAGATGATGATAGCAGAGATCAGAAGCAAATACTGGATCACCAATCTCAAGCGGCTAGTCAAATCAACGATCCAAAAATGTGTCCGATGCCATCGCTACAACGCCAAAATGCAGCAACAACTGATGGGAAGTCTTCCAAGTGAACGAGTTGAATTTTTTTTTTTTTTTAAATTCATTTTTATTTTTCTTTATCTTAACCGGCATATACACACGTCGAAATCTCGTCAAGCATGCGAGAGTGTATGAGTGAAAACGAAACACCTATACGTTGTGTGCATGCTTGAAGCAAAATCAAAACGTTTTGATTTTTCTTCAATCAGGCGTCAATGCTTGACGTAGTTTATATTCGTGATTGAATGCTTGATCAAGCATTCATTCTCATTTTTACGACGCCAGCGTAAAGACGTCAGTTTCGCGGGTTTTTTTTAACAGTGCGGTGTTTATTTATGTAAATATGGAAGAAAAAAGTTTTATTTTGGAATTTCTAGAGGTTTATCGTTCTCTCCCAGCGTTATGGAACATAAAATCGAAGGAATACAGCAACCGCAGTTTAAAAAAGTACAGTGTGAAACGCTCCTTACAAAATATAAGGGAAAGCACCCAGAGGCAACAACAAAATTTTAAGGTAAAACTGAATACTTGAAGCCTCATGCTTGATGTGTGTATATGCTGCATCAAAGCAAATTTACAAATACACTCTCACATGCTTGATGAGATTTTGACGTGTGTATATGCCGCTTTATAACTAACTTACATGCTAGACAAAAATTAATAAAAACTAGCCTACTTATCTACTAACTTAACTAACTTACTTATCCTCTGCGGATATCCTAAATTAAACAATAACAACTTAAAAAACGAATGCCTTTCGGCCTGAAATCTAATTAAATTAATTTACAATAAATTTATCTTTTTGTTTGAGTTGAGATTGCACGGCCGTTCACAAACACGGGGGTGGATTACGCGGGACCCATTGAGATTAAGCTCTGGAAGGGGAGATGCAACAAAATCGCAAAGGGTTACATTGCTGTGTTCGTTTGTCTAGCTACCAAGGCAATCCACCTTGAAGTAGTCAGCGAACTCACCGCAGCAGCGTTCATAGCAGCCTTTAGGAGGTTCGTCGCGCGAAGAGGCATGTGTTCCAACATGTTTAGGGACTGTGGCACAAACTTTAAGGGGGCAAGCACTGAACTTAACAAGGAGAGCAAACACATTTCCAACGAGTCAGCAGAAGTGGCAGCAAGTCTAGCAGCAAGAGGAACCAACTGGAACTTCAACCCGCCATCATCTCCACATTTTGGGGGGCTGTTGGAAGCTGGTGTAAAATCCATAAAACATCACATTAAAAGGACAATAGGTGCTTCGAGACTCACATTCGAGGAGTATGTGACACTACTCGCACAAATCGAGGCATGCCTCAATTCAAGGCCGCTCTGTCCAATGACTTCCGATCCGAATGATCTGGCGGTTCTCACTCCAGGACATTTTTTAATCGGAGCTCCGCTCATCACACTGCCCGATACGAATTTAATGGAGAAGAAAATTACCAATCTCCATAGGTGGAGGTATATACAACGCCTAACACAGGAGTTTTGGAAGCAGTGGAGCACGACGTACCTTCATTTGCTTCAGCAACGACCAAAATGGCTTCAACAACTGCCAAACATTAAAACCGGAGACATCGTCCTGGTTAAGAAGAATAATCTTCCGCCGTCGTCGTGGGTTCTCGCGCGGGTAATTGAACTGCATCCCGGTGCAGACGGTCTCACTCGCGTAGTGACTATCAAGACAGAAAAGGGTATCCTCAAACGTCCAATCGCGAAATTATCCCCCTTGCCGGGTACAAATTCGTCGAACGTAACGGAAGGTTCATTGTAATCAAAAAAAAAAAATATCGACTATAAGTGAATTCCAAAAAAAAAAAAAACATCATCCACGATGCAAGAATAACCACTTGCCACTAAATTAATGGATAACCATCTTAACAGCTAATATTATTGCATAAATTTTTTATTTTACAAAAAATTTTGAGAAAACAAAACTAATTGAAATTTGTATCTTTCCCGGTAAACACTTCAACAACATTGACATCCGAGCAACAACAAGAAGGGCAAATCACAAAAGGGGATGAAACAACAGCAGTGACCGATCCACAACCTCAAAAACATTAGAATGAAAACACGTTGAACATCATGTCCAAGGCGGGGAGTATGTTATATATCCAACAATATGCCAAAGGAATTCACTGCACACTAGATGACGATGTGATTGTGGATTGGGCTGGTTGCTAGAATGCACAGTGAAGAATCCCGAAGTGTATTCTACATTACCAGCAAACTACCCTCAATACACGAATCACTTTGGAACCAAAACACAAGCAATGATTAAATTTAAAATAATTAACACAAGCACCACACCACACAGATGGAACAAAATCACGAACTGTCAAATTAATAGATGGTTAAGGCGACAATGTGGGAGATGCTCTTCTAACCACAACGCAGTCTAAAGGGTTACACTACTTGGCAAGTGAGACAACTCAGACCTCTCACTCTATCAACTAGGCATTCAAAAAATTGTTTAGAATTCTTAGGAAAGAAGAACATTGTATATGTGTATTGTAATTTATAAAGTTAAAATGTATTCATGTAATTTTGCACCACTACATAGGCATATCAAGTAATACAATTGATAAAGGCCAATGACCCAATTTTCAAACAGCTGTTTTTCATAAACACAGCTAGAACATTTCATGTTAACTCAATATTTGAATTTTGATTACTCTTCGATCATCAAAACATAAAGTTTATAACGTTTCACTACGAGTTTCATTTACCAATATTGTCAATTTATTCCTCGGTAACGTTTAATTCGTACATGTTTGAGAACAACTTTTTCAAACTCAACAGCATTTTTTTCTATTTCGCTCAATACGGAACAGTATCATCCAACTGCTCTTCGGTCACCGCCTGATTTAAATGTTGTCCGCCAATCGCTCCATCAGAGCCTACTTCAACAGCAATACTTTTTATTCCATCGCTCGCCATGTTTTGGTTTGGAAGAAGAATCCAGGACCAGGATTCGAGTTCAAAGGCACATACACAAATACACAAAGACACTTATATAGTCATACACTATGCGATTATTTCTCTTATGTTTATACCCTATCCCATAGGGGTATATTAGTTTTGATACTTAGTTTGTATCAAAGTATATGGATCGACTCAGAACCGCTAGCTGAGTCGATTAAGCCATGTCTGTCTGTCCGTCTGTCTGTTCGTCACCGATTTTTGGGCCTTAAATTTTGAGCTAGGATAATGAAATTTGGTATATAGGATCCTTGTCCGTGCCACCAGAACAAGTGTAAAAATTTTTGAAATCCGCCCACTGCCACGCCAAATGTATTTTTTGGCCAAACCGTAAAGAATTTTAAAAAAGTGTCTGAGCAGCATATTTAGAGAATCATAATATCTATATTTCGTCAATATAAATTTTTTTGCCACGCCCACTTTTTGAGGGCTTTTTTTTTTTTAATAAAAACCGTTTTTTGGCCAAAATTTAAAATTTTCGAAAAAAGTTTTGATGCTCTATCATTGGTAGTATTTCGTCAATAGACTATTTTAACCCACGCTCACTTTTTAGGGGAGTTTTCTTACAAAAACCATTTGTATGCCCTATTCCAAGGCATATGCTATAGAAAAACGTTGTTTTTTGTAGAACCATAAAAGAATTTGATAAACCTTCTGAACATTATGTTGTGACAACGTCATTTACAATACTTTATGCCCATAAAGACCACATTTTTGGGAAAATTAATTTAAGGATGGGATGGGATAGGGTATTAAACGATCCGCACAGCGGATTTTAGCCTTCTCATATGTTTTATTTATTTCTTTCTTTAATTATTGCAACAGTTGGTCGCGCGCACACACAAACAAAAATAAGATGTATTTATCACTAGTACACAAATATAAAAAAAAAAATTATTTCCACTCAAACACAATATCGTATCCAATCGAATAGAATTATTTTCTTTTTATTTCGTAGGTTAAGAAGTTCTATCCCATTTCTAATGATAGAGAATTTAAAATTGAAAATCACTGTCACAAATCTGTGGCGCATTCCACGACGGCTCAGAATCAACTCAGTCATTGAGCATGAGCATACAGATATGTCTAACCCCCAAGGCAATCTCGACGCAACGGACGGTATCGACGCAGACGGTTTCGCGTTGAAATGTCAAAAACTCATCGAGCTTATGGGAACATGTATAAGTGGGCAATCTGAACGCAGACGCGACGCAATGGACGTTAGCTACACAGAAAAGTTGATTCAACTTCAACTTTCTTGTGCATCGACGCATTGGAATGTCAGTTTGAAAGCTGTCAGATGGTATGTTTGTGAGAATCTTGAGATTACTTTCATAGGTTATAAATAAACAAAATAAATTAAATGTACTGAATTAATAATTGTGTTGTGTGACTAACAACTAATTAAATTTTCTTCTGTGAGAATTGAAAAACAAACAAGATCTTCGACGGCTAATGGTGAACTGTCAATCAAGTGACATCGCATCGCGTCGCGTCGTGAGCGTCGAGATTGCCACCACCACTCAAATCCTCACCATTTTTGACACTTCAATGCGAAACCGTCTGCGTCGCGTTCGTCGCGTGCGTCGAGATTGCCACCACCATAACAGTGTTTTCCTTCTTACTAGGTGAATTCCCTTAAACACAAAACAATGTCGTCCTCTTGCTAGGGGAACCCCCAAACACAACAAAACAGTGTTGCCCTCTTACTAGGGTAGCTCTACAAAAACACAGTGCTGCCATATCTCAAGTTAATTATTAGGTATAGTGCGTACCAAAATTTGCCAACGGTCGAATGCGCAGAGAGAGGATTTATGAGCAATTTAAGATATTGTAAAATAAATTTTAAGAGACCTGCGCAGTAGATTGGCCAACTGATTTGGTACGGACTATATACTCTAACACAAAAACTTTATTTGAATTTGTAAGACGAGGTGATTCTTCCCTCCGGATCGTGGGTTGGAAAACCTGATGATCAAGCACCGGATCCGTCGCGTTGGTAGCAACGCCGCTTTGCGAAACTCTCTGTCCGAAGACCGCAGCAGACGCTGAATAGGCAGTTACCCAAATGATACCCCAGAGTGGGGAGGCAAACGACTAAGCGAATGCCAAAGAAAATTACTTTATTAAACAAAATATTAGAATGAATAAAAAACATATGAGAGGCTACAATCCGCTATGCGGATCGTTGAATACCCTATCCCATCCCATCCTTTAAATTAATATCCTCAAAATATAGGCCTTATGGCGATGAAAAACAGAAAATGACATTGTCACAATATATTGCTCAGACAGTTTCTCAAAATCTTTTGCGGTTCGACAAAAAACAACGTATTTCTATTGCTAATGCCTTGGGATTGGGTATACAAATGGTTTTTGTAAGAAAACGCCCCCAAAATGTGGGCGTAGGTGAAAATGATCTATGAACAAAAAGTTTATATTACGATTGCGGAAGTATTTGCATCAAAATTTTTTTCGAAAGTTTTAAAATTTGGACAAAAAAACGTTTTTTACTAAAAACGCCCCCAAAAAGTGGGCGTGGCAAAAAATGTGTGTGAACGAAATATAGATATTAGGATTGTCTAAATATGTTGCAAACACACTTTTTTGAAATTCCTTACGGTTTGACTTAAAACTACGTTTTTTCTAAAAGGGGGCGTGCCAGTTGGCGGATTTTAAAACTTTTTACACTTCTTCTGGTGACTCGGCCAAGGATCCTATATCCCAAATTTCATTATCCTAGCTCAAAATTTAAGGCCCAAAAATCGGTGACGAACAGACAGACGGACAGACGGACACACGGACGGACGGACGGACGGACAGACAGACATGGCTAATTCGACTCAGCTAGCGATTCTGAGTCGATCCATATACTTTGAGGTATATGTAGCTAAATTATTTCTCTATGTTGCAAACTAAGTTTCAAAACTAATATACCCCTATGGGATAGGGTATAAACAAATGAAGAATGAAACATATGAGAAGGCTACAATCCGCTGTGCAGATCGTTGAATACCCTATCCCATCCTATCCATAAAACTAAAATCCCCAAAAAAGGGGGCATGGCTAAAAACACGATGTGGATAAATAGAAAAAATGATATAGTGACAACAAATTCTTCAGACTGCTTACAAAACACTTTAACGGTTCTACAAAAGACAAGGTTTTCTCTTGCATATGTTATGGGGTAGTGTATAAAAATGGTTTTTATATAAAAACGCCCCCAAAAAGTGGGCGTGGGTTAAAATGGTATATAGACGAAATGTTCATATTAATAATGTTAATGATTCTGCATCAAAATTTTTTTCGAAAAATTTAAAATTTGACCGAAAACAGTTTTTTATTGAAAACGCCCCCAAAAAGTGGGCGTGGCAAAAAACTTTATATGGACGAAATATAGATATTAATATTGTCTAAATATGATGTTCAGAAACTTTTTTAAAATTCCTTACGGTTTGGTCAAAAACTGAGTTTTTCTTAAAAGGGGGCGTGGCAGTGGGCGGATTTCAAAAATGTTTACACTTGTTCTGTAGGCAGAGACGAGGATCCTATATACCAAATTTCATTATCCTAGCTCAAAATTTAAGGCCTAAAAATCGGTGACGTACAGACGGACGGACGGACGGACAGACAGACATGGCTTAATCGACTCAGCTAGCGATTCTGAGTCGATCCATATACTTTGAGGTATATGTAGCAAAATTATTTCTCTATGTTACAAACTAAGTGTCAAAACTAATATACCCCTATGGGATAGGGTATAAAAATATGAAATGAAATTAACGAATGAAAAATGAAAAAAAGTAACGAATGAAAAAACATATGAGAAGGCTACAATCCACTGTGCGGATCGTTGAATACCCTATCCCATCCTATCTGTAAAACTAAAATACCCAAAAAGTGGAGCACACGATGTGGATAAAATAAAGAAAATGTCATGGTGACAACAAATTCATCAGACTGTTTATAAAAAACTTTTACGGTTCTACAAAAGACAAGGTTGTCTCCTGTATATGTTATGGGGTAGTGTATAAAAATGGTTTTTATACAAAAACGCCCCCAAAAAGTGGGCGTGGGTTAAAATGGTCTATGGACGAAATGTTCATATATATATATTGCTAATGATTCTGCATCAATTTTTTTTTCGAAAATTTTAAAATTTGACAGAAAAAAGTTTTTTATTAAAACCGCCCCCAAAAAGTGGGCGTGGCAAAAAACTTTATATGAACGAAATACAGATATTTAGATTGTCTAAATATGTTGTTCAGAAAGTTTTTCAAAATTCCTTATGGTTTGGCCAAAAAATACGTTTTTCTAAAAAGGGGGCGTGGCAGTGGGCGGATTTCAAAAATTTTTACACTTGTTCTGCTGGGAGCAACAAAGAACACGTGTACCAAATTTCATCCTTCTAGCTCAAAATTTAAGGCCCAAAAACTGGTGACGTACGGACGGACGGACGGACAGACATGGCTAAATCGACTCAGCTATCGATTCTGAGTCGATCCATATACTTTGAGGTATATGTAGCTAAATTATTTCTCTATGTTACAAACTATGTATCAAAACGAATATACCCCTATGGGATAGGGTATAAAAAACTAATAAATGAAAAAAAGATGTGTGTGTGTTGACTGTGGAAAACCCGAAGCCAAAAAATATTTTAAGCGATCTTGTGGGTGTTGCTCATAAACAGTGGAGAACCCGACCGTCGCATGACCAGCTCAAACTAGATGTCCTGCGGATAACACAAGTGTAGCACTTTTCAAGACAGTGGAAGAGGTACCCGACCGTCGCGTCGCTGCGAAATGCTAAACCTGACACCTGAGTGATCTTACATCGTAAAAAGCGCTGCTTTTATATGTTTCTGCGATTGCCGTTTGGTTTCAACTATCGTAATATTCTTACGATATACCGCGTGCACGATTAAAACGTTTACGGTGTTTAGAGCTTTTGCGAGAGGAAAAGCTTTTGTGGGATAAAAAGCTTTTATTTGGTTTAGCGTTGATTTAGGGTTGCCACGCTTATTTTTGGTTAAATAAATCATCGTTTGGTTTGTTTAAAAAAGAAAAAAAATGAACTTAAAATATTTATAACAAATTGTAATGAATGAATAATATAATAATTCATATACAGATATAAATCTGGGTTGTTACAATCTCCCCATCTGGCGCGTCGTCTTCTTCTTAATGGTTGTATTGGATCGTCATTTGATTGTGTTATGGACGACCGGTATCTTCTTATGGCGGAGACGCGATATGCCCCAACGGAATGGTGAGATCATCTTTTGATGCGACTTGGTACGTTGAGGAACCAATCTGCTTATTGATCACTAGGGCCCGTCGCGTTTGGGCTCAAATTTTGAAGTGATCCCTTTTGAAGCTTTACTAAGGGTGTGAGAAGTTATTAGAAATTGGTCACCTATTTTCATAATATCATTATCTTTCTCCTCCTGGATAGGAACATCCCCAAGAGCGTAGTTTCTGGCATCTTTATTTCTGATGGGTGAGCTGTACGGAGTTCTATCTATGATTTCGTGATTACCCGTGTTGATCTTGTGTTCAGCGTATGGAGTTGGTTCTGTTGGCAGATCAAACAAGGACTCTTCATGCCGTAGCAACTCTTTAAGTTTGTCTCTTTCTTCTTTATCTAGCTCTACCGCTTCATCAAAGCGTAAATCGATATCGAAAGCAAGAATTTTGATGATGAAGTGTTCAAGTGTTCTCTTTCTGTACGCACTTATGAAAGGAACAACCTTTGTTTTTTCTGTGTTCGTTCTGGAGTGACTTCATTTCTTAATGAGTCTTGGAAAATCATCTGAATCGTGTGAGGTGAATAACCGTCACTTGTTTCATTTCTTTTCGCTTTCATCGAAGTTTCCTTTACCGTCGACTTCTTAGGAGTTGACGTTAGTGGAAAAATAGCCTTTATTGCACTAAACCAATCCAGGAACGCATTTGCCTCTCTGATGGGAGTTCTTTGGTTTGGTGAAGTCATCTGCTTTGCGACATTAATGTTAACGGTTTGATTGCCTGGAAGTAAGTTGACTGGAACTTTGTTTCCCAAGTTAAGCTTTTTATCTGCTTGATCCGCGAAGTACCACAAACGTTGTTCCAAGTCCAGAACAATCCCATTTTCCTCAAGAAAATCTATCCCAATGAGGGTGCGGCTGTCTGTTGCTTTTGGCAGCGCGATGAACTTAATCGGCCTTAGCCGGTTTCCAATAATTATAGTGGTTTCTCCAATATATACCTCTTGTTCATTGGTTTTACCATCAGCAAGTGTTACGTTGGCGTCGACTTTCGAGATCCTGGTTCTTTTTTTTTTAAGGTGAATGATAAGTTCTCTTCCAGCGACGCTCGTACGTGCAGCAGTGTCCAAATACGCAATACCTTGCTCACCATGTGCAATTGGTATAGTTGGTAATTCTATACCTATTTTCGTATTAATGCAGTTAAACGACACAGTTGAGGGTCCTATTGGAAGCTCTTTGCAATTAGGACAGGTGGATGGGACAACTCCAGGGATTTTGCGTTTGTAGCAATAAAGCTTGGTGCTGTCTACCGGTTGTGTACTTCTTGGCACCATACATTTCCTTCTTCCTACAATCAGAAGTTGTGTGACCGAAATGTTTGCAGAAGTTGCATTGATTGTTAATTGGAGCTGGTTCAGTCTTGTGATCTTTTGTGATTAGTTCCTTAAAACTTTGCAAACTGTCACGTTACCCCCATCTCGTATGCGGATGTGCAGAAGTCCGTAAACCATATTGAGCATCATCTTCTCTGGTGGTTTTGGGTCTGATAGCTGTGCTAGTAGTGCTCGCTTCTCAAAGATGAAGTCGTCGGTTGTCTCATCTATTTTCTGCTTCTTATCGAAGACTTCTATATAAATGCGGTATGCAGATTCGGCGGGAGCGTATGCGCTTCGCAGTAGAGCTATTACGTCAGACCAAGTTTTAGCCTCCGTTTTTACTCCTTGCCACCAGTTGCTCTTACCTTCCTCTAAAAGTAAGGGGAATCCTTTTATAGCGTATTCATCGCTAATTCGTTCTACTTCTTTGTAGACGTTTATCGTAGCGATGAACCCCTCCACGATAGCTGCATCTCTTTCGCTCTTTAGGCGTGCAGTGCAATGGCTACAGCTGCCTTTGATGCTGCTTTGCGTCTGCAGCGCTTCAACGAATTTCTGAAGCTGCTCTTCAGAGAACTGAGCCATATTCATGTTTTCCTTTTGCTTTGCGGCTATGCGCTTACTTGCACGGGGTTGAGGATCCGTTGTGGTGTCTTGTTTGCAGACTTGCACAACGTTGGGCGCCAATTGTAAGACGAGGTGATTCTTCCCTCAGGATCGTGGGTTGGGAAGCCTGATGATCAAGCACCGGATCCGTCGTGCTGGTAGCAACGCCGCTTTGCGAAACTCTATGCCGCAATGAGTGCTGTCCGAAAACCGCAGCAGACGCTGAACAGGCAGTTACCCAAATGATACCCCAAAGTGGAGTCTGTTTTTAGGCGGCAAAAAATGAAGAATGAAAAAATGAAATGAAATTAACGAATGAAAAATGAAAAATAAGTAACTAATGAAAAAAATACTAATAAAGAAAAATTAATACATGAAAAAAAAGACTTTGGAAAACCCGAAGCCGAAAAAATTTTTTAAGCGATCTAATGTGTGTTGCTCATAATCAGTGGAGAACCCGACCATCGTATGACCAGCTCAAACTAGATTTCACGCGGAAAACACAAGTGTAGCACTTTTCATGACAGTGGAAGAGGTACCCGACCGTCGCGTCGCTGCGAAATGCTAAACCTGAGTGATCTTACATCGTTAAAAGCGCTGATTTTATATGTTTCTGCGAGTGCCGATTGGTTTCAACGGTCGTAATGTTCTTACGTGCACGATTATAACGGTTACGGTGTTTAGAACTTTTGCGAGAGGAACAGCTTTTGTGAGAGAAAAAGCTTTTATTTGGTTTAGCGTTGATTTAGTGTTGCCATACTTCTTTTGGTTAAAAAAATTTTCGTTTGGTTTCTTCAAAAAAGAAAAAAAAATAAACTTAAAATATTTATAACAAAATGTAATGAATGAATAATATAACAATTCATATATAGAAAATTAGATATAAATCTGGGTTGTTACAAATTACTAAAAAAAGAAATTTAAAATATTCAAGTTAACAATTAAATACTATATGAATTGAACTTAATAATTTAATCATCAAACAAAATAATAAGCTATTAAAAAAAATGCAAAAGAAATATCTTTCCGTATTATTCCTTTGGTATAGTTGATAAAGTAAACCAACCCCTATTTTTGTATTCTTCACTAATTAACGTTGTTTTGCCTTCAAATTATAAAACGTATTTTTGAATGATCATATGTATTTTTATAGGTTCGGGGTATGTTTTATTTACATTTGAAATTACAATGAATCTTAAGGTGTTTTATTTACATTCTGATTGATAAATCGATATGCAGAGTTAATAGCGGGTTTCTGCACCACTGGTTGTTGTCTTGACGTGGCGGTGTGGCTCAGTAGACTTGTGAGAGGATCGGTATGCATCAACCATTCCGGTCATCACAAAGTGAAGCGAAGAGCAACCAAATCCCAATCCCCAGTCCGTCGTAAATGTCGTATCCCCAATTACCACTCCTCCTCCCCTGTAGCTAAGGTCACCGTGTGATTCCGCCGTGCGTAGGATCTGAATGGTTGGGAGCTCTAATCCCAACCGCTAACGGTAGAACTCTGGATAACGGGCGCCCTCCGGTTTTAATCAATTCCTTATCCACGTAACGCGGAGCTCTGCGTGGACGGACCGTCTTTCTCGCGTTTCTCGTGGGAGTACCTCTTCAGTATGAGCGGGCTACTGGAATCCGGCACGGACAAGTCGGGATCTGAGGATGAAGCTGCGACCAGATTGAGGGAGGATGAACTCCTTAAAGACGATCGCAGCTCCATCTCCAGTAAATTCGCAAGCGCGGAATCGGGCGAAACGAACGCGACTAAGTGCGGGATTGCCGTCTCTGCGGCGTCGCGCGGGTGCTTCCGGTGGATTTGCGGGAGGGGAGTTTTGCCCTAGATCGTCAGACCCTACCGGTACCCAATAGGACCTGCGCATTGACCAAGCCAACGTCATCTGATAACCCAAGGGAGTAATCTTGCGGAAAAGATGGCGGAAGTGTCAGTCTCTGCAACGGATACAAGCTAACATGCCTCGTGCAACGCCGCAGAGACGTTATCGGTCACCGCGACTCAATCCGGTACCGTAGCGGGTGTTAAGTCTTCACTGGCTGGCGACCCAAGGAAGCTATTCCTTGCGGATAAGTCGGTGGTGGCAACGACACCGGCCATGGAATTGGATCTGAATGACTCGTTCGTTACCGTGGACTCAGCCAACACCACCGCCGAAACATGTCTCAACACGACAGTGAGTAACATACGAGGGGACGCAGATACGCTATCTTTAGCCTCGAGGCTAAGCGGTAAGAGTAGACGCAACGCGAGACGCGTGAGCAGATGGATCAATCGACGCCGCGAGCTGGCTGGCGTTACCGCCTCTTTAAGTGTGCCCCCCCCCCTCCCACGGGTTTTTGTCTAAAGTCATAAACACCGGCAACCATGAGGTTAGATCGGCCGCTCTAGAGGGCGAAATGCTCCCCGACCCAGTACTGCCAAATCTGATGAAGGTGCTTCAACTAAACCTCCATCACAGTAGGGCGGCCAGCGCCAACCTACTTCTCCACCTAGCCAAGCACCAAGTTGACATTGCACTCCTTCAGGAACCCTGGATCTCAAACAGGGTAATTTAAATTTATAATTGGCGCGCGCTAAAGGGATTATTAATACCCTTATGGTGTTTAAGCACAGCGCGGGCATTAAGGAAATACAGGAGTAGAGAAGAGGAGATACCGATGTGCGTTGGTTTTGAATTTCTGTAAATTGTAATGGTGAGGAAAAACTGAGTTTGGTACAGCATTCCACATTCGTGTTGTTCGGTTAAGGAATGAATCTCTATATTTCATAGTACGTCCGAAGATAGGATTTAGGGTGAACTGATTAGCATTCGTGGTATGGCGAGTATTACGGTTGAATTGTTTTTTTACATTTTTTAAATTCATTTTTTATTATCTTAAAATACTAACTTAAAACTAGACAAAAATGACTAAATCTAACTTTTACTTATCGGTCCTAAGCGGGCGCTCTAAGCTTAAATTAACTTTTTTAGTCGTTTTTATTTTATTTTATTATGTAGATCTTTTTTTTTGTTCAAAGAAAATTTAAAAAAAACTTTGATCAGTAACATTTTGGCCCCCAGTCTGCATGTATTCCACCATATTGTACGCCAATATGGTGCACATGCCCCGCCCCAGACCTCGTTTCTAAATTTTATTTATCTTACAATTAAGGAGTGGACTAAAAGTCCGCAAAGTCAGGAGGAAGTGCAGAATCACTTCCCTCATGAAGCCACCAAAATTCCATACTCTGCCTTTCAGCATCGGTCCTATCGCGATCCGATACCGAAGTGCTAAAGCGGAGGAGCTCCGGAGCATTGTCGACATACCCGTCGCGGATTAGCCGCTTGTCACGCGCGTCACGGTAGCGGTGGTATAAAACCGGGATACCGTTCCTGTCCTGTACCAACCCTAACGAATCGATATAAATAAACGCCTTTGGTGGAATAAAGCCCGACACGAGCGTACTCTCCATATTACGGTTGAATTGTTGAAGGGGCGGAATGCAGCTGGCTATTTCGTTAGAGCATTTGTTGTTGTAATAGCGGTAAAAGAGTGTAAGGCAGAGACATTCCTACGATGTTCGAGCGAAACTATGGAGTAAGCTATGGTTGGATCTCCTATCAATTTTATCGCACGCTTTTGTATCCTATCTAGTAGGTGCAATGATGTTTTGGCTGCACCTGACCATATGTGGCCAGATCAGAAGGGGTGAAGTATTGCTTACATAGATTGAGGAAACCTAGACATTTTGCTGCATTTTTGGCGATTTCGAATATGTGGTCGTTCCAACGAAGGTCCTTACTAACACACATACCGAGCATGGAAAGTTTTTCGGTTTCGACGATGCTAGTGCCACTCATGGATAGTGGCTGTAAAGTTTGGTTTCGCTTGGATGACAGAAGACAGCATTGCGTTATGGAAGCATTAAATTCCACTCTATTAGATTAAATGGGGTAATAATTATGCTGTCAAGGTCGGAATTTAATGAACTTAACATATTTTGTCGTTTTTCTTCCACGTCCGAAGGTGAGGGGCGTGAATTCGAGAACGAATATGAAAAGCTGAGGGTACAGTCATCAGCGAAGGAATGGATTGGATTAGAAGTTGCAGACAATAGGTCATTTATAAAAATGAGGAAGAGTGTCGGAGACAAAGCTGAGCATTTATTTGGTGAGTAGCAGACTTGAAACCGTCCAAAACTAATTGAATTGAACGTTTCGAGAGGTAGTTTCTAATCCATTAGAGAAGAGTATCATCGATACCAAAAGCACGCATTTTCGACAAAAGGGCTTGATGCCAAACCCTGTCAAATGCCTTTGAAATATCAAGTGCAACGATCTTGTTTTCGCAACCAAGGTGGATTGATTGGTTCCACTTTTCGGTGAGATATGACATCAAATCACCAGTAGACCTGTTGCTACGAAAACCATATTGTCGGTAATTGAGGAGTTTTCGTGATTCAAGATATTTCATAAGCTGACGGTTTATCAGCGTTTCCATGACCTTAGAAAGAAGGGAGGTAAGTGCAATTGGTCGGTAGTTGGAGAGAGAGAGTTTTGGGGACAGGCTGTACAAATGCAGTTTTCCATCGACTCGGAAAGAGTCCTGATGAATAGGAAAGATGGAAAAGCTTACGCAGTGGTTTTGCCAGCGTTGAAGAACACCTCTTCAGAATTATGGGGAGATACCATCTGGACCAGACGATTTGTGTATGTCAAGATCGATTAATACTCTTGCGACTGTACGAGTACGAAAGTGGATTGGTCCCATAGAATGTTCTACGTTCTCTAGTACAGGGGGAGTCTGGGCACAATCTGGCAGCGTTGAATTGGCTGCAAAATGAGCAGCGAGCAGATTGGCTTTGTCTAGAGAGGTGACAGCTGGAATGTCATTGTATATGAGCGTTGGGATGGAAGATGAGGTCGAATTCTTAATGTTTTTTTACAAACGACCAAAAGTTTTTACTACCTTTGGGACATAGTAGAATTTTTTGCCTCAACTTTTGGTCGTGGAAGAATTTGACACGCTTAATGTGGGCATTGCAGTCATTTCTGGATCGTTTGAATATTAAACGGTTTTCCTCAGTTGGGTTGGCTTTATATGACCGAAAACATAACTCTTTCACTCTAACAACCTCTTTATGCTCGAGTTATACCACCCGTTTACCTTCGGTTTGATACTCTTTATCCGGTGAGGGATACAGGATTTCTTACCCAGGAGAATGGTGTTAGTTGTCGCATCAGCCGTTGCAACCACGTCATTATCGAGGAAGTATAATGACCAGTTAAAATTCTTAAAGAAACCGTTTAGAGCTTCCCAGTTGGCTTTCTCGTAATGCCATACAGTTCTTTTAGGAATTTGTTCTTTAACTATGTGGTTGGAGTACGAGAAATTAGCTGATACGATACAGTGGTCTGACGTGCCTAGAGGCGATAATACATTTGTTCACACCAGAATTTGTTATGTGCCCAACTGCGAAAAAGAACCGCTGTACACCTCAACTGAGGTAACATACCTGCTTTTTTTATGTGGTGAGGTTGGCGGCCATTAAACTGGGCACAACTTCTTTTTGTTCTGAGCGTCATGCATTTTGGCGGCCATGACTCGCTCTCATTCTTTTTCCAACCACCACCAAGCGACCAAGGGCACAAGGCACCAACGAGGGAGTTCTTCGAAAAGAAAACCGCACCAAATAAAACGAATTATAAAAACCCCACAAACCATCTTTTTTATTTGGCCCCAACATTTGGTCCAAATCGAGCCAAATTATCAACGTCCTACCGACGCACATCAAGCTCCAGAACGCAGAATCTGCTGCCACCATCACCACCACGTGACGCCAGTGTGCATCTGAGCGACGGACGATTTGTGCGATACCATTATCTTCATCATCTTTGTGCCATTCGTTTGCCTGTGGCATCGCACAGACGTACACCGAAGACGACACCAGTTCTTCAACAGCGTTCTGATTATCATCGCACTGCGCGGGCGTTGTGTTAACCGCTACGAACACACCACATCTCATGGTGTATCAGACCGACGGTCGTTCGTACGCACAGCACCCCGCCTCATCAAAGTGTTTTTTTTTTCACGGCGATCGCAACATCAAAGCCCACACCAGCGGCTTCAACACATATATACGTCACATTGTCGGAATAGTGTTGTACTCATCCACATCAGCATCATCATCATTCAACTCCTCATCACCAGCATCTTCATCAGCATCCTCATCATCAGTCTAATCATCATCATCAGTCTACTCATCATCATCATCAGCATCTTCATCATCCACATCAATACTCCAACATCAATTTCATCAACGAGCCGCTGCTTATGTAAAAGGTTAGTGTAACGAATTTCAATACATGCTTTGCAGTTAACAGCTAGTTACATATATACATATTTTTTTTATTTTTTTTTTCTGCATACATGTGTGTATGACATTTCATTGCACAAAATAAGTATTGCCGTGCTAGTTTTTCGTTAAAAAGTTAAAACTTTTATTAAAAGAAGTGTTGCTAGTGCCTAATTAACAAAAGTGGTTCTTCGAGTAAATTTTAATCGATTTAATATTAAATTAATGAAAAATAAAATAGTACAACGCGTTTAATTTAGTACGGTTAACAATCAAGTAACGAAATCATACTTAGTTCGCATCAATTGTACCTACACGATACGCACATACTCCCTTTCGATTCATTTAATTTTTTCGGCTTCATATCCGTTGTTAAACGGTGAACCGTAATTTCAACCGCTAATATAATACGGTACCTTCTGATTTACCGGTTGTATTTAAACGTTTTTTTTGCTTTTCAAGCACGATGACTATATTGTCAGATTTTTTTTTTTGCGGCAGATCAGTTAGTAAAGTTTTACGCAACTTGTAAAGATGTGCAAGAAAATAAGCACACTTTATCCACGTTAGAAGCGCGTTAACTTGAACTCAAAGAATTATGGGTTGAGGTGAAAAGTACATACCGTGAATGTGCTCGCGATACCGATAGCGACAATAAAGAAAAGCTTGACCTAGCAACTATTGAGGCTAAATATAACCATTCTAACGATACGTATGTATCCTGCTTAGGTTACATACTTTAGTTGATTTCAAAACTTAGTAAACCAAAGCATTCTCAGTCTAGCACAGTAGATAGCCAATCATTTTCCTCTCAGTGAATCCAGCTACCCCCTTGTGATTCTGAGGTTTTCCATGGCGATTACTTGTCATGGCCATCGTTTAGGGATATGTTTGATGCAGTTGTTGTTCCACTTGCGTTCGAAAACACAGGGAGAAGCTTTTAATATAGTAAGCAAATTTCCACTTACTAACGATAGCTTTGAATTGGCTTGGGGCGCACTTAAAAGTACCTATGAAAATAAACGAATTCTCATTAACAATCAAGTTAAAGTGCTTTTCAATTTACCACATGTTACGCAAGAATCTGCTAAATCAATCAAAGCATTGCAGCGTTCTATCAATGATAGCATTGCAGCTTAAAGTCGCATGGTATTAAGACGGATGATTGGGATCCCATCTTGGTCTATGCTTGTTCCAACCGTTTACCTTCAAGTACCCTAGCCCTTTGGGAACAATCCATTCCAAATCCAACTGAAGTACCTTCTTGGACCCAAATGGATTCATTTTTAACTTCGAGATTTCGAGTTCTCGAATCAATATCAGATGTTACATCGACATCTAAACCAGTTGTCACTAAAAAGTACAACAACCATCAAAAAGAAACCAGACCAAATCACAGTCAGGTTAATACATTTCATACGAAATCGTATACGTTTACATGCAAGTTATGTGGTGATCATCACCCAATCCGTAGCTGTCAACAGTTTTTGCAAATGAATGTGCAAACTCGCGTTGCACTTATTAATAAGCATGTCTTTTGCACTAACTGTCTAGGAGTTACACACAGTATTAATAATTGCCACAGTAAATACACTTGCAACGTTTGCAAGGGTCGTCACCATACCTTATTGCATACTACCACACATGTTGAATCTCAACATTTAGCACCAACATTTGGTAACGAGTTCACACCATCTTCATCTACCAATCTCACATCGCACCAACCAAACATACAGTCCACTTCCTCATCTATGCTACCTACCACTAGCCATCGTTCGCATTTCACCATTTCCAAAAGGCGTGTCCTTTTGGCAACTGCCATGGTAAAAATTATTTACCAAAATAGAAGTCATGTAGTACGAGCACTTATTGACTCTGGTTCTGAAGTATCCTTCATTTCTGAAGTAATTCAGAATCGTTTACAGTTACCAGTACAACAAACTAATGCTTTCGCCATTTCGGGAATCAATTCGGTTCAAGCTGCAACTTCTAGCAAACTATGCTCTTTAGTTCTTAGCAACGATGAGAATCGAAGCGAACCATTACATGTACAAGCCATCGTTCTCAAGAACTTAACTGATAACTTGCCCATTTCATCCTTCGAACTTTCTGGTACGAGTCCTTTAAAGGGTCTTCGATTAGCAGACCCCAATTTCTATAAGTCTTCTAGAGTGGACCTCTTAATAAGTGCGGATCTCTACCCACTTATTATGCGCCAGGGTCTTATTCACGTATCGGACTCTTTGATAGCTCAAAGCACCGTATTTGGGTGGATTATTTCTGGACCCTTACCAACACAAATTAAGACATTCACCACATTTGCTTCCGCTACAAGTGAGATCAGTCTTGATGATCAATTAAAACAATTTTGGGAGTTAGAAGAGGTTCCAACCTCAATGCCAATTTTATCTGCCAGTGATCAATACTGCGATGAACTTTACCAAAGCACCACTACCAGGCAACCAGATGGACGATATGTAGTCCGATTGTCATTTAAAACCGAAACTTCAGGTGATAATCATCTAGGATTTTCAAGACATATCGCACTTCACCAATTCATGCGTTCTGAAAAGATGTTATCGAAAAATCCTAATTTACACACCCAATATTCCAATGTTATTTCGGAATACCTATCCTTAAACCATATGCGGAAAGTCGACTCCATAGAAAGGCTTAAAAATGGTTCAATGTCTTCATTTTATTTGCCACATCACGCGGTAATTAAACCGGAAAGTACATCCACTAAGGTTCGAGTAGTATTTAACGCATCAAGCCGTTCAAGTTCTGGAAAGAGTTTAAACGACCTACTTTATCCCGGTCCTGCTCTTCAACGTGATTTGACTACCTTAATGATCCGATAGAGATTCTTTAAGTTCGTGTTTAATGGCGACATCGAAAAGATGTATCGTCAAATCATTGTTCATCCCGACGACTCTCCATTTCAAAGAATCCTCTTTCGCACTTCACCCACTTCTCGGATAGAGGATTTTGAACTACAAACCGTCACCTTTGGGGTTAATTGCGCACCTTATCTGGCCCTGCGAACGCTACTACAGCTGGCAGAAGACACTCGCGATCGTTTTCCCCTCGCTTCAAAAATTATTAAGTCAGACTTTTACGTAGATGATGTCTTATCTGGTGCGCATGATCTTTCTACAGCTCAGGACTCGCAAAAGGAGCTCATTGCTGCTTTGGATTCTGCTGGATTTGTTCTACGAAAGTGGACGTCAAATTCTCCACAATTGCTTCAGCATCTACCGCCAGAGCACGTACTCAATGAGCATTTTTTAAAATTTGACGAAGACAGTTCCGTCAAAACTCTCGGTGTTCGCTGGAATGCTAAGAGCGATTATTTTTATTTCACAACTGAAATCACCCAATCCCCAAGCATTCCTACCAAACGGGAAGTCTTCTCTCAGAAAGCGTTGGTTGGCACCGATAGTTATAACAGCCAAAATTTTTATGCAGTCACTGTGGTCTGAAGGCATAGAATGGGATGAGAATTTACCCCCATTTTTATGTCAAAAATGGCAAATCTTTATTGAGACCTTGCCTTATATCCAATTTTTTTAAAATACCCAGATGGAATCATTATCACCCGTCGTGTAATATCCAATTGCATGGGTTCTGCGATGCATCGGAGAGAGCATATTCTGCCACCTTGTATATTCGATCGATCGACAACGATAATAATGTCTACTCTCATCTTATTTGCGCGAAGACGAAAGTTGCCCCTGTCAAATCAGTTTCACTTCCGCGTTTAGAACTATGCGGGACTGTCCTTCTCTCTAAACTTATAAAATCGTATGTTCCCAATCTACAAGTCAGTTCCTTTGACTTATTTCTATGGACTGATTCGTCTATAGCGTTGGCATGGTTAAAGAAACCCCCACGCACGTGGAAAACTTTCGTTGCCAACCGGGTCGCAGCTTTTATTGACAATATAGGAAACCTGGCGTGGAGACATGTCAGGTCGGCAGATAACCCCGCAGATCTTGCTACCAGAGGTATCGTCCCCCATGACCTTGAACATAACACTCTGTGGTGGACTGGTCCATCATGGCTTAAAGAGCCAGAACCTCAATGGCCAATAAGCGACCCAGTCTCATCACAGAGCGATGATTTGGAAATACGACCGATACAAACATTGTAATCCAATATACCGATGACATTCTCGGGCGTTTTTCTTCGCTACCTCGTGCCTTTCGGGTAATTTCTTATATATTTCGGTTTTTTAATCGTACTCGGAAGCTTAATCCATCCACATCAAGTTCATCGCCGAACGCTCGTTCTATTTCACAAAATGAAATCAATTTTGTGAAACTAAGACTTATTCAGCTTACTCAACAATCTTTCTTCCCCAAAGAATATGAGCTTTTATCGAAGGGCTCGGTAGTTCATATGCGAAGTTCACTACTATCATTAAACCCGTATATGGATGAATCAAAGCTAACACGGGCCAATGGAAGATTGACGAATTCATCATTATCATTTAATGAACGTCAACCGATCATTATTGCATACTCATCTCCATATTCTGCACTATTAATCGATTATCTTCACGATTTATCACTGCATGGAGGTAACGCACTGATGCTACGGTTGGTAAGGCAAGAATATTGGATTCCAAAGCTGAAAAATCTAATCAAATCTCGTCTTCATCGTTGCAAAACTTGCACGATTCATAAGAAACAAATGCGACAGCAAATAATGGCTTCCTACGGAGCGTTGCACTTACTCCCCACTGTTTACGTATACCGGTATTGATTTCGCCGGTCCCTTTGAAAACAGAAGTTTTAGTGGGCGTAATTGTCGTATCACTAAAGGTTATTGCTGTTTGTTTGTTTGCTTCTCGACAAAGGCTATTCACCTTGAAGCGGCAAGTGATTTGTCGACACAAGTATTTCTTGCTGCTTTCGCCAGGTTCGTGGGCCGACGCGGACTTCCAAAGGAAGTCTACTCAGACCATGGCACCAATTTTGTTGGCGCAAATACCATTCTTGAAAAGGACTTTAAATTGTTACTTAGTAGCTGCCGTCAGGCAGTTTCAGAACATTACGGTTCACAAGGATTGGTTTGGAACTTTATCCCACCTGGCGCACCCCACATGGGTGGGTTATGGGAAGCTGGGGTGAAAAGTTTCAAAACCCATTTCAGGAAAATAGCGTTTTCTAATAAATTCACCTTTGAAGAGTTTGCTACCTTGTTGGCTCGTATCGAAGCCTGCCTAAATTCAAGACCGCTATCAGCAATGACAGAAAATCCTTCTGACTTACTAGCTCTCACTCCAGGTCATTTCATACGAGGTGGTCCGTTATTGGCTCCCCCTGAGCCAGAAATTTCAAGCTCTTCACCCTCTCTTCTCAATCGATGGGAAAAATTTAAATATTTAAATCAGGTATTCTCCCTACGTTGGAAGGAAGAGTATCTTTAGGAGCTCCATAAGCGACATAAGTGGCAGTTTCCTCAATCCCATGTTAAAGTAAATGATCTCGTCGTGATTAAAAATGAAAATCTACCATCGACCGAATGGCGTCTTGGACGCATAATAAACGTTGGTCCTGGATCAGATGGGGTAGTAAGAGTTGCGACAATAAAAACAAAGTATGGTGATGTTACTCGCCCAATCGTTAAACTTTGTATCCTACCGGGACTTCAATAAACATTTGTGGGTTGGATACTGGCTCACTAAACTTTATCTTCAAAAAAAAAAATTAATTAATAAAATTAAATCTTATTTGTATGCAATTGAAATCGACGTATATCATATTATGTATTAATGAAACCTAACTTTAACTTACTTAATCCTTTAATTAAATTGTTAAAATTGAAAAAAAAACTGCATTGAAATTGTTACACTGTACCTTCATATTATGCATTATTGAAACCTAACTTTAACTTACTTAATCCTTTAATTAAATTTTTAAAATTTGAAAAAAAAATTGCATTGAAATTGTTACACTGTACCTTCATAGACTTAAGTTCTTTATTCTATTCATTATTACATTTTTGTTACTATAAATATCATTTCGCCGCTTTGCGGCAAGGCGGCCGGTAATGTTCACACCAGAATTTGTTATGTGCCCAACTGCGAAAAAGAACCGCTGTACACCTCAACTGAGGTAACATACCTGCTTTTTTTATGTGGTGAGGTTGGTTGCACACTATTAATACGATAGTGTGCAAGGAAAAAATTGCATGGGCCATTAATTCATTCAAGAACCATAAATCAGCCAGCCCTGACGGCACAACCCCTATCATGCTACAAAAAACTGCTAATCACATAATGCCAACACTGCTTACCATCATCCGTGGATGTCTAAAATTAAACCACATACCACAAGTGTGGCGTGAAGTTAAAGTTATATTCATACCGAAGGCAGGTAAATGCAGCCACACCGTAGCGAAAGATTTCATACCCATAAGCCTGTCCTCCTTCTTACTGAAAACGATGGAACGATTACTCGACATCCAACTACGTAGCAACCTGAATCCAGGTTACCTATCTGTAAGCCAACACGCCTATATAAAGGGCAAATCGGTGGAAACGGCTCTACACGAAGTAGTTCGCACAATAGAAAATTCACTGCACCACAAAGAATATACGTTAACAGCCTTTCTAGATATAGAAGGAGCCTTCAACAGCGTTGCAACTGAAGCAATTGCTGAGGCACTTACCAAAGCTGAAATAGGAACGGTTTCTAGCAATTGGATCTTAGCCATGCTCAATAACCGGATCATTTCGTCAACACTAGGCGATTGTACCAAAAGGATCACAACGTCAAGAGGTACCCCCCAGGGAGGCGTACTATCCCCACTCCTCTAGCTATTAGTAGTCAACGAAGCACTTAAGAAGCTGAATATCACTGCAATAAAACAGTGGCATACGCTGATGACGTAGTCCTCATGTCGTGCGGAAAATTCCAACCGACACTGAGTGAAATTATGCAAAGAAGTCTCAATATACTCAGCAAGTGGGCAAAGTCTTGCGGGCTGGGTGTAAACCCAAACATAACAGAACTGGTTCTCTTTACTAACAGGAGATCGATCCCAGCATTTCCGGCACCGTCTTTGGAAGATTCGACTCTATCATTGTCAGCAAGCGCGAAATATCTGAGGGTGGTACTTGATATTTAACTGAACTGGAATCTAAACGTTGAAGAAAGAGTAAAGAAAGCAAATATTGCCCTCTATAGCTGCAACAGAATCTGCGGCAAAAAATGGGGCCCATCCCCGAAGGTCACAAAATGGCTATACACAGCCATTGTCAGGCCAATCCTAACATAAGGTTGCTTGGTCTGGTGGAATGCTATGAAAAAAGCAAAACATATGACCAAGCTAACGAAAGTTCAAAGGACAGCATGCATACTCACGAAAGGAGCCATGCGCACTAGCCCCACAGTAGGGTTACAAACAATACTAAACATAACACCGATTGACTTACAAATCAATGACACAGCAGCAAAAAGCGCAGCAAGACTCAAAGAAACGGGCAATCTACTCACGAAGCCTTTTGGCCATAGCTCAATATTAAACTCAATGGCATATGCGGATGTAGTATCTGACTACATTATCCCATACCACGACTTTGATACTAATTACTCCATCAGAATACCAAGCAGACGAATGGTCTTCAAACAATGTGTTATCTAACATTGAAATAGCAATCTATACCGACGGATCCAAAATGGAAGTTGGAGTGGGCTCTGGTGTCTACTCTGAAAAGATCGGGCTAGCTACATCCTTGAGATTATCAAACTCGTGTTGTGTATTCCAAGCTGAGATCCTGGCCATACTCAAAGCTGCCGAATCGGCTAGGGTATTGGACATATCACATGAGGATATCTCCATCTACGATGGAGTTAAGCGGCAGCAAATCAAACAAGCTTATATCTTTGAATAGAGCATCCATTTCTATAGTGGTGAGAGTGATAACAGGTCACAACCTGTTGGGTAAGCACTCCAATAAGATAAAACTGACCGGTGCGAACCAACTTTGCAGGAAATGCAGCGACCCTGACGTCGAAGATGAGGTCTCACACCTACTATGCCACTGCCCTGCGATCAGTCGCAGCCGTTTAAAAATACTAGGCAGCCTTTACTTCGATGACCTAGGTGACCTAACGACTATCCCAATAGTGCTGATTTTTTTTTTTTTTTAATTCTGACCTGCCTAAGCAGTAATATACACATCGACCTAAAAGATCTATTGTGCTTGCCGTCAGATGCTTTTTAGGTTAGTAGCGCTTCTACTTTCCTAATGTAGCTGATAATACTTTCAGCCGAAGATTTCCTCAATTCTTCGGGACTTAAGAATTCCCTGAAGAAAGATTCTCTTCTCATACCGTAAAGGGCCGGGCATTCACATATGATATGCTCGGCTGTTTCGTCTTCTTCTAGACATAGTTTGCACTCCGGTGAGTCGACTAGACGCATTTTGTTTAGGTGATATCGCAGACCGTGATGACCAGTTAGGTAGCCTACTAAGTTTTTGATATCGTACCTGCGAAGATTTAGTATCTTGTTGGCATCTGATTTGAAGGGCTGAATAGCTCTTTTGGCCTGTCTTAGGCCTGGGATGTTTCCCCAGTATGAAACACATCTGTTTTGTTCCCAGTTTTTATACCCTATCCCATAGGGGGTATATTAGTTTTGATACTTAGTTTGTAACATAGAGAAATAATTTTGCTAAATATACCTCAAAGTATTGGATCGACTCAGAATCGCTAACTGAGTCGATTAAGCCATGTCTGTCTGTCCGTCCGTCCGTCTGTCTGTTCGTCAGCGATTTTTGGGCCTTAAATTTTGAGCTAGGATAATGAAATTTGGTATATAGGATCCTCGTCCGTGCCACCAGAACAAGTGTAAAAAATTTTTGAAATCCGCCCACTGCCACGCCCCCTTTTTAGGAAAACTTATTTTTTGGCCAAACCGTAAGGAATTTCAAAAAAATGTCTGAGTAGCATATTTAGACAATCCTAACATCTATATTTCGTTCATACAAAGTTTTTTGCCACGCCCACTTTTTGGGGGCGTTTTTAGTAAAAAACGCTTTTTGTCCAAGTTTTAAAACTTTCGAAAAAAATTTTGATGCAAATACTTCCGCAATGGTAATATAAACATTTTGTCCACAGATCATTTTCACCTACGCCCACATTTTGGGGGCGTTTTATTACAAAAGACCATTTGTATACCCCATCCCAATGCATTAGCAATAGAAATACGTTGTTTTTTGTCGAACCACACAAGATTTTGAGAAACTGTCTGAGCAATATATTGTGACAATGTCATTTTCTGTATTTCATCGCCATAAGGCCTATATTTTGAGGATATTAATTTAAAGGATGGGATGGGATAGGGTATTCAACTATCCGCATAGCGGATTGTAGCCTCTCATATGTTTTATGTTTAGATTTATGGCTGATTTGGGGATTGCACAGAAGGGTTCAGGTCCAATGAAGGGGGTTTCCGAACCTTTTCTGGCTAGTTCATCAGCTTTTTCGTTACCTTCAACTCCCTTTTTTTTTTTTTTTTTTTTTTTTTTTTTTTTTTTTTTTATTCATTATTTCAGATCAAGAAACTTAAATATATAGTATGTACAATAATTCAAAATTAATTACAATGATTTTTTAAGTTTTTTGAAGGAAATAGTTGAGTACAATCTATTGTCTAATGAATGACAAGAGGCGAATGTACAGTTATATAAATGAAAATAAAACAATTGATGGGGAAAACAAACATCAAAATTGTAAAAATAGAAAATAAAACAAAATAATGATATTGTTGAAGAAAATATGGAAATAAAAGATTTAATTATATGTTATGAAAAAGTAATTGTTAGATCATTAGCGTTAAGAAAGCGTCAATTTCCGAATGGTTAAACGAGAAAGGCCATTTTTTAATATCTTTTAAGAATACTGTTTTCACTCTCTCACACCTTAGTTTTTCAGGTAATGTATTAAATAAACGAGGAGCAGTAACATAATAAAAACGTGTGAAATGTATTTTGTGGATCGCGGGTATATTTACAAAGTTCCTGGTGTTGACTCTTATGTCCGGGGACCCACCATAGTTTGGTTTTGTTCCTGGAACTGAGTGTTTGGAGGGAGTTGAAGCAGTGTAGTACTGATTTGGAGTCAATGATGTGTGAGCTAAGGGCTTTTATAGCTGCTTGACTGTCCGTGAATATATGGATGTTTGCGCCTTTAATACCTGAGTTGTGTATTAGGTTTGCGCATTCTTTTATGGCAAGGAGCTCAACTTGGAATACACTAAGGCTTTTTCCCATAGGTATTGAGATGTTTTTATTTGGTCCATGTATGCCAGCTCCTACCCCTGAGTCCATTTTAGAACCATCCGTATACCACTTTAGGCCGTTTAGGCAGTTTGGTGGGTTGTTGCTTTGATGGTGGGATGATCTATTCTTCTATGAGTCAAAGCATTTGATATGGAGTCATATCCAGTGTTGTCAAAAGCACCCTCTTTGTCTAGGAAGGCACATAAAGCTACTTCTTTGTTTTCGTATGCACTTTTTATTTGTGATGTTAAACTTAGAAGTGCTCCTTCCGTGGATTTACCTTTTTGGTAGGCGAATTGACATGGGTGCAGAGGAGTGCTTTCATTTAAGCACTCTCTAATGTGTACGTCAAGTATTCTTTCCATTGTTTTCAGGAAAAACGATGTTAAGCTTATTGGACGGTATGATTTAGGTAGTTCTATTGGTTTGCCTGGTTTGGGGATAAATACCACGTTTACCTCCCTCCAGGTTTGTGGTATGTAGCCCCAATTGAAACTAAACCTAAATAAGGCTACCATAGTGGGTAGGAAAAAGTCCAAGCCCTTTTGTATAAGAGCAGGAAAGATTCCGTCTGTCCCTGGTGCCTTGTATGGTTTAAATGAGTTGATCGCCCATTTGACCTTATCCGGAGTGAAAAGTTTGCCGGATAAACTATTAAACCTTTTCAGGTTTATAGGGGGTGAGTCATCTATCATGTGTTCATAAAACTCACTTGTGATTGTAGAGCCGGGAAAGTGTACCTGAAGAAGTGTGGTCAACGTTTCTTCCCGGTCGCATGTGATTTTACCGTCAGATTTGACTAGTAATCCCATGCAGTTTGTTTTATCTTTCGAGAGTGCCCTCTGGAGACGCGCCACCGCCGGAAGCTCTTCGAGTTCCTCACAGTATTTGCGCCAGGACGCTCTTTTTGATTTTCGCAACTCTATGTTGTATTGGGTAAGTAGAGATTTATATTGGTCCCACTTACCAGTGCGTTTGGCTTTATTGAAAAGTGTTCTTACTCTTTTACGAAAACTTTCTAGGTTATCGTTCCACCATGGTGTGCACCTCTTTGTCACAGTGCGTTTAACCTTACAGCTATTTGTAAAAGATGAGATGATAATGTCATTTAGTTGACATTGTGCGACTTCCGCTTCACTTACACATGAAGGTTTTTCTGGAAGTATGTCACATTTAATCGATAGATTTTCTCGATACGTTCTGATAGTGCTGATAGTCCGTTTTTGTAGCAGATCAGGATGGAGCAACTACCTCTTTGAGGCTGAAGGAGCAACACAGACCAGCACCGCATAAGTATCACTAGCGAACTTCACCAGGTATCCTCTTTCTCTATTTCAGGGAACTTTCTTCGAAGGGTATCGCTATGGGCCCACGTAGGCCTATGCGAGCTTGACGACTCACCCGAGCGTCAACAGCCAGGCAGGCGTTCACATATTACGACAGATAGGATCTTGTAGGCGATGTTGAGCAGACTTATGCCTCCATAGTTGGCGCATTTCAGAGGGTCTCCTTTTTTGTGGATCGGGCAAACGATGCTGGCATGCTTTCATCCGACCAGATTTGGCTTATCTCCGCCAGCTCAGCGTGAAGGCCGTCATTTCCGGCGGCCCTATTAAGCTTGAGTTTAGATATTGCTATCCTCACTTCACTTAGTTCGGGTGGTTAGCAGATTTCGCTGTCGTTGCCAATATAAAATGGTTCGTTCTACCTGAGAGCGGAATGTTGTTCGTCATCGCCGTTTAACAGTCTGCATGAGTGGTTTTTCCATATCCTCAGCATCGACTGTGGCTCAACTACGATATCTGCTTGTTCATCTCGAAAGGATTCTGTTCGAGCCTTGTATCCTTGGCTTTGACATTTTACACTTTGGTAAAACTTGCGAACATCGTCCCTCTCTATATCCTCGATCGCGCGCTTTTCTTGCTCTTTTTTCTTCTTCTTGAAAAGCCGATATTCTTCCCTTCTTCTTTGCCTATAGAGCTCAATGGCAGCTCTCGTCTTCACCTGCAGCTTAGCCTTATAGGCCTCGTCGAAATGTTATCGTCAAATGATAATCACCTTACGGAATAGGGCCCAAGGAAAGTCAGACGAAGATCACGTTGGACGTGGTCATGCGCATACTTGATGTTGATACTTCTAAGATCTGTTTGATTGAAAGCACATCAAATGTTGTGGTTCGTGGTATGCTACATTTTCCATGGTATGCCAATATTTCGAACATGTATGAGTATGTGGTATGCTAGATTTCGCTTTTGGTATGCTGACTTTCAATTTTTCCTTTGAACATGCTTTTGTTCTGCCATTCTATAACTTTATATTTCTCTTGTCTGTGGTGTAGCTTTCAAGTGATGATGGGTTCTAACTGCATGAATGAATTTATAGTCATGAAATTACCTGGCATGTCATACTCCGGCGATAATTCTATAGACAAATCAAACCAAAAAAAGGTTTGATAATTCCACTTAAAAAGGATATTGGTAATTAAAATAAAAATTGATACCTATTGGTTAAAATTTGAAATAAAATTAAAACCTAGCCTCCGTCGAAAAAAGGGTACGTCAAATAGAAGAAATTTGATGATAGACATAATATAATCGCAAAATGCACAAGTGTAAAAGAAAAAGCACCAAATGTCAAATTTACATTCATGGAGTTGTCGACCTAACTTGCAAGCAAAATGTTATGTTTCGAACAATCAGCCTGCAAGGAAGAGCTCTCGTGTACACATATAAATACCGTGTACACATATAAATACCATGAAAATTGAATTTATTAGATGCAAATCTAAACCCCGGGTCAGATATGAGTGAAAAAGTCACGGGGCCAATGATGTCAATATCATGGGCGCATCCCAGGGCAGTACGGAATTGTTAAAGATAGGAGCATTCAACTGCGCTACTATCTGTTCTTGCACAATAATTTAAAATTATCATGAGAGTGCATTTCCTATTATGTTGCTTCCAAATTGAACGCTGCATCGCGTTCTTTAGTTTAATATGTTTCGATTATTAATTATTGGTAATTGCCAACAAAATTATCAGCGTTCGCGAATATTTTTTTGACAAACAAAACCAAAGCCAATCGTGATAATACAAATTTCAGTTTTCGAGATATGCATAGAATAAAACTCAATACTAGCAAATTAGATCCACCATTTTTATCGAATAACTTGATGTAAATATACAACACATATTTTCTATCACAATGAAATGTTGAATTTATGTTTTGATTTAGAATAAATTATACACTGGTATTTTCCTTAGTTGGAACATCCGGTAGCACTTTCAGGACTTGTAATCTCGGATTATAGTAACCCGATAAGTAGTATGTATCATTATTATCATAAATTAATTGATATTGCCTTATATCTGAACCAAACTTTTGAATGTACGTTGCAAATTCTATGACTTCACATCTATGAGATATAGTTTGTACATCATTTTCATCCTCATGTGGTGAATCAAATAGAGCACCCTATAATAAATATCAAAATATCAAAGAATTTATTCTGTATTAGGGAAATTATAAAACTTGTTAATTACTTACAGGATAAACTAATAGCGGGCAACCGGAAGTTTCTTCTGGATGATAAAACCACCGAACTCTGACAACTTTATTGCTTGATGAAGTTTCCCACATTGATTCAATACGCCCAATATATGGTCGATCTGGCCTGCCGGTGGAAAGAAATACAGCGCATTCACCGACCTATATAAGATATAAATATAGTAAAATAGTAAATAGTAAAATATTTTTAATAAATTGAATGGAATTGAAAATTATTCTTACGGTTATAGTTTCTTTCCCTCTTGTAATGGATTTATAAAATTGCTTCCTCGCTCTACCCTTTAAGCCAGCTTTACGATAAGCTTGTCCCAGCCAACCCCAAAGTTGACGTTCTGGCAAAAACGCAGCTATTTTGCTTCCTTTACCGCTATTATAATCAACCTTCTCATTTGGCTTTGCCTAAAACATTATTAAATATAAATGTCATATTGTCGGTCCAATTTGAAATGTAATAGTATTTAGACGGATGTGTCCAGTTAAGATTTTTAACGACTAATTTTGTGTTAATCTTGGCATGCGCGAAGATTACAAGGATGTAAATAACTTAATAATTAAAGGAAAGAACCCCTGTCCAATTGGCCCTCTTAGCCAGAACGCCTTGATTATTACAATATAGTTTAGATAATGAAGGATATAAGAATTATAAAAATATAGTTTAGATAATAAAAATGACAAATTCAGTCTTTTAAATATGGAGAGCTTCCTCGTTACTGCAAATAGCTGGTTACATTCCTCAGTGTATTCAGTGAACAGCGGTGTGTGCTGTTGGTACATAAATGAGTTTGATACACACTCGAACTACGAGGAGATATATATAAGACCTATAAAAGACTATGATCATCCCAGTACTGTTCTACGGTACTGAAGCGTGGACAGTATCAAGAGGAATGAAGGAATCCTTGATCGTTTTGAGCGACAAATTTTTCGAAAAATCTTCGTTTGCATAGATGGGCTTTAGATGCGATGATTCAATCAAGAACTTTAGGACCTGGTCAGTCAGAAAACTCCCCGTTGGACGTTTAAGATAGCTAGGACATGTAGAGCGGACAACAATACTCCGGCTAACAGAAGAGAAGACTTAGTCTTAAGTGGTACGCACAAGTAGAAACCGACCTCAATCAACTTCAAGTGTGTAACTGAAACCAGGCTGAATTTAGAGGCATGTTGGATAAGGCCCAGGTTCGATCTGGACTGTAGCCACTTAAGAAGAAGAAGAAGGTTAATACGTTTTGAAATCATAGGTTTCAAAAGAACTAAATATAACAGCGAACCCAATATGGAGACCGGTAGGAATACAGAATACAGTTGAAAGTTTCTGATCTCTCAATCCCTATCGATATAAATGCAGTAGTTGTTCATCCTTTTATAGAACCCACGGCATTTTTTTCTAGAACTAAATTATCTGTACGTGTGCACGAAAGGCGGCAACCAGAATTTGATCAAGAACTAATTGGGTATTATAGGAACAGTGTAACCAAGGATCGAGGTCAATTGTGACTGACATTTAACTGTAATTGGCATTTTTCAATTGTGCTTATTTTATTACGTGCACGGTCTGTGCTTTAGTAAGTTGAACATAATTGAATACTAAAAGGATGCGGATAAAAAAAATTTAAGACATAGGCGATATGTTTTATGCAGAACGAATTGTGACAATCCGCAACAAGGGCAAAATCTCAAGCTAGATATAAAAAGCAGAACAAAACCCTGTTGAGATGAAAGAACTACTTTTGCAGACTATTAAATATTTGTTATAAGTTACACGCTCTCAAAGGGTTGTTTGAGGTATGCGTTTATTGTGTTTTTATATCCTTGTAGGGTTTAAACACAGTGTGGGCATTTGAAGAGAAGAGGAAGAAGGCAGAGGGACCGGAAAGATATTTTGTACATTGGAGATGTACTCCATTGGGGTATACGAACTAGTTTTTTCTGTTTTCGTTAAATTGTTTGCGAATTTTGCTGAATCCGAAACAGACATTTTTATCCTCCTACAACTGGAAATCAGTTAAAAAGTCAGTTGTGTAACTGAGCTTTATCGTTTCGTTTATCGAATTGTTTAAATATACTGCATTTAATAATTTTAAATCGTATTTTATTATGAGTTTTTAGACCGAATTACAACTTACCTCATCCGATGCCTCGGAAACAACATTTAATGTTGAGTCCTCACCATCAGATTCAATAGTCTCCGACTTTAAGGATTGATTTAAGAGCGGGTGCACGGTTAGTTCTTCTGTTTCAGTGTTTACAGTTTTTTTTGGCTTTGTGTTATTTTTCTTTTGATGATTGCTGTTAACTCCATTGGCAAAGACTTCGGTTTGCTCGTCCTCTTTAACAGGTTTAATAAATTCCACTTCGTGATCTTTATCGATGGCTGTAGTTAAATTATTTGGAGACAAGTTTCTATTGTGTTTTTTATGTTTCTTTCTCTTCTTATGTTTTTTATGTTTATGCACACATTCGGTTGAACTGTTTACAGATGATAAATTGGTTACAAATTGTTTTTTCTTTCTGTCAGTTTTGCGATTTCTCATTTCATTCCTGTTTGATTCATTAAAAATCGTATCAGTGGACGTAGACTTAATAGTTGCTGATCTTTTATTTTTTCCAAGTACATTTAAAGGATTTTCACTGTATTCTAAAAAAAAAAGAAGGTATTAAAAAAATAAATGACAAATGGCATGGGGTTTTTGTGGAGAATTGTTAATATTAATAAAATACAAAATCAGAAATCTGGAACTAAAAAAGTATAGTTGAAAAAGAACCTAACACAGATTCCCAAATGACGACAAAACAAATAACTAACGGGTGATTTTTAAGACTTAAGTTTTTTAGGTTTGCAGCACTGGCTAATAATGCCGTCCAAACGTCATCTGTCAAAGTGAAAAGTTTTCAGTATACTCTGCCATTTAGGCCCGGTTTTTCAGTGCTGAGTTAACTCTGAGTTACTCTAGAGTTTATTAACACCGGAATAAATTTAATTCAGAGTTAACTCACGAAGCAGTTTTTCAGTGCATGATTAAATTTGACTCCGTGTGTGGTGATTTGTTTTGGTAGCACTTATGTTTTATCGATTTAGCTGTCAAAAAGTAATCGAAATGTATAGAATCTGCAACAGCTCAGTTATCAGCTGTTGGTTTCTTTTTCCCCAAACAAATAAAAATGCCTTGTCTCGATTTTACAGGTTTGTTTCGTCTTAAAACAGTCAAATTCCATTTTAAAACAGTTTCTGAATATATCGTATACGTATTTAGTTTACAAAAATTTAATAAAATGTCCACATAAATGGAATTGAAAATAATTGTTTGCTTGGTATTTATCATCTGTCAGACTTACAAACGAGCAACAATTGCAAACTATTGAAATTTATTATCAAAATTCGTGCTCTGTGAAAAATGTGAAAATCCGCTGTTTTATCGAAAAATTGTGTTCAGCGGTGAGGCTCATTTCTGGCTCAACGGATACGTAAATAAGCAAAACTGTCGCATCTGGAGTGATGAACAGCCACATGCCATACAAGAATTACCGATGCATTCCGAAAAAACGACAGTTTGGTGTGGTTTATGGGCTGGTGGCATCACCGGTCAATTTTTCTTCAAAGACGACCGTGGAAGAAACGTTACCGTCAACGCGAACGATATTGAGCCATGATACTCGACTTTTTTTTGCCGAAGTTGGCTGAGTTGAACTTGGTTGACATGTGGTTTCATCAAGACCACATGCCATACAGCTCGTGAAACAATGGAAATGTTGAATGATGAATTTGGTGAGCAGCTTATCTCTTGAAATGGCCCTCTGAATTGGCCGCCAAGATCATGCGATTTAACGTCTCTTGATTATTTCTTGTGGGGTTATGTAAAGTCGTTCGTCTATGTGGACAAGCCCAGCACGAGACTTCACAGGATAACATAATACGAGTAATTCGTGTAATATAAGCCGAAATGCTCGAAAAAGTGACGCAAAATTGGACCTTCCGAATGGACCATTTGAAACGGAGCCGCGGACAATATTTACATGAAGTTGTCTTTAAAACGTAAATGGCAAAGGCATATTTATCGATTACAATAAAAAATTTGAATATTTGATGCAAATTTGAGTGTTTTATTCGATTTAAAAAAAACTACGCTTAAAAAATCACCCGTTATATTACAAACAATGGCCGGCTGAACTTAAGGAATGGAAAAATTTGCTCCCCAACCTGCCCAGCAAATAACGAAAAGGAATACCTCACAAGGGAAAAAATAACACATATAAAATAAACAAATAACAAACCTGGAAGCAGAAGACCACCAAAAAAAAACAAAAGGCCTAGAGATGTCTACAAAAAGACACGATGCAAAACAAGCTAATTTACAAGACTTGTAATAATAAAAGGCTTGAGAAGACAATCATCGGTTAAAAAAAAACATATGAGAAGGCTACAATCCACTGTGCGGATCGTTGAATACCCTATCCCATCCCATCTGTAAAACTAATATCCCCAAAAAGTGGACATGGCTTAAAACACGATGGGGATTTAAATATAGAAAATGACATTGTCAGAACAAATTTTACGGTTCTACAAAAGACAAGGTTTCTCTCCTGCATATGTTATGGGGTAGTGTATAAAAATGGTTTTTATATAAAAACTCCCCAAAAAGTGGGCGTGGGTTAAAATGGTCTATAGACGAAATGTTCATATTAACAATACTAATGATTCTGCATCAACATTTTTTTCAAAAATTTTAAAATTTGACCGAAAAATGTTTTTTTATTAAAAACGCCCCCAAAAAAAAATTTATATTGACGAAGTATAGATAATTCGATTCTCTAAAAATTTAAAGTTTTTTAAAATTCTTAACGGTTTGGTCAAAAAACGTTTTCCTAAAAAGGGGGCTTGGCAGTGGGCGGATTTTAAAAAAATTTACAATTGTTCTGGTGACTCGGACAAGGATCCTATATACCAAATTTCATTATCCTAGCTCAAAATTCAAGACCCAAAAATCGGTGATACGGATACGGACAGACAGACTTGGCTAATTCGACTCAGCTAGCGATTCTGAGTCGATCCATATACTTTGAGGTATATGTAGCAAAATTATTTCTCTATGTTACAAACTATGTATCAAAACTAATATACCCCTATGGGATAGGGTATAAAAAAAGCGGAAGAAAAAACGGAAAAGGAAATAGACTTAATAACAGACAAAAAAAAAAGTATTACTGCATTCAAAAATGATTCTCTAGCCGAATACCTTGGTAAACTAACGGCAGAAAGTCACGGACTATTCCTTCTAGAAGGCTGCTAAAGGTTTAAAGATACCTCAAGCCCAAGATCCCCCATTGAAAAAAAAAAAAAAACAGATGGGAAATGAATAGGCGATCCAAAAGCACATGTTAAATCCTTTGTCAGCATGTTTTAAATGTTTTCAAACCTTTTCCACCTAGCGCAGCAAATCGAAATCTTGATTTCTATAACAGAGTAGATGAAATTCCTTATGAATAATTAAGGGAGACATGTATTCATAAAGTGGTGGGTGCACGACTGGGTCGTACTTAACTTCCTATTTCGTAAAAACAAACACCAACCAGGCGATAATTTAAGGATTTACTTACTTTGGCCAAAATACACAAAAACATTCATTTTGGTTATTGATGTCAAAAATATATAAATAATGTGGAACTGTGAATTCAAGAACCGGAATTTGAAGGAAACGGTATCCATATAAATTTAAATGATTTTCCGTTATTGGCTGAAAAATACTGAGACAGCTCACGAGAGAGAAAAAAACTACCCCTCCATAAAAATCTGTAAAAATATTTACTGCAGAAATTTCTGTGACAACTCGCTTGTTTTGACAGGTAATTTATGTCATTTGTTCCTTAAAAGGCATACAAAATATACAATTTTACTGTTTTTTACTTAAACGCGTTCCCGTACTTTTTGGTAATTTTGTCTCTTTCTGAGATAATTTACCCCCACTCCAAGAAATTTGAGAATTTACTTATTATTACTGAAAAAGTACGGGAACAGACCAATAACAAGGATATTCATGCAACCTCGTAATTTTATTACGTGTGAAAGATTGTAATTTAAGGACGACGTTTCATGAACGACCCTAAAACTGTACCACGAAATAATGCGGTAACCCACTGAATTCAATCTCATTTTAGTAATTTATTTGTTGATATAATTTTGTTCCTATTGTTTTCTTTCCGTTCTCGATAATTTTTTTCAGTTTAGCGCATACGTTTGATGTGTGAAAGGGACTGATTAAATGTCAAAATAGCATTTCAAAAGTTTACAACGTTTACCATCTCAGTTTGCGCACCCAATTCCTGTGAGAAAATTCCGATATTGTTGGAAAAGATTTCCCATACAAATTTTGACGGTTCATTTATCACGTCGTAATTTTATCACGTTTACAACGTTTACGACGTTGCATGAATACCCTTAATATAAAGTCACCGAGTTATGAAGTTATTACTACTCAAATCTTTAAGGAGTTGCGCTCCACCGCATTGCTGAAACTCAACCTTATAATTTAAGTTTGCTTTACACAATGATATGTTCTACATCACTGAAAGATAGCATACATTATTGTCATACCAAGGTCAGCCTATATCTGAAGTTACCTCGTTTAGGAGAATCCAGCTTTTACCTGCTTTTACCTTTTACACTACGAGAAACTACTTCTTAAAAGACTAGAGAAAATTATAGAGCTAAGAAAGCTTATCCCAACCCACTAACTCGCGTTTAGAAATATACACTCGAAAATCTTATAACCAATGTTATAGAAAAGATGGATATAGATATAGATGGAAGTAAAACGAATATTCTTAGACGTTTGAAAAAGACCAGCATAAGGGTTTAGTGTATGAACTTCATAGGGCTTAAGTAGTTTCCAATGAACCACGGAGCGAAACCGGAAGTCTACGCTAAGGGTCACTCCTTCGCATAAACTGTCAGGGCTACCCATGCCGGTAAGGTCAGTGGCTAGCGAAAACTCTAGGTACCTGGGGACCTCTAGTTTTAATTTAATATCCCCTTTCCTGTATACAGGGGGTGAGTACAGGATGACATCTCTTTCCCCTTACTCGTGGGTCCAAAATAGACAATAACAAACAAAACAAAAAAGGGACGAGTGCAAAGGAATCGGCGGAACTAATAGGCAATACTTTAGTGAAGGAACATAATGGTAAGCTCTGCTGGGTCCCCAGACACAGATGCATACACGGCAATGAAACTGCTGATGAAATGGCGAGAAAAGGATCTGCCTCCAGCATTGAACAAGAAGACCAGTCTGTCAAACCACCACTATGTGATCTCAAATCTCGGGTGGGACAGAAAACACTTATTACTGCCAAAAACAGGTGGAACTCCCTTCCCACCTGTGAAAATTCCAAAAGGATGTGGCCTGAGTATGACAAAGCCAGAACCCATAAACTACTTCGAAGAAACAGGAAATCTGTCTCGAATTTAGTTGGGATTCTTACTGGACACAACTTACTAAAAAACCACAAACTTAAAATGCATCTCATAGATGATGACCTCTGTAGAGGCTGCGGTGATGAAGAAATACCAGAGGATACCCTCCACTTTCTGTGCTACTGCCCAGGCGTCAGCTAATTAAGAATGAGAACCTTCGGAAAATACTTTTTCCATGACCTCACGGATCTATCCCTCTCCCTAATCTTTTGAGGTTTACAACAATATCTGGATGGCTGGAAAGGGGATAACAACAATGGACAGTAACGGGACAATAAATGAACCAACCACACAAGTGGACCCCCAACGGGCATCACAATGGGTCTATATTGACCTGAGTACGATGAGGGACGACGCACACCGTCTGCCTCATCGACCCACCAACCTAACCTAACCTACAATGAGATACTTAAAGAATAAATCTTATGTAGCAAGTAGATTCTTTAGAGTTCGCTATGGTTGAGCATATTCTGAACTTAAAGAAATACAAGCAGGTGTTCCACAGGGAGATGTTCGTAAGACCTAAAAGACAAGCATTTGAAGCTGAAGAACATATATTTAAAACAAATTGATTTTCTAACTTCAAACATCTCGGGAGATTTTGCATTTTGGGTTTATAATTGCAAATAAAAAAATTGCGAATCTGACATAATCTAAACATGCAAAATATATATATCTTCTATTATTTTACAGTTTAAATTGACCTGAAGTCGGTCGGTCTGAGCACGTATTTGGACGCTAAACGGCCGAATGGATTAACTTCAAAGATACGAGTTTTCTTTTTTGGTTAATACTCAATTTTTGTAATTGACGGTAGAGATCCAAAACTAACGGTTTGATAAAAAAAATTCTAATAAATGTCTAGAACGATTTTGATTAAACTTAACACGATTTATACCCAAAAAATCGAAATATTGTACGAAATTTTGTTTCTGATATACTATTTAACTAAATGTCTTTTAACGATGGTTGGGTGTTGTATAACGAGGGTAGACTTTGATTGGCTTTAACTTGGCAATGCCCACTGGTTGCAACTCTGCCTACACATGAAATGAGCCTTTTTTTTACCTCCAAGTGGTAACCATCTGATACTGTCCCAAGCGAACGTATATGAGCTGCTTCCACATATTCGGACAACAGGTTATCTAGGAATCTCAAGGGTAAATCAGGTAAATCAGCCCCTTGAACAGAGATGTTGGCGAATGAACCGAAAGGTAAATGCCAGCGCTCAATCTGGTAGTGGATATTGATGGCCCCGTGTCCTAGGGATATCTAATAAATTTGAACTGGCTCTCCAGGTTGGGGTTGCGGTTTGGGTTTTCTACCCACCCATGGAAAAAACCATTGTTACGAAGCAACCAATAGCCTCGGAAAGGACTGATATTATTGTTGAAGACCCTGCTAAACGAAAAAAGGACGACGACGTTCGTATCTGCACCTGGAATGTGAGAACATTAAACAGGAGAGGTGCAGGCGAACAACTAGAGGAAGCCCAAAACTGCTCAAACAGACATTACTGCCATCCAGGAAATACGATGGATGGGCCGGGCAAAAAGAGAATCAAAAACTGTGACATCTACTATAGACCGTGTTATGGTGAGCAGAAACAGCGACTATTCGGATGCGGATTTGTTATAAGTGCCAGACTTAGGCTAGAAGTCTTATGTTTAGAAGACATTAGCGAACGTATTGTAACAATCCGCATCAAGGCCATATTCGCCAACATAAGCCTTATATACGCTCACGCTCCGACGCGACGCGATAATATAACTAAGGATTGCTTCTACGAGCTCCTTGATAAAACCTATGAGCGACTACCAAAATATGATGCTAAAACCGTGCTGGGAGATTTTAACGCAAAGGAAGGAAGAGAAGACATCTTTAGCAGTATTGTCGGATAATATAGCCTACACGACAGCATGTCTGGTAACGAACTTAGGCGACTATAAACAGCACACGGTTTCCTCACCTCGATACCTATAAGGGGACATGGCGGTCTCCAGATGAACGAACTCTCAACCAAATTGATCACATTGCGATAGACAAGAGGCATGCATCCAGTATTTTGGATGTCCGAACATTCCGAGGGGCTAAAATCGACTCGAACCACTACCTTGTTGGAGCCAAGGTAAGGATGCGATTTTCCACCACGCCACAACAAAACCGTCAAAGCCAAGGATACAAGGCTCGAACAGAATCCTGTCGAGATGAACAAGGAAATATTGTAGTTGAGACACAGTTGATGCTGAGAATATGGAAGAACCACTTCTGCAGACTGTTAAACGGCGATGACGAACAACATTCCGCTGTAAGGCAGAACGAACCATTCAATATTGGCAACAACAGCAAAAACTGCTAACCACCCGACCTAAGTGAAGTGAGGATAGCAATATCTAAACTCAAGCTTAATAAGGCCGTCGGAAATGACGGCATTCCCGTTGAGCTTTATTAAGCTGGCGGGGATGACTTGGTAAGTAACATCCACCAACTCATTAGCCAAATGTGGTCGGATAAAAGTGTGCCTGAAGAATGGAACCTCAGCATCGTTTGCCCGATCCTCAAAAAAAGAGACCCTTTGAACTGCGCCAACTACAGAGGCATAAGACTCCTCAACATCGCCTACAAGATCCTATCTGCCGTAATATGTGAACGTCTGAAACCGTTTACCAACAACCTGATCGAAACTTATAAGTGTGGTTTTACGCCAGGAAAGCCCACAACATATCAAATTTTCACACTTCGGCAGATACTGGAAAAAACCCAAGCAGTCCAAATATTTATCGATTTCAATGCCGCATACGACAGCATTTATAGAGACGAACTAAACAGAGCCATGTCCAGTTTTGGTATACCGCCCAAACTCGTCCGTTTGTGTAGGATGACGATGGAGGATTCTCGCTGCTCAGGTTCGGAAACGACCTCACCGACACATTCGATACCAAAAAAGGATTTAGGGAAAGCGATGCGATGTCATGTGACTTCTTCAATTTGATTCTTAAGAGGATTGTGCAAAACTCCCGAGCCAACACCAGAGGAACAATTTTCCAAAAATCTACTAGCATACGCCGACGATGTTGACATCATTTGTAGGACTCCACGTGATGTCATAGCCACGTTTGCTAGTATAGAGAGTAAGACAACACGAAACGACACAGAACATCGACGAACGTCACCACTGGCAGATATAACTTTGAGGTAGTTAGGGGCTTTGTCTACCTCGGCTCCGCTAATAACTCTGACAACAACATCTCGTCAGAAATCAAACGAAGAATTACTCTTGCCAATCGCTGTTTCTTCGGGCTAAGAAGGCAATTTAGTAGTAAAGCCCTCACTCGAACTACTAAGGAGATCCTATATAAGACCTTGATCATCCCAGTCCTGCTCTACGGCGCTGAAGCATGGACCGTATCAAAAGCGGATGAAGAAATCCTTGGTCGATTCGAGCCAAAAATTTTTCGGAAAATCTTTGGTCCCGTTTGCGTTGACGGGCTATGGAGACGAAGATTCAACCACGAACTATACGAGCTGTACAGCGACCCCTAGTCAAAAAACTCCGCATTGGACGTTTAAGATGGCTAGGACATGTAGAAAGAATGGACACCAATACTCCGGCTCGCAGAGTCTTCGATTCCCAGCCAGACGTCGGACGCAGCAGAGGAAGACCTCGCCTTAAGTGGCGCGCACAAGTAGGTGGCAGTTAGCTAAGGACCGGGGTAATTGGAGAGGCATGTCGGTTGAAGCCCAGGTTCATCCCAGACTGTAGCGCCACTTAAGTATGTAAGTAAGTAAATGTCTTTTAACGGAACTTAACGTTTTGGTCAATTACGGAATATAATTATTTTCTGCTGCAGAAAAACAGATTTTCATCAAATTCAGTATCAAGAGTTGCATCGTCAATATGAACAATACCTCCTATATAAAAAAAACGTGCAACACTAATCATTTTGATAGTTAGATTTAACAAAATTGGAAAATTGGGATGATTAGATCCGAATTTGAGTGCTGAATGTAAAATTCTTGTCGGTTCAGTGTACAGACCTAATCAACATATCCATTTTGCCTTTATTGTCCGTTCTAGATGACCTATTAATTGTATCCCCATTTGTAATTGCTGCTGGAGATTATAATTGTGACCTTTTAAGATATTCATATCTCGTCTTGGGTATGAATTTCTTAAGTCTACTGCCAGTAAATTTATTGACTAATTACCATGGATAATACTATACTCCTCTATTTATTTTTTGTCAGTTATCTTAACAAAGCTGTATTCTTTGACTAATTAACCGCTTCCGGTTTCTCCAACCACGTTCTTATTAATTTTAAGTTTCAATGTTTGCCACCCCTTCCCAGTACAAGTTACAGCTTAAAGACTTGAGGAATATAAATCACACCATACTCTGAAGAACAGTTTAATTTTTCACTATCAGCCTCGAAATCGAGGTGTAACATTCATAAATAACCTTACATGGGACTGTCATATACGTCTTGCCCTTGGTAAGAAGTACGGGAGCCTAGAGATGCTTTGGGCATCCTATCCTTTGTGCTGGTATAAAATTCTACAACGTCAAAATTATGCATATACGAGCTCAAGCGTACGTTTAATGTTGTTTACAACATCACATGGTACATTTATGATGACCACATCTCCGCTTTCTCTTAGTCAATATATCATAACCCTGGATAACATTGTCAAATTCTCACGTTCCCTAAGAACCCATGAAACTAATTCCGACACAATGTACTTATTAAGTTTCCAAATGCATGTTATTAAACTGTGGAATTCCCTACCCCCGTAGGCTCATTAACAATACCTCCCATAACTATAACGGTTTATAGGTTAAATGTATGCAAAAAAAGTCTCTAACGCTTTTAATTAAATTAAGCGCAAGTCTACCAGCATAAATAACTACAAATAAAGGATTCTTGTATTTAGAAGAAATAATGAGTAACGTTTATTTCTCAAATTGTTCGGTCTATATTAATGATGATCATTAACCCCAAATCTTTAAGTCGAATGCCCAGTCTTATGTTCTTTTGTATTTGACGTCGCATCAAAATTAAATTCCTATTCTTTGATTCGTATGCCATGCATACGACTCTTTAAATCCAACGCATATCATCACAGTTATTCAAATGTCGATCTATTAAAACGAAAATGTAAACATAATTTGGCGGTGTTTTTAAGGCAAAATAATTTTTTGGTGAATAAAATAACTGAAAAATATGAATTCGGTAGCGGAGCGGTGCCGGTTAAGAATTTGATAGCAATTCGGGATCATTCAACCAATGAGCTAAAGAATTCTTTACAAGTTTCATATTTGCAAAATTTCCTTATTTAATAAAATTAATTAAAATTCGCTTTTTGGATTCAACAATTTCAGTTTCATAAAGTCATTCCGCCCTTCTAAACAGGTATTTAGCTATCTTCTGGAGGAAATAACCAGTACCAAGATGGCTTGAGGATTTGCGAACCAAAATTTTCCAAAATCCTTAAATCCTTCAAGAATATATTGGATATTAGAGGAACACATTTTTCCATTTGGACAAATGCCATGATGCCACAAAAAATGGAAGAAGCTTTGCAAATAGATACCACTCTTGCCTTGGCCCCCAGCGACATCAAGATTTGGTTCCATAGAAGAAACAAGCTTTCCAACTGGCTGCGATTCGTGACTTTTCTACAATAAAAACACAGTGATTATTTCCCTTTCTAACAGTTCCTAATAATATAGTTTTACCCCAAATATTTATTAACATAATTTTGGCATACTTGGTATTCAAACTTACTTAAGAGAAATTTACATAACAACGGAACGAAATTCAACATTTGAAACCATCTCCTGCGATGATCTGATGCGATGATGACAAATCATCCGAGTTCTATAAACTGCCAAGAAAAGCATATCTCAACTCAACTTCTCGGATTCGGCATATAATAGAAGCTATGAATGGTTGTAAGAAAAAGCTAGGCCATGGGTACTAACGATCGAATTATTTCCAATTGCTATTTGTATTGTATATTAATGTTGGATTTGACATAATTCTATTGGACCTCGTTTGGAAAAGCATTCCAGCGGAATGCCGAATTTCAGAATGTGAAATTTTATTGCTTAATGCATTGTATTCGGCTGATATCACAAATTTTGCTGAAATGGCGCATTTCGACTTACTTTTACCCCAAATACTTCATAATGTTTTGAGCTTAAACGGAAAATAATTATTTTGTTCGATCACGCACATTTTTTACTCAAATACTTAGATTAGAAATTCATATGCTCAAACTAAAGGCTGAACTATAATAGAAGCTGGTTGCGGACGACCACTTCCGTAACTGTGCGAACACATGCAATTTGTATTGTACGACCATAATAGCTTTTCGCTTCGATTCGTTCAGTTTTCGTTCACTTTTGCTCACTTACGAAAAAGCGAATTGATTCGCTCTTTCTCTTTCTTTTGTTCTTTCATACACAAATTTTACATTTCATTTCAACAGCTGTGTACATTTAAATTTGTAAGTTCCTAAGCAACGAAATTTTGTTTTTATTGTTTGCAATTCCATTCTCAAAAGTCTATTATGGGCAACTTGAGTAATTGAGAGTACTGAAGAAAACTTAACTTAGAATTCTGACATTAGCTTCCGATTGCTTCCGTCTATTTCAGCCTTAAAGGCTGAAAAGTGAACGAAAACTGAACGAATCGAAGCGAAAAGCTATTATGGTCGTACAATACAAATTGCATGTGTTCGCACAGTTACGGAAGTGGTCGTCCGCAACCAGCTTCTATTATAGTTCAGCCTTAAGTTTCAAGAATGTGGCTTTCATATTATTCCATATATTTTGTTTTTTTGTTTTTTTATGGGAGGCCCACTTATCCACACCCACCCATTTTTTGTATGACGACTCAAAACGACAACCAATATACCTGGATAAAATTTCAAGACTCTGACTAATATAGTGTTTCCGATAAATGACATTCAATAACTTAATATTGGAGAATCTATGACTACTTTGTCTAAATACACCACCTTGATAAATCAAAAAAAGCCTATTGTTTCTATTTGATATGCAGCTAGGTACCTATAGACTTCAAACAACGAACATACAAACAAACATACACTCCATTTTTATATATAAGATGTTAAGTTTAATCAAAATCGTTAGACTTTTTCGAGAAAATGTACGTTATGTGTAATTTCATATGTTAGGTACCGTTATTAAAATGGCTTAGAGAAAAAAATGAATATTAGAATCAATCAAAATATAGAGTTCAAAATCTTTTACGAAAACAATATCTATCTCTTTGTAAGAGAAAGTTAACCATGGTTATCTAAATTGCCCCTTAAAGTTTCAATCAATTATATAAATGAAAATGTTCTTACCAACAATTGGATAGTCGCTCAGTAAAAATCGTATGTTTTGCAATCGAATCCTCCCGCTATCACCATCATCAAACTCTACACTAACGAAATCTGATGAAATATCTGAAGTTTCCGAGTCTATAGCCTTTCCTGGATAAAGGCACCGATATTGTTGACTCCAGTACGCACATAACCTGGTCCCTGTAGGAACGTTCTTAATATTTTTTGGTGCAACTTCCAAAATCTAAATTAGTTTTAATGATCAATTATTATGTGCTTACAAGAAAACTTTTTATAACTACCGTATCTTTGAAAATCTCTTCCCTGGACATTATATGTGATTTGTTGCCTCTTTCTCCGTCAAGCGTTATAGCATAGACATCTGGGGGTTGCAAAGGTTTTAGTATGCCCGCATAAAAAAGACCTCCCATATCAGTCAATACTCGCGTTTCTTTTCTATATAAATGTTCATCTGATAGAACTAGTTCCTTGTCAATTTCCAATGCTATTGTATCCTCAGATTTATTTGCAGCAGTTGGTGCCACGCAATTTGATGAAAGTACCTTTAATGCATTTTTACCAACTCCTAACATTTTTCGTTTCTTTTTTTCTTCCTTGCTTTCTTTGCAACGTTGATTTTCGGTTAAATTTGAGTTATGAAATGATGTTGACTTCTTAAATTTCAAAGGGTTTACCACATCTCTTGTTGTTCGTTCATAATCTGCAGATATTTCCGCAGGATTCTCAGAGTGCGTTTTAGTATGAACTGTAATTTCCTGACTCTTACTAGGTTCAATGGGAGGGGGGAAATTCGAAGACCTCGTTTGCAATTTATCAAGAAAACAAATAAAATTTGGATTTCTACAGGAAATATTTGCAAATTTATATTGCGACAAAGATGCTTTTTTCTTTTCCTTTATCTTGCTTATTTCATCCAACTTTCTTTTCTTTTTTCTATATTGTCTGGTTATATCAGCCAAACGCATCCGCATATCAGATTCCATTGCCTTAAAAAAATCTTCAGGGTTAGGCCACTTACTCATTTTTTTGTAATTAGGATCAGTTTTTTTTAAGACACTTTTTAAGTGATCGTGCATGTCGTCACAGTCAGGTCTCATGCCAGACGTTTTAGTATGTTCCTTTCGCTCCTTACAGTACTTCTTTTTATTCTTTTTATAGTAGCCAGATTTCTTGCTGGATTTTGTTTTGGAATGCTTGTGCTTTCGTCTTTTAACTTCCAAAGTATGTTCCTTAACTGTATTGTTGTAGTTATTGTTTTCTACTTCTTCCTGGAACCTCTGTTCAGCCAAAGCACATAACAGATTAAGTCCACCTAGAGGCGGATCAATGCTTTGAGTGGCCGACGAGTTGGGTGGTTGACGAATTGGATTCTGTGTTTCGTTTTCTTCAGTAGGATGTCTGTATTGTGTATTCAATTGATCTCGACCGGAAATATACATCTCGCTATTACTGAGACGTTCATTAAAATGTTCACTTTCTAAATGTTCACTTGGTTCTTGTTTTACTGTTTTAATGGAATTAGGATTTATAAAAGACCCTGTACTTATATTTGATAACAGCTCTAATCCTGACATCTCCAGTAGCAAAGGATTGGTTGTCTTAAATGATAAATTTTCATCTCGATCAGCACTTGGAAGAACAATACGACTATTTGAACTGAAACCATCATTTTTACTTTCTGATGTGTATTCACTTTCGAATGTACAGCTTTCTTCGGGTACACCAACATTGACATTTTCATTTAAAAGCTCATTACTGACTGGGTGCATTTGGATTGAATCTGTACAGCTCTCTTTTAAAATCGACTTGCCCATACCGTAATTGTTGCTGCTCTGGGATGATTGTATGTTAGAAACAAATTTATTTCTATCCGGCATGGATTCACCCGTTGAAACTTCTAATGATGAATTCTCATCCTCACTACATACAGGAGTATCTGTTTGGATATTAACGTCTTGCATTTCCGGAGTTTTTGATATGGATGAAACTCTGAGGGCAGACGATTTGTATACTCCACCAACAACCCCTTGTACAATCTGTGGGGGGTTGAAAGGTGTCGTATCTGGCGTTGCTATGAAATTAGATGGAAGCATAGACATATTTATGTATTCAGGTTGTGGAGGTGTATTATGCGATACAATATGAGAAGGGTTATGGAGTAATGTTGGCATTGTTCCAATTAAATTTGTATTTGTTTGCGTTTCCACATAAACTGACTCGCTATCCAATTTTGATTTGTCTATTCTGCCTGTATGCAAATGGTGTGGTATTAAAATATTTTTATTCAAACCATTGTGTTCGCTATTCCAATCTTCCATTTTTATATTACTTTGTTTTTGAGATTGTTCCATTTTTCTCGTGTCTGACGATGAAAATGACATAAAGCGATTGCCATTTGTTTGTGAATGTTGACATAATGTAGACGTAGCAGCAGCAGCAGCTGTTGTTAAATAATTAGATCCCAAAAGTTGAAGGGGTGCTGAAAATTGTTGAGCTTGTGTGTTTGTTTGAGGACTCATTGACGGAAAAATAAAATTTGGTGGCGGTTGTAAAGTACCCGCTGGATTCTGTTGTATATACGGTGGCCATAAAAATGCAGCTTGTTGAAATGAATCTACAAACAAAAATAAAAAATTAAAATTACTATGTATAACCGATAATATAATTTTAATAAAATATAAAACACCCCTATAGTGATATGCCTATTTGATTGTTATAATTCCTAGTAGGTATTCCAAAAAGAAAACAAACAAAAATTTAAACTTGATTAGAGACTCACGCAGTAGTTTTACTCCCTTTTATAATACCATGCAAAAACGTATACATTTTCTCAGTTCATTTGTATTGACGAACCTGCAAATGGGAAAAACAAAACACCAAATTTTGTCGCAATATTTTTTACTTTTGTTTATTATTTTAATCAATTTGGTTTCATGTTTATCATGTTGCATCTACCTCATCTAAAAAAATCGTGTTTCAAAGTAGAGAAATATCCCAATGCAAAGACTCGGCTACTCTGTGGAAACTTTGGGTTAAATCTCGATGCAGAAAAAATAGAAAATTTTTCAAACCCATAGAAAGCTATGAATCTATTTAAATTCCAGAATTCAGTAGCGGATTACTTCTTTTTTCATCGCTATTCCCACAGAAGTATTCAACAAAATATTTGAAACATTAGATATCCAATGCAGCTACAAGCAGAGTGTAATTTTTCAAACAGGCGGCTCGTCCTTAAATAAGTTAATGGATATTTTGGACACCAGTTTTCAAGAGTGGACTTCAAAAAATCGACTTCTGTTTCATTTTGAAGCTGGTTTTATATAAAAAATACTTAACAATAGATGAAATATTCATCCTAAACAAAAAAACATGAGAAGGCTACGATCGTTGAATACCCAATCCCATTCCATCCCTAATTTAAACATCGACAAAAAGTGGGAGTGCCATTGTCGCAATATATTGCTCAGGCAGTTTATCAATTACGAAAAAAAAAAAACGTTTTTCTATTACATATGCTATGGGATAGGATATAACGGGTGATTTTTTAGCTGGTTTGGTTTTGGCAACACTGGTTTTGACAGCTGACGTGTGTTTAGTACCTTGTGTCACTGTCAAACAGCTTCAGTTTGGTTTGCAATTTAACCATGGATCGTCTTACAAATGAACAACGCTTGCAAATTATTGAATTTTACTATCAAAATTCGTGCTCGGTTCGAAATGTTCATCGCGCGCTGCTTCCATTTTATGATCGGCATTCTCGACCTTCTGAGCAGTCTATTCGGAAGATTGTGACCAAATTTCGCACCAAATTTACTTTGTTGGACATTAAACCACCAACACGTTTACGTACTGTGCGTAGTGAAGAAAATATTGCGGCCGTATCAGCTAGTGTGACAGAAGACCGCGAAATGTCGATTCGGCGCCGTTCCCAGCAGTTAGGCCTTTGTTACAGCACTACGTGGAAAATTTTGCGGAAGGATTTGGGCGTAAAGCCTTTTAAGATACAGCTGGTGCAAGAACTAAAGCCAGCCGACCTACCACAACGCCGAATTTTTGGTGAATGGGCTCTTGGAAAGCTGGCCGAGGATCCGCTTTTTTATCGAAAAATTGTGTTCAGCGATGAGGCTCATTTTTGGTTGAATGGGTACGTAAATAAGCAAAATTGCCGCATTTGGAGTGAAGATCAGCCAGAAGCATTGCAACAGCTACCAATGCATCCCGAAAAAGCCACTGTTTGGTGCGGTTTATGGGCCGGCGGCATTATTGGGCCATATTTCTTCAAAGATGATGCGAATCGCAGCGTTACTGTCAATGGTGAACGCTACCGAGCGATGATAACAAACTTTTTTTTGCCCGAAATGGAAGTTCTTGACTTGCATGATATGTGGTTTCAACAAGACGGTGCCACATGCCACACAGCACGCGAAACAATGGCGCAATTGCGAGGCGAGTTTGGTGAACAGTTAATTTCACGTTTCGGGTCGGTCAATTGGCCGCCTAGATCGTGTGATTTGACACCATTAGATTATTTTTTGTGGGGGTATGTCAAGGCTAATGTCTAAAGGGACAAGCCCGCTTCGATTGACGCACTGGAAGCCAACATCCATGCATTCATTCGTGAGATACCGGCCGATATGTGTGAAAGAGTATGCCAAAATTGGACTCAGCGGATGGGCTACCTGAGACGCAGCCGCGGTCAACATTTGCATGAGATTATCTTTAAACATTAAATTGCAAGGTTCAAACTATCGATTCAAATAAATATTTCATTCATTTTTTCGAATTTTTTGTGTTTTTTTTTTTTAAAGTTCTAAACCTCTTAAAAAATCACCCGTTACAACCACGAAAAGATTTGCATGCATCTGGCTTTCGTTTAGACACAACTGTTCCAAACCCGGGGTTGCTTTACCGTGTCATAGCGAAGATCAAAATGTAAACATTGATCAGCTGTAATCGTCGCGGTCAAGCAGCTTCATTGAAAGTAGAGAAAAGTGTCCGTTAAGCATTTACTATCAAAATATTAATTGCGGTTTCATCCCATACATATGATGTTATTGTTTTAACGGAACAATTGCACAAATGCACCAATAAGAAATGATTATTATATAAAAGAACATAGACTTCAGCGTACGGAAGATTTTAAAGATCTTGACAAACAAATGAAATTTACTTCTTATTCTCGCGAATGACACTTTAGTGGAGATAAGTTGAAGACTGGCCGATATGGTACAAATTGAATCAAAACTCTTTACCCGAAAGTTTACTCTACCCGACCCTAATCCTACGCTAAGTGCTGGACAATAAGAAGGAAACGAGTAAAACTCAGACATATGGCGTTGAGCTATGCCTTAAATTAATAGTTTGTAAAGGAATTTAAGAATAATAAAATATTTATTTATATAAAAAAGTAGATCTATCGCATTTTATTACATAATAGAAAATAGAAGAACTTTCACCTAGCTGATATCTACCAACTCCAACTCTTAACCGCCATTCTTTTAGCCACTTTATGGTCTTGGCGACAGCTGATGATGAGAGAGAAATGTGTACTATCAGTTATACACCTCACTCTATTCTCGGACGCCAGTGGAAGAATTCTCAAGATGGGGTCATCTTGAAAATTCGAACTCCTGGACAAAACATATAAGCAACCACCGAAGTACGACGTTGGAAGAGAAAAAAACCTAGCTGTATTGTCGGAAAGCACAGTCTACACAATACCACACAAAATGGACATGGCACATGGTTCCATCAAAAAATTTAACATACGCAAAAAATTATCATATTTCTTCCAGAAACAAGAAGCACAGATCGAGTATTTTGGATGTTGGAACATTCAGACGGGGCTCAATTTTTTGGAACATTCAGATGGAATAATATCAACCGTGTCCATAGCAAAATACAACACCTTCTTATAATTTTTAACCAACTTACTTCGGTATCTCCTATTTTCTCATCCTCAATTTCCTTAATGCACACGCTGTGCTTTAATACTAAAACTTAAATGTCGAAAGACTGCAACGGAAGAGACGGCCCAGACCTTACCTTACTTAAACTTTCGACAAGCAGTGTTAAAACCCTACAAAAGTATAAAAACACTATATAAGGTATGCATAACACTTTGAGTGTGTACAAATTATACAAAAAACATTCAAACCCATCGGCAAGTCCCTCAGGCTTAGGCTAAGGCCACGCACTGAGCGGCAAAGCGGCTAAAAAATTAAACATATGAAATGAAAGCTTTGGAAAAGCGGACACTGAGCGCTTTACGAGATCGTAGCCATTTGAGGCATGCAACTCTACAACAATCGTTTCGTCTATCATTTCAGTTGGAAAACTCAGTTGCTCTTAAACTTCAATAAAAAACTTATACCTACACCAGTTTTGCTGAAAAAATGTTTTATTATAAAAAGGCAGATGTTTTTCACTAAAATGATTGTCTACATACCACAGAAGAGTGGTTAAATTCAAGGACATATCGTAGCTTGGAAAGCAAACTGTCTGTTGAATGAAATAATAATCTGGTAGCATTCTAACTATTATATGAATGTCAAAGTGACAAAAGTGCCACAATCTCTCTTCTTTGTATATTCGCTCAAAACGATACAGTCCATAAAATTAATCCTTAAGAATAATCTTCTCTTACTTCCAACAGGTTATGGGTCCAGTTTACTGAAAATACTGGATAGTATTCAAGACAACATTTATTTTGTGGATATCAATAATTGTTACTGAAAAACCTTGCGCTAACCTCACAATGAATACGCAGAACAGAATCCGACTATTCAATGGAGAGAACTACGCCATAATGCTACATAATGCTACATAAAGCACGACTGACTGGTTATATCAACGGAACGATATTGAGACCAGAGAGTGAAGGTGAAAACCAGCAGACTTGGGATGAAAAGGATATGGACGCAAGGGCCGAACTGATTTTGCCCATGGAGCCCATTACCATCTCTCTCGTGAAAGACAAAAAATCATCATAAGATGTATGTAGATTCTTAGGAAAAACTTATGACCGAAAAGGACCGAGGGAAAAAGCTGAGTAGTTCAGGAGCCTCATAAATACCAGGATGGGATGGGATGAATACATCAGGGAATTAAAAACTACAATTGGTAGGTTACAAGAACTGGATGCTACTCTTGATAAGGACTTGATTGTGGTAATTCTCCTGGATGGATTATCAGAGACTTACAAGGATGTCCAAGCTGCGTTTTCGACGTTGTTTGCACCAGACTCCTCGAAGTAAGCGATCGGAAGAAGGAACCCATCAGCAACGGACAATGTGCTCCAAAGGGAAGAACAAAGTCAACAAATTCTGGCAAAACAATAACAACAAAAACCGTCCATTTTCATTTAATTGTCGTATTTGTGGCAAGAAAGGGCACATGGCAAAAGATTGCTATAGTAACAAGGAAGGGTCAAAGCAGAACAGTCGGGTAATATGGATTCACAATTGCGGAGGAACGAATATTCAAAATCTCAAACGATGAGACAGCCTGATGCCTCGATTCTGGAGCCACCTCTCACATGTGTTGCGCCCGCTCTCTGTTCAAGGAATTAGAAATATACACGAAGGATAATTATGTAGTTGAACCACATCTGGCAAGAAATTAAACTTTATAAAACACTTTATATTCCTGATTTAAAAGAAAATTTAATTTCAGTAAGCAAAGCGGCTGAGAAGAAACTCAAGGTCATATTTAAAGATAATCATGCCAACGTGTACACCAAGGAGGGAATGTTGCTGCTAACAGCTAATAAAATAGGTGGACTATATTATCTTCCTGAAAACAATCGGGTGCTGACTACGACAGAAAGCAAGACCTCATTGAACTTGTAGCACAAAAGAATGGGCCACCTGAATTTACCATCACTGAAGCAGTTACAACCGAAAGAATTGGTAATGGGATTGCCGCAAAAGTTTAGTTCCGATAACCCAGGTTTGTGTCTCATGTATTTGTGCCAAACAATCGGTCAAGTCATTTGCTGTGTGTGGTGAAAAGAAGACAGGAAAAAGACTGGAACTGGTCCATTCAGACGTATGCGGACCCATGCGTACGGAATCGTTAGGTAAATCAACATTTTATAACATTTATCGACGATTACTCGCGAAGAATTTCAGTCTATTTTATGAAAAAGAAAAGCGAAGCATTGGAAAAATTCAAATCCTTCAAACCATTCGCAGAAAAGCAAACTGGCGAGTCAATCATGTGCTTAAGCACAGAATACATGAATTCAAGTTTTAAAGAATTTTTAAATGCATCGGTACGATTGTATACTGGAAAAAGAACGTAATCTAGGAAAATTTTAGGCAAAGAGCACGGATAATGTGATAGTGGGATATGAAGGTGAGCATGGAACGTATCGGCTTTGAAAGCCCGGGACCCGTATTGTAGTCAAGAGTAGAGACGTGCAGTTCTTGAATGAAAATGCGAGCTAACCTGGAAATGATAAAAGCGAACAGGGAAACTATTACGTCTTTGATTCTAAATCTCAGCATCAAACTCAAGGGCCTAACAAGAGACCAGCTGAAGAACCCACCAATGATGAACCAATAAAACCAACGTTTACCGACCGAAACTGAAATAGCTTATACAACGAACACCGACCCAGTAAACCTGAAACAGCTCGAAGGCATGAATAACCGTAATGAATGGCACCAAGCCATGCAAGAAGAATATGACTCCCTTATGAGGAATGAAACCTGGGAATTAGTAGACCGACCCACTGATAGGCGAGTAATTGAAATGAAATGTGTTTTTTAAACAAAATATTTCGCAGACGGTACAATCGATCGGAGGAAGGCGAGACTAGTGGCGAAAGAGTATGATCAAATTCATGGACTCGACTATACCGATACTTATTTCTCGGTGGCTAATATCCATTCTATTCGTCTCACTCGATGTCTCAGCAGCTAACCTTAATGGAGAGTTATACACCGTTATCTACATGGAAAAACCAGATATTTTCAAGAAAAATGCAGCAAATAAAGTCTGCAAACTCACAAAAGCCATTTATGGCCAAAAACAATCCGGTCGACAATAGAATTTGAGACTGGGCATAACCCTGAGTAACTTGGATTTATATCATTAGCGTACGACACATGTATTTACTATAAGATAAATGGAATGAGTTTTACACTTATAACCGTCTATCTCGATGATTTATTATTAGCAACAAACGATGCAAAGGAACAGACTTTAGTCTGCACAAAGCTGTCAAAAGAATTTGACATTCGAAATCTGTGTGAGCCAAAACTATGCGTAGGACTTGAAATCTCCAGAAATAAGGGAGACTGTCCATTGGGGATCTCGAAAACAAAACAATGTTGCCACGTCTAGTATATTATATATACTATCTAGCATATTGTTCAGACGGTTTATCAAAATCTTTTATGGTTCGATAAAAAAAACAACGTTTTTCTATTGCATATGTAAGGCATACAAATGGTTTTTGTATGAAAAATAAAATAAATTAATCCTTAAAATAAAGTATAATATTATCTTATCTCCAACACTGTCATATGTCAAAATTCATAAAATTTCAGAAAAGCTATTCGAAGTTTTGTATTACTATGGATGTTTCCTTAATTGCAAAACGACACTTACGCCCTCACGCTGTCAGTTTGATAGAAAATTGACGAGTGGAAAAGTTTGGAAAGCGCCTCTACATGTAAAAAAAGAGTACATGATAAGTGCTATAGAATTAAGGGAAATTTTCATTTAATCAGGTTTGCCATAAGAAAACTGTGTTTAAGACGAAAATGCAAACCCGTATTTCCAAACATTTTACTATTAAGCAATATAGAAGTTGATATGTCATTTAATTGAATAAATAATGGACTTTTTAAATATATGAAATATATATATATATGATGGTTGGGTGTTGTAGAACGAAGGTAGACTCTGATTGGCGTTAACTTGGCAATGCCCAGTGTTGTAACTCTGACTACACATCAAATGTGCTTATTTTTACCTCCAAGTGGTAACCATCGGGTACTGGTCTCATCCAAACGGATTTGACTTGCTAAACGATAAGCGCGAGTGTTGATAACACGACGAAAAACAGCAACACTATAAACACCCTGGTGAGAATGGCACGGATGAATAACCGGCCTGCTGTCCCAGGCGAACCTAGATGAGCTGCTCTGACATATTCGGACAACAGGTTGTCTAGGAATTTCAAGGGTTAGTCAGGCCCCTTGAACAGAGATGGTGGCGGATGAACCGAAAGGCCAACGGCAGCGCTCAATCCCGTAGTGGATACTGATGGCCCCGTGTCCTAGGGGTATCTAATAAATTGGAACTGGCCCTCCAGGTTGGGGGTTGTGCTTTGGGTTAACTACCCACCCACAGAAAAAAATATGGTTACGAAGCAACCAATAGCCTCGGAAAGGACTGATTTTATTGTTGACGACCCTGCTAAACGAAAAAAGGACAACGACGTTCGTATCTGCACCTGGAATGTGAGAACATTTAACAGGAGAGGTGCAGGCGAACAACTAGCGGAAGCCCTAAACTGCTACAAAGCAGACATAACTGCCATCCAGGAAATACGATGGAATGGGCCGGGCAAAAAGAGAATGAAAAACTGTGAAATCTACTACGGACCGTGTTATAGTGAGCAGAAACAGCGACTATTCGGATGCGGATTTGTTATAAGTGCCAGACTTAGGCAAGAAGTCTTATGTTTCCAAGACATTAGCGAACGCATAGTAACAATCCGCATCAAGGCCAAATTCGCCAACATAAGCCTTATATGCGCTCACGCTCCGACGGAAGAAAAAGATGATATAGCTAAGGATTGCTTCTACGAGCTCCTCGACAAAACCTATGAGCGACTACCGAAGTACGATGTTAAAATCGTGCTGGGAGATTTTAACGCAAAGGTAGGAAGAGAAGACATCTTTAGAAGTATTGTCGGAAAACATAGCCTACACGACAACAAGTCTGGTAACGGACTTAGGCTAATTGATTTCGCTACGTAACGAAATGCCACTATAGCCAGCACACGGTTTCCTCACCTCGATATCCATAAGGGGACATGGCGGTCTCCAGACCAACGAACGGTCAACCAAATTGATCACATTGCGATAGATAAGGGGCACGCATCCAGTATTATGGATGTCCGAACATTCCGAGGAGCTAACATCGACTCGGATCACTACCTTGTAGCAGCCAAGGTAAGCATGCGGATATCCATCACGCCACAACAATCCAGAAATTCTGTGAAAAAATTTAATGTCGGAAGACTGCAATCGCAAGAGACCGCCAAGACCTTCGCACAACGCGTATCCCTTAACCTCTCGATTAACACCATACCACCAGCATCGAATGTCGAAGAGCAATGGCAACGATGCCAACAGGCCATTAGATCAGCTGCAACTGATGTGCTAGGTTTCTCGCGCCCACCAGCAAGAAACCCCTGGTTTGATGAGGAATGCCGACAGATGCTCGCAGCCAAGAACGAGTCCTACAAGGCTAAGCTGCAGGTGAAAACGAGAGCTGCCATTGAGCTCTATAGGCAAAGAAGAAGGGAAGAACATCGGCTTTTCAGAAAGAAGAAAAAAGAACAAGAAAAGCGCGCGATCGAGGATATAGAGAGGTGCCACTCCAGGAACGATGTTCGCAAGTTTTACCAAATTGTAAAACGTCAAAGCCAAGGATACAAGGCTCGAACAGAAGCCTGTCGAGATGAACAAATATTGTAGTTGAGACACAGTCGATGCTGAGGATATGGAAGAACCACTTCTGCAGACTGTAACGAACAACATTCCGCTGTCAGGCAGAACGAACCATTCAATATTGGCAACGACAGCGAAAACTGCCAACCACCCGACCTGAGTGAAGTGAGGATAGCAATATCTAAACTCAAGCTTAATAAGGCTGCCGGAAATGACGGCCTTCCCGCTGAGCTTTATAAGGCCGGCGGAGATGACTTGGTAAGTAACATCCACCAACTCATAAGCCAAAGCTGGTCGGATGAAAATATGCCTGAAGAATGGAACCTCAGCATCGTTTGCCCGATCCACAAAAAAGGAGACCCTCTCAACTGCGCCAACTACAGAGGCATAAGTCTTCTCAACATCGCCTACAAGATCCTATCTGCCGTAATATGTGAACGCCTGAAACCGTTTACCAACAACCTGATTGGCCTTTATCAGTGTGGTTTTAGGCCAGGAAAGTCCACAACCGATCAAATTTTCACACTTCGGCAGATCCTGGAAAAAAAACTCAAGAAGTCCAAATCGATACCTACCACCTATTCATCGATTTTAAAGCCGCATATGACAGCATTTATAGAGACGAACTGTACAGAGCCATGTCTAGTTTTGGTATACCGCCCAAACTAGTCCGTTTGAGTAGGATGACGATAGAGAATTCTCGCTGCTCCACCAGGGTCGGAAACGACGTCACCGAGACATTCGATACCAAAAAGGATTTAGGCAAGGCGATGCGCTGTCATGTGACTTCTTTAATCTGATTCTTGAGAGGATTGTGCAAAAGTCCCGAGCCAACACCAGAGGCACAATTTTCCAAAAATCGGTGCAACTACTAGCATACGCTGACGATATTGACATCATTGGTAGGACTCAATGTGATGTCATAACCACGTTGCTAGTATAGAGAAGGAAGAGGCGAAAATGGGTTTAGCAGTAAATGAGGGTAAGACTAAGTATATGCTGTAATAACGAAAGGACTCACAAGTCACAACATCGACGAATTGGACAGAACGTCACCATTGACAGATATAACTTTGAGGTAGTACGGGACTTTGTCTACCTCGGCTCCGCTATTAATTCTGACAACAACATCTCGTCAGAAATTAAACGAAGAATTACTCTTGCCAACCGCTGTTTCTTCGGGCTAAGAAGGCAATTTAGTAGTAAAGCCCTCACTCGAACTACTAAGGAGATCCTATATAAGACCCTGATCATCCCAGTCCTGCTCTACGGCGCTGAAGCATGGACCGTATCAAAAGCGGATGAAGAAATCCTTGGTAGATTCGAGAGGTAAATTCTTCGAAAAATCTTCGGTCCCGTTTGCGTTGACGGGCTATGGAGACGAAGATTCAACCAAGAACTATACGAGCTGTACAGCGACATGCCCCTGGTCAACTCCGCATTGGACGTTTAAGATGGCTAGGACATGTAGAACGAATGGACACCAATACTCCGGCTCACAGAGTCTTCGATTCCCAGCCAGACGTCGGACGCAGTAGAGGAAGACCTCGCCTTAAGTGGCGCGCACAAGTGGAAACTGACCTCAACCAACTTGGAGTGCGCAACTGGAGGCAGTTAGCTAAGGACCGGGCTAATTGGAGAGGCATGTTGGTTGAGGCCCAGGTTCATTCCGGACTGTAGCGCCACTTAAGTAAGGAAGTAAGTAAATATATGAAATGCTGTGCGGTTAGATTAACATTTTAATATAAAAATGTAATTTTAATTTGGCGATATTTTTCCATACGAATAGCGCCACTTTTGCGACTAGTAGAGAAAAAATTAATATTACAATGTATACCAAAATGCTAGCCTTCAGTCGTCAATTTGTATTATTTTTTTGTTTGCGAATCGGTATGTAAACTTAACTAACAATCGCCAAATTTTGACTTATGTCAGTTTGCTTTTCAATCGAGGATGTATGTATATAATAAACCACAAAGTATTACATCAACAACTGCCAATGTATTTGTGGCGATCGTGATTTTTATGTAATAAAACTTTCGAAAGGTAATAATAAAAAAATATTAGAATTAACATTGATGAAGGTGAGTTTTTGTTTATAAATAACGTACAAATTGACGCAAAGCGATGGTAGATTTCATATCGTTCCATAATACTCGGCGATTTGACGATTCAAAACGAGATCGGGGAGATTGGTAGGAACAGGGGCAAATCACCGCATCCGTGAACGGATGACTCGTCACGTAAAAGTGTGTACTTGGTATTATGTGATACGTTATCGAATAACTCGTAACGTAATGTGGTATTATACCATCCGTGAACGAATACGTAAACGGATGCGTTCTTTCGATAAGTCATTCGATCAGCCAAAAGCATTCGTAATTCGATTTTGGCACGTACACCAAAGATAAACAAAATGTAATTTGTTTTTAATTACAAGTAAAGTGATTTGAAATGATAAAAAAAAACAATTAAAAACACTTTAATAACATGGAAAACACAATTTTCAGGAGTAGCACTAAATTGAACGGCACACAAAAAATGTATTGATGATGATGACTGCCGCTTGCCAAGAGGGAAAGTGTGGATGCTATTTGCAATACTGGAGGTACTGCGGTTGATAATTGTTGGTTATTCAAACATAACTTTAAGAGAACCTACTTAAAGATGGTTATACATTTATGTATTCATTTATAGGATGTTTTAAAATATTTTTTCACTCTTTCGACAAAGAAAGTGGATTACTTTTATCCCTCACCACTTTCTCATCACTTTTACTCTCCTCAGAAGTACTGAGATAAAAAATAAAGCACTATCCATTTTGTCTTGATATAAATTTGTTTTCATAAAATTTCCAAATGACAACTTTTTGACGTTTAAACTACTACATATAATCCTTCCAATCTAGTACGACATTTATTACGAATGGAAAATTCCGTTCCGTGAGCATTCGAATGCCGTGATCTCAATGCGGTTGTTCGAAAGATATATCACGTAATTATCGTTCGTACGATTGACAATCCGTTCACGGATGCGGTGATTTGCCCCCTGATTTTTACAGCAGAGACGTTTAGTAATGATTGCAAACTATTAAGTTTTATTATTACCTAAGTTAAAATCCGTAATGTTTATTTTTTCTGAATATAATACTAACCTATAGTTGCTGTTGTTGGTAACAAAACGAGCTGCCCTCTACTAGTATCTCTAGAATACTGTAATCCAACGGGTGACATCGAAATGACTGATTCAATTGGGAATGGATCTGAAAATAAACCGATTAAAATATATATGTCATTTTAGTATTTATGTAGTATTCATAAGTTTTACTCGACAAAAATCGTCTTAAATCTTAAAAAAAAAATACTTAATGTTGTCGATTTTCTTCATAACAAATTGGTCGTCGATTTTTATTTTAAAATAAATTTTTAAAAGTTTCTCGATAAATTATATTTTTAATAAATAAATGTAAGCACGAAGTGGTAAAAGCTTCTTTTACGTTAGTACTGACATTTTTCGTGTCACTGAACACTTTGCATCAGCTCTTGCTCTTTTGCAAACAAATTGCTTCTAATTCTGCAATTGCAATTCAAATCAAAATTATATAACAATGGACCAGAATTTTAACTGGATACACAAACATAATATGGACACATGTATTCATACCTCTTCAGGTACAATATCAATATCAATATCAATCTTAGAGGGGAGCCGACTTAGGTCAAGAATAATCGACTTTAAGACGGCTAATGATCGCCTGGCAGAGACCCGCATCAGTGTTACGTTTTGCAATATCGGCCATATGTGCAAACGCCCCTAGCGATAAGACTCAAGACCCTAACAAGGAATAATTTTACGAGCCTGTCCGGAATATGATGTGAAAACCGTTCTAGAGGACTTCAGAATACGAAACGACATTCGGCGCATCATTTGGAAAGCACATCCTCCACGAAATCACAAGAGATAATGGCTTCCGACTAACAGACATTGAGGTAGCATGCACGACAGTTATTCGATTATGTGCTCATAGAAGCAAGGCATCCAACATTCTTTATGTACACACATTCAGAGCGGCAAACGTGGGCTCTGACTATTTTCTCGTCGCAGCCGAATTCAGGGGCCCTACTCTGTATTTCGTTCCGAAAGTTCCAAATTGCTTGTCGTTTCGCTTTTGAATTGGTACTCTGTAACATTTTTTTTGTAAAAACTACATAGATGTTTTCTTTCCACTTACGGATATTTTTCCGTCGAGTCTCGATTTATTTCTTTTGAGAACTGTAAACAAACCAAAGCAAATACAAATATCGCTAGGTGCAAGTCGGAAAAGGAAAAATTGTGATTTTTACAAAGAATTTTGTATAAAAAAAGAAAATGGATTCTGTTGCACTTTGGATGGACCATGAAAATAGTGAAGAACGGATTGAGCGGAAAATTATACTGTCTAATCATATATTAGAGAAATAAGTTATACAAGTTAAAACTCGTTTGGTAGTAAGGATTCATATCACCGTTAACTATTATTATTTTAGTTTTGTTTAGAACATTTGCTTTTTTGTATGTTTTCAATTGCATACGAGATGAATTTGGTGCTTCTTTTAGATTAACTGCAGTTCCTGCAATTTTAAAAGTAGCTGTTACTCTAAAGTTTTAAGCAAAAGGAGGGATCAGCACCAGATAGGACACGATTACTACTTATACAACTACAAGTTTTTCACTAATTATTTAATGTTTCCTTCGCATCTGCGGTCCTTTCGCCAAATTTGGATGTGTACACATGACTTCTTACAAAATCCAGACCTATTTTTGTTTTGTATGAAAATGTTTGAAATTTCCATTTTAATTTAAATTTTATTTCTTAAAATTGTTTTTACACTGACTAGCTGACCTATGCTCGCCTTTCTTCGCCCGCCCTTAGCAGTTTAAATAAATGTGTAACTTATATCTGATGCATTTCGCATTGAAAATTTATTAACTTTCTCTTACAACGAGAAATGTATTGTGTTCGTAAACATTTTCGACATCGAGATTTTGATTGATTTTAACATTACGATAAGAGTGAAACCAAAAAAACCGGTTTTGCAGTTCCCTCCGTCTGTCCGTAATTGTCTCTCTAGCCTAAAAGGCTTGACCGATTTTTTTCAAACTTCGGTTGCAGATTTTTGGTCATAATTCTAGGCCATTTTTTTACTTTTAGCCATTATATTAACGGCATCTGCCATATAAAAATTATACATAACCTCAATTTTCTCGAAAACGGCTCCAAACATTTTTATTAAACTTTATCAGCCGTATTTATAAACGTAAATAATGTGTGAATTATCGTTAATCAATGGATTAAATGAAAAATCTTATTAATAAAACAAAATTTAAGTTAATTGACGTTAATTAACATAAAATAAACTAACTCACCGAAGTAGGTGAATTATTCCGAAATTAAATTCAAATTGGACGGAAAGTTGATGTCAATTGTTTTTTTTTTTTCAAGTAGAGTAAAGTAAAGAATGGATTCGCAGTTAAGTTATTTTTTATATAAAATTGATATATTGTATATGTATATGATATTGTGTTAGATATGCAACCTACAATATCTAGAAAATATATAAAAAGCGAATTAATCCAATAGATGAGCTGCCCGAAATGGATTTTAGGAAGAAATATAGATTCTCAAAGATAAATATGCAGAAACTCATAACTTTAGTGCAAGAAGACCTTATAGGGGACAGGAGAGAAGGAAACATTCCTGTTTATTATTGTTTATCCATTGTTTATTCAAATTATTTCAAATTCTCACAAACTTCTTTGACAATTCACAAGGAGGAAAAAAAATAACAGCTGATTTTGTACCGATTGTAATAGATTTTGTAATAAAATTGCCAATAAACGTCAATCAGCTATTACCTGGGCCTTTAATTTTTTATTAATAAGAAAACTTAATTCATGAATTAACTTTTAATCCACAGATTAGATAATTTGTGAATTAGAGGAAAATAAGTCATTTTTTTATTAATACGGCTGTATATATACTACTAGTGGACCCGACAGAAGTTGTCCTTCAGCCGTTTAGTTGCAGAATAGATAAATAACTTAGATACCGACAGCAGCGCCATCTCCATCAGTGAATCTAAACTATCCAGGGCGCCACCCAAACGCATACAAACAAATTCATTCAAATTGGTCAAGCTTTTATAGGAGTTCAGTGACATACAAACGTACAGTAGAATTATATATATATATATCCTAGCTAACCCGGCAAACGTTGTTTTGCCATGTTTATTTTTTTCTAGAAAACATTTGTTTAGTTAAATAAAAATAACTAATTGCTATAAGTGTGCGGGGGTGTACTTATAATCGAAGGCGTTGCAAATTTAACCACCCTTAACATTTAGGGGGATGAAAAATAGATGTTGTCCGATTCTCAGGCTTAACGGATATGTACACAAAATTTCACGAAAATCGGTCGAGCCATTTCGGAGGAGTATAATGACTAACACCGCGACATATATATATATATATATATATATTATATATATATATATATACATATATATTAGTTTTACCAAAACTGCATACCCAGTTTTTTTTCGAGAAAATTCATATAACGGATTTTTGCATTTAGGCCAAATAAAGAAAATTGGCAATTTCACACAAACTATTTTGCCAAATTGATTTAATTTATATTCCACTATTACTGTTTGCAACAATCCCACATAATTAGTTTTGGCCCAATTATCCCTAAAAGGAAATTTCAGTTTTGGTCAATAACGGAAAATCATTATTAATGCCATATAAACCGATTCCTTAAATTTCTGGAATAAACGTTCGTATAATAATATTTCGACATTATTTATATCTTTTTTAGTATCAATAATCAAAATGAATGTATTGTGTAGGTATGTTGCCGAAATTATGATAATCGTCAAAATCTCTCATGCTTTGGCTTTTGATTTACGCCCAACTTGATATGAAAGAGAAAGTTGTGTACGACCCAGTCGTGCACCCACCACTCGTTTTTAATGTAGACAGCAATATTTCCCATGTTTTCAATTGTGGATTTTAGTGTGCAAAATTGCCATATACCAATTTTTATTATTTATTAATTTTTTTATTATATGTACAACGTGTGCACTAACGTGCTGTTAAGCATCAAACATTCCAATAACATAGCTCAAGTATGAAAATTAAATTTAGTTCTTTGGTAAGAGTTAATCAAAATTGAGATAAACTACCAAAAATGGCCGAAAAATGTGAAAAACATCAAATTGAATACTTCTTTTGTTTATTAAAACTTATTTAAGAAACTTAGTATAAAAATAAAACTCCGCAGAAGATTTCTGAATCTATAGGAGAAAATTCCACTTCCCCAATGTCAACACACAGTGGATACAGTATAACAATATGATCAAAGAAGTAACCTAAACTACCTTCGGCTGCCAGCCAACCCCAGTGGTTTGATGATATTTGCAAATACCAAAACTAGAATAGAACCAAAACAGAAGAGGCACATATTAACATATTTAGTCTCAGAAATTTTCTGTTTACACCGTACATGACTATCAGCTCCATATGTCTCATCAACAAAAAAGGCGATCCCTTGTATTGCATCAACACCGAGTCATATATCGGCACATGCCCCTGTGTTTTCCGACTCTGAGCGATCTGAATATTGATAATATCGTGATTAGGGTGGTGGATGGATGTGCAGTTGCTTAATCCCAGTATGCGATTAATGTCGATTTGATAGTCACATTATTGGCAAATCGGAGGCCTCATAGCTTTTAAAAGATTTTCGTGAGTATAAGGTGTTAGGCCCTACACCTAAGCCTTACAAATATCGAATTCAACGATTTTGAAGTGGTGATAGGGTATATGGTATATGTTATATTAGTGTTGATTGCTGAGTGTTGGTGATAATGATTCTACAAGATGACCATCGACTAGCTCAGCTGCAACAAACAAACTGCGTAAACGCGTGCACTTTGCCTACAAGCTTAAATCGTGCTAAATGTTTTCATCAGAACTTCGAACTATTTTTAATAATATATGTGTTGAGTAAAATATTTTATTACAGAGTGATGACGAGAAAAACCGACCAAAATACGGTTTCTCTCTTCATTCGAGTATCTACACGAAAATACGGTTCTATTTCTTAAGCGACCAACGATTAAAATACAGTTTTTTTATCAGGCGACAAGCAATGAAAATACTGTTTGCACATCAGGCGACAACAAAAGCCGTTCATCAAATACATATTAAAACATATAGGTGATTTCTATGGACAACAGTGGACGTTACCGTTGCGCGTGTCTCTGATAGAGGTCGGTTTTGAACGTGCACTTATCATACACGTGTACACGGGATCCGTATAACTAATATAAGCAAATTTGAGATCCGGATTTTTAAAACACGTGTATTTATTCACGCGATTATCACGTGTATACGTGTACATGGATTCTTAAAAACGATTCTAATAATTAGGATTTTAATGATACAAGCAAAATAGACGTCTGATTGAATAACACATTTTTGTGGAGTATAGAAATTATTTGTTTTATAATATATTTTTGATTTAAAGAACGATAAACAAAAATGTATTACACGGATAATTAAATGCACGGATAATTACCAAATATACGGGTACACGGACATATTAAATACACGTGTTTTAAAACTACACGCACCCAATCCATTAATCCATTAATTACATAGGTATCCGTATATATCATTGTCCGTGTAATAGAGAGCTCTCTCTTCCCGTCAGGTTAATCACTATAATAAAATTATGTTAAAATAAAATATTATTTTATAACGTAGTTGATTCCCTTTCTTTATTTTGTCTTATTGCTTATTATACAAAGAGATTTCCAGTTAAACTTATTGTTAAATATCAGACCTATATTTGAAAATTGTTTACATTTTCAATCATTACGTTATTCAAAGCTAACGACAAACCATTGCATGATTCTTTACTCAGGTATGCAAAGTTTTGCAGTTATCTAATGACAGTTTGGCACCAGAGAAAGGACGTCCATTTTAGTATGTTCAATGACATGCAACAGTATAGTTTTGGTTAGTGATGTGTCAACACTCTATGTAGTTACTCTTTGCCTACACGAAGCCAAAAAAACGAACCAAACATGCATGTATTGATTTAATCACATCACAACTCGGTTTGGTTTTGTGTATGAATGAAAATCAACTCGAATTGAGTTGTCTTACGTGGTGCCAACCGGTAGCGTTTTACGTTTTATCTTCCCATATGATTGATGAGGGCGTTGGTAATTACAAATGTTTAGTTGTTCGATTCAGTTGTTTTCCACTGTATTAGGTAATCTCTTTTATAACTCAAACAATGCCGGGTCGAAGAAAATTATCTATGGTGTGGGAAGTTTTCTAAAAACCAAGGAAGAGTTATTTGCAAAAAATGCTCCTTTTCGTATAAATTTTCGGGAAATATAAGTACCTTGATGACACATATGTACAGGAAAGGGGAAAATATTACAAATATTTTTTTTTTTCAAACCGAGTTTTCAAACTCAGGTTACAACTCGGTTCACAGAGATTCCAACTCATGTTTCGGTTGGGCACATCACTAGTTTTGGTTGTATCTAGATCATTGTTGTCGCAGTAACTAATGGTTAGACACTATATTGCTTAAATCATTAAAAGCTATGATAAATAAAACAACAGACAATTGAGAGCTTTTAGGAATGTAATTAAATATTGGAAAATACGAAGAAAAGCATTTGTTTGATTTTAAACAATATGTTCTGTTTGAAAGGAAAGATTTGACGTACATAGCTAACTATTTTGGAGCCTTGTCGAAAGAAAGGGGAAAATTGTGGCAATATTCACCCTTATTCCGAAAGTCGTTTAACGACAAGTCAACTTGGAATTACAGCAGGCGTTTTATGCGTCGTATTACGTCATTAAACGCTAGATGTCGTTTTGGTTCATGTGGAACGTAATTTTTTGTTGGACTTTGTATTCCATTAGGCGTTTTAAGTCTCACAAAACAACAACCACAGATTTTTAGATTTTGGTCCTATACTTCTGCTTATTCTCATGAAATCTTTTTTGTTGATTTCCACTTCACTTATCCACGATAGAAAAATCACAATGTTGTTCATATTTGCATTTAGTGCATTAGTAATAATCAAAATAAAGTAAAAGCACAGGAAATAAACATACAAATGTAGTGTATGTAATAAATGAATGTTCATTTGAAATTTCAAATTGCAAAACAAATTCACTATCTGTCATTCATCAGCTGTTGCTGTGGAACTCATGTGGAATGTTCAATGCGTTCAGAGAATAGAATACCGACACTAAAATGAATCGACTCATTTGTCGTTTAATATAAACGTCATGTGGAATAAGGGTAATTATAGGTAAATAACTAATAAAGAATTTGTAATAACATAAGATGTAATAACACTCATAGTGTTATGAATACCATTTTAAATATTTTTCCACAGTACGAGCGTTAGATAAGGGGAAGAAAGAGCGTGATAGGAAAGATTTTGGATGTAGTGGAAACTTACTCCATGGGTGGTGTCCGAACTAACTTCGGAGAATCACTGCTTGTCGTGTTCGTTACAGCAAACAAGCTGTATAAAAAATCATAATAATCGAATATAACTCGATTTAGTTTTTTCTTCTGACTCTGTTAGTACTGCAGAATTAAAATATGTACTATCATAGACAAAAACATCCTCCATTAGATATTTTTATTGACATCGGCGGACATCTGTACGAACATTCTGACTCGTATGAAAGTTCGTACTCTTTTGACTTTCGAAAAGCGAACTTTCTCCAATTTAGAAGAAGCTGTTGACAAATTCTATCTGCTAATACAAGATTGCATGGATAGAACTATTCCAGTCAAGCATCAAGAATGCTCAAATTTTCGGAATATACGTAACCGGGCCTGGAATAATTTTGTTAAAAGTCAGAATCAATATGACTATAATAAGTACCTGAATTATTTTTACGAATTCACTGCGATGTCAAATAGTTTATATAATGGCTATATAGCCAATATGGAGAACGCTCTTAAAAGTGTCCCAAAACGCTTTTGGGGTTTTGTCAATTCGAACGGACGCATATCCAGCCAGCTTCTCTTACAATAATTCAAGAATATCGAGCTCTATTATTTTATCTAACTTATTCGCAGATAATACTGAAATTCTCTCAGAATCATTTATTGATACCGCTCTTGTCTTAAACGACCAATATTTCAGTTATCTCAACGACTGTTCTCAAGTTAGTTTCAGCAACGTCACATTTGATGATGAGACAATAATTAAATATATCACTTTATTAAATAATGCCTATTCTGCGGCTTCCGATGGAATCCCACCAAAAGTCGTAAAGCTCTGCTTTTGCCATAACTTAAGTATATGTTTGAAACCTCCCTTGAAACAGGAGTATTCCCAACTCAATGGAAAAATGCATTTAACATCTCCAATTATAGACCTATTTCAAAACACTCTTGCATTCCTAAGTTATTCGAACATATTATTTGTGATAAATTGGTCTTCCTTTGTCGAAACATTATCTGTAAAGAGCAGCATGGCTTTGTAAAAAATCGATCCACTGTCACAAATCTCTTAACTTTTAAGCTTAGTACGCAGCTCGCGCTAAATTTTATCTTTGCTAATCTCCACTTGTTTTCTCCAATCCAAAGATAAATGCTCGCTAAATTCGTACACAGCATATAGATGAGTCAGGGAAATGTCATACATTCGCAGATGTCAGTAATATTATTATTTTCTTTGTAAATAAAGATGTCGTCTTCCTCGAGAAATTCTTCCATCAAATATTCGTCTTCATTTTCTTCCATTTTGTTTTTATTTTTCATTAAAATATCGCCGATTTAAATGCCTCGCACATTTATTTCGCGAGATAAATAAGTGGAGACCTGTCTTCCGCCGAGTATAACACTTTTCGTATAACACATAATATTGTTATACCCTACCTACATTTTGTGTGTCCCATCTTTATGAAGTTAAGAATTTATTTCGCGAGCTGCGTACTGCACTGATAAATTTGCTCGCTAAATTTTATCTCTGTAGAGATTTTTGTATGGGAGATAAAATTTAGCGCGAGCTGCGTACTAAGCTTTATTCATCATTGTTCCAATAGTTTGGAAAATAAAAAAGAAGTCGATTATATATACACTGACTTTTCCAAAGCTTTTGAGCAGTTGTCACATAACATCATAATTTTTAAACTTAAGGCTTATGGTTTCCCTCCAGGTTTTATAAATTGGGTTCAATCATATCTCTCATTACGAACTTATCAGGTAATATTTAGAGGCTCTAAATCCAACCCTTTTGTTGCCCAATCTGGAGTACCCAAAGGTAGTCATTTAGGCCCTATCTTATTTATACATTATACTTGCTATTAACGATGCAAAAGCTTGCAAAATACTGATAGATGCTGATGACATGAACATTTTCAAATGTGTAGGAGATCTAAGCGATTCGCTTTGACTAAAAACTTATTTAAATAGTTTTACAATATGGTGTCTTAAAAACGGTTTGAATCTGAACCCCACTAAGTGCCAGCATATGTCATTTTCACGAAAACGTATTCCATCCAATTTTAATTATACTCTGTCAGGGCACACTCTCTGTCGTGTAGACAGGTTTTTATTTTGATCCTAAATTGGAATTTAATAAACACATAATCGTTATTATGAATAAATCCAACTCTATGTTGGGATTTATGAAAAGGTGGTCAAAAGAGTTTAATGGCCCTTATGTCACCCTTTCGTTATATAATTGTCTAGTTCGCCCTCACTTTAAGTATGTGTATGCCTCACAAGTGTGGACACTCTTCTATGCAGTTCATTCAAATAGAATTGAGGCAATCCAACGTATAGGTGTCGAATAAAACTACTTCAGTCGTAATAAGTATATGTATACAAAAAATGTTTTTTTTTTGTTTTGTTAATAATACAAGAACTTTCAAGTGGTGTATACTTATAGGAGTAAGCAACGATTTTTTTTAAATTTTTTTTTTATAAATGGATTTTGGCTGGGTTTGAACGCACAACCTTCCACTCAACGAACACATTTCCACTACACCGCGGCCACCCACAACTTTCTTTTTTTATAAACCATCCATTTTTTTCAACTATCTTCTCTAATAGTTTCGGCATGCGTGGGATTAGTGATATAGGACGGTAGCCATTTATATTGTTAATGTTTTTGTTTGGTTTCGGTAAAGGGATTACTATAGCTATTTTGCAGCTTCGAGGGGTAATGCCTTCTTCGAGAATGTTACTCACTGATTAAAGTTACCTAACTTTTTGAACACGGCTTAGGACACTCTATCCCTACTAGTCTTTGATTTGGCTACGCAGCTGTGAAATTGGAAGTATGTATGCGTTTTTAATATAACCCACTGATTTGGGAGTCGAAGCAGCACAAATAGTGTAAATTAATGAATTTTGTTTCAATGCCATAAATCTGGAGGACATTGAACGATATTTGATGAATTTGACAAGGTACGGACAAAGTAGCTGCTGCAATCTGGTGGAGAAGATATTGGTCCTACGAGAGACTCAATACATTTTACTTATAATTACCCGTAAGACAACGAATAATTTTCCGTGTGGGTTGAGTAAGGGTATGGGATTGAGGTGAAGTTGTTTGGTGATTATTGTGTTCTAAATTATGTTTTAATTTTTTTATTTAAATCAAATTATTTAAATTATGGTATTTCTTGTTTTTTTTTCATTCCGCAATGTTTTAAGTGTTGGATTCCACCATGGTACAGTGTGTCTTTTTTTTAATGTTGGCAGAAAAAACCTTGTCTGATAAATAACATATATTCTGCTTGTTGTACGTAGGCTCTTCGTACATCATTCATTTTACTAAATATCTCTTACTGTTCGCCATTATTTTATTTATTTTTCTTTCTAGTAAAAACGCTGCTGCTGCGTATTATCTTCCTTTTATCACACCCTAAAATCACGCAAATATGCACGTGTGCACTAGGACAGTTTAAACATATAGGTATTCTATATTCATATAGTTAAAATTAATTAATTAAAATTAAGGAAATCAATTAAGACTTAAGAAAATCGTATGAATTTAACATACAAAGGACAAGAACAGCAAGAGCTTAAAGAAGCATACTCTACAATGGAGTGCATTGGTTCAACATGCCACCAGAAATCATTAGAAATGAAGAAAATATAAATACATATATTTAAAAGAATTTATTAAATCAAATGTAAATTTATAACTACTATAAAATTGAGGAAATAAAGAAACTAAACTGAACTAAACAACATTCATTATTTGGTTGCAGCAAACTGTGGCCATTGCCATTGCAATAAACGAGGATCATAGGGTACGATCAGATGTCGGACTTACAAGAAACGTCAACGAGGATTGGTAATACGAACTGTTTCATTTTATAAAGCGAAGTGTCTTCTGTAGGTCTAAAATAGAGCTAGGAAAGTAGTATCTTTTAAAATTTGCTCGGGATCCAATGTACCGCTAGGGTACAAAGGCATATGAAAAATCGTTTTCATTTTGTCTGAATAGCTCTTTTATTATCCTGCAATATTAGCAAATAAATAAAATCTAAATAGAATATAAAGCAATCCGCACAGAGCCAATTTTATTCAGTCAGTCTCCTGATGTACTTGGAAAAGTAGAACATTTAGTACAGCCGCTAGAGTATTATTTGATATACACAAATCGTCTGCTCTGGATGATATCTCACCCATAATTCTGAAGAGGTGTCCTTCCACACTGGCAAAACCAATGCGTAAGCTTTTTCATCTGTCATATTCATCAGAACTCTTGCCGAGCAGGATTTGTTTAGCCCGTCCGCAAAAAAGGCGAATCTTCTTCTCTCCCCAATTACCGATCAATTGCGCTTCCATGCCTTTTTCAAGTCAAGGAAACGCTGATAACCCGTCTGCTTATGAAATATATTAAATCACAAAAACTTCTAATTGCCCTTGATGATTTGAGGTCATATCTCACCGAAGTGTCAAATCTCACCTTGTTGTCGAAAACAAGATTGTTGCAATTGATTTGAAATATCATTTGACAGGGTTTGGAGTCCTTTTGTCGAAAAGGTGTTCTTTTGGATTCGATAAAACTCTCCTTCTATGGATAAGAAATAACCTCTCGAAAAAAACATTCAAGTTTTGGACCGTTTTATGTCTACTACTTACCAATCAATGTTGCTGTTCCCAAAGGCCCTTCATCTTTGGACGTGGAACAAAAACGTCAAAATATGTTAAGTTAATTAACTTGCATGATTGGCAAGTGTGTTAATAATGACCTTCGTTGGAAATCCCCAAAAACACAGCAAATTATTTACGTTTTCAAAACCGATGCAAGAAATATGTCACCCCTTTTGATCTGGCCTCGATATATTAACCTCCGTATTAATTAACGCTGATTAGCTAATTAATGGCTAACTTGACAGTTTCCCTCATCAGAAATACTCGCACAAATGCCAAAAGTTAGTCACTGATTATCTAATCAGCGTTTATTAATAAGGGGGTAACTGAGCGTGTATAGGCCCCAAACATAAGTTTACATCTGGTCTGGTGCAGCTAAAGGTGCAATGAATGCTAACCAATTTACCCACAATTTAAATTAAACACTAGTTTCGAAATTCGACACTGTTAAAAATGCGACTTCTTAAATGGAACAATTTGAAAGTAATATGTAAACGTATATATACATTATTCGACAACTGTATGGGAAATAGTCAGTTAAGATAAACTTGGATATTTAATAAATACCAAAGTCGACATCGGTTGGGGTCTATCTGTACTTATATTTATTTATTTATTTTTGAAGACTTGAAGACTTACTTGGATATTGCCAAAATGTAGAAGCCGCTCTGTTCAGATTAGGTAAACTTGCGTTTATATCTTCTGACCCGGATCCAGATACTAAATCAGTTTCTGCAAAATATATATTGCCGCAGCCCGCAGTTGCAACATTTCCTAAAATAATGATTCGAATTATTGGTTCTGCAGTTTACAAGTAGATTTACCTATGTCTGCAACTCGAATTCCGAAATAGTTCATATCTCTTGGCGCCTGAACAGCAGCTGGTGTATTTTCTTGTGGCCTTTTTCTAGACACTGATAAAAATTGTATGTTAGAAATAAATGTATATGTACATTTTGTTGGTACCTTACTTGAATTTATTTGTGAAGACAGTTTTTCCATTTCAGACACTTTCGGTGATGTAGACTCAATTTTCACCATTGTAGTCAAAGTAGACGACGTAGATTTTGAATTATGGCGATTACTTGATTGAATACTATTTGAAGTAGTCACTTCTGATACTTGACAAGGTTCTCTTTTAATTTCCATAAATGTATAACTTGATGACGAGTTAACATGATGGGTAAGGTTTGGTAAATTTTTGTGTATACCAATATAAGAATGGTTTTCAACCGCTGAAGTTGTAGCAAAGCTAGATGAATTAAATCCTAACAATGGTGATGGTGAAGGGACGTAAAATGTTGCAGTCGATTCATGTGGTTCCGTAGTTTTGTCGGAATTATTCAATATATTTGGCGAAGAATTAAACGTTGCCATCACGTCCAAATTATTTGTTTTCAGTTTCACTCACCAAACATATTAAACTAAATCGTTTAAGATATTAAAATCTGTCTTTGCTAATCTGCAACACAAAATAATTAATGGCAGTAGGCGCAAACAAGTGGAAGAAATAATTTAAGAAAGTATTTTACATATGTATAACTGCGATTCATAATTTGTGCGCGATTAAATGTAAAAACTTCCCGTGGCAGAATATTTTAATAAGAAATGAACAGATAATCTGCAATTTAACAGCAGTTATAAACAGTTTATTACACGACAAATAAAAAATAATTATCATTTGTCATGTTTTTCAATTCACAAGAGGCGCAGAACAAAATTTGTCAACTTACATTTTACATATTTATTTTACTCTAAAGTACAAAAACAAATGGTTAAGTATTTTATTTCCTCAGTGGTTAAACTATTTATATTTATATAGCTCGATTTTTTTTAAGTAATTAAAAACAAATGTCATTTCGTAATGGATCATAATCATGATACAAACACAAATTAAATTTTGTGTTTTTTTATTTTTTTTTAGAAAATGAGCTTGTTCAGAAAAGCAATTGCAGATGTGCAAAAATCAAGGTAAAAGTAAAGCGCTGAAAGATCACTTAATGCAATATACTTGCAACAATTTATATACAACTTTTATAAGCGCGTTCGTAAGGAACAAATAAATTTTATTTTTATCTGGAGCATTATTCGGTTTCCATTGGAAAAAAGGCATTAAAATTTGTTTTTATCTAGATCACTTTTAAAGAAAATGACATTAGACTGAAACAATTGACAGCTTACTTATGTCATTTTGAAATCGCTATTTTGACTCGCATTTGGTAGGTACCTAAATAATTTTAATTATTTATTATGAAAAAAATTTGATTAATTTATGTCAGGTGGATATTTATTATGGTTTATTGACAGCTTCGTACTTATTAAAAAATAAAATCCAAAGTGACAATCAGTAAAAAAACATATGAGGAGGTAATAATCCGCTATGACAATCATTAAAAATGTAAAAAGTTAAAAACAAGGCAACCCGTAAGCGCTTACACAATGTGTATCTTCGTGAATCTATAGATTGAAGTTGAACAGAGAGCAACTTCATGCAAGAAATGTATCTCTCTTTTGACAGCGATGCAAATTACCAGCCACAGATATGTATTCTGGGAATGACTTTAACCCCAGGTGAGGGTCTCTGCCTGAGACAACGCAGCCTTTCACCCTCTTCGATAAAAGGTATGTTTCTGTCAGTGTCAGGTATCCAATCCAAGCGATGCAGATGAACTCTTGTTGCAATCAATAGTGACATTTCGTTCAAGATTTGCGTCGACAGTACTGTTATAAAATCAGATTGCAATGCGCGAACATACCCTGATGTGTGAACATCGAACACATCCATTTAGAGTCCATTCTCGAACAATCACGAAACCGCGGGAACCTCCGAGAATATGCCATTTCTCTCTAGATCAGTATTTGGAGTAGTATTAATAGAGATGAAGCGACAACCAGCGAGTTAGTATAAATTGTGGCCTGAACGTAATTTGAATAGTATTAACTGAGTGAATTTTGAAAGTGATAATACTTACTTACTTACTTAAGTGGCGCTACAGTCCAGAATGCACCTTGGCCTCAACCAACATGCCTCTCCAACTAGCCCGGTCCTTAGCTAACTGCCTCCAGTTGCGCACTCCGAGGTCGGTTTCCACTTGTGCGCGCCACTTAAGGCGAGGTCTTCCTCTACTGCGTCCGACGTCTGGCTGGGAATCGAAGACTCTGCGAGACGGAGTATTGGTGTCCATTCGTTCTACATGTCCTAGCCATCTTAAACGTCCAATGCGGAGTTTTTTGACCAGGGGCATGTCGCTGTACAGCTCGTATAGTTCTTGGTTGAATCTTCGTCTCAATAGCCCGTCAACGCAAACGGGACCGAAGATTTTTCGAAGATTTTTCCTCTCGAATCTACCAGGGATTTCTTCATCCGCTTTTGATACGGTCCATGCTTCAGCTCCGTAGAGCAGGACTGGGATGATCAGGGTCTTATATAGGATCTCCTTAGTACAATTTACTACTAAATTGCCTTCTTAGCCCGAAGAAACAGCGGTTGGCAAGAGTAATTCTTCGTTTAATTTCTGACGAGATGTTGTTGTCAGAGTTATGGCGTTTTCCATTGGGAAAAAAATCAATTTTTTTTTGATCTGAAGAGCGATTTTGACAGTTGTTGTGTTCCATTGGGCGAAAAAATTGATTTTTTTTTTGATCAGAGATCAATTTTGCAAATCTGAATTTTTCGGCAGATTTACCAATACCAATAAAAAATGATCGCTGTCAGTTTGACAAGAGTGGTTTTCATTTTGATTTTTTACTTCGGTTGTGAAAAACAAGAGTGCTTTGGGTTTAATTAATAATGGATATAGACACAGAAAAGAAAGTTATACGTGAACTATTAAATATTTTCAAATGTTTGTTATGTTTTTAATGTTGGCAGCTACACCGACGCTAACTTCACAGACACGAAATGACGCCAATACAATGACAAAAAAAAATAAATCTGAGTCGCGTTCCATTGACACTCAAAACGATCAAATTTCAGATCAAAATTTAGATTTCCCAATGGAAAACGCCATTAATAGCGGAGCCGAGGTAGACAAAGTCCCATACTACCTCAAAGTTATATCTGTCAATGGTGACGTTCTGTCCAATTCGTCGATGTTGTGAGTCCTTTCGTGATGACAGCATATACTTAGTCTTACCCTCATTTACTGCTAAACTCATTTTCGCAGCTTACTTTTCTATACTAGCAAACGTGGCTATGACATCACGTTGAGTCCTACCAATGATGTCAATATCGTCAGCGTATGCTAGTAGTTGCACCGACTTTTGGAAAATTGTGCCTCTGGTGTTGGCTTTGGAGTTTTGCACAATTCTCTCAAGAATCAGATTAAAGAAGTCACATGACAGCGCATCGCCTTGCCTAAATCCTTTTTTGGTATCGAATGTGTCGGTGAGGTCGTTTCCGACCCTGATGGAGCAGCGAGAATTCTCTATCGTCATCCTACACAAACGGACGAGTTTGGGCGGTATACCAAAACTAGACATGGCTCTGTACAGTTCGTCTCTATAAATGCTGTCATATGCGGCTTTGAAATCGATGAATAGGTGGTGGGTATCGATTTGGACTTCTTGAGTTTTTTCCAGGATCTGCCGAAGTGTGAAAATTTGATCGGTTGTGGACTTACCTGGCCTAAAACCACACTGATAAGGGCCAATCAGGTTGTTGGTAAACGGTTTCAGGCGTTCACATATTACGGCAGATAGGATCTTGTAGGCGATGTTGAGGAGACTTATGCCTCTGTAGTTGGCGCAGTTCAGAGGGTCTCCTTTTTTGTGGATCGGGCAAACGATGCTGAGGTTCCATTCTTCAGGCATATTTTCATCCGACCAGATTTGGCTTATGAGTTGATGGATGTTACTTACCAAGTCATCTCCGCCGGCCTTATAAAGCTCAGCGGGAAGGCCGTCATTTCCGGCAGCCTTATTAAGCTTGAGTTTAGATATTGCTATCCTCACTTCACTCAGGTCGGGTGGTTGGCAGTTTTCGCTGTCGTTGCCAATATTGAATGATTCGTTCTGCCTGACAGCGGAATGTTGTTCGTCATCGCCGTTTAACAGTCTGCAGAAGTGGTTCTTCCATATCCTCAGCATCGACTGTGTCTCAACTACAATATTTCCTTGTTCATCTCGACAGGATTCTGTTCGAGCCTTGTATCCTTGGCTTTGACGTTTTACACTTTGGATAAACTTGCGAACATCGTTCCTGGAGTGGCACCTCTCTATATCCTGGATCGCGCGCTTTTCTTGCTCTTTTTTCTTCTTTCTGAAAATCCGATGTTCTTCCCTTCTTCTTTGCCTATAGAGCTCAATGGCAGCTCTCGTCTTCACCTGCAGCTTAGCCTTGTAGGACTCGTTCTTGGCTGCGAGCATCTGTCGGCATTCCTCATCAAACCAGGGGTTTCTTGCAGGTGGGCGCGAGAAACCTAGCACATCAGTTGCGGCAGATCTAATGGCCTGTTGGCATCGTTGCCATTGCTCTTCGACATTCGATGCTGGTGGTATGGTGTTAATCGAGAGGTTAAGGGATACGCGTTGTGCGAAGGTCTTGGCGGTCTCTTGCGATTGCAGTCTTCCGACATTAAATTTTTTTCACAGTATTTCTGGATTGTTGTGGCGTGATGGATATCCGCATTCTTACCTTGGCTGCTACAAGGTAGTGATCCGAGTCGATGTTAGCTCCTCGGAATGTTCGGACATCCAAAATACTGGATGCGTGCCTCTTATCTATCGCAATCAAAAATGTGATCAATTTGGTTGACCGTTCGTTGATCTGGAGACCGCCATGTCCCCTTATGGATATCGAGGTGAGGAAACCATGTGCTGGCTAAAGTGGCGTTTCGTTCCGTAGCGAAATCAATTAGCCGAAGTCCGTTACCAGACGTGTTGTCGTGTAGGCTTTGTTTTCCGACAATACTTCTAAAGATGTCTTCTCTTCTTACCTTTGCATTAAAATCTCCCAGCACGATTTTAACATCGTACTTCGGTAGTCGCTCATAGGTTTTGTCGAGGAGCTCGTAGAAGCAGTCCTTAGCTATATCATCTTTTTCTTCCGTCGGAGCGTGAGCGCATATAAGGCTTATGTTGGCGAATTTGGCCTTGATGCGGATTGTTACTATGCGTTCGCTAATGTCTTGGAAACATAAGACTTCTTGCCTAAGTCTGGCACCTATAACAAATCTGCATCCGAATAGTCGCTATTTCTGCTCACTATAACACGGTCCGTAGTATATGTCACAGTTTTTCATCCTCTTTTTGCCCGGCCCATCCCATCGTATTTCCTGGATGGCAGTAATGTCTGCTTTGTAGCAGTTTAGGGCTTCCGCTAGTTGTTCGCCTGCACCTCTCCTGTTTAATGTTCTCACATTCCAGGTGCAGATACGAACGTCGTTGTCCTTTTTTCGTTTAGCAGGGTCTTCAACAATAAAATCAGTCCTTTCCGAGGCTATTGGTTGCTTCGTAACCATGTTTTTTTTCTGTGGGTGGGAAGTTAACCCAAAGCACAACCCCCAACCTGGAGGGCCAGTTCCAATTTATTAGATACCCCTAGGACACGGGGCCATCAGTATCCACTACGGGATTGAGCGCTGCCGTTGGCCTTTCGGTTCATCCGCCACCATCTCTGTTCAAGGGGCCTGACTAACCCTTGAGATTCCTAGACAACCTGTTGTCCGAATATGTCAGAGCAGCTCATCTAGGTTCGCCTGGGACAGCAGGCCGGGTATTCATCCGTACCATTCTCACCAGGGTGTTTATAGTGTTGCTGTTTTTCGTCGTATTGTCAACACTCGCGCTTATCGTTAGCAAGTCAAATCCGGTTGGATGAGACCAGTACCCGATGGTTACCACTTGGAGGTAAAAATAAGCACATTTGATGTGTAGTCAGAGTTACAACACTGGGCATTGCCAAGTTAACGCCAATCAGAGTCTACCTTCGTTCTACAACACCCAACCATCGCTATTGTTTTAGTTTTTAAAAAGTATTATCATACTCACTTGACCATTTAAATTGTTTTCCTTTCTCCGGGAGTTGATGTACGATCTTAGCAATGCCATCAAAGTCCCTTACAAACCGCCGATAGTAAGACACAAGTCCTAAGAAGGTCCTTAGTTGATGTTTGTACTTGGAGACTTGCCAATTTTTCACAGCTTCAACCTTTTCCGTCACTAACAGTCAACGCAGAACCGGCTGCTGCCTTCTTTCTCACCTCGTGTGGTCATGTGTTTAAGACTATTATTGGAACCGTGTTGTTTTTGGTTCCACCTACATTTTCAAACGATGAAGTTTTGTAAATCATCGTTCGCTTCTGATTCAACGAGTAGGAATCGGTGGCTCCTAGGATCACCCTCTAGCTTAACCCATGTGACCATTTCGGATGACGGTCTTAGCATAACACTGTCTTTGTTTTTGGATGATCGTATTACATTTCGATATCTCAAGAGCTGCATGCCAATATCCAGGATTACCTAATGAGCCTTCATGAATTCTACTCCAATAATGCATTCAGCACATATATCTGCCTCCAGGAATTCATGGGAGCTCATGCTCCAGTTGCGGTTCTCAGGCAATAGCTGCTGGTATTATGCAGCCAAGACTCCTGACGATGTCTTTTCGGACAATGAAAGCAGTAGCTCCAGTATCGATTGTAGCCTCAAGTTCTTTCCCGCCAATGGTCGCATCTCCTCTCTAGCTCCTGTTGTCTCTCTTTGGGATACTTGGATTGTCGTCCTGGTGGCATCGATTCCAGAACTCAACCTCTTCCCACGAAGTGGGTTCTTAAGCATTCCCCGACTGTTGGCCACAGGGAATTCATAAAAGAAGATCGATTGTTGTCACTGGCAGATGCTTCCCTCTGCTGGCCCCGATTGTTGCAATGTGGAAAATTGCTACGCTTTGATGGGTTCCAGCACTGACGAATTAGATGTTCAGTTTTGTTGCAGTTCCAACAATGCATTTGGGCTCGAGAATTGTTATTCTATGAAATTCTCTGGCGCGATGAGATCCTTGAGATGATCGATCAGCAGCCCCTAATGTTAGTGCATAAGCTGCGGCTTTTCAAGTCTGCCTTTTCCAGCCTTCCTCACTACTATTTGCAGTTTGTTGTCAGCTATATAGCACGAGTGAAAGAGTCCTTTGCCATCTGGATGATGATCTCTTCAACTGTGTTAAGATAAGACAAATGTGTAAGGCATTCACCATCTGCTTGCAGTTGTTGAAGAGTTTCGTCTCTTTCTGGACCCTACTGCACAGCTGGACTCGATACACTTCTAACATGTGATCATCACCAAGCCGCATCTCAATCGCTTTAACAATAGCGTCGTAGTTGCGTTGATAGTCAACGGAGATGGTTTGGTAAAGCTCCGCAGCTGGACCACGCAAAGCCAGTGTAGGTGCTAAAGCTCTTTCCTCGTCCTCCCAGCTTTCGATTTGACCCCAATTATTTGGAATGTTTTCATTGAAGGTAAAAAGTATTGCATTATTCTTGTCTTCAATCAATGATCATTATTTTATTTATCCAACCGCACTAAACTGAAGGAGCTCATACCTAAGTTTCCCATGCGCCAAAGGATTGGTTAGGTTAGATATGAAGCCCTATTACAGTCGTATCCGACAGTAATCGACTACAGCAATTGGTTGAATGGAGCTGCAATCTTGATTTTCAGAGGTAAAAGATGCTAGAAGGCATGTGGTTATAGGAAACAGACGCATTGAATTGTCCCATCGGTCAGACCCGCACAAGAATCAAGTCATAATTGTTAGTAGGACATGACACAATTTATTTACCACCGACGTCAAAGATCTTGTGGCATTGCCATACGCCCAAAAAGTCGTCCAAGGATGATGTCTAATTCACATTAGAGTTCCCAACATAAAAATTAAATACGGGGTCCATGGTGTCTCCGAACTTCGTCTCCCGATGTAAATGCTGAATCAGTGTGACTTACCAGGGAATACTAAATCGTTTTAGTCACTGCTAAACATTCTGTATACTGACATCAGAGCTCAGATACTCATTTCTATACCTGGGTCTGTCGATATGCTGCCCACATAGATCTTGGGTTGGTCGTATTTGGCCCAACTAATTAACACTTGCCACCTTAGACATCATGCCTAATTGTCAATATTAGTGAAGATGTCTTGAACAAGGTGATACCAGATTACTTCAACACGGTAAGCCTTTTGTCGACGGAAAATTCTAAACCGGAATTGTTTTGAAGCGTGATGACATAGAGCTTACTGAATGCAATGTTATCCACAAAAAAAGACTCACTGAGGAAGATGAGGAAGATTAACATATTTGCAGCCAACTAAAATGAGGCCATCAACCCATACGTCACCAACTATACGAGCTGTCGATAAACAGTTTCCTGTCCAATTTCTTGATCAGTAAAACTATAGATGCGTAGATGCGGAGGTGCGATATGCTTTGGGATGAGTTATTACGTGGCAACATTAAAGCCGTCTGGAAGAAGTGGTGCATGATGTTGGGACAAGCGGTCGATATTCAGATATCCCGCTACTAACTTTCTTAATTTGCCGCTGAATCGTGTTAAAGATTTGATATTCTGGATGAAAAAATAGCCCTCGCATTCATTAGTTCCTAGGCCAAGTTCGCACCATTCAAGCTGTTGATCATTGCACACCTTGAGCTCCAAATTGCCGTTAATGAAACTAGCTTAATGCAGCTGATGTTCTGTGAACTAGTAAACACATCGTCATCAAGTATAATAGCTCACAAATCCTCCGCTATAAGCCGTTTGTAACCCACATATGGTAGCTTAAATCCTTGTCCAACTGAGGTGTCCAATTGAAGTTTGATAAATAAGGACAACGTCGCCGATAAAGCTGTTCCATCGAATTTCTAGATAGACTTCAGTCCTTTATCAAGATAGTTGACTGGACCGGATTTAAAAAAAGAAACATATGAGAAGGCTACAATCCGCTGCGCGGGTCGTTGAATACCCTATCCCATCCTATCCATAAAACTAAAATCCCAAAAAAAACATATGAGAGGCTACAATCCGCTATGCGGATCGTTGAATACCCTATCCCATCCCATCCTTTAAATTAATATCCTCAAAATATAGGCCTTATGGCGATGAAATACGGAAAATGACATTGTCACAATATATTGCTCAGACAGTTTCTCAAAATCTTGTGTGGTTCGACAAAAAAACTACGTATTTCTATTGCTAATGCCTTGGGATGGGGTATACAAATGGTTTTTGTAAGAAAACGCCCCCAAAATGTTGGCGTAGGTGAAATTGATCTATAGACAAAATGTTTATATTACCATTGCGGAAGTAGTTGCATCAAAAAATTTTTCGAAAGTTTTAAAATTTGGACAAAAAGCGTTTTTTACTTAAAACGCCCCCAAAAAGTGGGCGTGGCAAAAAACTTTGTATGAACGAAATATAGATATTAGGATTGTCTAAATATGTTGCTCAGACACTTTTTTTAAGTTCCTGACGGTTTGGCCAAAAAAAAAGTTTTCCTAAAAAGGGGGCGTGGCAGTGGGCGGATTTCAAAAATTTTTACACTTGTTCTGGTGACTCGGACAAGGATCCTATATACCAAATTTCATTATCCTAGCTCAAAATTTAAGGCCCAAAAATCGGTGACGAACAGACGGACGGACGGACGGACGGACGGACGGACAGACAGACATGGCTAATTCGACTCAGCTAGCGATTCTGAGTCGATCCATATACTTTGAGGTATATGTAGCAAAATTATTTCTCTATGTTACAAACTATGTATCAAAACTAATATACCCCCCTATGGGATAGGGTATAAAAATGGGCATGGCTAAAAATACGATGTGGATAAAATAGAAAAAATGATATAGTGACAACTAAATCTTCAGACTGCTTACAAAACACTTTTACGGTTCTACAAAAGACTAGGTTTTCTCCTTCATATGTTATGGGGTAGTGTATAAAAATGGTTTTTATATAAAAACGCCCCCAAAAAGTGAGCGTGGGTTAAAATGGTATAAAGACGAAATGTTCATATTAATAATGTTAATGATTCTGCATCAAAAATTTTTTCAAAATTTTAAAATTTGACCAAAAACAGTTTTTTATTGAAAACGCCCCCAAAAAGTAGGCGTGGCAAAAAACATTATATGAACGAGATATAGATATTACGATTCTCTAAATTTGCTGTTCAGACACTTTTTTAAAATTCTTTACGGTTTTGCCAAAAATTACGTTTTTCTAAAAAGGGGGCGTGGCAGTGGGCGGATTTCAAAAATTTTTGCACTTGTTCTGGTGACTCGGACAAGGATCCTATATACCAAATTTCATTATCCTAGCTCAAAATTTAAGTGCCAAAAATCGGTGACGAACAGATAGACGGACGGACGGACAGACAGACAGACATGGCTAATTCGACTCAGCTAGCGATTCTGAGTCGATCCATATACTTTGAGGTATATGTAGCAAAATTATTTCTCTATGTTACAAACTATGTATCAAAACTAATATACCCCCCTATGGGATAGGGTATAAAAATGGGCATGGCTAAAAATACGATGTGGATAAAATAGAAAAAATGATATAGTGACAACTAAATCTTCAGACTGCTTACAAAACACTTTTACGGTTCTACAAAAGACTAGGTTTTCTCCTTCATATGTTATGGGGTAGTGTATAAAAATGGTTTTTATATAAAAACGCCCCCAAAAAGTGAGCGTGGGTTAAAATGGTATAAAGACGAAATGTTCATATTAATAATGTTAATGATTCTGCATCAAAAATTTTTTCAAAATTTTAAAATTTGACCAAAAACAGTTTTTTATTGAAAACGCCCCCAAAAAGTAGGCGTGGCAAAAAACATTATATGAACGAAATATAGATATTACGATTCTCTAAATTTGCTGTTCAGACACTTTTTTAAAATTCTTTACGGTTTTGCCAAAAATTACGTTTTTCTAAAAAGGGGGCGTGGCAGTGGGCGGATTTCAAAAATTTTTTCACTTGTTCTGGTGACTCGGACAAGGATCCTATATACCAAATTTCATTATCCTAGCTCAAAATTTAAGTGCCAAAAATCGGTGACGAACAGATAGACGGACGGACGGACAGACAGACAGACATGGCTAATTCGACTCAGCTAGCGATTCTGAGTCGATCCATATACTTTGAGGTATATGTAGCAAAATTATTTCTCTATGTTACAAACTATGTATCAAAACTAATATACCCCCCTATGGGATAGGGTATAAAAATGAAGACCTGTTGCCTGCTGACTATGCCAACGTCAACCATAAATAAGGTAATGATGACGATGAACATTGCAAACAGTTCGCTATACTAATGAACGATCGAATTTATCATGCGATGCATTTATCAAATACACAAACTAGCCAATAATGGTCGGACAGTAGAAGAACTGATTTTTTTTTTTAAATTCATTTTTATTTTTCCTCAACTTAGAACTAACTTACATGCTAGACAAAAATTAATGAAAAACTAGCCTACTTATCTACTAACTTAACTAACTTACTGGTCCTCTGCGGATACCCTAAATTAATTAATAACAATTTAAAAACTAATGGCTTTCGGCTTAAATATAATTTATTTATTTTATCATATATTTATCTTTTTTCTTGACCAAGAAACATTTTTTAAAAAACTTAGTTTCGTGTAGGAGAACTGAATGTAACTGATGTCGTGCTATGAATTGCTCGTCACATATATTTTTTTTTGAATACCCTATCCCATCCTATCCATAAAACTAAAATCCCCAAAAAAGAGGGCATGGCTAAAAACACGATGTGGATAAATAGAAAAAATGATATAGTGACAACAAATTCTTCAGACTGCTTACAAAACACTTTAACGGTTCTACAAAAGACAAGGTTTTCTCTTGCATATGTTATGGGGTAGTGTATAAAAATGGTTTTTATATAAAAACGCCCCCAAAAAGTGGGCGTGGGTTAAAATGGTATATAGACGAAATGTTCATATTAATAATGTTAATGATTCTGCATCAAAATTTTTTTCGAAAAATTTAAAATTTGACCGAAAACAGTTTTTTATTGAAAACGCCCGTGGGCGGGGCAAAAAACTTTATATGGACGAAATATAGATATTAATATTGTCTAAATATGTTGTTAAGAAACTTTTTTAAAATTCCTTACGGTTTGGTCAAAAACTGAGTTTTTCTTAAAAGGGGGCGTGGCAGTGGGCGGATTTCAAAAATTTTTACACTTGTTCTGTAGGCAGAGACGAGGATCCTATATACCAAATTTCATTATCCTAGCTCAAAATTTAAGGCCTAAAAATCGGTGACGTACAGACGGACGGACGGACGGACAGACAGACATGGCTTAATCGACTCAGCTAGCGATTCTGAGTCGATCCATATACTTTGAGGTATATGTAGCAAAATTATTTCTCTATGTTACAAACTAAGTATCAAAACTAATATACCCCTATGGGATAGGGTATAAAAAGCAGAACGTCGAGGATCCTTTCTGTGAAATTCGTTGTCTGTATTCGATCCCATATCTTTAAAATTATGAGCTTTTCACTTAAAAGTCGCTTGTGACACGTCAACAGATGCATCTCTTCTAACAATCTGTAACTTCGTCTAATGCTGAGGTGTGCCCATACGTGTCCGCACTGAGCGATAATGGGACTATTTTGTCGCCGGAGACCAACTAGCGAAACTTTTCAACGAGGTGTTATACTTTATCCAAGATGAGTTTCAGCCATTGGTGTTGAATGGGTTTACTACCTTGACATATTTACCAGTTTCTTAGAACAGAAAGAGGTGCTCACGTCTCATCACTTCCGATTGGGAAGGGCAAACAGTGCTTAGACACCATATTAATGTAAGGCATAACTATTGTTTTGCAAGAGTACACAGATTCTTAGTACTTTTGTAAAACAATTGTCAAGTGATGGCCGAGCGCAATTTTAGCTGAAATTGTCTCCAAATAAATAAACAAGCAGGCGGTTTTATTTAAAAAGAAAAAAATACATCAGCTGTGTGTTCTGTTTCATGTACAAGGTGGCGCAAAAGTTTTCACCCGTCGCAAAAGCTGTCACCCGATGTTTTTTGGTTGCAAATATTTGAATTCTTCCGCAAAAAAAGTAGAAAAATTTATTCCACGATTCATGTCCTATGCGCCACCTATAATAATTGTTTCGATTTTTTGCAAAACACTTAAAAAAATGACGGCCAAGAATCATCGGGTGACAACTTTTGCGCCACCTTGTATTTGTTGCACTAGTACGGTTGTCAGTTTTTTTCTTTTTGATGTCAGTTTGGTGTTCTTTTATTCTCTGCCTAATGCTATCTTTGTTGTGCCGATGTAAACTTGATCGCAATATTCATTGTTATCACCTTTACATCCAATTTCATAGAGCACGTTGTTGTGATCTTGTCTCTTTTTATGGTTTTATGTAGGGCTTTGCTGTCGGTTAGTGAGGGTATATAAGTTATGCTATATTATTGTGTAGTTTTGTCATCTGTTTCGTTGTTTTGTTGTTGGTTTCCTTGCAGCTTTTTTATTCGATATTTTGTTTTCTTATAATGTATTTATTAGTTTTACTGGGTAGTTATGCGTAATCAGTACTCTTCATATTTATACCCTATCCCATAGGGGTATATTGGTTTTGATACTTAGTTTGTAACATAGAGAAATAATTTAGCTACAAATACCTCAAAGTATATGGATCGACTCAGAATCGCTAGCTGAGTCGATTAAGCCATGTCTGTCTGTCCGTCTGTCCGTCTGTCCGTCCGTCCGTCCGTCCGTCTGTCTGTTCGTCACCGATTTTTGGGCCTTAAATTTTGAGCTAGGATAATGAAATTAGGTATATAGGATCCTTGTCCGTGCCACCAGAACAAGTGTAAAAAATTTTGAAATCAGCCCTCTTTACTCAAAAGAGCCATCAAATCACTGCCCTCTTTAGGAAAACGTATTTTTTGGTCAAATTTTAAAATTTTCGAAAAAAATTTTGATGCACAATCATTGGCAGTATTAATACCAACATTTCGTCAATAGACCATTTTAACCCACGCCCACTTTTTGGGGGCGTTTTCTTAAAAAAAAACATTTATTCCCCAGACATTGTTGGAATGTCGTGTCGCTAATGGCGAGAATTGTTCGCTGTGTTAATTTTCATCTCTGTTGGTTGTGTCGAATTGTAGTTGATGCTTCTGCTTGAAGACGTTGGTTTTGTGTACCAATTTAATATGATTTTATTGTTTTGGCGGTGGATATGTGCGTCAAGGAAAGGGATGCAATTGTTTTGTTCCTTTTCCACTGTGAATTGTAGTTTTTCATGGTACTTGTTTAGTGTATTTAAGAATATGTTAATGTCTTTGGTTTTTACTGTAGCAAATATGTCATCTTCATATTTAGTTATGAATTTGATTTGTATGTTGTCTTTCTTGAGTTCATTAATTGTATTGTCCAGTAGGTTATCGAGGATTATGTCTGCTATTGTTGGTGACCCGGGGTTTAGTTTTGCATGTAATAAGAATATTGGTAATTAAAATAAAAATTGATACCTATAGGTTGAAATTTAAAATAAAATCAAAACATACCCATCGCCGAAAAAAGGGTACGTCAAACAGAAGAAATTTGACGATAGACATAATGCAGTCGCAAAATGCACAAGTGTAAAAGAGAAAGCAATACATAAATATCAAATTTACATTCATGGAGTTGTCGACCTAGCTTGCAAGCAAAATGTTTCAAACATTCAGCCTGCAAGGAAAAGCTCTCGTGTACAGATACACTTACACATATAAATACCATTCAGGTGGAATTTATTACATGCAAATCTAAACCCCGAGTGAGAGTGGGTTACCCATGGGCATCTCATATGTTTGATTATAATGTTTTTTATTATAATTGAAATAGTTGTTGTCTTTGAGGCCTAGGTTTAGCATGTCATTAAATTGTTTGTTTTGTACTTTTGTGTATTTTGCTATTGTGGTCCCTTTGTTCATAATTGTTTTTATAGCTAGATATGTCGGTATGTTTGTGAAGAGTGATATGACATCAAGGGATACTAGCATATCTTCTTCGTCTAGTTGTTGATTTTGAAACACATTTTTGATGTTGTATACTTGTATTCGTCCGATATGATGCTTCTTAGGATTTCTCCTACATGTTTGGAGAATTTGTATCATGGGACTTTTGTTGACGACGATATTGGTCTGAGTGGTAGACCTGGTTTATGTATTTTTTGTAGTCCGTATAGAATTGAAGCGAATGCTGCGGGACATATTAATAGTTGCTTTTGCCACTGATCAATGGAGTTTTGTTTATATAGGTCATTAATTATTCAAGTAGTCCTTTCATTCTGTTTTCGTTATCCTCTTTGGACATTACGACTGTTTTATATCCTTTGTCTGCTTGTGTGATTACTATTGTTTGTTTGTGTTTTTTTTTTAAATCGTCGTGTTGTTTCATTAATATGTAAAGTGATTTTTTCTATTGTTGTGTTTTTTTTATCTTTTGTATGCAGCAATTCTGCTTGCAATCGTCGTTCTGGCTCCTTTTCATCCTCCATCGTTTGAATGCATTGTTCTATGTCTGCAGTTATGTGGAGAGTAGCCATTTGCTTGCGTTGGGAAAATGTATATTGGTCTTGTTTATGAACCAGCTTTCATTGAATGTAATTTCAAGTTTTGAAAAGTGCTGATTTTTCAGAGTTACTAATTTTGATGTATGTGTCTGTTGTGTTTTTTCTCTTGTGTGTTTGTATACATACATTAGTTTTGTAATGAATGTATTGTATTCTGTATCATTGAGTGTTGATTTCATTTTAATTTGTAATTGTAAGATTGTGGTTTATGTTGATTTTATGGTTATGTTTATCTTTTTTTTTTATCTAGATCATTTTTTTGGTTTTCGATTCGAAAGTACCCTTTTTTATCTAGATCACGTTTGAACAATCTCGATATCAAGTGAGATTTACATCTACATGCACATACACAAAAACATTTGACACCTAACTGATGTCAGTTTGAAGTTTGCGTTTCTCAGTTTGATTTGTGTTTTATTTATATTTTTTTTTTTGAAATAAAATATGTTTAGTTAAAGAACAATGGAATTTACATTAAATAAATTATTGGATTATTCTTCTTCATCATCATCGTCGTCTTCCTCATCATCTACATCAAGCAACAGCTTCGTAGATTTCCACAAAAAGAATTGATCATTCATTGTTTATAAACAATTCATTCATTCTTACGCAGCAAGAAGATAAACAATGAACTGTCAAATGGCACAGTAACACACACACATAAAAACAGATCAATCCATTTTATGTTTGATTGCGACTAGTAAAAAGCTGAAATCTGAGAGCAAATTTGAAAATCCCAATCGAAAGGTCTATTAGATTGGCGAGTACCAATATTATTATTTCTGTCAAGGCGTTAGTTTTTTGAGTGTTTGTGCTACTTTAAAGTGGTAATTACAATTCAAATGTCATACCCCAGCGGTAATTCACTGAAAAGTGACAGGACAAAGAAAAACACACATCCAAAATCAAATTCACTGTCATCGAAGTTGTCGACACGTTAACAAAAATATTCTGTTCCGCGAGAAAGAGATACCCTAACACACATATATTAGAAATGTAATTTTCGTATTGGTGAATAACGCAGTCTTATGTAAGAAAGAAAGTTTCGTGTAAACAAGACATTTTAAAGTATATACATTCGAATTGTAACGCATAATTAGTCATTTGTGAACATCCTCTTGGAATTCTGTAATTTAAGAAGTATGTAAACTAATTTCGACGACCATTTAAGTTGTGCGCTTTATATACTTTATGTAATACAATTTGCTATGCCAAAATTAATAATATTATTATCATTAAGAAAGACGGATAGATAAATATCCAGTCAATTGATTACTGCAGCATTATCATTTTAATGGTTTAAAATATATATTATAAAGAAAACAGACTCGAATAAAATGTCTGAAGAGGTTTCTAAATATCACATCTATAGTCAACAAAATAATTTGAGTAGATTCAGTTCGTTGGACAGTGATTCTTTGCCAGATTGTAGTGAATTTGACTCTGATTCTGTTACATTGGAATATATTAAGGAAAGGTATGTATAATTTTATATTTGTGCACAGAATGCGTGTTTATACATATATATTTTATTGATGCAGTTCTTATTTTTTGTTTTGTTTGAATTGAGCTACTATATACTAAAGAGAAATTTGATATTCTTATATACTGCATGATACAAATAATATAGACTATAGTATTGTGTATACAAACATAAATATTATGTTGTATGTACATATTTGGACGTTAAAAAAAATGTAGTTGTCTTTAAACCAACATATTGCTATCAGCTAAGGAACTATGAATCTTCTATTGATATTTACTGCGTAGATAGAAACGTAATTGTAATCATCTGAGAGAAAGTAGAATCATCACACCGTTTCAGTGGGTTGCCAATTTGCCATTGCCTCTACCAGCTTTACCTGTACAGTGCGAATGTATTTACCTAATTCGCTCTAATTTTCCTTTATACTCTATAGCAGGGGTCAACAAGTAATTATAATTGTGGTCCAGATACTGTTAAAAACTTTTATCGAGGTCACGAGGTTCATTTAAATAACTGTAATTAGGTATAGGTAAAACTAGTGAGAGAAATTTCAACGACGGTCTGGATCCAGTTTTTTTAAATTCGGTTCACGCAGGGATCAGCAAATGCGAAGAGTGTCGTCAATGTGGGCATTTAATAATCTCGAACGATGCATTTTTGCGAATGTATATATTGAGCCAAAAATAGTGGCCTAGTTGGTAGCTAGTTTTTTGCAATTTTGATATTTATAAAACATCTTTACCCCATTTGTTCAGTGATTGTAGTTTTTTATTTTTGCAAGAAAATATCTTGAAGGATTAATTCCATTTGCAGTTAAGTCTTTAAAATATCGAATAATTTTGCATTTACGTCAGCCCATTCTGCTACTGCAGCGACTTCATAATTTAATTTAAGGAATTGAGATAGCTTTCCGATTTCTGAAAATTCTTGGAATTTAAGATCAAATTCGTTTTTAGATCGGGTAGAAACTTTGAAAACACTGCAATGTCTTCTTCAGAGTTCTCCTTTATACATTCAAGAGTTGTTGGGAAATGAATAAATTCTTGTCTAGCAATATAATTTTCAAAAACATCCAGCTTACGACGAAAAGCTGATCAAATATTAATTGCCCATATCCTAGTAACTCGATGTTTAGCTAATTTAAATATTTTAGAACATCTTTTAGAAAAGCCACAGCTAGCACATTGCGTTCCTAGTGAACTCCAAGTGCCTTCTCCAAAGAATCGGTTGCCTAATGCCACTGTTCATCGCATCTCCACTTCAGGTCACTGGTTGGGTTAATGTTGACTCCGAGGTAGATGAACTCTTGAACTACCTCAAAGTTGTTGCTATCAACAATGACATGTCCAAGGTTGTGCGTCGACAGAACTTTTATTGCTGATAGCATATACTTGTCGTGTCCTCGGTTAAAATAAAATCAGTGCATTTGACTTCTTAATCAACTAACTGCTTCGGCAATGGCACGATGGGTTTATATCATTGGTCAGCGTGTTCCAATAGCTGATCAAATTTGTAAATGATAGTTTCTTTCGTATCTAAACCAGTCTGTACTCTGTATTCACACCTATTCTGTTCTGATTCAATGTTCAGATAAGCTGTTCCAAACTTCTTGCCGCTAGTCTTTTTGTCTGAGTTTCAAGTCTTAGTTCTCTTTTTGCCATGTGCAGGATTTTATTCTCTTATCTCCTTTTTTTATGTCCATGTCTGTCTGTCTGTCCTTCCGTGGTATATCATCGATTAAAAATACTCTTAAATTTTAATTTAAGATAATCAAATTTGCAAAATAGTTCTACCATACAAGTGTACAAAGTTCCCAACTTCCATGTGCATTTTCAAGAACGAAAGGAAATAAAAAAAAAATGTGAACAAAATGTGTAGCATTTAACCACACAACATTTTGTTTTAAACGAGTTGTTGGTAACAGTTTGGAGGTGTTTTCTTTTTTTAAAAAAAAAAATTGAGAAATCAACTGATACCTGATATTTACAATGCTGTTATCTAAATTTTTTTTGTTATCTAAATTTGAATTTTTGGAAAATTTCAGTCTATTTCCCTCTTTGGACGCGATTTAAAAAAATTAGATTATTAGATGATACGTATAGCAAAATGGAAGTTTATACATTGAATTTTACTTTGCAATAAGGAACACATTACGTCGAGGAAGTTGTACATTTTAACATAAATGAACAAAGTACAAGCACAACATCATGAGAATGGCTGAATTCCAAAACTACATTAGCTTCAGTTGATGCGCAATGTTAATGAACACTGCTCTTCTGATTTCAGGTTATGAATGCATTTGCGCTGCTTTGCATTTGTTATTATTTGCATTTTTTTAAGTTTGGAAGGACTCTGATGCGACCTATCGGAAAATGTTTCCAACAGCAATAATGTCTAAACAATTAGTAACAAAAATACTTTTTAACAGCTTAATAAACAATGTTGGTTCGTACAATGCCAACACGCTTGAGCATATTCTTTCGGTTCAAACTGAAATGTTAAAAGACATTGCATCATAATAATACACGATGCTCTGTTTGCTGTTGCGCAGTTGATCCGTTCTAAATGCGTTTTAGAAAAGTGTGCATTGCATCATTGTAACTCGTTTGCGTTTTGGAACGCTTGATTAAGCAGTATTGCAGCAGCAGTATTGCAGAAGTTACGCATGGAGCAAGTGGTGGATAGAGTACGACTCAGTTCAGCAATTCTAAGATTTGCAATCCAGCTTTTTTATTTTGGGTTTCTAAATAATATCCTTGTTTATGTCAATTTTACGAACAAATAACGCAAATATAAACAGATATTTTATCTCATATAGAACACCAGCTTTCTACTACGTTCTCACTGAGGTTCAAAATGAGATTATTTCCAATTTCACCAAAAAGGTGTTCTCACTAAGTATTCGAATTACGTTTGACAACTGGCGTTTGAAAACAGAGGAAGCGGGATATGCAAAGACTTCGGTACCGGATTCAAATGTTATCGACTCTGAAATAAAAATCGAAAACTCCAAGGAGGTTTTGGACGAAATAAAAGCAGCAAATAGAGAGAAATAAATGAAAGTATTCACTTTTCGGGAGAAACTTTCCAATGTTTACATTTTTACAATCAACCCTTCCTTTTTTTGTCACATGAATCCCATCCAATTTGACATTTTAGCTGTTCCATTCTAATGAAAAAAGGTTTGTTCGTTTGTTTCACCTCTTATTTTTTCATATTAGAAACCACATTTCCCACAAATGTGATGGTATTATCACATTACGGAAATTTGATTTTGTATGGGAAATTTAATACTACGTTCTCACTGAGCAAAAAAGCTCATTTCGGAAATTAATTTGCAAATACGATTAAATTTCCCATACAAAATCAAATTTCCGTAATGTGATAATACCATCAAATTTGTGGGAAATGTGGTTTCTAATATGAAAAAATAAGAGGTCAAACAAACGAACAAACCTTTTTTCATTGGAATGGAACAGCTAAAATGTCAAATTGGATGAGATTCATGTGACAAAAAAGGGAGGGTTGATTGTAAAAATGTAAACATTGGAAACTTTCTCCCGAAAAATGTATTTTTTCAGTTTGTTATTTATACAACAATTGATGGTACATTTATTGCTCTGTATTTGCTGCTTTAATTTCGTCCAGAACCTCCTTGCAGTTTTCCATTTTAATTTCAGAGTCGACAACATTTGAATCCGGAACCGAAGTCTCTGCATATCCCGCTTCCTCTGTTTTCAAACGCCAGTTGTCAAACGTAATTCGAAAACTTAGTGAGAACACCTTTTTTGGTGAAATTGGAAATAATCTCATTTGAACCCCAGTGAGAACGTAGTATAAGCGTATTTGCAAATTGATTTCCGAAATGAGCTTTTTTGCTCAGTGAGAACGTAGTATTCCGTTTTCCGGGGATATACATTACAAGAGCTGAACCTGACTATAAAGTAATACCCGACATCACAGCCAACGACATTTTCAACGTGATTTTAAAAGATCAAGGAAAAGTGGTTAGGCTAGACGGAAGTGAGTATGAGATTCTTTTAAGTTGCATAAATCAGTATGAAAACGATTCGAATTACACAATTATACTATGATAATAAAATAGATTCATTTCGATCAAAATTTACTCTCAAACGTTGAACTTAATCACGAGTCCGCAAAGCAATATTAGAAACTTTTAAGTCAACTAGAGACAACTTAAAGATAATTGACTTGGAATGAATATAGTATTTAATAGAATAAAAAAGCTACTTGAACTATATGAAGGCATTCCCATATTATAGTGACGTCAATAAACTAATAGTCTAAATAAACATTAAGCTAAAAATCATTTCATTTTAAGAAGATGCATCCGCATTTATTTACGAAGTATGTGTTTGTTTATTTTCTTTAGCACTAACTTACTTTTTTTTGCTGAAATCTGCTCTTGCATTGATTTTATTTGATTTATTTAATATTTTAAAATTTGTATTTGATTTTTATACAATTATGTTTTTATATAATGGCTTTGAATATGTTTTATTTTTCACTATACCTAATTATTAAGATTATTTCGACATCTAACAATAAAATCGCATTAATTTCATTAAATACGCACAATAATTCATAAAGCTATGTTAAATAAATTACACTCGTAATAAATTGCTTTCATTAATTTCATGGTACACATGTTGTAAGATCATATTTAATTTAACTTTATATGTATACCTTTTATATACAGTTTACTGACATCAATATTGAAAAATAGATGTGAATAGATCTAAAACTATTAATTCTTTTTTCAATAATAAACTATTACTTGCTGACTTTTAAAATATGCAGTGCGGTTTAGCTCATCTCAAGACTAGTTTTCTACTTAATTGGACGTTTTTACATTTTCAATATAAAAAACGTTTATGATTCTATAAAAAAAATCTTGAAATAGAATTGATTTATTCGATACTTTTACCATATTTTTTCGTCGATTCGACCATTCATTTATATTTAGTTTTATTGTTAATAATAATTAATATTATTATAATTAATTACTCTGTCAAATGTCAGAAACAAGCGAATAAAAACTACAATCTCGTTTTCGTCTAGATTAAAAGATATCGATGGATTTCAATAGAGATGTGATGGATATGTATTTTGTTTTCATTGTTCTGCATAGTTTTAGGATTTATACTCTCTCTCTCCGTAGTCAGTTCCGCTCACGCAAGAATTCAAAGGATTTCAACTTTCCACGTAGTCAGTACGTCACACGCAACATAGTTGCTCCGCAAGTAAAGTAAAGCTTCATGGTATCTCAAGAACATACACTTACAAAAGTCACTAACTTTTTTTTTTGTTAAATTATTAATTATACCTAACAATAACAAACAAAATGTACATATTTCTCTTACGTTTGTAAGAATCTCTTTAAAAACTTTGCAAAAATCCCGTTACAAAATCGTTACAATTGATGAGGAATTTTTGTAAGTGTTTTCTTTTGGAGACTCTGAAGTCTGAAGCTTTGTTTCCACTCAATAATCATAGTTGTGCATGAAATTAACGGGACATCAATCGTCTTTTAGTTAAGTAAACGATTTGTCTTTATTCATGTGAACCGTAGTATATATGCAATCGTCTGCCAGTAACCTTGCTGATCAACATTACCTAGGAGGACGGCTTCACGGGTTCAAAGGATTAAACTCTCTCATGCAACCACGTTGTTATGCTTAGAGTATTCCCAATCGTCTGATAAGCGCCTATATTAACAGAACCTATCTAACCCCGGTAACCAAGTAAATTTAAATTTATATTCTTTACCTCAAACTAAGGCCATGTCAAAGGCATGCAAGGTTTTGTAATCGCTAATGTTCACACACCTAAAACTCAAGGGCCACAAAAAACAACATAATCTAAGAACCTCGGAAATTTGAATTTTTTAATACAAGAAGTATTGTGAATGTATTTATAAATCTACTTATTAAGATTTGTTTCAAAAAATATTTAAAAGTTCTTCCAAATCTATCTGTTTTCTAAAAACGCAAATTTTAGTTTGCTGAAAATCTTAAACTATTTTTTATATTCAAATTCAAATTCTTTGCAAAAACATCAACTATCATTTCATTTAGTATCTTAATGAAATAAAATGTGCTGTTTATGTTAATTTTCATTCATGGGTTGTAATTTGGATTTTCAGCATATTTACATACATTTGGTGGTCAGCATACTTAAAACTATTTATCTCAACTTCGCAAATGCCTATATTCAATTATAAAAAAATATATTTGCATATATAAATTACTAGTTTCGTAGAACACACATGTATATCTGTTATTATAGTGACTTTTGCTTTATATGTTTTCAACGATTGATGCGTTTAAAAATTTTTGAGGGTAATATATGCATGTTTGAGATAATTAACAAATTACGACAACCGTTTTTTGGTAGATTTTTTTTCAGTGTGTTTGTAAAAGCCTAACTAACATTGGATTATTGGATTTCTTGTAACAGTTAATGCTTCTAAAGGTCCTGTATAAGGTTGGTACCACAAAATAATATATATAAAATATTGAAACTACATTTACTGATATAAAATCTTTTTTGTATATAGTTCACGCAAACCATCTCCATCGCAAATGGCACCTACAACAACAATTGAAACCATAACAATAACACGGCCATTAAAGGTATTAATTATAATTTTTATATAAAAGGAAATCAACAACAGAATAATGTATATTTTACTTGTAGGTCATTGCTTTTATATGTGGTGTAATTGTTGTCGTTTTAATGATAATGGCTCTTGCTTCTACTGATTGGCTCATGGCCGCAGGCTGGCGCCAAGGTCTATTTGTACACTGCATCGAAGAAGATGTACTTCCCCCTCTTCCATTTAATTTACATGATCCACCAGGATGTTACCCCAGTAGAGATGTCAGTAAGTTAATAAAAAAAGATATTAATATTCAATGATTTTAATTATAATATATATTTTTTTACTTATAAAAAGCATATATAAAGGCAACCGCGGCATTTTGCATAGCTACATTAATCACAGATGTAACAGCAACAATTGTAACTGGCTTAGGACTTAAAACTCAAAATCACAATAACAAATATCGATGCTACCGAATTGCCGTCCTCTTAATGCTATTGTCGCGTAAGTATATGTATAGAAATAAATATAAATACACATAATTAAGAACAATTCAAGAAAAGGTAGTCTCAAGATAGTTTATTATAAAACATTACCATAAAATGTAAAATAACTCACTCTCTCGTTCATCCGCGATAGCTCTTCCTTTAAACAAGTGATTGGTATTTCGAAAAGGATTCTTAGTTGGACCAGTCAAGTTGATTGTGGCCAAACCTGTAAAGTAATCATATTGTTTTACATTTATAACTACATACAGATCTTAAAACAGCTAGTAAAGTTGGCAATTGTACTTATACCTTAATTCCCGCATATACATCCAAATGTTTTAAAGTGCCTGCTATTTTCCCCGTTCTCCTATTTCGTTTAACGCTTTGTGCCATAGAATAGAACTGAGAGAGTATTAGGGTCGGCTTTTATGGCAATCCTTGTCAGATCACGATTACGGTGTCCTCCTTAATTTCCTCAGATTTGTCGTCAACAGTTACATATTTTACAATTCAATAAATCGATAACAACATTCCATCGGCACTCTGACTACGATGTTGGCATAGCGTGTGTATCCCAGAAGTTAAACAGTTGCTAAAGAAACTCTCTTTCGTTCAAGAATGGCTTAAATAAAATTATAAAGTACAAAGTCTATCGCATTGGATGCTATCAATTTTAAGTCGACTGAAAGATGTTTATTACAGAAAGTCTTCGGATATTAATTCACAGAATATGTTGGATAGGAAAGCATATTATTTATAAAAGGTTGAATAGGATCTAATATATGGGTCCCAAGGGTCCACACCTACTCGTGTAACGACATCCGCTAGTAATCCATTAGAAATGACGGCTTTGTTGTTTTATTACTTTTTGATAACTACACTGTTCCCTTCTTTACTGGGAGAGAGTTACATTTTTATTTAATGGAGGTAAGAAGGTTTCTTATCTGTGTCGGTTTCGGGTCTCGTTGACTTTCGAAGAGGTCCTTTGGGCTTATCCGCCACCACTTTTGTTCAAGTCTTCTGAAAGAACCCAGCTATTCATAAAAAAACTATAGTCTGAATATCATAGCAACCGAACCCTGATAAGGTTAAAATTTAAATTTTAAATATTTAAATTAATGCTACATGCATTTTTTGATTTGTATGTATATACGATTTTGTAGGGGTCTATTATAAGAATGAATAGTTCTACCTAATATTATAAAATAGCGAAAAATAGACTGATATGCAGTTATTTATAATTTTGATTGCATTTATTTATTTTCAGTTCTGTGCATTCTTGCGGCATTGATAGTATATCCAGTTTGTTTTGCAGCTGAACTCAATTTAGGTAAGATAAGTATATAAGAGGTGCATACAAGTACAATGCTTGCTAATTTATTTTTATTTTTATTTACAACAATTATACATACTTAGTATGGAAAGATGTGTACTAAAACATATTAGTCTTAAAGACTCGACAAATGTCAAAATATATGGTACATAAATAGTTGTCATCTAGGTTATATAATACCAACAACCACGACATTTTGCATAGCTGCATTAATAACAAATATTAGAACTTTAGACTCGATAAATTTCGAAAGATATGGTAAACAGTTATAAACTATAGGAGAAAAGAGTACAACAAATCATGGAACATTAAAAACCTTTATTTCCTTGTATTAATACCCTAACCTTATTTATGCCGTACATAAAATAAACTCCTATTAATAATCAATTTTACGTCATATCTTACATTTAAAAGCGAAAGAATAAGTACAGCTCCAACTCAAACTCATTTCAGGTCAAATATCTCCAGTTTCACAAGCCTGAAGTAAAAATAATATCTAGTGAGATTAAAAACACTTGAAATTACGAATGTTTTTTTTATATTATAATTCATGGCATACAACTAGAAACATAAATATTATGATAAGCAGACAAAATACAATATGGGTTATGAAATGACGTGCCATCATAGTGAAACCATTGTGAAACTTACAAAGATGGTGACGACAGCTTAAGTTGTTTTTATTTTGAATGTACAGGAATCCATTAAAGTGTTGTCCTAATCTTGGCCAGATAAGTCATCAATTTATTATAAATGATGATTTCAGAATAAACGAATATAACTTTCTCTTTCACTGAGAGGTAGGCGTAGGATCAAGCGTGTAAGAATTATATGGGCAAATTATAGAAAACCTACACATTCCTTTTTGGTGGTCATTGATGTTAAAACTTAAAAGAAACACATTGTGAGAAAATATGATTATAGGAACTTTTAGTCCGGAATTTGAAGGAAATTGGTATCCATGTGAATTATAATGATTATCTGTTATTGGCCAAAACTGAAAATTCCATGAAATATAAATGTTGAAAATGCATTAATATTATTAAAAAGTGAATGCATACATCAAAACAATTGATACATGCCAATTGTACACAGTGAGTGTTCAAAAGATGATACGTTCCTGGGTAACTCGTGTCTTCATCTCTGCAACCAGAATACAAACGAATACAAAACGATAAATGCATCTCATGTAAATATTTTCCATCCCTGAAGTGAGACCTTGGCAATATATAGGCCAAGTGTTTTTGATCGCGCTCTACCATTCTAAGTTTTAGACTTTTTGTGCAAACTATATTTATATTGTTTATTATATTTATGTTAAAATTATTAACCACCCAAATCTAATGAATTAACGTGTGCGTTTTAGTTGTGTATCACTAAACCGGTATTTTGAAGATAAATTCAGGTCAGTCACAGTAAATTCAGACTGATATGTGAACATGTTGTAGGATTTTTTTTTCTACCACTTGATGTGTAACTTCTCACACATCAAGGATATCGATGTCTGTTTTTAGGAAAAACTTCCATGAGCGACTCATCTCAATAAGAAGCTATTTGGAGTTCCAAGCCCACTCCCTAACATTTTATGAAATTTCCCGATTGGATTGTGGAAAAAAAAGGGAAACGCGCTCTCTGGACTACTCCTGAAATCGTTCAGGGTCACTTTAACTGGCGCAATTCATTTCAGTAAATATTCTGTATAAAATATTATAGAGAATTCATTTAAACAGTTAAAGTACATATGGTAGTCGTTATGACAAAGACTGGTTTTCATAATAATTTATGTTGGAGAGTTCTTTCGTATACAATGAATCCTTAACTTGAACCTTTTTAGAAAGCTTGACAGGAAGAGTCAATCTTTTATTAGAGTATATAATTTGCTTACGACATCTTCGAGCATAAAGGGCTCTTAATATTATTCATATATGAGGAAAAAAACATTTTTTTATATACATATTTGAAAGTTTGCTTTCCGCCAAGAGTTCAAACAATCAAACGAATATGTAGTTCAAAAATTATTTTTTTATATATGTGTTTCTTATCTGGTTTGGATTTTAGCGTTGCATTAATAAAAACCAAAAAAATTCTACAAGTATTAATGTATTACGTTTGGATTCTTTGTAGACCTTCTGATGTTTTTATGAAAACTTTATTTTGCTGACAACACCTGAATTATACCTTTAAATGAAGATACCACATGTAAGTCGGAGGTAGAACTCGTTTTTATTTCAAAACAACATACACCATTTCCATTATAAGTATTTGCTGCTTACAACAATTTCACAATTACACAACCCTAACGACTCTGCAAGCTCATTTTGTTTCATAATTTTGGTATGTTTTTATGATCAGAGAGCAACCTCTCATTCAACCTTATTGTGCCTATATCACAACTTTTTTTGTGCAGACGTATTTTCATTCTCATCTATTTCGTTTCTCAATGAGCGAGCACTGGCTTTTTATATTTGTGTTTAATTGTGATGAACTGTCATAGCCAACCGAGTAATAATCAAAGTACATATTAGATCAAAAGCTAGTTTGCACTCAAACTGTCAGAACAAATTGCTGTAAGTGAATCGCGTAAATGGCCGTGTTCCGGATTTACAACTAAAAAATAAGGTGAGGTGATGTGGTACCCAAAGTCTTACTGAATGGTATGGTAAATGTAATGTTAAACTATGCGAACCCTTACTTTGCAATTTAATTTTTCCATATTTATGGATTTTTATTTACTTTTATTTATTCAGAATAATTATTCTTTATAAAAAAGTAAGAAATAGCCGATAACTCATATCTGAGTTTCAACAAGGAACAAATTGTATTGACGTTTTACAGTGAAGTTGAGACATATAAACCAACAACCATTTCTCAGTCATCCCATATTCTGTGTAAATCACTTTTTGTTTTAAATGTACAGGTTTAATTATTTGTTAACAGCTAGTCCATGACAGCGAATCTTTGCACCTGATTGCACCTTGGTAAAGCTAGTTGAAGTCACGGTGAAAATATTTTTTGGTATTTTAATGTTTATTGTTGTCATATAATAAATTATCTAAATGCGTAGTTTGTAATTTGCTTTTGATTTTATAATAAAGTTATGGTGGCCAATGTTCAGTTTGTTTCCAAAAACGGTGCAACGCATTTGCCTTTTTTTTACTCATTCTATTTGTCCTGAATTTTGCCAAAAGTCTAATACTAAAAACAAAATTTAGGAATAGATCAATCGTTTATATTGATGTCCTTACTCACTTCCTATATAAAAAAAAATGATATTGTTGTGTCAATGTGTTTCTATAATGACAATATCGCATAAATAAAACATTTTTTGATACATAGTATGTTTGTATATAGAGAAATAATTTAGCTAGATATACCTTAAAGTATATGAATTTACTTAGCCATGTCTGTACGTCATCAGATTTTTTCTGTACGTTATTTTGAGCTAACATTTTAAAATTTAGTACACGTACTCTTTGTTGTTCTTAACAGAACAAGTGTCAACATGTTTGATATACGCCCACTGTCACACCACCTTTTCAGAAAAACGTAGTTTTTGGCCAAATCGTAGAAAATTTTTAAAAAGGGTCAAAACCTATATTTCGTCTATATAGTTTATTGAAACGTCGACTTTTTAAGGGCGTTTTCAGTAAAAAAAAGAGATGTTTTCCGTAAAATTTTAAAGAAAGTTAAAAAAAAATTCAATGCAAAAACGTCGGTAATATTAAATCAAACATTTCGTCTATAAATGATTTTCACCCATGTCCACTTCCTGGGGCATTTTCCTAAAAATAAAAAAAACAATTCGCAACCTATGCTATTGGTTGCAAATGTTTTTTTTTTTTTATAGAAAAACGTTGTTATTTGTCAAAACATAAAAGATTTAGATAAACTGTATGAAGAAGATTTGGCGAGGATGCAATTTTCTTTATTTAATCCCCTTTCAGTTTTTAGTCACTTCCACTTTTTGGGGATATTATATTAAGAATGGGGAGGGATAGGTTTTTATTCGTTATTCTTTTAGGTACTAATTTAGTGGCATATGGTATGTCTATATAAATGTACATAATAATTTGATTATATATTCTTTTACGAATATTTTTGGGCTACTGCTTTAAAAATGTATTAGAAGTTTGCACATTAATCAATTATGATTTATATATGTGGTGATTATAAGATGACATACAAATATTTAAGTTAAAATATATACCTATCTGCAAAATAGGTATTAAAAATAATAATTCTCTGACTTACATACTTAAGTTGCGCTACAATCCGGAATGAACCTGTCCTCAACCAACATGCCTCTCCAATTAGCCCGGCCCTTAGCAAACTGCCTTAGGTTGCGCACTCCAAGTTGGTTGAGGTCGGTTTCTAGTTGTGCGCACCACTTAAGGCGAGTTCTTCCTCTACCTCCTCCGTCGTCTGGCTGGGAATCGAAGACTGCGAGCCGGAGTACTGGTGTCCGTGGCTATAGCATTACTTTGACTCCTAATAATGATGTCAATATCGTCGTCGCCATATGCCAGTAGTTGAACAGATTTTTGGAAGATTGTTCTCCTGATGTTGGCTCGGGAGTTTTGCACAATCTTCTCAAAAATCAAATTAAAGAAGTCACATGACAGCGCATCTTCTTGCCTAAATCCTTTTTTGATATCGAACGTGTCGGTAAGGTCGTTTCCGACCCTGATCTAGCAGCGATAATTTTCCATCGTCATCCTATACAGACGGAAAAGTAAGATAGAACTCGTTTTTAGCGGTATACCAAAACTAGACATCGCTCTGTATAGCTCATCTCTATAAATTCTGTCGTATGCGGCTTTGAAATCGATGAATAGGTGGTGGGTATCGATTTGGACTTCTTGGGTTTATTCCAGGTTTTTTGCCGAAGTGTGAAGATTTGATCAGTTGTGCACTTTCCAAGCCTAAAACCACACAGTGGAATGTTGTTCGTCATCACCGTATAACAGTCTGCAGAAGTGGTTCTTCCATATCCTCAGCATCGACTGTGTCTCAACTACGATATTTCCTTAATCATATCGATAGGATTCTGTTCGAGACTTCTATCCTTTTCTTTCTGATCAGCCGGTGTTCTTCTCTTCTTCTTTGCCTATAGTGATCAATGGCCGGCGTTTTACCTTGGCTACATAAAGGTAGTGGTCCCAGTCGACCGCTCGGAATGTACAGACATCCAAAATACTGGATGCGTGTCTCCTGCCTATCGCAATGTGATAATCCTCATGAAGAAGTTTTTCAGTGCAGGATTAAATTTGGCTATATAGAGTTGATTCAATATCGTCACACTGTCGTCATAAAGTTATCGAAATAAATCAAATCGGCAACAGCTCAGTTGTCAGCTCTTTGAGAAAATGGTTAAATCGCGATCTTACAATCCTTTTTTCTCCTTAAAACAATTTATTTATTTATTTCAGCTACGGATATATACATCACAATTGACAAATGTTAAATAATATCAATAAGAACTTATGTTTCTAACAATACTTTTTTTTTAATGTGGTTTGATCCACATTGAAATCGATGAAGTTGTAGTTTTTATTAAGTCCTTTAACATTTTATTAATAGGCTCTCGTTATTACCATAATTTACAAATGTACTTGACGTATAAAAAAGACAGGATTTCTCGTGAATCTAAGTCGAGTATTAATACTCAGAGTACTTAAACAATATTGGGAATGAATTGAACCGGACAACAATTTAAATAGGAACACAACATTATTTACTTCTCTTCTTTTTTGAAGCGCAGACATATTTAGTAGTTTTAAACGATTGGCATATGGTGGAAGAAGATAGGTACCATCCCATGGGAGTTGACGTAGGGCAAATAACAGGAAACGCTTTTGGACACTTTCAATTTTGTTGACGGCAACAGCATACGTAGGACACCAGACGCAACAGCAATATTCCAGAATAGGTCGAACAATTATACTGTAACATTTTTGTAACGTAAGGATCGTTTAATTCTCTTGAGAACCGCATTATAAGACCAAGGCGGCTCCCCTTGCTTTGGATGTTATAGTGTCGATATGATGATTAAATGACAGCTTGAAGTCAATTAATACGCCTAAGTATTTAAAGGTATGAACTCTTTCTAAAATTTCATCCTCAATGAAATAAGTTGCAGTAATTTCAAAAAGTAATAACTTTACATTTTTTTGGTGTTTAGCTGCATACTTATACGCATACTGCGGCTTATCAATTAAACTGAATGTTTCAAATAGGTGAAAATATTATCGATTTGGTATCAAAAAGATATCGAAATGTTGTCAGCTGTTTGACTTCCCTTTTCCACAAACAAATAAAAATGGTTTGCTCACGATCTTACAAGTTAAACTGAATGTTTCAAACAATTTCGAGTCCCGAGATCTGAATCTGAATTATATCGTACACGTAGTTTTTTTTTCTTAAAATTTATTAATATGTTCACATATTATTAAATTGAAAATAATTGTTTGCTTGTCATTTTATCATCTGTCAAAAACATCTGATCATTAATCTTTGGTTAACTCACCAAACTCTGGATTAATATTAATTGAGAATCTACTTTCTCGAGTTGTATCGAGTTTAATCCCGAAACTAATGGTGTTTTTCATTGGTAAACAAATCAATCTGTTTTTATACCCTATCCCATAGGGGTATATTAGTTTTGATACATAGTTTGTAACATAGAGAAATAATTTAGCTACAGATACCTCAAAGTATATGGATCGACTCAGAATCGATTTAGTCATGTCCGTCCGTACGTCACCAGTTTTTGGGCCTTAAATTTTGAGCTAGAATGATGAAATTTGGTGCACGTGCTCATTAATGTTTCCAGCAGAAAATGTGTAAACATTTTTGAAATGCGCCCACTGCCACGCCCCCTTTTTTTAGAAAAACGTAGTTTTTGACCAAACCATAAGGAATTTCGAAAATGTTTCTGAAAAACATATTTAGACAATCTGAATATCTGTATTACGTTCATATAAAGTTTTTTTTTTACGCTCACTTTTTGGGCGCGTTTTTTAATAAAAAACGTTTTTCGGTCAAATTTTAAAATTTTGGAAAAAAAAATTTGTAGCAGAATCATTAGTAATATTAATATGAACATTTCGTTTATAGGCCATTTTAACCCACGTCCACTTTTTGGGGGCGTTTTTATATAAAAACCATTTTTATACACTACCCCATAACATATGCAGGAGAAAAACCTTGTCTTTTGTAGAACCATAAAAGTGTTTTAAAAGCAGTCTGAACAATTTGTTATCGCAATGTCATTTTCTGTATTTAATCCACATCATGTTTTAAGCCATGTTCACTTTTTGGGGATATTAGTTTTACAGATGGGATGGGATAGGATATTCAACGTATTTTTGATCTCGGATCAATTTTGCAGATCTGAATTTTTCCGCAATCTACCCCTTGTTAGCCCCTGCAACCCCCCCTGATTGGTCACACTGCAGGATTTGGTGTGGGTGCGAAGTTGGGTAAATTCAAAATTTCTTCATATCCATTTTGCGCTACACCTCTGCGGTTAAAAAAAGAAGTTGCAAACTACACACAATTTGTATGGAAATTTAACCAAAAAAGTGCAATTTTATTTTAAGCATAACTTGCAAACTAAATGTGGGGAGAGAAGAATCGTTTAATAAAAAAATAAGTGCAAAAAGTGAGTGGCAGCTAAAGTAAATTTATGTCCAATTGATAGATGTCAGTTTGGCAATAATGATTTTAGTTATGATTTGATCAAAAACAAACAACCAGTGTATTGGAAACTTGACAGTTGCAACGACACTAACTTCACGGACACGAAATTTCGCAAATGCAAAGGTAAAAAAATTCAATCTGAAATCGTGTTCCTCTGGCAACAAAAACTATCCAATTTCAGATCAAAAGTTGAAATAATCAATGGAAAACACCATAAGTTGATCTCGCACTCAATAATTATGTCAACCGATATCAATATATATATTTTAATAAATAGTTTGTTAGGACATTAAAAAATCTATATTAAATATGTAAATTTACTTCTTGATTTAAATAACGGAAAAATATATTTTTTTTAACAGGTAACAGACCAATTTGGGAGTTCGGTTGGGCATATGGCGTTGGATGGGGAGCTGCAATTTTCCTATTTGGAGGAGTTGTATTGCTATTATGTGACAAAGAATCCGAAGAAATCTATTATAAGGAAAGGAAAATAGTACATGAAAATCATATGCGTGCCTAGGCCAGGCCGCACGACCTGCCTGATGTCGTTCTGTAGATATATGTCTACAGATAGTATATAGTAGAACTCTATAATTCATGTGTACACGGGGCACATAAGTGATTTATACACGAATACCCGTTTACATCTATACCAGGTTCGTGCGGAACTAAAAATCTTAGATACAATTGTGCATAAAAATTAAGTGTGACGACAGCTCTAGCTGCCGTCGCTGCCTTACGAGCTAAATACATAATAAAATATTAAAAGTTATTTTAAAACTGATTAAAATTTTAGATACACCAACATGCATTAGTGGCGCCCGGAATCGTAATAATAACTACATATGAGATATTTACATATGAGTTTGCCTCGACTAATGTCAAATCCCATCTTATAGTGCTTTCATACTGAGCCGAAAACTGAGTTATCGCAAAAATACCTGAAACCTTCATCGAAAACCTGATTTTTCCCATACATTTGTAGTTTTCACAATCTGGTAGGTTACGCTGAAACCGTCTCGAAATCGCTTCGCAAATGTCATCTCATTGTAGGTTGTTGGAACGAACACACCTTTTCATACATTCTACACGTGTTCCACACGTCCCACTAAACAGCTGATGAACTCGCTGTCAAAACAAATGTATTTTTTCATTTCATTTCAACTGTAACTCTAGCTAGGGGTATTATATAATCGTGATAAATGAACTGTCAAAATTTGTATGGGAAATCTTTTCCAATAATATCGGAATTTTCTCACGGGAATTGGATGCGTAAACTGAGATGGTAAACGTTGTGAACTTTTGAAATGCTATTTCGACATTTAATCAGTCACTTTCACACATCAAACGTATGCGCTAAACTGGAAAAAAATTATCGAGAACGGAAAGAGAACAATAGGAACAAAATTCCTATCAATAAATAAATTACTAAAATGAGATTGAATTCAGTGGGTTACTGCATTATTTAGTGGTGCAGCAGAGGACATGACGAATACAAACGTCAATCAAAACACGAAGGAGAGTAGAGGATGATCGAATTCACCAGCGCTATGACGAGCACCAATTCCCCAAGCAAAGGGAATCTGGCAACCTCAACACCACCAGCAGTCTCTGAGACACTAGCGTTAGGTTAATGAGAGGCTGATTCAACACTAGGCAGCTGCAGCGATCCGAGATAGAGGAAGAAACCAAAATGAGGAACTCTGTATCACTACACAAATCTAACTCAGAGGTTCAAGACCTTCTAAAATTGAGGGACAACGCGCTGAGGCTATTAAGAGGATTCAAATATCGTGGTCAAGACTCCTTTATGGATAGCGACACGAAAGCATTAGATAGAGCTAGTGAGACAATACAATCTTCTGCCGAAGCGTGATGTCAAAAAAGGCGCAAGGATGGAGAGCTCTCCTCGAAAAAGAAGGTAGAAGACATGGAGATAACGGTGCGGCTACATCTATGTGACCAGCACTTAGTACAGGCAAGGTTGCGGCCGAGCTTTGGAACAGACTACACAGTCTCTCCAATCTTAGGTAGGAACACAAAAACTAGATAAGCAATTGACAAAGATAGTTGTCGGGTCGCTATTGTCAGCCTTGGAAATCCAAGGGTGCCAGCACGTAACTTGATACAAACGAAGATTGTTGATCGCACGTAAAATGTACTTAAAATGTCACTGTGAACTATAATTTGAAGTGTCAAATGGGTTTTTTGGATTTTTAAATTCGTAAATCATTTTTCAAGTTCAAATAAAAAATGAAATTCTTTGAATCTGAGAGTTAGGATGAAGAAGAAGCTAATACTAAAATTCGAAGGAGGTGTTTCAACCAGGGCTTAGACTTGAAAGTATTAAATTTATTACTTTCTTAATGGTGTTAGTTTTGTGAGTGTATGCGTAACTTTCAAGTGGTGATGGGTTCTAACTACATGCATGAAATTACCTGGCATTACAATACAAATGTTATACCCGTATGAAAAGTGACATATATAAGATATTCGCAGAATGCACTAGTGTAAAAAAAAAAAAAAACCTACCAAATTCGTACATTTATCGAGTTGTTTAGATTTGGTTGTGGTTTAGATTTGAAAGTATTAAATTCAACTTTCATTGTATTTATATGTGTTAGTGTATCTGTACGCAAGACCTGGGGCAAATCACCGCATCCGTGAACGGATCGTCAATCGTACGAACGATAATTACGTGAAATATCTTTCGAACAACCGCATTGAGATCACGGCATTCGAATGCTCACGGAACGGAATTTTCCATTCGTAATAAATGTCGTACTAGATTGGAAGGATTAAATGTAGTAGTTTAAACGTTAAAAAGTTGTCATTCGGAAATTTTATCAAAACAAATTTATATCAAGACAAAATGGATAGTGCTTTATTTTTTTATCTCAGTACTTCTGAGGAGAGTAAAAGTGATGAGAAAGTGGTGAGGGATAAAAGTAATCCACTTACTTTGTCGAAAGAGTGTAAGAATATTTTAAAACATCCTATAAATGAATACATAAATGTATTACCATCTTTAAGTAGGTTCTCTTAAAGTTATGTTTGAATAACCAACAATTATCAACCGCAGTACCTCCAGTATTGTAAATAGCATCCACACTTTCCCTCTTGGCAAGCGTCAGTCATCATCATCAAAACATTTTTTGTGTGCCGTTCAATTTAGTGCTACTTGTCCTGAAGATTGTTTTTTCCATGTTATTAAAGTTTTTTAATTGTTTTTTTTTTTTCATTTCAAATCACTTTACTTGTAAATAAAAAATCGAATTACGAATGCTTTTGGCTGATCGAATGACTTATCGAAAGAACGCATCCGTTTACGTATTCGTTCACGGATGGTATAATACCACATTACGTTACGAGTTATTCGATAACGTATCACATAATACCAAGTAGTGACGAGTCATCCGTTCACGGATGCGGTGATTTGCCCCCTGATCCTTGCAGGCTGATTGTTAGAAATATTTTGCTTGCAAGTTGGGTTGACAATGTGAGTTTGACATTTGGGTATTTCTCTCTCTTTTACAATTGTTCATTTTGCGATTATATTCGGCCCTATCGAGGTACCCGTCGGAGCGGAAAATTCTCCGTATTTGTACGATTCGGAGGATTTTTGCTTCGAGGTATTCTTCCGAAAAGCTGTTCGTATTATTTCTCGGATATGTTGTAACGCATCCCTGCAAATTGCGTTCAGGTGCATTTTTCGTGATATTTTTGACAGCTATGTGGCATTCTTTTTCCGATTTCCTCCGACACAAATTCTTCGCGGAATTTATTTACGAATTGTAGTGAAGTGAAGCCGTTGCGTCTGTAGTATTTTTTTTCAATGACATCCCTCGAATGGAATTTTAACCTCCGACGAAGTATGCATTGCGGAAAATTGTCCGCTCCGTCGGATACCTCGTAGGGCATCGTCAAATCTTCCCTTATTTCCCGTGCCCTTTTTTCGAAGATGTCTTTGTTTTGATTTGATTTCAAATTTTAACCAATAGCTATCTATTTGTATTTTAAGTACAAATATCTCGGATGTTACCTACTCGGAAGTAATTAGTTTGTATACCCTATCCCATAGGGGTATATTAGTTTTGATACATATACTTCAAAGTATATGGATCGACTCAGAATCACACTACATTAAGCCATGTCTGTCTGTCCGTCTGTACGTCACTGATTTTTAGGCCTTAGGCCATGTCCAATTTTTGAGAGGATATTAGTTTTACAGATGGGGTGGGATAGGGCATTCAACGATCCGCACAGCTGATTGTAGCCTTCTCACATGTTTTCTTTTGTTTTGATGTTATTTAATCTTCAAACGATGTTTTATTTTCAAAGTAGTATTTTCGCCCTCGCAAACGGTTTGTCGTTAACAACAACGAACCTGACGTTTAGCTTTGGTTTGATTCGTCTATCAAGTAGAAATATCGCCGGAGTATGACATGCCAGGTAATTTCATGCGTGCAGTTAGACTTAGAACCCATCACCACTTGAAAGTTACACATACACTCACAAAACTAACACAATTGAAGAAGTAATAAATTTAATACTTGCAAATCTAAACCCCAAGACAGAGGTAAAAGCAACCCACTAGAACTATCTGAAAATGAGTAAGTGTAAGAAAAAAATAGAATAACGTCGACAAATTTTAAAATTGATATTTTTTTCTCAGCTCTGTGCATCAGTTTAGGGTCAGCAAAGAATGTTTCCTGACTCTCATTATTTTTTTTTAAGTGTGGATCCCTTGAGCTAAATCTTGATGATCACTCATAAAAATGGACAAAATTTCAATTTGTTTTTGTTGACGGACGTATTTTGTGTAGGTTCCATTTTTTTCGAATAAAATTCCTGCAGACGGTAACTATTTTCTATCGAATGATTTTTTGTTTCAAACGTCATGGTCAACGTTATGTACTGCCAAATCTGACGGTACAATCGAGTATAGTTTTGAGCGATGGATATAGTGGAATACAGGAGACTTCTGGTCCAATGAGTTCCGATCTGTCATCCGTCTTGATCACACGTCCTGTCTCTATGTTCTCAAAGTCTAGCAGTTTAATCGTCTATTGTCTACCGTCCAACATAACAAATTTAAAATACGTAAACTTAATAATAACCGTCGGCTACCACCCCCCTCAGTAATAAAAAAAAAATCCCCAAATAAAATAATTATAAAACTAATAATACCAAAAGCCCTTCCGCGCGCGAATCTGTTAAAAAATCCATCAGTGAATGTGTAGTGCAGTGGTGCAGTGGAAGAAAGTCGCACAAAAGAAAATAAACAAAAACAAACAACAACAACATCAGGCAACGTGTGGTAATCCCTCCCGCCCCATTCCATCTCGTTAGCTGTTGACTGTGCTTGGCTAATGCAAGTGCCGTATGATTCTATTTTCATGCGTGCACTTGCATTGGCGGAGCATAAGCATCATCAGGCGAATAGCGGGTCGTGAGTGAATATTTAGTTGGGTGACCAAAGCAAATTGTCATACGGGCATAACACCTATGACAAATTGTTATTGGAATCCAAACGTTGCAATTTCACTTCACGGCTTTGCTTAGTTGTGTTTTATATATTTTTGAAAATTGTAATGGATAGGAATTTTAGAGTAGACGTTAGCAATATTCGTGGGTTAAGGTCGAATCTCTTTTCGGCTTACGTCCACATTTCAAAATATAAACCAGCTGTTTTGGCGCTTTGTGAAACACAGGTGGGCGAAAAATCTGATACTTCAGATCTTAGTCTACCTGGATATAACTTAGTACCATTATTCTTCTCTCATCGCGGCCTCGCCATTTATATACGTAGTGATGTAGCCTACCAACTTCAACAGCAATACGGCCAATGTTCCAATCCGGAATTTAATTTTATATGGCTGAAATTCCATGTCCGTAGACAACTAATTCACTACTGTTTCATTTATAGAAGCCCAAACCTGGATAGCAAATCAACCTTTAACGAGTTTGATGCGCTATCTGACTCCATCTCAAGAATTGTATCCCTACACCCTCGCACTGAAATCGTCATTACGGGCGATTTCAATGTACACAATTCTTCGTGGCTTCGACATTCTGGACAGTCAACACCCGAAGGAAGGTATGTCGAGATCTTTGCTGACATAAATGACTTAACTCAGCTTGTAAATGAGCCAACGCGCATTCCGGATATTGATAGTCAAGCCGCCAACACCCTGGACTTGTTCTTAACATCTCACCCTGACAAATACACCATAAATGTATTATCGCCTCTAGGCACGTCAGACCACTGTATCGTATCAGCTAATTTCTCGTACTCCAACCACATAGTTAAAGAACAAATTCCTAAAAGAACTGTATGGCATTACGAGAAAGCCAACTGGGAAGCTCTAAACGGTTTCTTTAAGAATTTTAACTGGTCATTATGCTTCCTCGATAATGACGTGGATGCTACGGCTGATGCGATAACTAACATCATTCTCCTGGGTATGAAAACCTATATCCCTCACCGGATAAAGAGTATCAAACCGAAGGTAAACGGGTGGTATGACTCGAGCTGTAAAGAGGTTGTTAGGGTGAAAGAGTTATGTTTTCGGTCATATAAAGCCAACCCAACTGAGGATAACCGTTTAAAATTCAAACAAGCCAGAAATGACTGCAATGCCCACATTAAGCGTGTCAAATTCTTCCACGACCAAAAGTTGAGGCAAAAAATTCTACTATGTCCCAAAGGTAGTAAAAACTTTTGGTCGTTTGTAAAAAACATTAAGAATTCGACCTCATCTTCCATCCCAACGCTCATTTACAATGACATTCCAGCTGTCACCTCTCTAGACAAAGCCAATCTGCTCGCTGCTCATTTTGCAGCCAATTCAACGCTGCCAGATTGTGCCCAGTCTCCCCCTGTACTAGAGAACGTAGAACATTCTATGGGACCAATCCACTTTCGTACTCGTACAGTCGCAAGAGTATTAATCGATCTTGACATACACAAATCGTCTGGTCCAGATGGTATCTCCCCCGTAATTCTGAAGAGGTGTTCTTCAACGCTGGCAAAACCACTGCGTAAGCTTTTCCATCTTTCCTATTCATCAGGACTCTTTCCGAGTCGATGGAAAACTGCATTTGTACAGCCCGTTCCCAAAAAAGGCGAATCTTCTTCTCTCTCCAACTACCGACCAATTGCACTTACCTCCCTTCTTTCTAAGGTCATGGAAACGCTGATAAACCGTCAGCTTATGAAATATCTTGAATCACGAAAACTCCTCAATGACCGACAATATGGTTTTCGTAGCAACAGGTCCACTGGTGATTTGACGTCATATCTCACCGAAAAGTGGAACCAATCAATCCACCTTGGTGGCGAAAACAAGATCGTTGCACTTGATATTTCAAAGGCATTTGACAGGGTTTGGCATCAAGCCCTTTTGTCGAAAATGCGTGCTTTTGGTATCGATGATACGACAAAATATGTTAAGTTCATTAAATTCCGACCTTGACAGCATAATTAAATGGGGTAAATCTAATAGAGTGGAATTTAATGCTTCCAAAACGCAATGCTGTCTCCTGTCATCCAAGCGAAACCAAACTTTACAGCCACTATCCATGAGTGGCACTTGCATCGTCGAAACCGAAAAACTTTCCATGCTCGGTATGTGTGTTAGTAACGACCTTCGTTGGAACGACCACATATTCGAAATCGCCAAAAATGCAGCAAAATGTCTAGGTTTCCTCAATCGATGTAAGAAATACTTCACCCCTTCTGATCTGGCCTCAATATATAAAGCGTACATACGCCCCAAACTTGAGTTCAACGCCCACATATGGTCAGGTGCAGCCAAAACATCATTGCACCTACTAGATAGGATACAAAAGCGTGCGATAAAACTGATAGGAGAACCAACCATAGCGAACTCCATAGTTTCGCTCGAACATCGTAGGAATGTCTCCTGCCTTACACTCTTTTACTGCTATTACTACAACAAATGCTCTAACGAAATAGCCAGCTGCATTCCGCCCCTTCAACAATTCAACCGTAATACTCGCCGTACCACGAATGCTAATCAGTTCACCCTAAAGCCTATCTTCGGACGTACTATGAAATATAGAGATTCATTCCTTAACCGAACAACACGAATGTGGAATGCTTTACCAAACTCAGTTTTTCCTCTCCATTACAATTTACAGAAATTCAAAACCAACGCACATCGGTATCTCCTCTTCTCTACTCCTCAATTTCCTTAATGCCCGCGCTGTGCTTAAACACCATAAGGGTATTAATAATCCCTTTAGCGCGCGCCAATTATAAAAAAAAAAAAAAAAAATGTCGATGAGGAAAGGCGTCTTTGTTGTTTGTTCGCGTACGCAAAGTCTGTTGATGAGAGCTGAGAGTCGTTGTGCTGCCTCAGGATCTTGATGTCATTGATATTGTGTTTGACAGCTGAATAGCTGAATATTGACGGAACCGGCAGGTTATTTCCAAACGTTCGGTGGAACCAACAATCGTCGGTTGTTTTTCGGCGGCGGATCCGCCATGGCCTGCACGAAGGGAGAAAGACGGTAGGCCCATAAGTCAAGGAGTACTTGTTCGCTAAGCGCCCTTTCGCAGTAAAGCTGGTCATCTCGTATTAAAACTGGCTTGGTTTCCTGTCGCCAAGCGACATGTCGTGTAAAATTAGGCGTAGTCGCTTCTTTTGGCTATCCGCTAAGTAATTTGTCAATTGGTTCCGAATGTAGACATATTCACCCTTATTCCAAAAGTCGACAACTTAAACGTCATTTCTGTCGTTGAGAAATTCGTAAATGCCAAGTAGTAAAAATCGCTTTAAAATGTGAGTTTTGTTTATATTTTCAACTATTTAGTATAGGTATAAGTTATTAAGTTATTTATTTGTCTTCAAGGGTAAAAACAACGAATCCACAACAGATGAAACACCTGGTAGAGTTGATGGAGAAGTAGCCTAACGTCTAGTAGCCTAGACGTTGCTGCAGTATTAAATGGTTTTGGACCACCGATAAGAGAAAAAAAAAGAATGGCAAAAAGTATACATATCATTTGTAAGAGAATTTTTTTTTAGATTTTTATCTTATACTTCTGCTTATTCTCATGAAATCTCGTTTGTTGGTTTCCACTGCACTAATCCACGATAGAAAAATCACAATGTTGTTCAAATTTGCATTTAGTAAATTAGTAATAATCAAAATAAAGTAAAAGCACAGGAAATGCTCATTTGAAATTTCAAATTGCAAAACAAATTCTCTATCTATCATTCATCAGCTGTTGCTGTGGAACCCATGTGGAATGTAAAAAAAAATGAGAGCGGAGGCGTTAAGAGAGAAGAATACCGACACTTAAAAGACACTAAAATGAATCGACTCAAAAAACGCCATTTGTCGTTTAATAAAAACGCCATGTGGAATAAGGGTGATTTTTCTCGATAGGTGCGGCATCGATGATTGGGCGCAGCTCCGTTTTGCGAGTGGCAGGCAATTGTGAGCACACTGTGTCGAATTTCCTGCTGTTTTGGCCAATTCCAGATGCTCGAAAGAAAAAATCGAGAATATGAAACCAGTTGTCGACGTCTGACTGCAAACGGGCGAAGTAGTTCGCTGCTACATTCTTTTGGTCGTCTTTGGCTGCTACATCAGCGGTAGGAATTTTCTGTTCTTCGTATTCCATCACGTCGGGATCACCACTGTAGTCGCAATAACTACCGAAGAAAAGAACAGAGTAAGTTTCTTGGTTACTTATATTTATTCTCGTCCAAAAATCATAAAAAGGTAGTAGAGACTAACGTGTCTCCTTGTCTGGGGACAACAATGTTGTTCATATTTGCATTTAGTAAATTAGTAATAATCAAAATAAAGTAAAAGCACAGGAAATCAGCAGGAAATGCTCATTTGAAATTTCAAATTGCAACACAAATTCTCTATCTACCATTCATCAGCTGTTGCTGTGGAACTCATGTGGAATGAAAAAAAAAGAAAAGCGGAGGCGTTAAGAGAGAGGAATACCGACACTAAAATGAATCGACTCAAAAAACGCCATTTGTCGTTTAATAAAAACGCCATGTGGAATAAGGGTGATTTTTCTCGATCGGTGCGGCATCGATGATTGGACGCAGCTCCGTTTTGCGAGTGGCAGGCAATTGTGAGCACACTGTGTCGAATTTCCTACTGTTTTAGCCAATTCCAGATGCTCGAAAGAAAAAAATCGAGAATATGAAACCAGTTGTCGACTTCTGACTCTGCAAACGGGCGAAGTAGTTCGCTGCTACATTCTTTTGGTCGTCTTTGGCTGCTACATCAGCGGTAGGAATTTTCTGTTCTTCGTATTCCATCACGTCGGGATCACCACTGTAGTCGCAATAACTACCGAAGAAAAGAACAGAGTAAGTTTCTTGGTTACTTATATTTATTCTCGTCCAAAAATCATAAACAGGTAGTAGAGACTAACGTGTCTCCCTGTCTGGGGCGGATTTTTGACTTTCAGGCGGCTTCTATCCCGAAACCAAGAGGACGCTATCTTCTCGCCTCCTAGTTGGTTGACGTTTCGCATTTTTTTTGTCAATTGATGATTGGCTGCCAGCAGGCGACTTCTATCATCTGTCCACTTGTCGTTGTCATCTGTCATCAATGCTGTGGCTTGAGCGCACCTCGCTTAGCTGTTTCCTAACCCATTTTCTTCTCAAGACATCATCCTGGATGTGAAGCGAGTCCCACTGTGCCCAATACGCCTTTAGAGTTGGACTACGATCCGAAATTTCTTGCCAAATCTTGGTTTCTCCATGTGTTGCCTCCAGGTTAGAATCGGTTCAATGTCAGGGTCTTCCATCTGTGCTTCTCTGATCTTTTCAGTCGTCCAATCGTTGATGCTGCATTTCAAAATCGTAGCTCTGTAGCCGCTCAATCCATTTAGCTACTTGTCCCTCTGAATTCTTAAATTGAAGCATGGTCTGTACGAAGAAGGAACTTCTCGCTATAGAGGTATTTACGGAAACGCTTTGTCGCCAGAATTAACAGTCAGGATATGGTAGTGACGGCGCTTAACATAACTGGTGTTGAAGTCTTTGAAAAGCATTGTTACACTCACTTGACCATTTAAATTGCTTTCCTTTCTCCGTGAGCTGGTGTAAGCTCTTAACAATGCCAGCAAAGTCCCTTACAAAACGTCGGTAGTAAGTCGCAAGTCCTTGAAAGCTCCTTAGTTGATGTTTGTCCTGTTGGACCGGCCAATTTTTCATAGCTTCAATCTTTTCGGGATCGGTCCTCAGTTTACTTGTCGAGATAATGTGTCCAAGGAATCGAACTTCGGTCCTGAAGAGTGCACACTTCTTGGGTTAAGCTTCAAATAGGCACTCCGAATTCTTAGGAATACCTCCCGCAAGTTGTTTTGATGTTCTTCGAATTATTTAAACATGAAAATACATCATCCAGGTATACCAGACAGATTTTTCACGTTAATCCTCGCAAACCACACTCCATCAGTCGCTAAAAAGTTGCAGGAGCATTGCACAAACCAAATGGCATCACTTTGAACTGCCACAAGCCATTTCCTGTAGTGAAGACCGTCTTCTCCCTGTCCTTAATCCTTGTTGTAAGCTCGGGGACGGAAAATTGTGGATAATTGGGAATTTGAACTGAAGGGAATTTAGGATGAGGACGGGACCTTAGGATAGGGATGGGAATAGAAAGGAAATGAGTGTTGGGTGTGAAGAGAGTGGCATGCTTGCGTAGCACGGCTCTGCTCGCCGGATGGGGTGGTTCTTTCTCACCACACTCAACGTAACCTACCACAAAAACAAAAATCATGCCGGATCTTACCTAAAGATTTCAAAAGCAGACGGACGTTCACCACACTGTGGGGCTGCTGGTGAAATTGCAGCGTTGCCTTATCCCTCCCAACCTGGAAGTTTGCGGCCAAGTTTAATGGTGGAGGCAATCTCGACGCACGCGACGAACGCGACGCAGACGGTTTCGCATTGAAGTGTCAAAAATGGTGAGGATTTGAGTGGTGGTGGCAATCTCGACGCTCACGACGCGACGCGATGCGATGTCACTTGATTGACAGTTCACCATTAGCCGTCGAAGATTTTGTTTGTTTTTCAATTCTCACAGAAGAAAATATAATTAGTTGTTAGTCACACAACACAATTATTAATTCAGTACTTTTAATTTATTTTGTTTATTTATAACCTATGAAAGTAATCTCAAGATTCTCACAAACATACCATCTGACAGCTTTCAAACTGACATTCCAATGCGTCGATGCGCAAGAAAGTTGAAGTTGAATCAACTTTTCTGTGTAGCTAACGTCCATTGCGTCGCGTCGGCGTTCAGATTGCCCACTTATACATGTTCCCATAAGCTCGATGAGTTTTTGACATTTCAACGCGAAACCGTCTGCGTCGATACCGTCCGTTGCGTCGAGATTGCCTTGGGGGTAAACCTCCCCAACGTCGGTAAAAGTTGTTGCAAAGTTCACACCATGATCACCTGAAATAACTCTAACTCACCTTCCGCACCCCTGAAAATGTTAATTTAGCACTTCATGCTAAATTAATCTTATCAAACCAACAAAATTAAAAACGTGGTTTCGACCATTTGGCGTGATGAACAATGATAAGTTTTTATTTAATTAATTAATTTGTTTTCCTTATTATAGTTAAATAAACAGTGATGGGACGATTACTAAATTTAATTTCTTCAAATTCGCTAGAATGAAACAATTTATATGTATCTTACTTTAATCGTAACGTGTTCCTACCTAAAAAGAGCTCTGTTTAAGGGAATTTGATGAGGTATCTATTGGATACACAGAACCGACGCGCACTTATATTAATAGCAGGGATGACGAAATACAATTTATTACAATACACAAACCAATTGAGAAAACTTATCACGCCAATTAAACTTAACACTAACAACATGAACCAGGAATGTATCCGTAAGACGGAGTACTTTCCAAATTAATTTTCTTAATTTACTTTTTTTCTTTTTTGCTTGTGGCGCTTGCGCTTCAATATAAGTCATTCCCAAGGACAACAAAAATGGTAATATGATTTTATTTCTTACATGTATGTGTAAATTACTTGAATGGAGCTTTTCTTTAATTTCTTTTTGTATCTTGACTTATTTCTTATATTAATTTATTAAATTAAATTTCTGTTTTCTTGAAAGTAACTTCAATATAAGTACTATAAATATATGTAATAAAAAAAACCATGTGGAGTTCGTGCTTTTATGCGTTATGCAATTGAGACGAAAACGCATGTACAACTTCTCACTTAAAATGGTTTCTTCCTGCTCGTTCCAGGTATAACAGCCAGTTTTGGTTGCCGGATGTCTTCGGTTTTCTTAATGCACTTTGTATATTTGATTCGTAATTATAAGTTAAACGCTTGATTTTATATTTAATCTTATAGTCTTTCGCAAAAAAAAAAACTTCGCGTTTTTAAGGAAATTAATCTTTAGACGTGTGTCTATTACCACTGCACAAACTGTTCTCCTCTTCCAATGCCTCGAGTCGCGAAGGTTTCTCCCCGTACCTTTTCGACTACCATCCTAGTACCCGTTTTTTCCTTCACAAAAAGTGAGAGAAGGTCCTACTAATACCAACGTCCATACACAATTTGGATTCGAATTCAAATCTGGTTGGTATCTATGATTACCAATTCAGTTGTTTTTAGTTTTCACGCCTAGATGGCGGTGGAATCATAAACAGCAACACAGAATGTCAAAGTTTTGCCAGCTGGTCGACAAATCAAATTTAATGCACACTAGGTGGTATGTTCATTTTCTAATGCAAATATTTATTTTGCAATATTTTCCAACAAAAATATATTTTCAGGTGACTGTAACATCCTAGATAGAGGGTAACTGACCTTCTTGGAGACATCGTTGAGCCTTCGATAGTTAACGCAGAACCGGGTGCTGCCGTCTTTCTTTTTAACCAGTACTACTGATGACACCCACTGACTATTGGAATTTTCTATCAGTTCCTCCCTCTCCATCGCCGCAACCATTTTTGCAACTTCAGCCTGCTTGGCTAATGGCATATGGCCATATATCCCATCCTCTTCAGCAAACACATCAACAAATTCTTCAATCAGATCTTTCGCACGAATTTGCTGGTCCTGATTCAGCTTGCATGAGTTGAGAATCGATCTCGTTATGTCGTTCTCGTGAAGTTGGTTATTAAGCATTTCCCGACTGTTGGTACCTAGGGAATTCGTAACAGTAGGTCGATTGTTGTCACTGCCAGATGCTTCCCTCAGCTGTCCCCGACTGTTGCAATGTGGACAATTGCTACGCTTTGATGGCTTAAGAATCGTTATTCTGTGAAATATCCATTCACTCACAAGAGCATTCAATGGTGGTCAATTCTCTGAATCGATGAGCTCATTGCGCAATGCTTGATCAGCACCAAACCGCATCTTAATTGCTTTAACGATAGCGTCGTCGTTGCGTTGATTTTCAACGGAGATGCTTTGCAACAGATCCACACTGGACCACGCAAAGCCAGTGTAATCGCAGCTCATAACCAGGAGGCTATAGAAACAAAATAGCTTCGTTTGCAGTATGAAGATTATATTTCCTAAGTGGGATTAATGTTTAAAATACATAAAGAGCAATTGCAATTTCAACTTACACTTTTTCTTACGTCCTCCTCGCTTGAGCACAGTCACAAAAAAAAAAAGACCAATAGCAAAAATGGCGAATATTCGGCATGTGATCAACTTGACAAAACAAAAACTTAACTTGCTCCCGTTCAAGCGCTCAGGCGAGGATGACATTTACAGAGTTCGAAAACTAGTACAGTACGCTACAAATAAATAATACGATAAACAACGAATAATATATTCGTTGCTTCGACATATTTGAACACCAGGTCTATAGGGATTTCCAATACTGAGCCAGGGTATTGGAAAAGAGTTGGTGGCGGAGGAGCCCTGAATGGGTCAACGGCAGCGCTCATATCCCAAAATGGGCTACTGACTATTTTTTCCGGTCCGCTGTCCTAGGGTCAAAACAAGGGCCTGGCCCTCCAGGTTGGGGGTTGTGCTTTGGGTTAACTACCCATCCATGGAAAAAACCATTGTTACGAAGCAACCAATAGCCTCAGAAAGGACTGGTATTATTTTTGACGACCCTGCTAAACGAAAACAGGACAACGACGTTCGTATCTGCACCTGGAATATGAGAACATTAAACAGGAGAGGTGCAGGCGAACAACTAGCGGAAGCCCTAAACTGCTACAAAGCAGACATTACTGCCATCCAGGAAATACGATGGGATGGCCCGGGCAAAAAGAGGATGAAAAACTGACATCTACAATGGACCGTGTTATAGTGAGCAGAAAGAGCGACTATTTGGATGCCAATTTGTTATAGGTGCCAGACTTAGGCAAGAAGTCATATGTTTTCAAGACATTAGCGAACGCATTGTAATAATCCGCATCAAGGCCAAATTCGCCAACATAAGCCTTATATGCGCTGATGCTCCGACGGAGGAAAAAGATGATATAGTTAAGGATTGCTTCTACGAGCTCCTCGACAAAACCTATGAGCGACTACCAAAGTACGTTGTTTCAATCGTGTTGGGAGATTTTAACGCAAAGGTAGGAAGAGAAGACATCTTTAGTAGTACTGTCGGAAAATATAGCCTACACGACAACACGTCTGGTAACGGACTTAACTTCGCTATGGAACGAAATGCCACTATAGCCAGCAAACGGTTTCCTCACCTCGATAGCCATAAGGGGACATGGTGGTCTCCAGATCAACGAACAGTCAACCAAATTGATCACATTGCGATAGGCAAGAGGCACGCATCCAGTATTTTGAATGTCCGAACATTCCGAGGGGCTAACATCGACTCGGACCACTACCTTATTGTAGGCAAAGTAAGGATGCGGATATCCACCACGCCACAACAATCCAGAAATACTGTGAACAAATTAAATGTCGGAAGACTGCAATCGCAAAAGACCGCCAAGACATTCGCACAACGCGTATCCCTTAACCTCTCGATTAACACCATACCACCAGCATCGAATATCGAAGAGCAATGGCAACGATGCCAACAGGCCATTAGATCAGCCGCAACTGATGTGCTAGGTTTCTCGCGCCCACCAGCAATAAACCCCTGATTTGATGAGGAATGCCGACAGATGCTTGCAGCCAAGAACGAGGCCTACAAGGCTAAGCTGCAGGTGAAGACGAGAGCTGCCATTGAGCTCTATAGGCAAAGAAGAAGGGAAGAACATCGGCTTTACAGCAAGAAGAAAAAAGAGCAAGAAAAGCGCGCGATCGAGGATATAGAGAGGTGCCACTCCAGGAACGATGTTCGCAAGTTTTACCAAAGTGTAAAACGTCAAAGCCAAGGATACAAGGCTCGAACAGAATCCTGTCGAGATGAACAAGGAAATATTGTAGTTGAGACACAGTCGATGCTGAGGATATGGAAGAACCACTTCTGCAGACAGTTAAACGGCGATGACGAACAACATTCCGCTGTCAGGCAGAACGAACCATTCAATATTGGCAACGACAGCGAAAACTGCCAACCACCCGACCTTAGTGAAGTGAGGATAACAATTTCTAAACTCAGGCTTAATAAGGCTGCCGGAAATGACGGCCTTCCCGCTGAGCTCTATAAGGCCGGCGGAGATGACTTGGTAAGTAACATCCACCAACTCATAAGCCAAATAAGCCAAACTCAAGAAGTCCAAATCGATACCCACCACCTATTCATCGATTTCAAAGCCGCATATGACAGCATTTATAGAGACGAACTGTACAGTATACCGCCCAAACTCGTCCGTTTGTGTAGGATGACGATAGAGAATTCTCGCTGCTCCATCAGTGTCGGAAACGACCTCACCGACATATTCGATACCAAAAAAGGATTTAGGCAAGGCGATGCGCTGTCATGTGACTTCTTTAATTTGATTCTTGAGAGGATTGTGCAAAACTCCAAAGCCAACACCAGAGGCACAATTTTCCAAAAGTCGGTGCAACTACTAGCATACGCTGACGATATTGACATCATTGGTAGGACTCAACGTGATGTCATAGCCACGTTTGCTAGTATAGAGAAGGAAGCGGCGAAAATGGGTTTAGCAGTAAATGAGGGTAAGACTAAGTATATGCTGTCATTACGAAAGGACTCACAACATCGACGAATTGGACAGAATGTCACCATTGACAGATATAACTTTGAGGTAGTACGGGACTTTGTCTACCTCGGCTCCGCTATTAACTCTGACAACAACATCTCGTTAGAAATCAAACGAAAAATTACTCTTGCCAATCGCTGTTTCTTCGGGCTAAGAAGGCAATTTAGTAGTAAAGCCCTCACTCCAACTACTAAGGAGATCCTATATAAGACCCTGATCATCCCAGTCCTGCTCTACGGCGCTGAAGCATGGACCGTATCAAAAGCGGATGAAGAAATCCTTGGTCGATTCGAGAGAAAAATTCTTCGAAAAATCTTCGGTCGCCCTTGTCTTCACTTGATTTTCGTCGTTGTGCAACAACCTGTGATGCTTAAAGGAGCAACCGTTTTTCCCACAGATTGAAGTTGACGAACAGCTCCGACCATTGTGATTTCTCAAACAACGTCGGCATAGCGAATGTTCTCTAACCGCTAACCATTTTGATGTTCGGTTATGTCGCTGAAATCGACTGCACTCCACTACTGAGTCACACGGTCTGCCGCAAATGCAACATTTGTTTGTCTGAATGTTCAGTTCGTTGTTTTTAACATCTTTCTGGCCGTAATGCGCATTCAGAAATCCTTTTTCCCTCACACCACGGTTTGAAGACTTATGTTCTTGGTCATAGGATGAAGCCGACGGAACGATAACCCCATTTGCGGCTTCAGCGATTGAATAAATCAATGCGCTGAAATGAGCAAGGGTACATTCAGGTACACTTTGTCTGTAAATTGCCCAGTTAAGGCGAATAGAAGGTGGTTATTTGTCCACAAGTTCTCGCATGAAGGTCGGATTATTGAGGTGCGCTACTAAGCCGGAGGCTTCAATCGTTGCGCATAAATTTTGAACAGAAAGCGCGAAATGAGCAATCGATTCGGGCTTCTTAGCCTTCGGAGGTGTCGTCGCGTGTATTTTCTGCAAAAGTGTGTGTATAATTAATTCTGGCCTTCCGTACATCATTTTGAGTGTTGCAATGACTTGGCGGACACAATTGGGTTGTATCAGAAGACATCTAACCGCTTCAGGCGCCTTCCCCTTTAAAGCTCATTGTAACCGGACTAGATTCTCTTCATCTGAAAATGCACACAGCTCTGTGCTCCTATCGAAGGTGGAATTAAACAGAGGCCATTTGCCGGGACTTCAATTGACGAGCTGCTATATTTTCCTTCGTTAAGGTTCGAGTTGAAGATATATTATTTGTCGAACGCCTATTTACTTCGATGGGAACTGAAGTTTGCATGGTGGGTATGCGATTAACTGGTTGGTGTGGATGTCCAGACCGAAGATGCGTTTGATGGTTAGGCAACATAGAGAACGGTGTTTGTGGTGGCTGGAGGTTAGACAAACGTGGAATATGTGGCTGTCTTAGCAGTTGATATTCAGCCGCTCCGTATAATAAACCAACTCCCGCATTTGGTACAGTTAGATGGGACCGTACCGCCATGAATCCCAATTCTTTTGACAAAGGCTGTTGATTGTTGGACCTTTCATCCGGGCCACCGCGAGATGGGTTGTTCTCGAGCCAGTCAGCTACTACGCTCCCAGATAAAGACTCTTCATCCCCTTCTCCACCATTTGGCTAAGGATTCGATATTTCTTTTCTATGTATTCTGTATTTCTTTGCCTTCTAATTTTCGATTCCTGGTGGACTTGGAAAACGACATCTGTTGTTTCTTCGGGGGCATCGTAATGGACTTCTTACCTTGCACAGGTATTGTTTTGTAATTTGTTGGCTCAAATTGGCGACAACACAACCAAAGTTGAATGTTAACCTCCAAAGGTGGTGAAGGTTTTCGGGAAGAAAACCAGAGGAACATGGTTCCTAAGACCGTTATACGTGGTGAAGAACCACATCCTGCACGAGGTGCCACTGCTGTAGACGAAATATAACGGATCTAGAGGGGAAACACTCGAAAAAAAACCGTAATTCCCGGTGTTAAACAACCGTGCCGATGGGATGTATGGCACTACGTTATGTGTCTTCTAACGATGAACTCTAGATACCTGGGGACCTTTAGTTTCAAGTAATTCCCCTTTTCTGTGCATAGGGGGTGAATACAGAATGACATGTCCTTCCCCCTATCTCGTGGGTCCAAAATTGAACAACAAAAAACAACAAAAACAGGGACTGGTGCTAATGAATCGGGCACCTCGAACTTTAAAAAAAGCGATTCTAAAGACACGACCATGACGGAGGAAGAAGAAAACCTTCTACTCCAAGAGCCAACGCCTAGTAAGACAGTTTCGGTTGAGGGAAGCGAAGGAACGGTAGACATTAACCTTGGGAAACTATTTCTTGAGGACGATGACAACCGGTCCGTCGCCAGCTCATCCAAATTCTCCATATCGTCAACGACGTCAATCAGGAAAAAAGTCCTGAATTGTAAAATGACGATAAAAAAGTTGAAAAGAAAACCCTTACTAGAGGACAACGACAAACGGAGGCTTCAGAACGCCCTCAACTTTCTGGAGAGTCGAGCTTTGAACCGCGTGCCTTGTGCTAACGCCCCACCAAAGATTGCTCTACCCGAAGTTGAGAGCGAGGAAGATCTCATACGACCAGCAGTGTCTCTTGTATGCCTTAGCCTATCTGAGCACGGGTCGGTAGGATTGGATCCCAAAAAAGAAGCAGACAAGACTGTTGTGTATGCGTTTGACACCCGACCGTGGAGTTTCAATGATGCAAGGCAGCAGAGAGGCTATTGTGTCAGCAGTCGAATAGTAGACGTCAACACGGCGACATCTGTAACTTCTCTTTTAATTGTAACAATTGCTCATTACTAATTAATAATAAATAGTATTTAAATATAAGCTCGCGCATATTTAAAATTTGCGACGAGGATGGGATTATTTACATGTTTATAGATGCGCGAGTCAAAATCAGTATTCATACTTCAAATAATCAGTATACATACAATTTACAATAACGCTCAGTTGTTAATCGGTAACAAGAGACACGGGTATAACACAAAAAACGGTGCACCGAATATGCATGGTCCGTTAAAATTCTACTGTGAAATTAGAACAGTTGTGAAAAAAAATAGAGTTGTTGGTCTGAGAGCGCATGGAAGACTGTAAAAAATCAGACCAAGTTTACAGTGAAAGTATCGTAAAATTAGAGACAGGCACAGCTCTTACAAAGCCAAAGATATTGAGTGCTACAAATACCACGCGTGTTATCATGGCTGGAGTTGATACCTTGGAACCATTCGATTTGGGTAACCCAAACAAGTGGACATCATATAAGGAGCGTTTCGAACTATTTCTACTGGCCAATGATGTTAGAGAGGAAGAGCGTAAAAAAGCGGCTTTTCTCACGTTGGCTGGCGCGCCACTTTACGATCTACTGACATCATTGGCATCCCCCAAATCGGTAAGTGAATTGAAATTGTTGGAAATCAACGAGATATTAACTGACCATTTGTCTCCACGCCCCTCGGAAATCGCTGCATTTTACCATTTCCATAAACGTGATCAACATCCGGACGAGTCCGTCGGCAACTATATGGCAGCCCTACGCACACTGGCAGTGGATTGTTAGTTTGGTAAAGCGCTGGACCGCATGTTACGTGACAGATTTGTGTGCGGAATGAAGGATGAAGGATTACAGAAAGGGTTCCTGGCAGAAAGTGATCTAACGGTGCAACGCGTTATGAAGCGCGCCATGACAAGCGAGGCTACAGCGATCAGTGCTTTGGCTATAAGGCACCCCATCGAAGTGCAAAACAACGAACTGCAATACAGCGAATCGATTCATGAAGTCAGAGCTAGTCGTTCACAAAATTACCGTAACCACCGCGGCAACCAAGGGTCTTGTTCTGGGTGCGGAGGTCAGCATTTTCGGAAACAGTGTCCACATCTTGAATCGGTTTGCTTTTCATGTGGTGCAAAAGGCCATCTTCAGCGTGTTTGCCGTAAGACAATCGCATCTAAATGTACAACATCTGAATCAAGTGCAACATCTGGACGTCACGCTGCACCACAACGAAGATCATCCCGTGGAATATCTACTATCAACCAAATTCTACCATTGGTCCACCAAAAGAAATCAATATCCGTCGTCATCAACGGTCGTACGTGTACGTTTGAAGTTGATTCTGGATCGCCTGTGACCATCATGAAGGAAACATCCTTCAATCGTATCTGGCCTAAAGGAATACCAGATCTCTCTAAGTGTGGTTTAAATCTAAACGACTATCAACGCAACCCGATTCCAGTAATGGGGGTCACCGACGTGTCAATTCAGTACAATCGTCGTAAAATTGACAATCTCCCACTGATCATCATCTCTGGGGGTGGAACTAATTTGGTTGGATGCAACTGGTTTGACGCGCTGGGGATTCGCAACAGAGGCGTTTATGCCGTTAACAGCAGCCTCAGCATCGAATCAATACTGGACAAGTTTAAGCACTTATTCTCATCCGAACTTGGTCGTTATACGGGACCACCAGTCTCATTGCGCATCGATTCAGCAACACCACCAGTAAGGCTACCACCACGGCGTATACCTTTTGCCATCAAGGATCTGTACGAGGAAGAAATCAATCGACTATGTAATCAAGGCGTCTTAGAGCCAGTAGAATACTCCGAATGGGCTACTCCTACAGTGCCAGTAGTTAAGAAAGATGGGTCTATCCGGATATGTGGTGACTACAAATCAACATTAAATCGAGTAATCAAACCACACTGCCACCAAATCCCAGCTTTGAGCACATTATTGGCGTCCATTGAAGGTGGATCAATTTTTGCATAGATCGATTTGGCACAAGCCTACCAGCAGTTGGTGGTCGATGAGCGTTCAGCGTTGCTGCATACAATATCCACGCACAAGGGTGCATTCAAGGTAACCCGACTTCAATTCGGCATATCTTCAGCTCCGGGTATATTTCAAAGTTGCATCGAAAACATCCTTCAAAACATATCAGGAGTCTTGCCATATTTTGACGACATCGTAGTTATGGGTAAGTCAGAAGAGGACCTAGCAGAAAAACTTAACGAGGTATTGTCACGTTTCGACAAGGCTGGATTGCGATTGCGTAGGGAGGAACCGACAAAAATGAAACTCTCTGACAAGGTCAAGGCGAGTCTTCGTGTCGCAGTAGTCGACCTTTAAAATCCAAAGCGAAGACTCACCGAAGACCAATGGAAACTGTTAGAAGTAAGAATCCTGGATGGCGTCAATGACGCTATCCTGAAGGAAGACGGCACGGATCCACTTTTTGGACAGCTACTATCTTCAAAGGATTCAAGATAATTGAATGTGATAATGATCACACCTTGAGTTGGTTCAAGAATTCCATCGTCAACACAGACGCACCTTGGTCAAATGCTAACCTGCGCGTCGTTGGCAGGGAAGAAATCCTCAACCTCACCAGACCAAAAGGTCGTATACACATACAAGGACCTTATCTACCCGTGGACAGGATAGAACGCAACCTGCAGTTCCTTAACCCAGAACTGGAAAGCAGGGAGTGGAAAGTCCTTGAAACGGGGGAACACACTGAAAGTGGTATGGAAGTCCTCGTACTTCTAAGCCACAAATCACTGCCGCTACTCCGAAAGCAAAGCTTCAAAGTCCGTGTGGGTATAACACGATGTGAGCTTCGGTTGGTAGCGGCAGACTACAAGATGGAAAGCAGAGAGTCAACTGGCCGTCATGAAGATAATGCAGATAAATCTTCATCACAGTAAGGCGGCCAGTGCCAATCTTGCTCTCCATATGACAAAGACCAATGCTGACGTCGCCCTTATCCAGGAACCCTGGACTATTCGGGGGGAAATAAAAGGGCTGAAGTCAAAGGACCTGGTGGTCTATAACACCAATATAACATATACCAGTAAGATTCGCACATGTATTGTTGCTGGAAAACAGATTTACCTACTTCTCTTATCTAGCTACAGCAATACAGACCAAACAGTGGTAAAATGGGAGAGGAAAGGGAAGTGTCCGCTGATACTAGCAGCAGTGTACACGCCGTTTGACTCTCCAGACGGTCCACCGTCCGAGCTGACGAGCTCTCTTACGAAGAAAGTGGAAAGGGAAAGATGGGACCTTAGATGGGTTGCGATGCCAACGCCCATCACACTCAATGGGGCAGTACAGACACCAACGTCAGAGGTGAGTCTCTTTTTGAATTCATTATTGAAAACAATTTGTTGATTGCTAATAAAGGGAACGAACCAACCTTCATAATTAGGAACACTCGTGAGGTCTTAGACGTAACACTCTACAACAACTCACAAAATCTTACTGTGCGAGAATGGACTGTTTCCCAAGAAGCATCATTTTCAGACCACAGGATTATTGAATTCCTAATTGAAGCTAATGTTGAAATAATAAGTATATGCAGGAACCCCAGAATAACAAACTGGGAAATATTCTTCAACGAAGTCGGGAAGAATAAACAAAAACTGCAACAAAATACGTTAGATACCCCAGCGGAAATCGACGCAACCACAAAAACTTTAAATAAGATTCTGAAAAATGCGTACGAACGGACCCCAAAGAGCAAGAAATCTCAACCATGGTGGACGAAAGAGCTCCTCGAAATCAGGAGAAAGACTAGAGCGCTCTTTAACGCAGCCAAAGTAACAAACTTACAAAGTGACTGGGATCTATATAAATCCAGCCAGCGCAAGTTCAAAAGTGCAATTACAAGAGCTAAACGCACTGCCTGGCACACATTCTGCAGTGACATAGAAAACACCACAGAATCAGCCAGACTCAGGAAAATTTTAACTAAAGAATGTACAGTTCCAACGTATCTTAAAGATAGTGATGGCAACTGGACACAATCCTGTACGGACACACTCAACCTCCTACTAAAGACCCATTTTCCGGGATGTACCCAGAGTCGAGACAGTAATCAGGTGACCCTTAACCCTTTAACGACTCTCTTCACAGCTCCAGAAGAAGTCATAACTGAAGGAAAAATAAACTAAGCAATTGATACATTCTCTCATTTCAAATCCCCAGTAAGCGATGGAATATTTCCAATTATGCTCCAAAAGACAAAAACCCTAATCATACCAGTCCTCACACGACTGTTTCAAAGCAGTATAATGTGTGGCTACATTCCAAGGGCTTGGCGAGAAGTAAAGGTCGTCTTCATTCCCAAAGCAGGTAAATCTAGACATACAACTGCAAAAGATTTTAGGCCTATAAGTCTGACGTCCTTCATTCTGAAGACTTTTGAAAAACTAATGAACATATACATTCGTGAAAAACTTAATTACAATGATATCTCCCCAGCCCAACATGCTTATACAAAGGGCAAAGGGGTTGAAACAGCACTGCATTACGTTGTTAGTGCTATAGAAAAGTCTCTAAAAGACAAAGAATACACACTCGCAGCATTCCTAGATATTGAAGGAGCTTTCAACAATGTCAAAACATGCGCAGTGGAAAGGGCGTTGCAGAATTCCAACGTTGACCAGGGGCACTCACTAACGTGATTGTAAGTCTTCTCAAAGAAAGAAATATCAAGGCAAAACTGGGCGACACTGAACTTAAAGTAAACGCCTCAAGGGGCACACCACAAGGAGGAGTCATCTCCCCTCTACTATGGGTTCTTGTCGTTAATGAAATACTAATGAAATTCAAAAACAGGGGGGTTAAAGTAATTGCGTACGCAGACGATGTAGTATTGCTTGCGACAGGCTGTTAGAAAACTCGCTCCGGACATTTAACACGTGGGCAAGGCAATGCGGCCTTGGGGTCAACCCCCAAAAAAACCGAGCTTGTGCTGTTCACAAATAGAAGAACAATATCACACTTCGAACCACCAGCTATAGAGGGAATACCCCTTAAAATAGCTGAAAGTATAATCCTGTGGATGTATACGGCTATCGTGCGACCAATACTCACATACATATGGCAGTATAGTCTGGTGGCAAGCCACAGACAGAGCAACCAACTTGAAGCAAATGACAAAAATACCAAGACTAGCGTGTATAGGGACAACCAGTGCGATGAGAACAACCCCAACCTCTGGATTGGAGGTGATTCTGAATCTGCTGCCCTTAGATCTGTACATGCAGGAATCAGCTGCCAAAAGCTCCTCGAGGATCAGCCAAACGAACAGCTGGATCCCGAGCATCGCTGGGCATGCGCAGGTCCTAAAGAAATACGCAGGGAGCGTAGTAAACTCTGACTATCTATCTCCCTATCTAGACTTCGATCGACCCTTCACCTGCTCGTTTCCGAGCAGAGACGAATGGGACAAGAATGAACCCACAAAAAGGAAATCGATATTCATCTTCACAGATGGATCAAAGATGGACTGTGGAACAGGTGCAGGCATATTCTCAGAGGAATTAGTAATACACAAATCAATCAGGCTTCCTGATCATAGTAGTGTGTTCCAGGCTGAGGTGCTAGCAATCGCTGAAGCGGCACAATTTGTGTCAATAATGGAAATACCACACAGTGATATCACCATATTCATTGACAGCCAAGCGCTTATAAAACCAGTATCTGCTATCGAATTTAAATCAAAGGAAGTTCGCCGCTGTCGCGAAGAGCTCAAGGTTCTCTGCTCACTGCATAATGCTGATCTCTGCTGGGTTCCTGGTCACAGGGACATAGACGGCAACGAGATGGCCGACGAACTGGCAAGAAATGGATCTGCTACAGATCATGACCAGGCACTACAAACGGTCGAACCACCACTCTGTAACCTCAGAGAAAGAGTGGAATACAAAACCCGAATGAAAGCCAATACCAGGTTGAAGTCATTGACAACCTGCGAAATATCTCGGAAGCTCTGGCCAGAATACAACGGAAACCGGACCAAAAAACTTTTGCGGTACGACAGAAGCTCTTTATCTAAACTGGTAGGGGCTCTCACTAGTCACAACATTCTCATAACCCATACAATGAAATTAAATCTCAAGGATGACGATATCTGTAGAGGCTGCGGCGATGAGGAAACACACGAGGATACACCTCATTTCCTCTGTCACTGCCCGAGTCTCTGTCACCTGAGGAACAGAACACTTGGAAGCTACTACTTCCAAGACATCCAAGAGCTTTCCGATATTCCATTACCCTATCTTTACAGGTTCTTATGAACATCAGGGTGGCTGGATAGAGTTAAGTAACCCGTAGTAACGATAAGGAAGGACCAAGGGTATCACAATGGGTCCACATGGACCTAAGTGTGGCGGAATAGAGAATCCTCTACTCCACCAACCCGTAAACCTAACCTAACTAACCTCCACAAACGTATTAAAAAACGCTGTTAAGTGGTTAGGTTACAAAACCTATGTAAACTTTATTAATTCATGTTTACTTCACATAATACTTCATTATATTACTTACAATCTTTGTAGGTAATTTTACAATACGTTTTCAATTAGGTTAAAAGGAAAGTTGTAGTTTTTATTTAACGACGTATTCCTATGTGCGGTTCAAAGAAGATAAAAAAGCCGGCATTTGGATTTGACAGATGTTAGCCCAAAGGGAAGAAGCTATCTATTTCCAGGGATGTATCTCTCACTTTCGCGCGAGGGATGTGTTAACAATAATTGTCCATTAGAGCAATTAATTCTTACTTACTTACTTAAGTGGCGCTACAGTCCGGAATGAACCTGGGCCTCAACCAACATGCCTCTCCAATTAGCCCGGTCCTTAGCTAACTGCCTCCAGTTGCGCACTCCAAGTTGGTTGAGGTCGGTTTCCACTTGTGCGCGCCACTTAAGGCGAGGTCTTCCTCTACTGCGTCCGACGTCTGGCTGGGAATCGAAGACTCTGCGAGCCGGAGTATTGGTGTCCATTCGTTCTACATGTCCTAGCCATCTTAAACGTCCAATGCGGAGTTTTTTGACCAGGGGCATGTCGCTGTACAGCTCGTATAGTTCTTGGTTGAATCTTCTTCTCCATAGCCCGTCAACGCAAACGGGACCGAAGATTTTTCGAAGAATTTTCCTCTCGAATCTACCAAGGATTTCTTCATCCGCTTTTGATACGGTCCATGCTTCAGCGCCGTAGAGCAGGACTGGGATGATCAGGGTCTTATATAGGATCTCCTTAGTAGTTCGAGTGAGGGCTTTACTACTAAATTGCCTTCTTAGCCCGAAGAAACAGCGGTTGGCAAGAGTAATTCTTCGTTTAATTTCTGACGAGATGTTGTTGTCAGAGTTAATAGCGGAGCCGAGGTAGACAAAGTCCCGTACTACCTCAAAGTTATATCTGTCAATGGTGACGTTCTGTCCAATTCGTCGATGTTGTGTGTCCTTTCGTGTTGACAGCATATACTTAGTCTTACCCTCATTTACTGCTAAACCCATTTTCGCCGCTTCCTTCTCTATACTAGCAAACGTAGCTATGACATCACGTTGAGTCCTACCAATGATGTCAATATCGTCAGCGTATGCTAGTAGTTGCACCGACTTTTGGAAAATTGTGCCTCTAGTGTTGGCTTTGGAGTTTTGCACAATTCTCTCAAGAATCAGATTAAAGAAGTCACATGACAGCGCATCGCCTTGCCTAAATCCTTTTTTGGTATCGAATGTGTCGGTGAGGTCGTTTCCGACCCTGATGGAGCAGCGAGAATTCTCCATCGTCATCCTACACAAACGGACGAGTTTGGGCGGTATACCAAAACTAGACATGGCTCTGTATAGTTCGTCTCTATAAATGCTGTCATATGCGGCTTTGAAATCGATGAATAGGTGGTGGGTATCAATTTGGACTTCTTGAGTTTTTTCCAGGATCTGCCGAAGTGTGAAAATTTGATCGGTTGTGGACTTTCCTGGCCTAAAACCACACTGATAAGGGCCAATCAGGTTGTTGGTAAACGGTTTCAGGCGTTCACATATTACGGCAGATAGGATCTTGTAGGCGATGTTGAGGAGACTTATGCCTCTGTAGTTGGCGCAGTTCAGAGGGTCTCCTTTTTTGTGGATCGGGCAAACGATGCTGAGGTTCCATTCTTCAGGCATATTTTCATCCGACCAGATTTGGCTTATGAGTTGGTGGATGTTACTTACCAAGTCATCTCCGCCGGCCTTATAAAGCTCAGCGGGAAGGCCGTCATTTCCGGCAGCCTTATTAAGCTTGAGTTTAGATATTGCTATCCTCACTTCACTCAGGTCGGGTGGTTGGCAGTTTTCGCTGTCGTTGCCAATATTGAATGGTTCGTTCTGCCTGACAGCGGAATGTTGTTCGTCATCGCCGTTTAACAGTCTGCAGAAGTGGTTCTTCCATATCCTCAGCATCGACTGTGTCTCAACTACAATATTTCCTTGTTCATCTCGACAGGATTCTGTTCGAGCCTTGTATCCTTGGCTTTGACGTTTTACACTTTGGTAAAACTTGCGAACATCGTTCCTGGAGTGGCACCTCTCTATATCCTCGATCGCGCGCTTTTCTTGCTCTTTTTTCTTCTTGCTGAAAAGCCGATGTTCTTCCCTTCTTCTTTGCCTATAGAGCTCAATGGCAGCTCTCGTCTTCACCTGCAGCTTAGCCTTGTAGGCCTCGTTCTTGGCTGCGAGCATCTGTCGGCATTCCTCATCAAACCAGGGGTTTCTTGCTGGTGGGCGCGAGAAACCTAGCACATCAGTTGCGGCTGATCTAATGGCCTGTTGGCATCGTTGCCATTGCTCTTCGACATTCGATGCTGGTGGTATGGTGTTAATCGAGAGGTTAAGGGATACGCGTTGTGCGAAGGTCTTGGCGGTCTCTTGCGATTGCAGTCTTCCGACATTAAATTTTTTCACAGTATTTCTGGATTGTTGTGGCGTGGTGGATATCCGCATTCTTACCTTGGCTGCTACAAGGTAGTGATCCGAGTCGATGTTAGCTCCTCGGAATGTTCGGACATCCAAAATACTGGATGCGTGCCTCTTATCTATCGCAATGTGATCAATTTGGTTGACCGTTCGTTGATCTGGAGACCGCCATGTCCCCTTATGGATATCGAGGTGAGGAAACCGTGTGCTGGCTATAGTGGCATTTCGTTCCGTAGCGAAATCAATTAGCCTAAGTCCGTTACCAGACGTGTTGTCGTGTAGGCTATGTTTTCCGACAATACTTCTAAAGATGTCTTCTCTTCCTACCTTTGCGTTAAAATCTCCCAGCACGATTTTAACATCGTACTTCGGTAGTCGCTCATAGGTTTTGTCGAGGAGCTCGTAGAAGCAATCCTTAGCTATATCATCTTTTTCTTCCGTCGGAGCGTGAGCGCATATAAGGCTTATGTTGGCGAATTTGGCCTTGATGCGGATTGTTACTATGCGTTCGCTAATGTCTTGGAAACATAAGACTTCTTGCCTAAGTCTGGCACTTATAACAAATCCGCATCCGAATAGTCGCTGTTTCTGCTCACTATAACACGGTCCGTAGTATATGTCACAGTTTTTCATCCTCTTTTTGCCCGGCCCATCCCATCGTATTTCCTGGATGGCAGTAATGTCTGCTTTGTAGCAGTTTAGGGCTTCCGCTAGTTGTTCGCCTGCACCTCTCCTGTTTAATGTTCTCACATTCCAGGTGCAGATACGAACGTCGTTGTCCTTTTTTCGTTTAGCAGGGTCGTCAACAATAAAATCCGTCCTTTCCGAGGCTATTGGTTGCTTCGTAACAATGTTTTTTTCTGTGGGTGGGTAGTTAGCCCAAAGCACAACCCCCAACCTGGAGGGCCAGTTCCAATTTATTAGATACCCCTAGGACACGGGGCCATCAGTATCCACTACGGGATTGAGCGCTGCCGTTGGCCTTTCGGTTCATCCGCCACCATCTCTGTTCAAGGGGCCTGACTAACCCTTGAAATTCCTAGACAACCTGTTGTCCGAATATGTCAGAGCAGCTCATCTAGGTTCGCCTGGGACAGCAGGCCGGGTATTCATCCGTGCCATTCTCACCAGGGTGTTTATAGTGTTGCTGTTTTTCGTCGTGTTATCAACACTCGCACTTATCGTTTAGCAAGTCAAATCCGGTTGGATGAGACCAGTACCCGATGGTTACCACTTGGAGGTAAAGATAAGCACATTTGATGTGTAGTCAGAGTTGCAACACTGGACATTGCCAAGTTAACGCCAATCAGAGTCTACCCTCGTTCTACAGCACCCAACCAGAGCAATTAATTCGATTAAGTAAAAACGTGCAGGATGTGCAGGAGCAGTGGTGTCACGCAGCCGCTTGATTATTTTCTGTGGGGATATGTGAAGTCTGTGGTACGCCGATGAGCCCGAAACGATTGGAGGACAACATTCGCCGCGTTATTGCCAATATACGGCCACAAAACATCGAAAATTAGACCTCCATATTAGACTACGTCGAACAAAGTAAATTTCATGTCAATTTAAAATATCATCTTTGTTTTATTCCATTTCAAAATGCTATGCCTCTAATAAAAACACCATATATTTATGTGCTGTTATTGCATTCATACTACATATTAAAGTACTGTTGTTTTCATCTTAAGGTCCTCCAATAGATGATCCCATAGAACTCGATGACAACACAACAGATTCCCTGGATATAACTGAAGAGGCTGATTCAAACGAAGCACTTCTATTCCGCAATTCAATCCTCCAGAGTACTATAAACAAACACATGAGAAGGCTACAATCTGCTGTGCTGATCGTTGAATACCCTATCCCATCCTATATGTAAAACTAATATCCCCAAAAAGTGAACATTGCTTAAAACACGATGGGGATTAAATAAATGAACTAACATTGTCACAACAAATTGTTCAGACAGTTTATAAAACATTTTTAGGGTTCTACAAAAGACAAGGTTTCTCTCCTGCAGATGTAATGTTTTTTATATTGAAACGCTCCCAAAAAGTGGGTATATTAATATTAATATTACCAATTATTCTGCATCAACATCTTTTTCAAAAATTTTAAAATTTGAGTTTTTTATTAACAACGCCTACAAAAAGAGAGCGTGGCAAAAAACTTTCTATAAACGAAATATAGCTATTAAGATTGTCTAAATATGTTGTTCAGAAACATTTTCAAAATTCCTTATGGTTTAGCCAATGGCTTAAAAAGGGGGCGTGGCAGTGGGTGGATTTCAAAAATTTGTATACTTGTTTTGTAGGCACGGACGAGGATCCTATATATTTGAGGTATATGTATCTAAATTATTTCTCTATGTTACAAACTATTTATCAAAACTTTTATACCCCAATGGGATAGGGTATAAACAAATAAATGCTAATTAAATGAAATGAAAAATTAAGTTTACTTTATTTTTGTATTTTTCATTAAGTATTCTTCTGATCACGACGTGAACAAAAGCAGTGATCAAGTAAGGAAGGGGTAGGGAACTTTCGTACATCTTCCCCTTTATCACCCGATTTCTTACGTGTCGTTTTGACACATAAATTACCAGGGCTGCATACAAGTGTGTATATGGTTGTGTCATGGTGGGGAATTTAACCGTTAAAATGTAATCTGTCTGTGAAGTTAGTTTCGGTGTAGCCGTCAAGTCTCAAGTCACACGAGTTGATTTTTTTATTTCATTTATATTTCACATTGAACCTCTATCCTTACTTACTTACTTAAGTGGCGCTACAGTCCGGGATGAACCTGGGCCTCAACCAACATGCCTATCCAATTAACCCGGTCCTTAGCTAACTGCCTCCAGTTGCGCACTCCAAGTTGGTTGATGTCGGTTTCTACTTGTGCACGCCACTTAAGGCGAGGTCTTCCTCTACTGCGTCCGACGTCTGGCTGGGAATAAAAGACTCTGCGAGCCGGAGTATTGGTGTCCATTCTTTCTACATGTCCTAGCCATCTTAAACGTCTAATGCGGAGTTTTTTGACTAGGGGTAAGTCGCTGTACAGCTCGTATAGTTCGTGGTTGAATCTCCGTCTCCATAGCCCGTCAACGCAAACGGGACAAAAGATTTTTCGAAGAATTTTTCTCTCGAATCGACCAAGGATTTCTTCATCCTCTTTTGATACGGTCCATGCTTCAGCGCCGTATAGCAGGACTGGGATGATCAGGGTCTTATATAGGATCTCCTTAGTAGTTCGAGTGAGGGCTTTACTACTAAATTGCCTTCTTAGCCCGAAGAAACAGCGATTGGCAAGAGTAATTCTTCGTTTGATTTCTAACGAGATGTTGTTGTCAGAGTTAATAGCGGAGCCGAGGTGGACAAAGTCCCGTACTACCTCAAAGTTATATCTGTCAATGGTGACGTTCTGTCCAATTCGTCGATGTTGTGTGTCCTTTCGTGATGACAGCATATACTTTGTCTTATCCTCATTTACTGCTAAACCCACTTTTGCCGCTTCCTTCTCTATACCAGCAAACGTGGCTATGACATCACGTTGAGTCCTACCAATGATGTCAATATCGTCGGCGTATGCTAGTAGTTGCACCGATTTTTGGAAAATTGTGCCTCTGGTGTTGGCTCGGGAGTTTTGCACAATCCTCTCAAGAATGAAATTGAAGAAGTCACATGACAGCGCATCGCCTTGCCTAAATCCTTTTTTGGTATCGAATGTGTCGGTGAGGTCGTTTCCGACCCTGATGGTGCAGCGAGAATTCTCCATCGTCATCCTACACAAACGGACGAGTTTGGGCGGTATATCAAAACTAGACATGGCTCTGTATAGTTCGTCTGTATAAATGCTGTCGTATGCGGCTTTGAAATCGATAAATAGGTGGTGGGTATCGATTTGGACTTCTTGGGTTTTTTCCAGGATCTACCGAAGTGAGAAAATTTGATCGATTGTGGACTTTCCTGGCCTAAAACCACACTGATAAGGGCCGATCAGGTTGTTGGTAAACGGTTTTAGGCGTTCACATATTACGACAGATAGGATCTTGTAGGCGATGTTGAGTAGACTTATGCCTCTGTACTTGGCGCAGTTCAGAGGGTCTCTTTTTTTGTGGATCGGGCAATCGATGCTGAGATTCCATACTTCAGGCATGCTTTCAACCGACCAGATTTGGCTTATGAGTTGGTGATGTTCTTCCCTTCTTCTTTGCCTATAGAGCTCAATGGCAGCTCTCTTCTTCACCTGCAGCTTAGCCTTGTATGCCTCGTTCTTGGCTGCGAGCATCTGTCGGCATTCCTCATCAAACCAGGGGTTTCTCGCTGGTGGCCTTATGGCTATCGAGGTGAGGAAACCGTTTGCTGGCTATAGTGGCATTTCGTTCCGTAGCGAAGTTAATTAGCCTAAGTCCGTTACCAGACGTGTTGTCGTGTAGGCTATATTTTCCGACAGTACTGCTAAAGATGTCTTCTCTTCCTACCTTTGCGTTAAAATCTCCCAGCACGATTGTAACATCGTACTTTGGTAGTCGCTCATAGGTTTTGTCGAGGAGCTCGTAGAAGCAATCCTTAGTTATATCATCGTTTTTATCCGTCGGAGCATCAGCGCATATAAGGCTTATGTTGGCGAATTTGGCCTTGATGCGGATTATTACAATGCGTCTGGCACCTATAACAAATCCGCATCCAAATAGTCGCTGTTTCTGCTCACTATAACACGGTCCATAGTAGATGTCACAGTTTTTCATCCTCTTTTTGGCCGGCCCATCCCATCGGTTTTCCTGGATGGCAGTAATGTCTGCTTTGTAGCAGTTTAGGGCATCCGCTAGTTGTTCGCCTGCACCTATCCTGTTTAATGTTATCACATTCCAGGTGCAGATACGAACGTCGTTGTCCTTTTTTCGTTTAGCATGGTCGTCAACAATAATATCACTCCTTTCCGATGCTATTGGTTGCTTCGTAACATAATATTTTTTCCGTGGATGGGTAGTTAACCCATAGCACAACCCCCAACCTGGAAGGCCAGGCCCTTGTTTTGACCCTAGGACAACGGGCCGGAAAAAATACCGATGTCAGTAGCCCATTTTGGGATATGAGCGCTGCCGTTGACCCATTGAGGGCTCCTCCGCCACCAACTCTTTTCCAATACCCTGGCTCAGTATTGGAAATCCCTATAGACCTGGTGTTCAAATATGTCGAAGCAGCTCCTATAGGGATTTCACTACCAGTTCGATCAAACTGGGGCTGTAGGCGCCACCGTTTACACCATCTAGGGAATCCGCTGCCGCCTGAAGAGTGAGTGCCTTAATGAGAGCAAACTCCCCCCCCCCTCTCTAGTTTGCTGCCACCAACGACCTTCCACAGGGGTTTAATACCCCATCTCCAGTCGAGGTACTAGGCACCCACCAGTCACCAGCGTGGAGGTGAGAGTAGGAGTTGATAGTGAAAGGGTAGAGTGAAAACACGTGTGTCCTCATATAATCGCATCACTATCCTAAAGCACCAGCCTCTATCCCTATTAATAAACGCTGATTAGTGAATCATTGACTTACTTTTGACAATTGCGCGAGTACTTCTTATTGGGAGAACTGTCAAGTTAGCCAATGATTAGCTAATCAGCGTTTACTAATACGGGTGCTACAGTTTTAATGATTAATAGTTTTCACTATCGAACTAATAATAAATCAAAACGAAAATCACCCTAGTTAAACTGACAGCTATAATTCGCTTCAGTGTTTTAGGCAGATTTACCCTTCATGAACTCGATGGGTAAATCTGCCAAAAAATCCAGATTTGCAAAATTGATCTGAGATAAATAAAATTAATTCTTTTGCCCAATGGAACACAACAGCTGTCAAAATCGATATCAATAGTTCGATTGGGTGCGTTCCGGATTTCTGTTTTACCAAGTTAACCTTGCCGGTGCACTGCTCTCATTGGTCAATCGAACATTTTAGTCATGTGACATTTTAGGGGAAAGGACTGGTGAAATAAGTAGAAAATTTACGCATGGACATCCAGATATAAGGGAAACAGCTGATTTTGCGTCGAACTGTCCTGAAGATGTTTTTGATTTCAGTAGCATTACCTAATATTTTGGGTTTATTTAGGTTATTTCTTACTGTTTTGTTGAAGAATAATTATTCTGAGTATATAAAAGTAAATAAAAATCTATAAATGGTATAGTTTGACATTTACCTTGCCATTCATTAAGATTTTGAGTTCCACTTCGCCTCATCTCATTTTGCAGTTGAAATCTAAAATCCAGAACACGGCCATTTTTACAATTGGAAAACGCCATGAGAAATATTATTAAATTTGCCTTTACACGTAGACTCTTGACTCACGACTCACATGAGTGCAAAAGAGGAAGACAATAAGAAAAGTTGAGAGGAAAATATTTTGCCCTGTGAGTCGTGGGGAACATTTCAGCGACTCTTTTTGACGGATTCTTTTCTCTTCCTTCTTTTTATCATTATATTGCTTTATATAATTTCGTTGCTTGGAAAGTTCGTTTCGTCAGAGATAAGGGAAGTAACCCTTATCTCTGGTTTCGTTACGTGCGTAGTTTTGTTCGGTTGCTGCTGTTTTTTTTTTTCAAGCAGAATGAAAGAGGGATGTCCAATTTGATTCAAGAGAAAAAGTCGTAGTGTAAAACGCGAGACTCACGAAAGAAAATTAACATAGAGAACTGTGAAAAAAGTCTTGACTCAAGAGTCTACGTGTAAAAGTACACTTACCAATGTAAAACGCCTTCATTTTAAATTCATTTTTGGCGTAGGTAATCTCAAAATTGTATTCTTTAACAAAGTGACAACTTATCGCTCTGTATACATACATAGTTCGGTTTCGCTATTGGTTTATGTGTCGTTTTTTAACTGGCCTGGAGTTATTTTTTTAATGCAACGTCCTAATATTGGATAGTTTTTGTTTAAAAAATGCAAATATCTACGGTATATCTCTCAGTATTAACATTTGCTTTTACGAGTATTGTTATTGGAAATGCATTTTTTAAGAAAAAGCAATTTTATCCATCGGTTGTGTACATCACAAAATCGAACACTTCTATGGCAGTAAGTATTCTAATAGGAAACGTAAATGTAAATAACAATTCCAATAGTTTTTGATGTTAATGATTTTCAGTTCAAATAAGAATAACAATTTAATAAGGGTTTTGCAAATGCCGAAAAATCGATAAGAATATCATCAGGTAGTGCCGGCATACAATTTTTTTTACTAGGTATTTTATGTTGGCGTAGTATAAAAATAACTGGTGGAGACAATGACAAATGGAAGTGTATTATCTTAATTAATCTAGATTTAACTTTACGGAAACACCTTTGAACTATTGGCTGTAATACAAAAGTTATTTATGTGTAAATATGATTCCTTTTGGTTTCAATCAACAAAATAATACTGCCCTTTTAAATAATGCATTTAAGGATGCAGTAGGTAAATTGTACTTTGAACTTAATGTATAAAAAATAATATACAATGTTTTAATATCAAGTCAGTGACGAAAAGGACATAATCAAGCCACGACCACCCAACATGCACCTTCCAATATCGTCGCGGATTAAATATGCATATAATAAAGAGGTATAATAAAGTTGAAAGTTACTTTGTTTCTTACCACGTAATAGTATTATACAAAATAGATTGACTTAGCTACAAAGAATGAATAAACATAAGTGCTTTTGCCAAATCTCAGAATTCAAATGCTTGTTATAGAATCAAGCGATCACTGACCAAGATCGGTCTATTTATCTATCCTCCACGGAAGGAAATGGCAAGAAGAGGTTATTGACTAGTAAAAAGAACTAAAATAACTACAGCCCCCACCTGGACTTAAAACTAAATTGATGATTTAAAGGCATAAAGAAGGAGGAAATTTGGTTACACCACGTTTCAAATTGTTATTCTTCAGTATTAAAAAAGGATGTTTTCGGCAAACTTCAAACATCAGTTGAGTATAAACGTAATTAAGCGAGAAATTGAATGGTGTTCAATTTCACGATACTAATTCACGTTTCACATTTTCACATGTTTTTTTTGTTTTCAATTTATTTCGAGAATTTAATCAAACCGTACATTACGATAATGGACAAGTCCGAAAAAGTGGATCCGGCAACACTGTGTCTGTGTACGCAGCTGGATGCTAAACGTCTGATATGTATTAATTCAACGTCGTCGTATATCAAATTTAAAGAAAATCGTAGAAGAATTTTTGGAATTGTAATTATATGCTCAATGGTATTTACGGAGTAACAATAGTTTATAATGGAATTTTAAGTTTTGAAAAATGTAATTGAAAATCAAATCTGCCGCTTAATAGTTCTTGTAATCATAATTTTAAGTAATGCGCGCACAAAGGCAGTATCTACGACACAGTTCTGCACTTACAACTCGTTTATTCTCATAATATTACTAAATATATTTTGTTCAAGATTTTCAGTTATATTTATAATATGAATTAACATTTTTTAATTTAATTTATTTTTATAGCGCTCGGTTTCTGATTGAATTTCTGAAAAGTATCTAAATACACAAATGCTGAGTGATTCAATTTTTGACAAGCATACGATTTAGTCCCAGTACACGATACAAACTAGAGATCTGCAATGAATGTCTTTAAGCCAGTTCCAAGAAACTCGTTTTATTTTAAGTACACTTCATTATTGTACTCACTGCTTGAAAAGTAAAGTAAATGAATCACCTGCCAATTGACAATACTATATGAGTTTGGTACCCATTTGAAACCAAACACTTAGTGCAGTGCACTCATAATGAAAGAGTATTCAAAAATAGGTATTCATAAAAATAGTGTACACTGAGTACAGCTAAATCATTGTTTACTTACTTTTGTTGCAAGTCAGTTTTATTAAATGACAGATTTGTAAAAAATGGCCGTAAAGAAAATCAACATATAAGACATGGTGAGTAACACCATTAATTTATAATAAAACAATCAATTTAAATTATTTTGTTTAATCAATTTCATACAAAAGTTCTTCTATGTCGTTACAACTATAAACTTTTTTATATTGGAATGTATGAACATAATTTGGTTAATTAAAATTGGGTCGGTAGCAAATAGACAACGTTTTTCGGAAATAATCATTATTGAAGGCATAAAAATATGCCTTCAGTGGCAGCACTTCTTGCCGGCGTAGCTATGATTTTGCAGCTGACTTTAAAAAGCAGTGAAAATTCAAGATTTGAGCATCTGGTTCAGGTATTTCTTTGCATAAAATTGCATACAATTTTTGCATTCATCCCTAATAATTTCTTTTTCTGCTTCATCAAACTGGAAAAAATTAAATTATATGTGGGAGGGAACAGGAACAGAGCATTTTATGATTTATCAATTTCTAATCACTTCCAGATCTTCAGAATTAATGGGATATCTTTTTTATTTAATCGAATGATATGAACGATTGTTAAATGAAGAGTCGGATAGTTTTTACCTTCTAATACCTTTAAAGTATCCTCAAAAAACTTCGATTCAATGGTGACGTTCTGTCCTTTCGTGTTGACTACATATACTTAGTCTTATCCGCATTTACTGCAAAACCCATTTTTGGCGCTTCATTCACTATACTAGCAAACGTGGCTATGACATCACGTTGAGTTCTACCAATGATGTCAATATCGTCGGCGTATGCTAGTAGTTGCACTGATTTTTGGAAAATTGTGCGTCTGGTGTTGGCGCGTGAGTTTTGCACAATTTTCTTAAGAATAAAATTGAAGAAGTCACATGACAGCGCATCGCCTTGCCTAAATCCTTTTTTGGTATCGAATGTGTCGGTGAGGTCGTTTCCGACTTTGATGGTGCAGCGATAATTCTCCATCGTCACCCTACAAACACGGACGAGTTTTGGCGGTATACCAAATCTAGTCATGGCTCTGTATAGGTCGTCTCTATAAATGCTGTCGTAATCGATAAATAGGTGGTGGGTATCGATTTGGACTTCTTGGGTTTTTTCCAGGATATGCCGAAGTGTGAAAATTTGATCGATCGAAAATTTGATAAAGGCCGATCAGGTTGTTGGCAAACGGTTTCAGGCGTTCACATATTACGGCAGATAGGATCTTGTAGGCGATGTTGAGGAGACTTATGCCTCTGTAATTGGCGCAGTTCAAAGGGTCTCCTTTTTTGTGGATCGGGTAAACGATGCTGAGGTTCCAATTCTTAGGCATACTTTCATCCGACCAGATTTTGCTTATTAGTTGGTGGATGTATCTTACCAAGTCATCTCCGCCAGCTTTATAAAGCTCAGCGGGAAGGCTGTCATTTCCGGCGGCCTTATTAAGCATGATTTTAGATATTGCTATCCCCACTTCACTTAGGTCGGGTGGATGGCAGTTTTCGCGTCCTTAACAATATTGAAGGTTTCGTTCTGCCTGACAGCGGAATGTTGTCCGTCATCGCCGTTTAACAGTCTACCAAAGTGGTTCTTCCATATCCTCAGCATCGACTTTGTCTCAACTACGATATTTGCTTGTTCATCTCGACAGGATTCTTTCGAGCCTTGTATCCTTGGTTTGACGTTTTACACTTTGGTAAAACTTGCGAACATCGTTACTGGAGTGGTCCTCTCCTCTCTATATTCGTTGGCAAATAGGCATTCGATTATTTTTTTCATAGGTTTCATAGTACCATTTGCAAGTAAAATCGCAAGTAATTTTCGAATAGAACTAAAAGTAGAATCGAATTACATTGTTAGGCCTACGAATTGGTATTGAAGTAATCCTGTTCTATTGATTCTTTAAGTTTAACCATTCAGTTAAACATGTGTTATTCATTCTCTGGTTTACTTACTCACATAATTAGAATACCCTTACTAGGTTTGACAAAAAACCATACCAAAACTTCAATTTTTAACTTGCATATAATGATCATTTTATCTTAATTTAGCCAGTAACCTTAGCTGTTACTCTAAGCTTATCACCAACATGTTATAACTTTATATTAGTCTTCAGTTACTATTATTAGCTTTCAGTTATTTAAGTAATACAAAATCGGGTTTCTTGCTGACACATTTTCATGTGGACCATATGCGATGCAATAAATTAATAATAATTAAATAACAGTGTAAATAACAGTGCTATGTTTGCATATCAAAGTTAATATGTGCAAATAATATTACATTTCGCTAAAGAAATTCGTATGGAAACATATCACCGTATCAACGGATAATTGGAATATATTTTCCTATTTTTGGTTTATTTATTCGACGCAAACTATGTATAACTATTATGGGTGGGGAAATATGCCACCCTCAATAAAGGCTGCATAAATAATTATGCCCTTAAATATTAGATATTTAAGTAAAAGTATTTTTCGCTAGATAAACATTTATATATGCTTAACATAAATTACCACCATACCATTTAAAATATTTTAAAATATAATTTTTGTTTACAGGTGATATACATACAATTCTTTGTCGTGGTTTTTATCTTTGGAAAGTTGCTAAGAAAGGTATATATCAAGCAGTTGAAGTTATTAATACATAGAATATTTTCTTAACATGTTGTTTAACAATTTTAGATATTTTTGGGAACATTGCGTTCAACAGAATTTGAACATTTGCTGGAAAGATTTTGGTATGCACTAACAGAAACTTGTTTGGCTTTTACCGTGTTTAGAGATGACTTTAATCCACGATTTGTGGCTCTTTTTACGGTTTTGCTTTTCTTAAAATCATTCCATTGGCTTGCTGAAGAACGAGTCGATTTTGTAAGTATCTTATTTTAAGCATATATATATATATATATATATATATATATATATATATATATATATATATATATATATATATATATATATATATATATATATATATATATTTATTTGATAATGTAGTTACATGTGGAAGTGAATAATCATTAGTTTCCTAACTTTTAATGTTATTGTTAATGTATCTATCTTTAAGGTAATGTGAACATGCCATCATTTTTTTAAACGTCGTCAAATATCATTCTTTTTAGACATTTATGTTTTCGATAGATAAATATTTTTGACAACAATCAATGGAGCAATAAAATTTTTCGAGCTTGATTTTATTAATTTTACATCTTCCATAGAAAGCATATCATACTTTTTTTTAACAAATGGCAGCTAATTTACATGACTTGACATATACATATTAGTACTTTTATGTTTTGAACAGTTTGTTAAGATGGTCTGGGCTCTATTTCATAGAAATACAAAGTCACATAATCTACAGACACTCAAACCTTGTTTCTCTGCGAAGTTATTATTTTTACCACAAAGAAGTGGACCTCCTGTTCAACGCCGAATCCGAAAGGCAAAGCTTTTCATGACGGTGTTACTCGTGTTTGTTTGTCAGACTTTTACAATAGTTGGAGGTGGGAAAAACTTGGTGTTGTCACATTCGGGTTCGAAACAAGGACACATCTAGCGTACTAACCACTAGGCTTCTGCCCCCACCGTTAATAGAAGGGCTGAAACTAAAAAATGGCCTAGTATTGTGGCTATAAAAATTACAAATACAAAGTTTGAAGAAAATCGTTTCAGCCGTAAATATCGGATGTGGACAAGAATTGCGGGAACCAGCTTTTTTATTCTGCTATCATCGTGATTATCCCATCGTATAATCCTACAATCATATGATGAATCATGAATGAATCATAAATGAATTAGGTGCGGTATTTCTTTCTTCCCTACTAACAAACAAAACTGACAGATGATGGGGTCGGCGTCTACTTTAAAAGATGATGAAGAGATGGAAAGCTGATAACAGAGTTACTGTCAAGCTGTATAGGCAAATCAAAAATGTAGAATACAGCAAAAAGGAAAAAAAACAACGAAAAAGTAAGGAAGAAGATATTGAATTTCTCCAAGATTATTACTTGCATTAACAGTGGTATTCCAAATGACAGCATCAAAATATAGGAATAACTGTGCGAAATTTGAAGGTACTTCCTTTTGACACATAAAATAATTGACGTTGTCCTCAAATTGAGAGCAGTACTGCATTGTTTTTAACTCCAGCCTCAGCTCACACTTGTGCCGCAAAATTTTCTTCCTTCCTTCCTCACTTATGATTGGAAAAGCGTTACATTGTATGTAAAATATATACCTTAATGTGTTAGATTTTAGAAACTCACACACGAGTTGAATGAAAGCAGTAAATAAAAATTTAATTATAAAGTCAAAACTTCCATTCACACGTCAATTTTGACATTTTGTGGTGCCTTACCCTTAACTATACGAAGAAGATATTCTGGTGTTCTAAAATTGTTTTCGATAATATTAATGCATCTTCTATAACAACTTTCAATTAAGTAGATTGTAATGTAAGCCTCTTCGCCAAGAGTTGTATTGCAGTGCGTGCCCAACGCTGGAATAAACTTACAGGTATCAATGTGTCGTTGTAAAAAGGTTAACTCTTGAAGCAGTCGTTGTACATGCTGAGCATTCTGAAAAATGAAGAAAATGAAGGAAGACTAGTCTAATGCGCATTACAAGCTGCTGGAGTCGCTGTTGATATCACATTGGAAAAACTACATCTTCTCTTCTTAAAACGTACGACTTAGGTTAATTGAATATAAGTTATATAAGTTAAGTCAGTGTGTGTGAGTTTGTTTACAAAAATAATGGTGAAATATAAAATTAGAATTAGAACTAATATTATTAGATTTAATTAAATGTTTCTACATTTCCATGAACTAATTTCAATATTTAATAATATTTAATATATGTATTTCACTTTTATTTTGTAGATGGAACGTAGCCCAGTCTTGGGATGCTTGTTTCACGTAAGAGTTTTAAGTCTCTTGGTAGTCTTAGGTTGCATGGATTATTATCTACTCATGCATGCTTATAATTCAACAATTGTTCGTGGTCCGACAGTACAACTTGTGTTTGGATTTGAATATGGAATTTTACTGACGGTGATTGCGAGCATAGGAATCAAGTACTTACTTCACGCAGCCGAAATGCAGACAGAAAATCCATGGGAAAACAAGGCCGTATTTCTTTTGTACACTGAGTTGATAATTGGGTTGATTAAAGTTATCCTTTATGTGCTGTTTGTGATCATAATGGCGAAAATATACGCATTACCGATGTTTGTATTTCGGCCAATGTTTTTCACAATGAGGTAAGCATTTTTTAAAAAATTATTAACCCACTGTTTTTTCTTATGTTCGAACAACTTCGCAGAAACTTAAATTGTTTAATATTCACTAAACTTTTTTTTATTTTTTATTTCTTTGAATTATTTTTTATAAATTTGTTCTGTGATTTAATCACAATTTTGATTTAAATATTTGAATCGCTGAAAATAGAGTGTCGCTCTAAGCTGTGCTTATGATGAACTACGCTGAAACCTATAAAATGAACTTCCTTTTATAAGAGAATGAAGATGGAGTTTATTGCTCTAGAGTCCAATGTCTTAACGCTTGGCTATGACATTTCTGAGCAGTCCTTTTATACAAATTGAAGAATGGCATTTAATATATAAAGTGATATAAGGTGTACTAGGTGAATGTAGTGAATTAAAACGACTGTCTAGATGCTGAGAGACTGCACTGATGTCAAAAAATTCAAGATGTTATAGTTGTGCAAACTGCTTGGTGAAGAAAACCATAAACGACCTGCACACTATTGTTATTTTTCGCTTTCGATAATTTCCTATCGTAACGGTATATTCGTTTTAATACATACGCCCCTCTTACACAATCCGTTTCCGAAAAAATGCATTCGTCATTATAGAACTGTTCACTTGTCGGTAGTGTAACCTCTATTCACTTTACAAACGAAAATGCACGGAAATAATCTCCCATACATATTTTATCCGCAGCAAAACCATTGCGGATTACATTTTTCATACTCAAATTACTACCATACGGTGTGCAATATGTGTGCACAGTTTTTTTAAAAATATATTCATATTCTATTTTATTTTTTTTCTAAGTTGCTTTTTGCTTTTTTTTATTTTAATAAAATGTTATTGAAAATATCAAAAATACCATTGGGGTGGGTAGGTACAGTACTATCTCTTTCGTTCTTATTGAAAAAAGGTTGAGAGGTAGACTATGTAGGTGTAGTAAATCCTGGTCGGTAGTACAGATTTCCTACGGATTCTATAATACAATGAACAAGTGAACGCGGAATGAGCAAGCGAAGCGGAATTTAATTCCGACGGATTTTATAATAGGGGTGATAGTTAGTAACATAGAGAAATAATTACGATGTACATAAATATCTTAGAGTATATGGGTATACTCAGAACTGCTGGCTTATGCCCGTTTTTACAGTGCGAGCTTAAGTGTCGATCCATGGAGGTTTAAATTTAAACTCCACTCAAGTAGTGGTTTAATTTAAACCTCCAAATGTGTCTGAAGTGCCGATCCAGAGAGTACATAGTTGCCATTACTGCCCTAAAATAATATTAACCCAAAAATCCATTCGTGAAAACCTACATAAGCAACCAAATATTTTGTCTGGCAATGTTGTTTAAGGCGAATATCAATTTATTTTCCTGTTTAATTGCAAATAAATGGAAGTTCATAGTTGCTTATTTTTCGTGAAAGTGATTAAATAAAGTTACATGGAACCAAAGATTATGAATTGTATACAGATGACGCACTCCATATAAGAAAAATTGTTCTATGGCGGGCCGTGCTGGCACAGCCTGCCATATGTTTTTGTTCGCCCGTACATGAAGCTACTGAGCAAAAGTTTCTGTTTTTTGTTCTCAATGCGTCATCTTTATAGAATTCATAATCTTTGATGGAACTGGCAGACTCGGATGAGGTAAATATGAATGACCAGAAAACTACCACAGCATTGTAGTGCGTATTTCAAGAGAAATAGTTGTTCGCACTCGAACAAATCATTTCAACATCTGGAACGATGTCAACTTCTATAGAAGATTCCAAATGTGCAAACGTTCAACCCTTCGTGTATTGTAAGAAATTCGCCATAATATTGCTAAATATTAGAAAGCCTTTTAAATTTATTGATTCTTCAAATGCATCCTTACCTTTTTTTTAGAAGTAGTGATTCATCTCCAGAATGTATAGTACTGCTGGCATTGATATTCTATGCAACTGGAGGGATGTTGATATCGACTGGAGACTTTAGTGGTATTTCTCTTAAATTAGCATGTAAAATTATAAAAAAGCGTTACACTATATAGCATTATTGCGAAGTCGGTAAATTAAATTTACTTCAAAAGTCATTAAAAGGCATGTTGAATGGAAAAGTATTCAGGAACACAAATGTATTTTGTCCTACAATGTTCAAACGCTGTGCGACAGAGACTTAAAAATAAAAATGTTTAACTACTTTAGAATAAGAGCACGTTTTGGATGCGGTGAAGTCAGAAATAACATCATAGTTGCTGAAGTTGAACCACAAAAGAATCGCTACAACTAATCGCTAATTCAAACATGTAGTTGCGTTGAACGATCCTACGGGGTATGGAAAATATTCCACGTTCTTGCAACAGGTCTAAATCTGCAAAATCGAACGGATGCAGTGTGTCATAGTAGCAACAGCAGTGCAACGATACAATTGAATTTTTTTCTACTTGCAACCATGCAGCGGCTTTTTCCTTTGCATACACCTTATCTGGTCTTTTGTTTCAATTATTTTTCGGTGATTCACTACGATTTCAAATAAGATTTCACTTGTGCTACACGTCTTTGACGTCTCGTTTCTAATATCAGCTATTTTTATACCTGATATATTAGTTTTGATACATATTTCGTAACATAGAGAAATAATTTAGCTACATACACCACAAAGTATATGGATCGACTCAGAATCGCTAGCTGAGTCGATTAAGCCATGTCTGTCTGTCCGTCCGTCTGTACATACCGATTTTTAGGCCTTAAATTTTGAGGCAAGGATAATGAAATTTGGTACATAGTATCCTCGTCCGTGCCTACAGAACAAGTGTAAACATTTTTGAAATCCGCCCACTGCCACGCCCCCTCTTAAAAAAAACGTAGTTTTTGGCCAAACCGTAAGGAATTTAAAAAAAGTGTATATATTTCGTCTATATATATAGTTTTTTGCCACGCCCACTTTTTTGGGGCGTTTTTAGTAAAAAAAAACGTTTTTCGGTACATTTTTAAAAATATTTGAAAAAACTTTTGATGCAGGATAATTGGTTATGATGATATAAATATTTGGCCCTTATATAATTTTAACCCACACCCACTTTTTGGGGTCGTTTTCCTACAAAAAACCGCTTGTATACCCTACCCCATAGCATATGCAGGAAAAAAACGTTGTTTTTTGTCGAACAACAAAAGATTCTGTTAAAAGTTTTGAACAATATGTTGTGACTATTTTCTACATTATATGCCCATAAAGCCCACTTTTTGGTAATATTAACTTTAAGGATTGGATGGGATAGGGTATTCAACGATCCGCACAGCGGATTGGAGCCTTCTCATATGTTTTTTATAAATACATTCGATCCTACGCTTAGCTAAACCTACACTTAAACTCGCACTGTAAAAACGGGCATATTAGTCATTTAACGATGTTTGTACGTCCGCTAACTGTGTTTGGGCCTTGCATTTTGGGCTAGAATGATGATTGGTACTCGAACTTCATTAGAACAATTGTACAAATGTTCAAAATCCTCCAATTGTTACAATGCGTTTGCTTATGTCTTGGAAACATAAAACTTCTTGCCTAAGTCTGGCATCCGAATAGTCGCTGTTTACTATCACTAAAACACGGTCCGTAGTAGAGGTCATAGTTTTTCATTCTCTTTTTGCGCGGTTCATCCCAACGTATTTCCTGGATTTCAGTAATGTCTGCATTGTAGCAGCTTAGGCCTTCCGCTAAATGTTCGCCTGCACCTCTCCTGTTTAATTTTCCAACATTCTAGTTGCCGATACAAACTTCGTTGTGGTTTTTTTCGTTTAATCGTCAACAATATCAGTCCTTTCCGAGGCTAGTGGTTGCTACGTAACATGTTCTTTTTTCATTGGATGGGTAGTTAACCTAAAGCACAACCCCAGCCTGGAGGGTCAGTTCCAATTTATTAGATATTCCTAGGACAAGGGAATATCAATATCCACTACGGGATTGAGTGCTGCCGTTGCCTTTCGGTTCACCTTACCATTAGATTCCTAAATAACAAATTCTCCGAATATGTCGAAGCAGCTCATCTAGGTTCACCTGGGAGAGCAGGCCGGATATTCCGTGCTATTCTGACCAGGCTGTTTAGTGTTGCTGTTTTTCATTTTGCTATAAACACTCGCACTGATCGTTTAGCAAGTCAAATCCGGTTGGATGAGAACAGTACCCGATGAGCACAGTAAGAGCTACAACAACTGGACATTGCCAAGTTAAAGCCAATCAGAGTCTACCCTTGTTCTACAACATCCCACCATCTTAATGTACTATAAAGTGGTATTCTTTAATGTTTTGAATAATATTGAAACATATATATATAGGTTACTGTTAAATAATCCTATTGTAGTTAATTCTTTTATATATATATATACTTTTAATTGATTAATTAACTAAAATATTACATGTATTTTATTTTAAAGTATTTATTTTTAAATTTTAGGAGCTTTAAAAAAGCACTAAGCGATGTAATTATGTCTAGAAGGGCGATCCGAAATATGAACACTTTATATCCAGATGCAACACCTGAGGAGTTGCGATTATCAGATAATATTTGCATTATCTGCAGGTATGTTTATGGAATCGTTGTTATAGTAAACCAAGTAATGGTGAGAAATTATATTAATACATAATTTATGAACTGATTATAATAAGTATAAGTATCTATGAGTTAATAACAAATATAAAGTGCTTTTCATGGAACGGCTGTAGTGCCCGACAAAAGAGGTTGAATATGATTAACCGATTAAAAAATATTGATTCCGAAAAATTGATCGAACATATATTAAACTTGTTTCTAAGGAGTCATCAAATCATAATAAATGCAAATGCGTTTTTTTGTTGTATGAAGTTTTATACTCATTTCTAAATGTATTTGCCCCCCTGACTCAAATTTAAAGTCCATTTTACAATAGCAGATCTAATTATCGAGATATGAAGGAGGAAAATGTTTACAATGTTTAAAATGTTTACTTCCTTGCATGAGTCGAATTAGGAGAACTACTGAATGATACAGCAATAGTCAGAGATTATATTTGGATTCCAGTAACTAGTGAGTGCGAATGTCCTGATAAAATCGTTCTCCTTGCTCTTCCCTTAAATCACCCAGATTTTGACGATAACGATCTAAATGACTGAAGATGAAATGCAACTTAATGCTCATGTTGCCTCCAAGTTGCTGAAAGTGTAGCATTAACTGATCAATATATTGAGGGACTTTTTATTTCACTATTTTATTTTTCACTACCCAAACGAACTCATTCCACACAGATTTTTTAACAACTGTAATTGGTGAAATTTGATTCATTTATTAATTTTCTGATCTGATGATCATCAAAGATGCCAGATTTTATCTTTCCAGTAATTAATTTTGGAAACAGTTTTGTTACTTGAAACACACCATCTTTGTTAAGAGCTTTCACATACTGTTTCATTAGCCCTTATTTAGTATGCAAAGTGGGCAATATGTTTGGAGTTAGCTCTGCTGCATATAAAACAGGGGTGTTTTGTAAAACTACCTTGCTGACCCAAGAGTACAAAACTCAAGGATTTTTGTTATTTGCCCATAAACGCAGCTTTTACACACTAAATTTGGGATCCGGGGCTTGATATTTATTTGTACTTGCTGCCCAAAGTATTCCATGTAAGCGCGTTTTAAAAACTAAGAAACTTTCAAGCGACATTTTTAAACATGTAATCACGTCAAATGAAAACTATTTGAATTGTTTAAGCAAGTTGTTATTGGTGACGTAGCTGAAAATTTATAAAATCTAGTTAATTACTTCGCCGTTCGTAAGAACTAAAGTATACCAAAAACTCGAGCAGCTAGATAAAAAGTATCGGTAGATTTGAAATCAACGTCAAATAAGGAAACCTCATGCAACAGAAAAAAGTGTGATTTTGTTTACTGTGATCGATAAAGCTTATATGACGAACAATCTTTCGCTGTCAGCAGAACGAACCACTAAATTTTAAAGATATTGCATCCTTTGTCGTCGGGTTCAGTGGCGCGATGGTTAGTGCGATGAGCAGATGGTCTGAGTTTGATTCCCAACCATAGCAATACCTAAATGATTTTCCACTGGCCCTTCTCTCGTGATGATCTGACAAATCATCCAAGTAGTAGCATTGTCACCGTTCGGAGTCGCCATAAAACAAGAGGTTCCGCCATCGTGCAAGAAGTACACACGCACACATGAATGGTTGTGTGAATAAGCTAGGCCCTGGATACTAACTAGACTGTTGCGCCAAAAATTTGTATTTTGTATTTGTTTTGTTTGGACTCAACGTAATGTCAAAGGCACATTTGCTAATATAGGGAAGCAAGTGACAAAAATGAGTTTAGAGCAAATTATGGCAAGGTCAAATATATGCTGTAACATTCAATTTAAAGCTTTTCAGGAAATTCGTAAACCTTGTCTGAGCAATTTTTATTCCGTCGCTGAGCGACGAAGTAGCGATAAGTTTGATCTCAGTTGTCCATAGCCAGTTATATGGCAGTAAAGCCACAAAATTACAAAAATAAGAATGTCACCGAGAATCAGTGGAATGATGTTGGAGACAACTTTTCAGATAAATTACTATTTAAATAATCTTGAAATACAAATACAAAACCAATTTAGTCTGGAGCTTAAATTAGCTGTTACTTAAGTTGCCATTTGCGTACGTTTTTTGTCAATATCCAAATTCCCAAAAATATCGTGTTAACTCATTTCTTATATATCTTTTGTTCCATTGTTTTGTTTATCTTGGTCGAACTTTTTCCAACAGCAAATTTAAAGATGGTAGTGACATACAACGGTATTGCCAAAATCAGTCTAGATATCTGCGAAGGTTTTGATATAAGTGCTGACATTCACAATAATTTGCCCCAGTTTCTACTAAAATACTACGTTGAACTGCACTTGGAAATAGCATTTTCGCAACTAATCGCTCAGACTCAAAACTAGAAGCAAATTGAATAATACAGCCCTCGTTCGAACTACTTAGCGGATCCTAAATGAGAACCAGATCATTCGAGTTCTGTTTTACGGCGCCGAAGTTTTACCATATCTAAATAATCCTTCAACTTACGGATTCCCATCCGCGCAAATGGTCTTCAGTAAATGTGCTCTTGTGTGATAACAAATATTTTTTTCGGGGCTCTCTGCGGTGATCTTCATAGCATGTCGTCGTTGCGAGTGACAATTAAATAATTACGATACATATTTAGAAATATATTGACGAAAAAGTAATAATAGTTTGTAGTAATAAAAAATATGAAATATAATCTGAAACAATAAATCTGTTTGGGTTTTTATATTTTTATCGAATTCCCTAAACTCCGTGGAAATTTATTTTTGTATACCATTTGTTATAACAGTTATCACTCTTATAAACAATGGTTGCTCAACCGATAATTTAATGTTTGATTTTATTCATTTTATTTTTAGGGAAGACATGGTTGGAAATTCGAAAAAACTACCATGTGGGCATATTTTCCACACGAGTTGTTTACGTTCGTGGTTTCAGCGTCAACAAACGTGTCCCACTTGTAGGCTAAACATATTACGAAATAACAATATAAATAATATAGCCACACCAAGAGATGATGCAATGGGCCCTAATAATGCTCAAAACAATGACCCTACAGCTAGATCTGGCATTGATGAAAACAATCGTAAGCTCTACTTTTAATATTCAAAATATGTTTTATATTTTTCTTTTTGTTTTCAGAAAATACCAGTGGGCAAAATACTAATAACGCACCAACGAATGGAACGGAAGCACCTCCAACCCGTGTTCCTTTCCTCAATCCTGTATCGTTTCTCGCACATTATTCGGTGCCGCCTCCTGTAATGCCCCCCAATTTAGGTACACTAACCGATGATGAGCTTAGAGCTTTAGAAGGAAATGAACGAAGCAATATTGAAGAGCGATTGAAGGTAAACATTATTATGTTAAATAGTAAAAACTTTACTGCAACAGAGGTATCTAATGCGATCATTTCAAAAATACGACTATTAACTCTTGTACCCTATCTTAATTTCTGCAAAAATTATAACCAACATTTATATTTCTTGTCGCAACAAATTATCAGTATCATAGCTATTATTATGTGCGATCCAATAATGGCTGAAACACAATCACGCTTTGGTGCGTTGCGTTGGCTGACGCACCTAGTTCAACCATATGAATTCAATGTTACCTATCCCAATTTAGCTTTGCCTGGCGTTGAGTTTCCACCTCAAAATGAAAAACGTAAAATCTTAACGTAACGTTGCTGTAAAGCGCCATGGGCAAAGCAAAGGTTGGAAAAAGTGTGAATTGTCAAAATATTTGTTGTTGTTTTCTGGATTATTTTCTGAGAAGGTTGTGGAATACGATATTTTTAGCAAAGATTTTAATCATTTCCCCCATTTTTGTAGCAGAAGTTGAAACCGCTGAGAAAATAAATATGTCAAAGCGTGCGCAAAGCAGTTGGGCGTAACGTTGGTAAAGCGAAGCTCCAAAGCATGATTGTGTTTCAGCCATAAGAGCTTCTTGCCTTTTTTTCTTAAATAAAACAAAAAACAAATCAATGTAAGGTGTTTGCTTCATGCCATTTAATGTTTGAAGATAATTTCCTTCAAATGTTGTCCACAACTAACTCTTAAATGGTCCATTGTCCATTTTGTCTATAAAAAAATAAATCAATTTGAAGCTGTTCCAAGGCCCACAAACTGAAATTAAAATGTAAACCATAGTCAGTCGGCTTCAATTCTTAAGCGAGATATATTTTATACGATTTTAAACCAAAATACGCCACAACGTTCTATAAGAGATGCCCAAACAATATGAACGGCGATGAATCGGTCTTCACAAATACTCTTTGCTACTGCAGCAATATTATCTTTTCAACGGGCTGTCTTATGTCTAATAATATAAAATTGGTTCGGAATTTAGTGATGGTTTTATGAAGAGTGCGTACAGTTTTACGATTATGATGACCAAAACGGGGTCGAAGACATTTTTAAACTGTAAGCGTTGTTCCAGTCTATTCATGATGAAATTCATAAACACTATCAGATCTGTGTAGTAGCGAGCTTAATACAAGCGCATCTACGAGCAGAGATTTGCCACAGCATATAATATGCATCCACAGGCTCATCATTTAGTGCATTTGTTAGTGGGACATAACAGAACACAGAAGTTATTTTGACATCACTAACAAAATCAATAAACAATGAAAATAAAAACATGTATTATAAACATAACAAAAAAAAAATTTTTTTATACATACACTTATTGCGACTCTAGCATACAATTGCGCAGAGTGTTTTTTTAAACTACTTTTACTAATATGCAGTTCAACTTCATCGCTATTTTTTATTGTAAACTCCACTGATGCGACTTATAGCCTCATGCATACCTTAGTTGTATTTATGATTAGGTATATGTAAAATATTTAGTCTATGAAGGTCTAGGAAACTCAACGGGTATTAAAACCAATAGCACTTAAAAGATCAGGAGCATCTATTTGTCCTGATAATACTTGGTGTAATAAGACCATTTCATTGTTAAGTCTACGTTGAGACAAAGGCAACAACTGCAGTAGTTTAATTCGACACCTATACGGAGGCAAATTGTGTACATCATCCCATGGAAGTCCCCTCAAAGCAAATCTTATAAATTTACGTTGGACTGGCTTAATTCTATTTGAATGAACTACATAGAAGGGTGTCCACACTTGTGAGGCATCATACTCCAAGTGAGGGCGAACTAGACAATTATATAACGAAAGGGTGACACAAGGGTCATTAAACTCTTTTGACCACCTTTTTATAAATTGCAACATAGAGTTGGATTTTTTCACAATAACGTGTATGTGTTTATTAAACTCTAATTTAGGATCAAAATAAACACCAAGATCTTCAAAACTGTCTACACGACAGAGAGTGTGCACCGACAGAGTATAATTAAAATTGGATGGAATACGTTTTCGTGAAAATGACATATGCTGGCACTTAGTGGGGTTCAGTTTCAAACCGTTTTTACGACACCATATTGCAAAGCTATTTATATCAGTCTGTAGTGAAAGCAAATCGCTTAGATCTCCTACACATTTGAACATTTGCATGCCACCAACATATATCAAGGTATGGCAAAAGAGCATCTCTGCATTGCTTTACGACTATTGGTGGGATTCCAGAATAATCGTTGTTTAATGAAGGTTTAATATTTAAGTAGTGTCTCATCATCAAATGAAACATTGCTGAAACTAAATTGAAAACAATCATGGAGATAACTGAAATAATGTTCGTCTAAGACTAGAGGGGTATCAATAAATGATTTACTGAAGTTCTCTGCGAATATGTTTGATACAATTAGAGAGCTCGATGTATTTGAGTTATTAGAAGAAAAGTTGGCTGGATAGCCATCCGTTTTCTATTCGAATTGACCAATCCCCAAAAGCGTTAATGGTCACTTATAAGAGCGTTCTCCATATTGACTATATAGCCATTATATAAACTACTAGACATAGCAGAGAATTCATTAAAGTAATACTTATCATAGTCGTAATGATGGCTTTTTATAAAATTATTCCAGGCCCAGTTTCGTCTGTTTTGAAGAGATTTAAGCTCTTTCGAGTACCTCGGATACTGGATTTGGCCATTTTAAAAGTGCTTGACTGGGATAGTTCTATCCATGCAATCTTTTATTATAAAATAGAAATTTTTAACAGCTTCTTCTAAATTGGTGAAGCCTTCAATCTTCATATTCGAAATAATAATTTCTTCGAATAGCCTTTGAAAGTTTGCTTTCCGAAAGTCAAAAGAGTACGAACGATCATACGAGTCAGCGTTTTCGTACAGATGTCCGCCTATGTCAATGAAAATATCCAGTGGGGGATGATTTTTGTCTATGGTAGTAATGCTGGTACTAGATTCTAATACTGCAGTACTAATAGAGTCAGAAGAAAAAAACTAAATCGAGAATTCGATTATAATGATTTTTTATACAGCTTATTTGCTGTAAGTCAAATGATAAAATGTTATCAAGTAATAATAGCTCTTGTTGTGCAGAAACTTCTGATCGTATAAAATGAGGGTATCCCTCCGAAGGCACCCATTCTATGTGTGGTAAGTTGAAATCGCCGAGCAACAAAATAGTACTGTCACAACAAGATAAGTCAAAGATGTATTCTAAAGCCTCCGATAGCTCAGAATACAGAGTGCATAGACGATATGAAGGAATTTACGCATTTGCAACATAAAGATATTTATTTCCAATTTTACCTTAACACAGATTATTTCACTGTTAAGAGGAAATGGAGATTCTATTTTCTCAGAGGTAATATGACTGCGAATGACACTTCGGAGGAAGTGCTTGGTTTCAGGCGTGATATCAAGATCGATTTAGGTTTTGGCATCGATTCAGAAGAAACAGATGCAGCCACTGTTGGAACTACACTAGATGATGTATTTAGGGCAGTGGGAGAAGTATTGGTTGGAGGCGACCCAACTGATAGATTAGGAACCAAATTATTTTTGCTTTGATTCCGACTTCCGAGATTAGAGCGTTTAGCTGTCGGATGAGCCGTTGATAAGTTGGTGTCACGCTTACGCTCTCCTTTAAGGGTGACAACTTTATCACTGGCTGAATGGGACGGTACAGATTGTATGGACGGTGTTTCAGAATGATGGTGCACGCTTACGTTTTCCTTTAAGGGTGACAACTTTATCACTGGCTGAATGGGACAAATTGTATGGACTGTGTTTCAGGATGATTAATAATTATATGAGCTTCTTCTTTGGAAGTATTATGTTAAAATGTTGGCTCAGTAGACGTAGACAATCTAACAAGTCCAGCCTTTCAACTGCTTAACAATGTCAGCTTTAAAAGCCGACATCTAAAAGCAAGACTTGATATGGATAACTTACGGCACGCAGTGCAATACCAGAAAATGCCTTCAGTTGCGTTTATTTTATCCATAAATGCGTTAGTAGATCCAACGCCTTTCGCATGAAACATTTTTCCATATGGTCCATAACAGGCGAAAAAAAGCGTTATTGGAATTTTTTGTTCAACGCATTTTTGAGCCCCACAATCCATTTTTATTGCAAAAATTCAGTTTACATTTATCAATTAAAACAAAAAGATACAATAAGATATCGTGGTCGAATGGCAATGCTTTACGTGAGAAAATTGAGAACAGAGAAGAAAACAAGAAAGAAAAATGATCTTGCCGTGATTTTTGAACCCACGACCAGAAGAACGTTCTCGCCAATGTTGCAAAACGCCTTACCCCTTGGGCTAATAAGGTTGGTGTTAATGTATGTTATTTATTATTGGTTGTAGGAAGACTGCCTCGCGCCGCGAATACGCGTAGCCATGAGCGCAGCCTTAAATTTGGAAAACCCATCCCAGGCCATGGATCTAGGATGTCTAAAGGCATATACGTGGGATTTGGAGGACAAAATATGTTCTATTTAAAGGAGGGAAGAATTCTTTATTGATCACTAGCTGACCCATGCTCGCCTTGCTTCGCCCACCCTTAACAGTTTAAATAAATATGTAACTTATATCTGATTCATTTGCCATTGAATATTTATTTTTTAATGTAGACAGCGGTTTTTCTCATGCTTTGAACAGTTAGCGTCATCTTAAACTTCAATGCGGAGTTTTTTTGACCAGGGGTATGTCGCTGTACAGCTCGTATAATTCGTGGTTGAATCTTCGTCTCCATAGCGCGTCAACGCAAACGGGACCGAAGATTTTTCGAAGAATTTTCTCTCGAATCTACCTAGGATTTCTTCATCCGCTTTTGATACGGTCCATGCCTAACGCCGTAGAGCAGGAATGGGATGATCAGGGTCATATATAGCATCTCCTTAGTAGTGAGGGCTTTACTACTAAATTGCCTTCTTAGCCCGAAGAAACAGCGGTTGGTTTGATTTCTGACGAGATGTTGTTGTCAGAGTTAATGAGCGGAATACCAAAACTAGGCATAACTCTGTATAGTACGTCTCTATAAATGCTGTTGTATGCGGCTTTGAAATCGATAAATAGGTGGTCGGTATCGATTTGGACTCTTTGGGTTTTTTTCCAGGAACTGCCGAAGTGTGAAAATTTGATCGGTTGTGGACTTTCCTGGACTAAAACCTCACTGATAAGGCCCTATCAAGTTGTTGGTAACCGGTTTCAGGCGTTCACATATTACGGCAGATAGGATCTTGTAGGCGATATTTAGGAGACTTATGCCTCTGTAGTTGGCACAGTTCAGAGGGTCTCCGTTTTTGTGGATCGGACAAACGATGCTGAGGTTCCATTCTTCAGGCATACTTTCATCCGACCAGATTTGGCTTAAGAGGTGGTGGATGTTACTTAGCAAGTCATCATTCCGGCGGCCTTATTAAGCTTAAGTTTAGATATTGCTATCCTTACTTCACTTTCATGAACTGGCAATATCTTGCCAATCCAAGCGACCATGTTTTTTTATTCTTTCAGTTAATAATATGCGGTCAATATCGACGTATAGAAAATAGGACCGTTTAGAACCGAATGCCCTTGAATGTTATGTCCTTGCCCGTTGTTGTGGACTTTTTCAGTTTCAGTGTCTATTTACTTTCACATCTTTGGCTAAGATTTTTGAGTCCTTTTTAAATAGATCCAGGCGGGTTTTATTAGATCAGGATTTCACTCCCACCCAGATCTTTTGGGATTACTAGCCAAGCAACTAGACTGATTGGGTCATATGACACATTAATTCAGCCTAAAATTAAGGTATAATAAAGATTGACAAGATGACACACTTTTATGTTGATGATTTAGATATTCTTTAACCTACTACGTAGCGATATGATAAAAAGTCCCTTCCCTTAGGCGTGGACATAGATTAACATTAGCCGTGTTTTATATATATATATATATATATATAGATTTCGTGATGCCTGGATAATTATCCAATCTAACACCCTTACTCCACTGACCTCAGTATCATTAACATCCGTTAAAGGCTGCCCTCAGGGAGGAGTACTCTCACCCCTACTATGGTCTCTGGTTATCGATAGCCTAATTCAAGACCTAAGTAATGCAGGTTTCAATATAATTGGATACGCCGATGACCTAGTCATTAGGGGCAAAGAACCAAACGAGGTTACAACACGTTTGCAAAACGCCCTTAAGATAGTCATAGACTGGTGTAGAAAAGAAAGTCTTTCTATAAACCCCAGCAAGGCTAACATCGTCTCTTTCACAAAAAGGAAAAAATTAAATTAATTAAACAAGGTACAACGGCTTGCCTGTCTGGGCAGTACCGGAGCTATTCGTACCTGTCCCACAGCGGCTATAGAAACCTTAATAGGACTAACGCCCCTCCACATTTATATAAAAAAAAGTGGAAATTCGCAGCTCAGCAAGTTTGACACAAGCGGAAGAGTTAAACATTAGCGAACACCTAAAAATACTTGAAGTACTATCCGAACTTCCAGAACTTGACATGATCTGTGCGGTTACAGACCGCATACCGCTTACACTATGCTTCGACAAAAGATTCTCAACGGAGATCACAACCAGAGAAGCATGGTTTAGCTATAACCCACCAAACTGCCAAAACGGCCTAAAGTGGTATACGGATGGTTCTAAAATGGACTCAGGGGTAGGAGCTGGCATACATGGACCAAATAGAAACATCTCAATACCTATGAAAAAAAAAACCCTAGTTTATTCCAAGCTGAGCTCCATGCCATAAAAGAATGCGCAACCCTAATACGCAACTCAGGTATTAAAGGCGCAAACATCCATATATTCACGGATAGTCAAGCAGCTATAAAAACCCTTAGCTCACACATTATTGACTCCAAATCAGTTCTACACTGCTTCAATTTCCTCCAAACACTCAGTTCCAGGAACAAAACCAGACTATGGTGGGTCCCCGGACATAAAGGGATTGAAGGTAACGAAAAAGCTGATGAACTAGACGGAAAAGGTTCGGAAACCCCCTTCATTGGACCTGAACCCTTCTGTGAAATACCCAAATCAGCCATAAAAAACTGGGAACACAACAAATGTTTTTCATACTGGGAAAACATCCCAGGCCTAAGACAGGCCAATAAGATACTAAATCTTCGCAGGCACTATATCAAAAACTTAGTAAACTACCTAACTGGTCATCACGGTCTGCGATATTACCTAAATAAAATGCATCTAGCAGACTATGTCTAGAAGAAGACGAAACAGCCGAACATATCATATGTGAATGCCCGGCCCTTTACGATTGAGAAGGGAATCTTTCTTCATTAAATTTTTAAGTCCCGAAGAACTAAAAAAATCTTCGGCTGAAAGTATAATCAGCTACATTAGAAAAGTAGAACCGCTACTAACCTAAAAAACATCTCACGGCAAGCACAATAGATCTTTTAGTTCGATGTACATCTTACTGCTTAAGCAAGTCAGAATTTAAAAAACAAAAAAAAAAAAAAAATACTGCTATATTATACAACAGTATTGACCAGTAGCCAACTACCAGCATAAAGCACTCAACATTACTATTAGTCCAAAATATTTTTTTGTTTTATATTAATATATTTTTTTTTTTAGCTTCTAGGAAATATAAAGTTGTTAATCGATGCATCGAATCTCCTAATGAATCAATACGCAATGATAAGTGCTGTAAATCAAAAAGATTCGGCAAAAATAGCTGCTAGCTTGACAACAACTGCAAATGTTCAGAAGGAAGAAGTCAAGGACATTGATAACCAATCATCATCAACTGAAAATAAAAGTACGGTTATTGAACCTGATTCAGTAATGAAGACTGTTGATGATAGTTCAATACAAACACCAACGAATGTCACTAACGTGGAAGATGAAGGTCCAGATGAAGACCTAAGTAACCCTGCTGATAATATTGATGGAATCAACACGACACAGCTTAGTGAACTGCGAAAGCGGAGATTAAAATATTTGCACGAAGCAACGCAGCTATAAAGTGACTTTTTTTGGAATAAATAATAATATCAATTAATATGTTTTAATAAATTGTGTAAATGATTACTCTGAAATAAATAACAGTAAATATCCGAATCGGCTGCGGCAATCTTTATTTAACTCTATTTTACGAAGATTGTTTTAAAAATTTTATTACTTAATTACGAACGATGTAACACGCGAGCAAAATCAAAACAAATGCTTGCGAGGAAGAGCTGTCACCTGACAGTTTACACTTGTTCTCAAAACGATGAATTAATTTACTAGTTGAGTGGATAATTCATCCGGCGAGAATAAGAAGGGTTTAGGGACAGGATTGAAAAAAGTAGGGACTACAACCACTAAACAAAACACTCAAGCTGCAAAAGTAGTTGTTTATAAAACAGAGAATATGATGTGGCGTTTAGAGGTATAGAACTCTGAAATGGAAAAAAAGAGTTTTTTTTTGTTTTTAAATTGACATAAAATTTAATTTCTTTGAAAGATAATTTCCTGGCATTATAATTTAGTCTAATCTGGAAGTCCAATTTTCGATGACTTTCCAACATTTGTCGCTGTATATCGGTAATAACGCGGCGAATTTTGTCCTCCAAGTGGTCAATCGATGGTTGGGTGTTGTAGAACGAGGGTAGACTCTGATTGGCGTTAACTTGGCAATGCCCAGTGTTGCAACTCTGACTACACATCAAATGTGCTTATCTTTACCTCCAAGTGGTAACCATCGGGTACTGGTCTCATCCAACCGGATTTGACTTGCTAAACGATAAGTGCGAGTGTTGATAACATGACGAAAAACAGCAACACTATAAACACCCTGGTGAGAATGGCACGGATGAATACCCGGCCTGCTGTCCCAGGCGAACCTAGATGAGCTGCTCTGACATATTCGGACAACAGGTTGTCTAGGAATCTCAAGGGTTAGTCAGGCCCCTTGAACAGAGATGGTGGCGGATGAACCGAAAGGCCAACGGCAGCGCTCAATCCCGTAGTGGATACTGATGGCCCCGTGTCCTAGGGGTATCTAATAAATTGGAACTGGCCCTCCAGGTTGGGGGTTGTGCTTTGGGTTAACTACCCACCCACAGAAAAAAAACATAGTTACGAAGCAACCAATAGCCTCGGAAAGGACTGATTTTATTGTTGACGACCCTGCTAAACGAAAAAAGGACAACGACGTTCGTATCTGCACCTGGAATGTGAGAACATTAAACAGGAGAGGTGCAGGCGAACAACTAGCGGAAGCCCTAAACTGCTACAAAGCAGACATTACTGCCATCCAGGAAATACGATGGGATGGGCCGGGCAAAAAGAGGATGAAAAACTGTGACATATACTACGGACCGTGTTATAGTGAGCAGAAACAGCGACTATTCGGATGCGGATTTGTTATAAGTGCCAGACTTAGGCAAGAAGTCTTATGTTTCCAAGACATTAGCGAACGCATAGTAACAATCCGCATCAAGGCCAAATTCGCCAACATAAGCCTTATATGCGCTCACGCTCCGACGGAAGAAAAAGATGATATAGCTAAGGATTGCTTCTACGAGCTCCTCGACAAAACCTATGAGCGACTACCGAAGTACGATGTTAAAATCGTGCTGGGAGATTTTAACGCAAAGGTAGGAAGAGAAGACATCTTTAGAAGTATTGTCGGAAAACATAGCCTACACGACAACACGTCTGGTAACGGACTTAGGCTAATTGATTTCGCTACGGAACGAAATGCCACTATAGCCAGCACACGGTTTCCTCACCTTGATATCCATAAGCGGACATGGCGGTCTCCAGATCAACGAACGGTCAACCAAATTGATCACATTGCGATAGATAAGAGGCACGCATCCAGTATTTTGGATGTCCGAACATTCCGAGGAGCTAACATCGACTCGGATCACTACCTTGTAGCAGCCAAGGTAAGAATGCGGATATCCACCACGCCACAACAATCCAGAAATACTGTGAAAAAATTTAATGTCGGAAGACTGCAATCGCAAGAGACCGCCAAGACCTTCGCACAACGCGTATCCCTTAACCTCTCGATTAACACCATACCACCAGCATCGAATGTCGAAGAGCAATGGCAACGATGCCAACAGGCCATTAGATCAGCCGCAACTGAAGTGCTAGGTTTCTCGCGCCCACCAGCAAGAAACCCCTGGTTTGATGAGGAATGCCGACAGATGCTCGCAGCCAAGAACGAGGCCTACAAGGCTAAGCTGCAGGTGAAGACGAGAGCTGCCATTGAGCTCTATAGGCAAAGAAGAAGGGAAGAACATCGGCTTTTCAGCAAGAAGAAAAAAGAGCAAGAAAAGCGCGCGATCGAGGATATAGAGAGGTGCCACTCCAGGAACGATGTTCGCAAGTTTTACCAAAGTGTAAAACGTCAAAGCCAAGGATACAAGGCTCGAACAGAATCCTGTCGAGATGAACAAGGAAATATTGTAGTTGAGACACAGTCGATGCTGAGGATATGGAAGAACCACTTCTGCAGACTGTTAAACGGCGATGACGAACAACATTCCGCTGTCAGGCAGAACGAACCATTCAATATTGGCAACGACAGCGAAGACTGCCAACCACCCGACCTGAGTGAAGTGAGGATAGCAATATCTAAACTCAAGCTTAATAAGGCTGCCGGAAATGACGGCCTTCCCGCTGAGCTCTATAAGGCCGGCGGAGATGACTTGGTAAGTAACATCCACCAACTCATAAGCCAAATCTGGTCGGATGAAAATATGCCTGAAGAATGGAACCTCAGCATCGTTTGCCCGATCCACAAAAAAGGAGACCCTCTGAACTGCGCCAACTACAGAGGCATAAGTCTCCTCAACATCGCCTACAAGATCCTATCTGCCGTAATATGTGAACGCCTGAAACCGTTTACCAACAACCTGATTGGCCCTTATCAGTGTGGTTTTAGGCCAGGAAAGTCCACAACCGATCAAATTTTCACACTTCGGCAGATCCTGGAAAAAACTCAAGAAGTCCAAATCGATACCCACCACCTATTCATCGATTTCAAAGCCGCATATGACAGCATTTATAGAGACGAACTGTATAGAGCCATGTCTAGTTTTGGTATACCGCCCAAACTCGTCCGTTTGTGTAGGATGACGATGGAGAATTCTCGCTGCTCCATCAGGGTCGGAAACGACCTCACCGACACATTCGATACCAAAAAAGGATTTAGGCAAGGCGATGCGCTGTCATGTGACTTCTTTAATCTGATTCTTGAGAGAATTGTGCAAAACTCCAAAGCCAACACCAGAGGCACAATTTTCCAAAAGTCGGTGCAACTATTAGCATACGCTGACGATATTGACATCATTGGCAGGACTCAACGTGATGTCATAGCCACGTTTGCTAGTATAGAGAAGGAAGCGGCGAAAATGGGTTTAGCAGTAAATGAGGGTAAGACTAAGTATATGCTGTCATCACGAAAGGACTCACAACATCGACGAATTGGACAGAACGTCACCATTGACAGATATAACTTTGAGGTAGTACGGGACTTTGTCTACCTCGGCTCCGCTATTAGCTCTGACAACAACATCTCGTCAGAAATTAAACGAAGAATTACTCTTGCCAACCGCTGTTTCTTCGGGCTAAGAAGGCAATTTAGTAGTAAAGCCCTCACTCGAACTACTAAGGAAACCCTATATAAGACCCTGATCATCCCAGTCCTGCTCTACGGCGCTGAAGCATGGACTGTATCAAAAGCGGATGAAGAAATCCTTGGTAGATTCGAGAGGAAAATTCTTCGAAAAATCTTCGGTCCCGTTTGCGTTGACGGGCTATGGAGACGAAGATTCACCCAAGAACTATACGAGCTGTACAGCGACATGCCCCTGGTCAAAAAACTCCGCATTGGACGTTTAAGATGGCTAGGACATGTAGAACGAATGGACACCAATACTCCGGCTCGCAGAGTCTTCGATTCCCAGCCAGACGTCGGACGCAGTAGAGGAAGACCTCGCCTTAAGTGGCGCGCACAAGTGGAAACCGACCTCAACCAACTTGGAGTGCGCAACTGGAGGCAGTTAGCTAAGGACCGGGCTAATTGGAGAGGCATGTTGGTTGAGGCCCAGGTTCATTCCGGACTGTAGCGCCACTTAAGTAAGTAAGTAAGTGGTCAATCGTTTCGTGCTTATCAGCGTAGACTACCGACGTCACATATCCCCACAGATAATAGTCAGGCGGCGTTAAATCGCTCGATTTCGGAGGCCAATTCACAGGACCAAAACTTGAAATTATGAGCTCACCGAACATTTCCTTCAACATATCAATTGTTGCATGAGCTGTATGATCTGTTGCCCCGCACCGTCTTGTTGAAACCACAGCTCCTGCACATCATGGTTGTTCAATTGATGAATGAACCTTTGTTTCGCAAAGCTTACAATTCTTTTTGATAATGGTATATTTTGTAGCGATCGCCTAACCACAAATCAAATTATTCCTAGTTGAATTCTTATTTTATTCACGATGAGTTAAACTCGTTTAAATAGTAACGTAAGCTTAAAGGTCACGACGTCATATCCTTTAAGCGATGTGGCTGCTAGCAGAACTAATTTATTGGCATTCGTTGCACTCAGTGCACCCAAGTACATGCAGGCGTATTCTGCCTCGTGTTCCGCCGTTTATCTTCATCATTTTAGCTGGTTACGAAAAGGTTGTGTGTTAGAGGCGAGTGTCTTAAAGTTTTTTTTTCTACGATCGTATATATACTATATATAAATATATAATAAATATATAATTCACTATTGTGGATAACAAGATTATCGTGGAGTCAATCCATTTACAAACGTGGAATAAATCCTAAATCCTAAAGGTAAGATTGCTAAAATCTAATTTGATGTAACTGGGGAATCTAACCTTTGCTAATTGTCCTAGACACGTGCTAATTTTTGTTGTTCGACATCCAGCTAGATAAGTGCCCGTCATCTCTAGCGGAGTCTCCAAATCGGTTTTTTTTTTTCAAAACCAACAAACCATTGTATAAATACTGTGGTTAAGAAGAGTCTGACCTTGGAATGTTCCACGTGTTTTCAACTCACACGCCATAAAACCACACCGATTTACCTAAGCAACACCATCATTAGTAACCCCTATCAGGCTTACATGAAACAGAAGTTGTCTAACTACTTAGTTCAGAGCACATCATATAGACGCCAAACCAGCCAGTAAATCGCCTGCCTTTCGCATGCTAATGCGTACAGCGCAACCAAATACCTGCTTCGGTCTCCACCAACCCACAGCAACTTTAAATCGTGTGAAAACTGCTTTTTATACCCTATCCCATAGGGGTATATTAGTTTTGATACATAGTTTGTAACATAGAGAAATAATTTAGCTACATATACCTCAAAGTATATGGATCGACTCAGAATCGCTAGCTGAGTCGATTAAGCCATGTCTGTCCGTCCATCCGTCCGTACGTCACCAGTTTTTGGGCCTTAAATTTTGAGCTAGAAGGATGAAATTTGGTACACGTGCTCTTTGTTGCTCCCAGCAGAACAATTGTAAACATTTTTGAAATCCGCCCACTGCCACGCCCCCTTTTTTATAAAAACGGTTTGGCCAAACCGTAAGGAATTTTAAAAAAGTGTCTAAGCAGAATATTTAGAGAATCGTAATATCTATATTTCGTTCATATAAAATTTTTGCCACGCCCACTTTTTGTGGGCGTTTTTAATAAAAAACCCTTTTCGGTCAAATTTTAAATATTTCGAGAAAATATTTTGATGCAGAATTATTAGTAATAATAATATGAACATTTCGTCTGTAGACCATTTTAACTCCCGCCCACTTTTTGGGGGCGTTTTCTTACAAAAACCGTTTGTATACCCTACCCCATAGCTTATGCAGGAAAAAACGATGTTTTTTGTCAAACAACAAAAGATTCTGATAAACTGTTTGAACAATATGTTGTGACAATGTCATTTTCTATATTAAAGGCCCATAAAACCCACTTTTTGGAGATATTATTTTAAGGATGAGTTGGGATAGGGTATTCAACGATCCGCACAGCGGATTGTGGCCTTCTCATATGTTTGATACATAAAAGAGACTTAAAAAAGAAAGGAATCAATATTCATTTAACGTAAAGAAAACAGAAAGATATATATATATATAAATAACAATCTTAAAAGTTAAACAAAATATCTATATATATATATATATATATCATAGCAACCTATATACATAATTAAGCTAACAAAAAAACTAAAACTTGCCAATAATCTTATCAGTAACAAAAAAAACAAAAAAAAACTTCGTCATCAGCGAAGTATTGGCTATTTTTTTTTTTTTTTTTGATTTTTTCGGTTATCTTAATTGTGTTATTTACAATACAAAAAAACTAAAACTTGCCAATAATCTTATCAGTAACAAAAAAAAAACAAAAAAAAACTTCGTCATCAGCGAAGTATTGGCTATTTTTTTTTTTTTTTTGATTTTTTCGGTTATCTTAATTGTGTTATTTACAATACCTTAAGTTAACACCTGAACCTATCTATCTTTACAACAACCCTATTTAAATGAATTTTATCAATTTACACGTTGCGTTGTATACTTAAATGAAATTCTTGATATATGGATTTAACAAATTGAATTAACGGGTGATTTTTTAGCTGGTTTGGTTTTGGCAACACTGGTTTTGACAGCTGACGTGTGTTTAGTACCTTGTGTCACTGTCAAACAGCTTCAGTTTGGTTTGCAATTTAACCATGGATCGTCTTACAAATGAACAACGGTTGCAAATTATTGAATTTTACTATCAAAATTCGTGCTCGGTTCGAAATGTTCATCGCGCGCTGCTTCCATTTTATGATCGGCATTCTCGACCTTCTGAGCAGTCTATTCGGAAGATTGTGACCAAATTTCGCACCAAATTTACTTTGTTGGACATTAAACCACCAACACGTTTACGTACTGTGCATAGTGAAGCAAATATTGCTGCCGTATCAGCTAGTGTGACAGAAGACCGCGAAATGTCGATTCGGCGCCGTTCCCAGCAGTTAGGCCTTTGTTACAGCACTACGTGGAAAATTTTGCGGAAGGATTTGGGCGTAAAGCCTTTTAAGATACAGCTGGTGCAAGAACTAAAGCCAGCCGACCTACCACAACGCCGAATTTTGGTGAATGGGCTCTTGGAAAGCTGGCCGAGGATCAGCTTTTTTATCGAAAAATTGTGTTCAGCGATGAGGCTCATTTTTGGTTGAATGGGTACGTAAATAAGTAAAACTGCCGCATTTGGAGTGAAGATCAGCCAGAAGCATTGCAACAGCTACCAATGCATCCCGAAAAAGCCACTGTTGGGTGCGGTTTATGGGCCGGCGGCGGCATTATTGGGCCATATTTCTTCAAAGATGATGCGAATCGCAGCGTTACTGTCAATGGTGAACGCTACCGAGCGATGATAACAAACTTTTTTTTGCCCGAAATGGAAGTTCTTGACTTGCATGATATGTGGTTTCAACAAGACGGTGTCACATGCCACACAGCACGCGAAACAATGGCGCAATTGCGATGCGAGTTTGGTGAACAGTTAATTTCACGTTTCGGGCCGGTCAATTGGCCGCCTAGATCGTGCGATTTGACACCATTAGATTATTTTTTGTGGGGGTATGTCAAGGCTAATGTCTAAAGGGACAAGCCCGCTTCGATTGACGCACTGGAAGCCAACATCCATGCATTCATTCGTGAGATACCGGCCGATATGTGTGAAAGAGTATGCCAAAATTGGACTCAGCGGATGGGCTACCTGAGACGCAGCCGCGGTCAACATTTGCATGAAATTATCTTTAAACAAAAAAGTTCTAAGCCTCTTAAAAAATCACCCGTTAAAATCAAAGCGTCAGCTACAAAGTTTTCCTTTCCTGGCTTGTAAAAAAACGTTGGAGAAAACTCTTCTACAAAAGCCCTCCATCTTTTAATTTTTGCGTTAGGATTTTTGTCGGATATTGCAAAAGTTAATGGCTGGTGGTCTGTATAGATGTTCAATCGACTTACTCCATATAAATAATTACGCAGCTTTTGCAATGACCACACTATCGCAAGAAGTTCCCGCTCGTTTATTGCGTAGCTTTCTTCGGTAGGAGACAATGTTCGAGATATCATGGTAATAGGTTTTTCCCCCTGAGAAAATACCATGTGCATGCGACGGAGCGTCGGTCGTTAAATCAAAAGCTCTGCCGAAGTCTGGATACAAAAGCAACACATTTTCCGAAGCTAGTATTTTTTTGATCATATTGAAGGCATGCTTCATCGTTTAAATCTATTTTCACGTTTTTGATCGATTTGTGCTAACATTACCATTATCGCCTCGCAAGTATTGAGTGAGCTTAGCAATAAGAGCATAATCTTTAATGAAGCGCCTATAATAACCAGATGATCCTAGGAAAGATCGCAGGCTTCGCAGCGTTTTGGGAACCTCGTAACCCACTATATCCTCAATTTTATTTGGACAGGTTCTTATGCCTGTATTGGACACAACAAAACCTGAAAATTCTACTTCTTACTTTAAAAAAAATGTGATTTTTCTTGCGCTACCCGCATATTGGCTTCAAAAAGCAGTTTCAAAATTTTTTCGACATCTTCGAGGTGCTTTTCCTTCCTTAATATAATTCTTGGAGGCACAATTATCAACTAGTAGTTTTATTTCCCTTCCGGCCAGTGTTCCATTGACGTATGGCAGGAGGGACTTACCCCTAAACAATTAATTTCATCAAAAATTTCTTGATCTTCATTATTATTTGTACTTTCTTGTACAATTTCGTTACATTCATTGTCGAAATTTTGTTCATAGGGAAAATTGTAAAATTTGTCATTCTGTTCAAATGAATAAAAGTCTGTGCTTGTGCTTGGCATAGGTAGTCCTTGATTTAAATGATTTACTCTTTGAAGTTTTGGTAGAGTTTGGCGGTCCGATTCTCTGTGTCGCTTTAATTGATTAGAATGATCAAATGGTTTTCGAACTTGATTAAAATTTTGGAAAGTCCTATGGGGAGGATTAGAAAACTGCATTGATCTTTGCATATTGTTGGGGTTTTTCTTCTGTAGGGTTCTGAAAATTTGCACGGTTTCTGTAATGAGAGAGAGTTGGGTCTATTTCCATACTATTTGGCCTGATTCGTATTTGATTAGTGTGGATGGGTCTATAGTGAGGTGAATTGTAAGGTGTATATTGGTCGGAATTATAGATTTGTCCATATTAAACATTAGCTGAACGATCATTTCTATTTGCAAATTCGCGAAACTATATCGAGCTTGGTTTGACTCGAGTTCCTGGGCAAGAGCAAGTGCGCTTGGCATGTCTGTAGGTCTCGAGGAAAATAATATATCACATATTGGCTTTTGTAAGCCAGAAACACTAAGCGCATCCTGTCGATATTTTTGACATAGAGACTCAATCAACATTTTACTGCCTTCATGCAGCATTATTGATTTGTTGATAATTAGCGTCAATTTCTTTTCCACCTAATCATAGAACTCTATAATGGACATCTTGCCTTGTCGCAGGGTGGACATTTCCTGTTCTATAAGGTAAACCGGTCTCTTATCCGCGAATGTGAAGTCTAGCCTTGCAATAATTGCTCTAAAATTAAGGACCGTATTGAATAAAACTTGATCTGCAGAGCCCACAATTTTGTTTCATATGATGACTACTGCTTGGTAATGCCGCGAGCTTCCATCGTATGCTTCAAATAGTTTCTAGGCAGCGAAGGCAGCCTGACGCCAGGAAATATAGCGTATCTGTTCACCACTAAACTCAGGAATGGATTTGATTAGATCTAATGATTCCTCGCAGATTTTACCAGCTTCAATTGCAACTGGCTTATATTCCTCAACAGCCGTAGGAGTTTTTAAATAAAAAGTAGGCTTTGCCATTACTACCAATCCAACGAAGCTTGTTTTATTTCAATTTTTGTGATTTGTCTGTTGTGTTTTATGAGTAACTAGCTGCCCGGCCCGGCTTCGCCCGGGTACTGTTTCGTTTTAGGGTCCGTAATAGTATTTTAGTGTTAGTAGTATTTATTTTCTCAAAGCTGACCTGAGAGATTTTCTCAATATTTTTTTCCGTAAGAACCTTGTACAGAGTATTAGAAAACTACAAAAAAAATCAGCCAAATCGGTCAAGCCGTTTTCATGTTATGTCGTGACAACGGAAAACGGGTTTCATTTTTATATATATAGATATGGAAAACCAATTTGTGAAAAAACAAAATCTCGAACTGGGTAATAAAAATTTAAATATATTAGTTACTATATGAATATTTTTTGTTTTATGTATGTTGTTGTTTGTGAATAAGTGCAATGATTCAATTGCTGTAAAAAATATGAAAAAAATGTATTACATGTACATATAGTGACTTTGAATGCAACGTCCCCTAAAAGGAACACTGCGTCCGTAGTACAATTATGAAGCGATGATTGAGTAAATATTTGTTTCATAAATAGGCTTACAGTTTCTGAAATATTAAATGAATTGGAAGCCCTAGACGACAATGATTTGAATGGCGTTGACATTTACACGATTCCACCATAAGATGGAGCCGATACTGATCAAGATACCGATGAAAGCGATGATGAGCATGAGGCAAATCTTAATCATCTTGGGCCGAAATTATTATCAACAGAATGTGAAGTAGTACATGAAGGTATTGAATGGGATGACAGTGATAATGAACCCCTAGAGAAAGTCATGTGTTTTCTCCTCCGGGTCAAACAGACAGACAAATACGAGTTCAAATTATTGGCGAAAAATTGAACCATTATATAAAATAATTACGGAATGTACAACAATTCCACCAAGTGATAAGGCTCAGTCATGCAAAACTCCGACTGAATTTTTTGAATTATTTTTCTCCGAGGATATTTTAAGAAATTTTGTGGAGCAAAAAAACTTGTATAGACTCCAAAAGAATATAAATTTACAATTAACATAGGATCAATAGGATCAAAGTGTTTTTAGGAGATATGCTCATGTCTGGATATGCCAAGTATCCCAATAAAAGATTGTATTGGTCAAACAAACCTGACTGTCCTAAACTGCTCTGTAATAGCATGAGGATGAAGAGGTTTGAACAAATATTAAATAACTTCCATTTGAATGACAACCTTCAAATCGATGATATGGATCGCCTATACAAAATGAGACCTCTTATAAATCACCTAAATAAATCATGTCTGCGTCAAGGTGGAATTAATGAAAATTTGTCTATCGATCAGAGTACGATTCCTTATTATGGCAAGCATTAGAAGAAGCAATATATTCGCGGGAAACCAATCCGATTTGGTTGTAAAAACTGGGCGTTAAATTCAGCATACGGTTTTATGATACAATTCGATATATATATGGGAAAAACTGCAGAGTCTACTACAATTAAATATTTTACCTCCGTTAAATTACTGCGGCACTTATCTTCCATCGGAAGATGTACTTCAGGAACGATACGAGAAGGGCGAACAGAAAAATGCCCCCTTCGAACAATTCCGGTAATGAAGAAAGAAGAGAGGGGATCAGTAGATCATCGCTTTACAATAATCGCTTAATAATGGAAACACATTGCTCACACGATGGAAGGATAATAATGTTGTCACAATTTCAACAAATTTTGATAGCAATGAAATGGGGTCGTGCAAACGATTCATTAGAGGACGGGGTGCTGTAAGTATTTCCCAACCAAGAGTGTTTCATCCATATAATATCGGCATGGGAGGTGTTGATAAGATGGATAAATTAGTTGCAGTCTACCGCTCGCGAATCAGACAAAAAAATGCATATCTTCTTGATTCCTCAGTAGTTAATGCTACTGACGAAGAAGTTACATCCCAATGACCCGACATGTGCGTCTTTTCTAAGTTTTCGCAGAAATCTTGCAACATTCTACCTTGAAACTTATGGCACACCATCTATAAGAGGTTCGCGCACGGATCGTTTAAGGGTAGGTGTCCCATGCAAAAATAGGTTCGAGTTTTGCGCTAAATTGTATAGCGTTCACAATTTTCCGAATATTTAAATGAAACAAACGGTGATCGATTGGAAATATGTTGAGCAAAATAATTGTTTAGCATTTAAAAAATATTAAAATATCTTTGGGCCTCAAAATCGCCTGAAATGTAGAAAAACCATACAAAAAAGTAAGATTCTATTTGTGACCGTTTTCAATATCTTTAAATACATATTTTTTATTTATTTTATATTTTTTTTCTACAGACAATAGATTTGCACAGCTAATGAGGGTCTTATTTTTTGTGAATTTTAGTATTTATATCCCGAAAAAAAATACACAAATCTATGAAAAATAAGGTAAATTTACAAAGTTTAACTAGATATAACTTCTAAAGTATAAAAGGTAACGAAGTCAAATTAGCTTTTTTACAAAGCTAATAGATATGTGCATATACTGTTTTTTTTTTTTGGTGATGATTTTTGGTAATTTTTTGGTGACAAAATGGAAAAAAGGTGGTTTTTTTTTAAACGTTTTGGGTTTTTTGGCTGGGAAATCGATAGTTATATTTCCTAATTTTTGGAAATAATTTTTTAACCAAGCGACAATATATAGGGCACAACGTATCGGTCTTAAAAACATGTTTTTTTTCTTCTAACATATTTAAATATGCAATTCAATATGACATTATTTGCAATGCCGCTGTGAAAAAAGGACAACCAAAATGATTCCGACATTTTTTTTTTATTTTTTTTTGGTATTTGTATTATTTAATTCAAAATACAAAACAGTTTTTTTCCACACGGTTTTTCAAATTTTGATGTTAGAAAAGTGGTCTACTTTACGTTTTTTACATAAAAAAAGATCGAATTCACGCACACAAAGAAGTTTGTTTCAAAATAATGTCACTAGGTGGTGAGTTGGTGACATTCTCTTTTCATTATTCTCTTCTGTAAACACAGGCACTAGGCAGGCGAGATTGTTATTATGTATGTATCTTTTGTTTACCTTTTCGGGTAGACTTGATGAAAGTTCGTGTGGACTTCACGTGGACATGGTACAGATCGTTACATTATTGAAATGTTTGCTATCGCTGCTGATGAATTGTTTTGTATGCGTACGTTTGCACGTGACAGAAAGGGTTGAGTGGGAAGTAAGTCAAAGTGTAGGTACTTGTGTGTATAATTTTGATAATTTTTGTGAATAGTAAAGTGTTGTTTGCTGTGTTATTTTTTTGCAACAAATTCATTTGTGACACAACTTAAAAAAAAAATTTAATTGTTAATGTTATTTTTTATATTGTATATACATATGTATATTATATGTATATATATATAATGTCTGAACAACATTTTTACAGAATATCAATATCTATATTTCATACATATAAAGTTTTTTGACACGCCCACTTTTTGGGGGCGTTTTTAGTAAAAAAATCGTGTTTCGGAAGATCTTTCTTCAACGTCAACAACATTGACGAACGTTGAAATTGAAAGTGATCACGTAAAACATCAGGGTCAGGAATTTGAAATTCCTATGGAGGTGGACATTACAGTGAAGGACAACTGTAGTTTTGTTCCGGAGGGCAGGCGTATAATTGATTTAAATACATTTCTCAATAGTTTAAAAAACATTTCGCTGCACGGAAAAACGTTTTCGTTTTTTTTAAAATTCGACTCAAATAGTATTTGTTTGGTGAATTTGACACCTTGAACCTACAAAAATTAATTATAGCGGTTAAATTAACTTTCTTAAACTTCTTTTTTTTTATATAAGGTGCTTAGGTACCTTCATAACGAGCATTGATAGAAGATGGGGTGACAATTACCTAGATAAATATCTATCATTTTTTGTTATTTGATTTGAAAAATTTCATCCTACTATTGTTGCGACGAGAATCAGTAGCACTATTGTCTACCGTCCTATTATTTGAGTAATCGAATTTTCATCCAAACAAGTGTTTTCCTTACTTACTTACTTAAGTGGCGCTACAGTCCGGAATGAACCTGGGCCTCAACCAACATGCCTCTCCAATTAGCCCGGTCCTTAGCTAACTGCCTCCAGTTGCGCACTCCAAGTTGGTTGAGGTCGGTTTCCACTTGTGCGCGCCACTTAAGGCGAGGTCTTCCTCTACTGCGTCCGACGTCTGGCTGGGAATCGAAGACTCTGCGAGCCGGAGTATTGGTGTCCATTCGTTCTACATGTCCTAGCCATCTTAAACGTCCAATGCGGAGTTTTTTGACCAGGGGCATGTCGCTGTACAGCTCGTATAGTTCTTGGTTGAATCTTCGTCTCCATAGCCCGTCAACGCAAACGGGACCGAAGATTTTTCGAAGAATTTTCCTCTCGAATCTACCAAGGATTTCTTCATCCGCTTTTGATACGGTCCATGCTTCAGCGCCGTAGAGCAGGACTGGGATGATCAGGGTCTTATATAGGATCTCCTTAGTAGTTCGAGTGAGGGCTTTACTACTAAATTGCCTTCTTAGCCCAAAGAAACAGCGGTTGGCAAGAGTAATTCTTCGTTTAATTTCTGACGAGATGTTGTTGTCAGAGTTAATAGCGGAGCCGAGGTAGACAAAGTCCCGTACTACCTCAAAGTTATATCTGTCAATGGTGACGTTCTGTCCAATTCGTCGATGTTGTGTGTCCTTTCGTGTTGACAGCATATACTTAGTCTTACCCTCATTTACTGCTAAACCCATTTTCGCCGCTTCCTTCTCTATACTAGCAAACGTGGCTATGACATCACGTTGAGTCCTACCAATGATGTCAATATCGTCAGCGTATGCTAGTAGTTGCACCGACTTTTGGAAAATTGTGCCTCTGGTGTTGGCTTTGGAGTTTTGCACAATTCTCTCAAGAATCAGATTAAAGAAGTCACATGACAGCGCATCGCCTTGCCTAAATCCTTTTTTGGTATCGAATGTGTCGGTGAGGTCGTTTCCGACCCTGATGGAGCAGCGAGAATTCTCCATCGTCATCCTACACAAACGGACGAGTTTGGGCGGTATACCAAAACTAGACATGGCTCTGTACAGTTCGTCTCTATAAATGCTGTCATATGCGGCTTTGAAATCGATGAATAGGTGGTGGGTATCGATTTGGACTTCTTGAGTTTTTTCCAGGATCTGCCGAAGTGTGAAAATTTGATCGGTTGTGGACTTTCCTGGCCTAAAACCACACTGATAAGGGCCAATCAGGTTGTTAGTAAACGGTTTCAGGCGTTCACATATTACGGCAGATAGGATCTTGTAGGCGATGTTGAGGAGACTTATGCCTCTGTAGTTGGCGCAGTTCAGAGGGTCTCCTTTTTTTGTGGATCGGGCAAACGATGCTGAGGTTCCATTCTTCAGGCATATTTTCATCCGACCAGATTTGGCTTATGAGTTGGTGGATGTTACTTACCAAGTCATCTCCGCCGGCCTTATAGAGCTCAGCGGGAAGGCCGTCATTTCCGGCAGCCTTATTAAGCTTGAGTTTAGATATTGCTATCCTCACTTCACTCAGGTCGGGTGGTTGGCAGTTTTCGCTGTCGTTGCCAATATTGAATGGTTCGTTCTGCCTGACAGCGGAATGTTGTTCGTCATCGCCGTTTAACAGTCTGCAGAAGTGGTTCTTCCATATCCTCAGCATCGACTGTGTCTCAACTACAATATTTCCTTGTTCATCTCGACAGGATTCTGTTCGAGCCTTGTATCCTTGGCTTTGACGTTTTACACTTTGGTAAAACTTGCGAACATCGCTCCTGGAGTGGCACCTCTCTATATCCTCGATCGCGCGCTTTTCTTGCTCTTTTTTCTTCTTGCTGAAAAGCCGATGTTCTTCCCTTCTTCTTTGCCTATAGAGCTCAATGGCAGCTCTCGTCTTCACCTGCAGCTTAGCCTTGTAGGCCTCGTTCTTGGCTGCGAGCATCTGTCGGCATTCCTCATCAAACCAGGGGTTTCTTGCTGGTGGGCGCGAGAAACCTAGCACATCAGTTGCGGCTGATCTAATGGCCTGTTGGCATCGTTGCCATTGCTCTTCGATATTCGATGCTGGTGGTATGGTGTTAATCGAGAGGTTAAGGGATACGCGTTGTGCGAAGGTCTTGGCGGTCTCTTGCGATTGCAGTCTTCCGACATTAAATTTTTTCACAGTATTTCTGGATTGTTGTGGCGTGGTGGATGTCCGCATTCTTACCTTGGCTGCTACAAGGTAGTGATCCGAGTCGATGTTAGCTCCTCGGAATGTTCGGACATCCAAAATACTGGATGCGTGCCTCTTATCTATCGCAATGTGATCAATTTGGTTGACCGTTCGTTGATCTGGAGACCGCCATGTCCCCTTATGGATATCGAGGTGAGGAAACCGTGTGCTGGCTATAGTGGCATTTCGTTCCGTAGCGAAATCAATTAGCCTAAGTCCGTTACCAGACGTGTTGTCGTGTAGGCTATGTTTTCCGACAATACTTCTAAAGATGTCTTCTCTTCCTACCTTTGCGTTAAAATCTCCCAGCACGATTTTAACATCGTACTTCGGTAGTCGCTCATAGGTTTTGTCGAGGAGCTCGTAGAAGCAATCCTTAGCTATATCATCTTTTTCTTCCGTCGGAGCGTGAGCGCATATAAGGCTTATGTTGGCGAATTTGGCCTTGATGCGGATTTTTACTATGCGTTCGCTAATGTCTTGGAAACATAAGACTTCTTGCCTAAGTCTGGCACTTATAACAAATCCGCATCCGAATAGTCGCTGTTTCTGCTCACTATAACACGGTCCGTAGTATATGTCACAGTTTTTCATCCTCTTTTTGCCCGGCCCATCCCATCGTATTTCCTGGATGGCAGTAATGTCTGCTTTGTAGCAGTTTAGGGCTTCCGCTAGTTGTTCGCCTGCACCTCTCCTGTTTAATGTTCTCACATTCCAGGTGCAGATACGAACGTCGTTGTCCTTTTTTCGTTTAGCAGGGTCGTCAACAATAAAATCCGTCCTTTCCGAGGCTATTGGTTGCTTCGTAACCATGTTTTTTTTTCTGTGGGTGGGTAGTTAGCCCAAAGCACAACCCCCAACCTGGAGGGCCAGTTCCAATTTATTAGATACCCCTAGGACACGGGGCCATCAGTATCCACTACGGGATTGAGCGCTGCCGTTGGCCTTTCGGTTCATCCGCCACCATCTCTGTTCAAGGGGCCTGACTAACCCTTGAAATTCCTAGACAACCTGTTGTCCGAATATGTCAGAGCAGCTCATCTAGGTTCGCCTGGGACAGCAGGCCGGGTATTCATCCGTGCCATTCTCACCAGGGTGTTTATAGTGTTGCTGTTTTTCGTCGTGTTATCAACACTCGCACTTATCGTTTAGCAAGTCAAATCCGGTTGGATGAGACCAGTACCCGATGGTTACCACTTGGAGGTAGAGATAAGCACATTTGATGTGTAGTCAGAGTTGCAACACTGGGCATTGCCAAGTTAACGCCAATCAGAGTCTACCCTCGTTCTACAGCACCCAACCATCAATAAACAACTACATCTCATAAATTAAGAAAAAAGTTAACCTAGGTAAGGTTTACACATTTTTTTATAAGATATACAATGAAAACCTCAAAAACTGCTTTTACACCTCGCTGCGCGGCAGCCAGCAACAATTTTATCATTTTATCACCAAATCTGAAAGAAAATTACAAGACAAAATATGTACACCAAACCAACCCTCAACTTGATTTTTTTCCTTCTCTTTCCATATTTGTTTTCAAGTTATTTGCTTGGTGTCTGTATATTGCATATGTAGGTAGGTAGGTATATGTAATATTAGTCTGCGCTTGCTACTTTTTGTCTTTTCCTTCAGTTTTCGTTTGCGTTGAAGCAAAGAGCACATGAGTAAAATTAAAGAGAGCTTACCAACACATTCAAATGCATTTACATGAAATTTGAGTTGGTCGGTCTGGGACACCTACCCTTAATACACTATCCCATCCCAACCTTAAAATTAATATTCCCAAAATTTGGTATTTATGGTCATAAAGTATTGAAAATGACGTTGTTACAACATATTGTTCAAAAGGTTTATCAAATTCTTGTATGGTTCGACAAAAAACAACGTTTTGCTATTGCATATGCCTTGGGGTAGGGAATTTTTAAAAATTTTACTAAAAAACGTTTTTTTTTTTTTAAATGCCCCCAAAAAGTGGGCGTGGCAAAAAACTTTATATTGACGAAGTATAGATAATTCGATTCTCTAAATATGCTGCTCGGACACTTTTTTAATTTTTTTTACAGTTTGGCAAAAAAAAACGTTTTCTTAAGAAGGGGGCGTGGCAGTGGGCGGATTTTAAAAATTTTTACACTTGTTCTGGTGACTCGGGCAAGGATCCTATATACCAAATTTCATTATCCTAGCTCAAAATTTAAGGCCCAAAAATCGGTGACGAACAGGCAGACGGACGGACGGACGGACAGACAGACATGGCTAATTCGACTCAGCTAGCGATTCTGAGTAAATCCATATACTTTGAGGTATATGTAGCTAAATTATTTCTCTACGTATTTTTTGGCCAAACCGTAAAGAATTTTGAAAAAGTGTCGGAGCAGCATATTTAGAGAATCGTAATAAATATATGTCGTCAATATAAAGTTTTTTGCCACGCCCACTTTTTGGGGGCGTTTTTTTTATATAAAAAAACGTTTTCTGGTCAAATTTTAAAATTTTCGAAAAAAGTTTGGATGCACAATCATTGGTAGTATTAATATGAACATTTCGTCAATAGACCATTTTGACCCACGCCCACTTTTTAGGGGCGTTTTCTTACAAAAACCATTTGTATGCCCTACCCCAAGGCATATGCAAAAGAAAAAGTTGTTTTTTGTCGAACCATAAAAGAATTTGATAAACCTTCTGAACAATATGTTGTATCAACGTCATTTTCAATACTTTTAAATTAATTTTAAGGATGGGATGGGTATTAAACGATCCGCACAGCGGATTGTAGCCTTCTCATATGTATTTTAGTAGCGTTATTCAAGTTGGGCGCCAAATAAATATACCGACATAGAGTTTTATTTTTTAAAATATTTCATGGAATATTTATTTTGTATAATTTTTTTATTTCCCCTATGAAAAAGTCTTACAAACAATCGTATTGCTCGGTAGCTTAGAACCTAACTTATCACTTACAAAATATTATTAATAAACTAAAAGTATTGTCAGGCAGTCAGGCTTACTGTAGTTCTATTTTGCAACGTTGTTTTCTTGACAATGTTTTTCACTAAACCGCATTGAAAGCTGCTTTTGTTGTTGGTGTTGAGATCCTTCAAGACTATTTTATAACCATGGGCGTTGATTTTGTTATACCTGGGTTTATGCTGTCGCTTATTACGAAAAACAGCAAATGTTTCGATTGGCAAATTGTGTAGGTATTAAGATGCCATAACTTATATCCTAAAAATCCTACTTCATTCTTATAAAATCTTGATTTCTCTGATGAAATATTCATGATTACATTACCTAAATTTGCTATAATAATTTCTAAGTCAGGGAAGTTTTTTCTAAACTTTCTGAATATACGATTAAATCATCAATATATACGTGACAAGTTTTTCCTATATGATCTCTCAGTATATTATTCATTGCTCTTTGGAATATGCTCGGAGCATTTTTCAATCCAAATGGTAATCTAAGGAATTCGCATTTACCGTTATTAAAGGAAAAACATGTTTTTTATATCTTGTGATTTCATTTTTATTTGATGAAAACCTGACTCTAAATCTAATGAGGAAAAGTATCTTGCTTTTCCTAAATTGGACAGGATTACATTTATGTAAGGAATGGGGAATTTATCTGCTATTGTAGATTCATTTATTTTTTATAATCGATACAAGTCTCATTTTTGCAGACCCGTCTTCGTTTATGCCTTCTTTAGGTACAGCCCATACTGTAGAGTTATGTGGACTTTTAGATGGTTGAAATAAAATATCGAGGATATTTTAAGAAATTTTGTGGAGCAAAAAAACTTGTATAGACTCCAAAAGAATATAAATTTACAATTAACATAGGATCAATAGGATCAAAGTGTTTTTAGGAGATATGCTCATGTCTGGATATGCCAAGTATCCCAATAAAAGATTGTATTGGTCAAACAAACCTGACTGTCCTAAACTGCTCTGTAATAGCATGAGGATGAAGAGGTTTGAACAAATATTAAATAACTTCCATTTGAATGACAACCTTCAAATCGATGATATGGATCGCCTATACAAAATGAGACCTCTTATAAATCACCTAAATAAATCATGTCTGCGTCAAGGTGGAATTAATGAAAATTTGTCTATCGATCAGAGTACGATTCCTTATTATGGCAAGCATTATAAGAAGCAATATATTCGCGGGAAACCAATCCGATTTGGTTGTAAAAACTGGGCGTTAAATTCAGCATACGGTTTTATGATACAATTCGATATATATATGGGAAAAACTGCAGAGTCTACTACAATTAAATATTTTACCTCCGTTAAATTACTGCGGCACTTATCTTCCATCGGAAGATGTACTTCAGGAACGATACGAGAAGGGCGAACAGAAAAATGCCCCCTTCGAACAATTCCGGTAATGAAGAAAGAAGAGAGGGGATCAGTAGATCATCGCTTTACAATAATCGCTTAATAATGGAAACACATTGCTCACACGATGGAAGGATAATAATGTTGTCACAATTTCAACAAATTTTGATAGCAATGAAATGGGGTCGTGCAAACGATTCATTAGAGGACGGGGTGCTGTAAGTATTTCCCAACCAAGAGTGTTTCATCCATATAATATCGGCATGGGAGGTGTTGATAAGATGGATAAATTAGTTGCAGTCTACCGCTCGCGAATCAGACAAAAAAATGCATATCTTCTTGATTCCTCAGTAGTTAATGCTACTGACGAAGAAGTTACATCCCAATGACCCGACATGTGCGTCTTTTCTAAGTTTTCGCAGAAATCTTGCAACATTCTACCTTGAAACTTATGGCACACCATCTATAAGAGGTTCGCGCACGGATCGTTTAATACACTATCCCATCCCAACCTTAAAATTAATATTCCCAAAATTTGGTATTTATGGTCATAAAGTATTGAAAATGACGTTGTTACAACATATTGTTCAAAAGGTTTATCAAATTCTTGTATGGTTCGACAAAAAACAACGTTTTGCTATTGCATATGCCTTGGGGTAGGGAATTTTTAAAAATTTTACTAAAAAACGTTTTTTTTTTTTTAAATGCCCCCAAAAAGTGGGCGTGGCAAAAAACTTTATATTGACGAAGTATAGATAATTCGATTCTCTAAATATGCTGCTCGGACACTTTTTTAAATTTTTTTACAGTTTGGCAAAAAAAAACGTTTTCTTAAGAAGGGGGCGTGGCAGTGGGCGGATTTTAAAAATTTTTACACTTGTTCTGGTGACTCGGGCAAGGATCCTATATACCAAATTTCATTATCCTAGCTCAAAATTTAAGGCCCAAAAATCGGTGACGAACAGGCAGACGGACGGACGGACGGACAGACAGACATGGCTAATTCGACTCAGCTAGCGATTCTGAGTAAATCCATATACTTTGAGGTATATGTAGCTAAATTATTTCTCTACGTATTTTTTGGCCAAACCGTAAAGAATTTTGAAAAAGTGTCGGAGCAGCATATTTAGAGAATCGTAATAAATATATGTCGTCAATATAAAGTTTTTTGCCACGCCCACTTTTTGGGGGCGTTTTTTTTATATAAAAAAACGTTTTCTGGTCAAATTTTAAAATTTTCGAAAAAAGTTTGGATGCACAATCATTGGTAGTATTAATATGAACATTTAGTCAATAGACCATTTTGACCCACGCCCACTTTTTAGGGGCGTTTTCTTACAAAAACCATTTGTATGCCCTACCCCAAGGCATATGCAAAAGAAAAAGTTGTTTTTTGTCGAACCATAAAAGAATTTGATAAACCTTCTGAACAATATGTTGTATCAACGTCATTTTCAATACTTTTAAATTAATTTTAAGGATGGGATGGGTATTAAACGATCCGCACAGCGGATTGTAGCCTTCTCATATGTATTTTAGTAGCGTTATTCAAGTTGGGCGCCAAATAAATATACCGACATAGAGTTTTATTTTTTAAAATATTTCATGTAATATTTATTTTGTATAATTTTTTTATTTCCCCTATGAAAAAGTCTTACAAACAATCGTATTGCTCGGTAGCTTAGAACCTAACTTATCACTTACAAAATATTATTAATAAACTAAAAGTATTGTCAGGCAGTCAGGCTTACTGTAGTTCTATTTTGCAACGTTGTTTTCTTGACAATGTTTTTCACTAAACCGCATTGAAAGCTGCTTTTGTTGTTGGTGTTGAGATCCTTCAAGACTATTTTATAACCATGGGCGTTGATTTTGTTATACCTGGGTTTATGCTGTCGCTTATTACGAAAAACAGCAAATGTTTCGATTGGCAAATTGTGTAGGTATTAAGATGCCATAACTTATATCCTAAAAATCCTACTTCATTCTTATAAAATCTTGTAGGACGAGATTATTCACCTCGAGTCGTGGATTCGACAAGCCTGTCAAGTGTCAACTCCGCTCTGGATCCGATGATTCTCAGCAACGCCGCTTTGGGTGACTCTCGGCCGCGATGTGTGCTGTCCGAAGACCGCAGCAGACGCTGAACTGGCAGTTACCCAAATGATGCCCCGAAGTGGGGATAATTAAAAGACAAAGAAGGTGGTTTTGGACGGCAAACGTCAAAACGAATGCCAAAATAACAAATTGACGATAGAGTGTGTGTTGTGGTTGTGTATAGACGGTGGTAAACCCGACCGTCGTATCCGTATGTCCAACGCAAACTCAACTGATAATCGCTTAGGAGACACAAGTGTGGCACTTTTCAAAGCAGTGGAAGAAGACCCGACCGCTGTTGCGAAATACCAAACCTGAGTGATCTTATCTCGTATCATGCTCTGCTTTTATTTCATTTTGCGAGAGCTTTCAGTATTATTAAACGATATACGATATACGATATCACACTGATACGATAACAGCTTCTGTGAGAGAAAAGCTTTTGTTTGTCTTGGCTTAGGGTTGCCACGTTAACATTATTATAATGAAAAATTATTTTGTTGCTCAATTTAAGTTTAGGTTTTTTAAGTAATAAAAAAATAAAATGTTTACATAAAATCAAATTCATAAATAATATAACAATTTGTTAATAGATATAATGCTGGGATGTTACAATCTCCCCCTCTGGCGCTGAGATCGTCTCGATGATGCGACAGGATTTGAGGTTGGTGTTGTCTTTCTCGGGCGTCCTCTTCTTCTTAGTGGCTGTACTGGATCGTCATTCGTTTGCTTAAGTGACGATCGGTATTTGGTTATGGCGGAGACGTGATAAGTTCCCAACGGAATGTTGAGATCATCTTTTGATGCGACTTGGTAAGTTGAGGAACCGATCTGCTTTATGATCACATAAGGTCCGTCGCGTTTGGGCACAAATTTCGAAGTGATCCCTTTCGACGCTTTACTAAGTGTGTGCGAAGTGATTAGGACTTGATCACCTATTTTCAAAATTGGTTGTTGTCTTCGTTTTTTATCTGCATAGTTTTTGTTTCTGTCCTGTGTTTTTTCAGTTGTTGTTTGAGCATCTCTGATTGCTTGAGTAAGCTGTTTCAATCGCGGAATAATTTGTGGAGTAAAATTCTTATCCGGTGCTATGGGCCTAAGATCGTGATTGACATCATCTATGGTTCTTGGTTCCCGTCCAAACATAAGGTATGAAGCTGTATAACCCGTGCTTTGGCATTTGGCAGTGTTCATTGCGAACCTTATTGCGGGTATGTTGTCGGCCCAAGTAGTGTGATTGTTGCCTACAAGAATTCCTAGTTGTGACTTGAGATCCCGGTTCTTCCTTTCCACTGGATTAGCTTCTGGATGATAGACAGGAGTCAAGGTTTGTTGGATTCCAAAGTAGTCAGCTAGTTGTTGCATCAGGACTGATATGAACTGAGGTCCGTTGTCTGTTAAAAGACGTCGTGGCATACCGTAGCGAAGGAAAACTTCTTGGAGCAAGGTCATGGCGCAATTCTCTGCTGTTGCTTCCTTAAGAGGAAAAATTTCAACCCATCGGCTTGCTAGGTCTTCAGCTATCAAGATCCATTGGTATCCATCTTGCGTGATAGGTAATGGTCCAAATAGGTCAGCTGCTACGACTTCGAAACGTTGATTACTTGATACGGTTTGAAGTAAACCACATGGTTTCATATTACTTGGTTTATACCGCTGGCAAGCAATACAGTTTCCAATGTGTTTGGTTACGCTGGCTCTTATTCCAGGCCAAAAGTATCGAGAAGCGATTCGGGCTAATGTACGTTCAACGCCGTAATGACCTGAAGTGGCTTCATCGTGATAAAATTTTAAAATGGATTCTCTTTCCTGAACAGGGATCACGAGCTGTGCCGATTCAGCATCAGATTCTGGAGAATATCTGTATAAGATACCCTCGTTCAGTAAGTATCCGCGGGATGTCCATTTGTTAACATTTTCGTCACTGCTTTCAAAAGAGTCGATAATAGATTTAAGCCATGTATCTCTAAGTTGAGCTTCCCGAATTTCTTTTGCATTTCTCGTTGTTATGTCAACTTGAAAACTACAGACGTTACATTCAGGGTCAGTGTGACCTGTATTATCAACTGGTGGTCTAGATAGCATATCAGCCACACAGTTTATTTTGCCTGGGGTGTATTCTACAACAAAATTATAGGGCTGTAGCTGTAGTGCCCAACGGGCTAGTCTTCCAGTGGGTGATTTGAGTGTCATCAGCCATTTAAGAGGTTGATGGTCAGTTTTGAGAGTTACCTCACCGCCTTCGATGTAGCCACGAAATTTGTTGACTGCCCATACAATGGCAAGGGCTTCGCGTTCAGTGGTTGAGTAATTTCTCTCAGCTGCTGTGAGGAGTCTCGAGGCGTATTCTATAGGGTGCTCACTCTCTTTCTCCCCCTGGATAAGGACAGCCCCGAGAGCGTAGTTACTGGCATCGGTTTTCAATGTAAAGGGTTGATCATCTTGCGCTTGCTGTAAGACTGGTGCCGTTGTGAGCAATGTTTTTAGGGTTGTGAATGCGGTTTTTTCTTCTTTTCCCCATTTCCACGTGACAGTTTTCTTAGTTAAGCTGCTCAAGGGTTTTGAAACATCTGCAAAGTTTTTAATAAATCGGCGGTACCATGAACAGGTTTGCAGGAATGATATCACTTGCTTGGGATTGTTTGGTTCTGGCCGTTTGGTGATTGCAGAAACCTTTTCCGGATCAACTTGGATACCTTGATCTGTTATGATATGCCCTAGGTACTTAACCTTAGGACAACAGAAACTTGATTTTCCTCGATTGACTTTAAGTCGAAATACTTTGAGATGCTGGAAAACTTTCTTTAAATCCTGGTAATGTTCTTCGAAACTATCTGAACATATAATTATATCATCAAGGTAAATAAGGATGAATGTTCCAGAAACTCCTTTTCGAAATTGGTCCATTAGTCTTTGGAAGGTAGCAGGAGCGTTTCGAAGACCAAACGGCATGCGTTTGTATTGGAATAGTCCGAAAGGCGTGATAAAAGCTGTTTTTTCCATGTCACTTTCAGCTACCATTATCTGATAGTATCCTGTTTGAAGATCCAAAGTACTTTTGAATTTTGTTTTCAACGTCGAATGTAGTAGATCATCTATCCTTGGTAGCGGATATTTGTCAGGGATTGTGATACTGTTTAGCTTTCTGTAATCTATACATACGCGTATGCTTTTATCTTTTTTTGGAATCAATACTACCGGAGCAGCCCAAGGAGATTCGCTTTCTTCAATTATGCTCATTTCAAGCATCTTCTTGAGTTCATCCTTGAGTTGTTCTTTCCTGGTGGGCGACAACCTGTACGGAGCGGTAGCTATTGGGTCGTGATTACCCGTGTTGATTTTGTGTTCGGCGTATGGAGTTGGTTCTGTTGGCACATCAAACAAGGATTCTTCCTCCAGTAACAAATCGTTAAGTTTGTTCTTATTATCCTCATTTAGCTCTACCGCTTCATCATAGCGTAAATTGACATCGAAAGCTAATATTTCGGTGAAAAAAGGTTCAAGGTATACCTCTTCTTCTGAACGTACTAATGAGGGGAACAGCTTTTGTTTTTTTTGTGTTCGCTCTGGCGTAACCTCATTTCTTAGTGAGTCCTGGAAAATCATCTGAATGGAGTGAGGTGAATACCCGTCACTTGATTTATTTCTTTTCGATTTCATCGAAATTTTCTTTACCGTCGACTGCTTAGGAGTTGACGTTAGTGGAGAAATAGCCTTTATTGCACTAAACCAATCTATGAACGCATTTGCCTCTCTGATAGGAGTTCTTTGGTTTGGTGAAGTCATCTGTACATTCATGTTGACGGTTTGAAGTCCTGGGAGTAAGTTGACTGGAACTTTGTTTCCCAACACCTTGGTATGTGTTGTATCGTAAAAGTCAAACTTTTTGTCTGCTTGATCCGCGAAATACCACAACCGTTGTCCTAAGTCCAGAACAATCCCATTTTCCTCAAGAAAATCTATCCCAATGAGGGTGCGGTTGTCTGTTGCTTTTGGAAGAGCGATGAACTTAATCGGCCTTAGGCGGTTTCCAATAATAATACTGGTTTCTCCAATATATACCTCTTGTTCATTGGTTTTACCATCAGCAAGTGTAACGTTGGCGTCGACTTTCGAGAACCTGGTTCCATTTTTTAAAAGGTGAATGAAAAGTTCTCTTCCAGCGACGCTCGTACGTGCAGCTGTGTCCAGATATGCCATACCTTGTTCACCATGTGATGCGATTGGTATAGTTGGTAGTGCTATTCCGATTGTCGTCCTCATGCAGTTAAACGACACCGTTGATGGTCCTTTCGGCAGCTCTTTGCAATTAGGACATGTGGATCGAACAACTCCAGGGGTTTTGCACTTATAGCAATAAAGCTTGGTGCTTTCAACCGGTTGTGTAGGTGCGTTTTTCTTTGCCTCGTACCTTTCCTTTTTCCGACAGTCAGCAGTTGTGTGACCGGGATGTTTGCAAAAGTTACATCGGTTTTTGAATGGTGCTGGTTCAGTCTTGTGCTCCTTGTGACCATTCTTTTCGAGAATCGACATTTCCACCGATCGAGCTTTGGTGAGTAGAACCTCAAAACTTTGGAAGCTGTCCCGTGCCACACCATCTCTTATGCGTATGTGCAGAAGCCCATATACCATATCGAGCATCATCTTCTCTGATGGTTTTGGGTCTAAGAGCTGTGCCAATAGTGCTCGCTTCTCACAGATGAAGTCGTCGGTTGTTTCATCAGGTTTCTGTTTTTTTTTCGAAAATCTCCATAAAGATACGATATGCTGGTTTGGCGGGAGCATATGCGCTTCGCAGCAGACATATGACGTCAGACCAAGTTTTAGCCTCCGCTTTAACTCCTTGCCACCAGTTGCTCGCGCCTTCCTCTAGGAGTAAGGGGAATCCTTTGATAGCGTATTCATCGCTAATTCGCTCTACTTCTTTGTAGACGTTTATCGTAGCAATAAACCCTTCTACAATAGCTGCGTCTCTTTCGCCTTTAAAGCGTGCAGTGCAGTGGCTTAGACTGCCTTTGATGCTGCTTTGTGTTTGCAGTGCTTCGATAAATTTCTGAAGCTGCTCTTCGGAGAACTGAGCCATATTTCCGTTTAGTTTTTCTTGTTCTTTTTTCTTTGCGGCTATGCGCTTGCTTGAACGGGTTTGGAGATCCGTTTTAGTGTTTTGCTTGCAGACTGGCCAGCAAGTTGGGCGCCAATTGTAGGACGAGATTATTCACCTCGAGTCGTGGATTCGACAAGCCTGTCAAGTGTCAACTCCGCTCTGGATCCGATGATTCTCAGCAACGCCGCTTTGGGTGACTCTCGGCCGCGATGTGTGCTGTCCGAAGACCGCAGCAGACGCTGAACTGGCAGTTACCCAAATGATGCCCCGAAGTGGGGATAATTAAAAGACAAAGAAGGTGGTTTTGGACGGCAAACGTCAAAACGAATGCCAAAATAACAAATTGACGATAGAGTGTGTGTTGTGGTTGTGTATAGACGGTGGTAAACCCGACCGTCGTATCCGTATGTCCAACGCAAACTCAACTGATAATCGCTTAGGAGACACAAGTGTGGCACTTTTCAAAGCAGTGGAAGAAGACCCGACCGCTGTTGCGAAATACCAAACCTGAGTGATCTTATCTCGTATCATGCTCTGCTTTTATTTCATTTTGCGAGAGCTTTCAGTATTATTAAACGATATACGATATACGATATCACACTGATACGATAACAGCTTCTGTGAGAGAAAAGCTTTTGTTTGTCTTGGCTTAGGGTTGCCACGTTAACATTATTATAATGAAAAATTATTTTGTTGCTCAATTTAAGTTTAGGTTTTTTAAGTAATAAAAAAATAAAATGTTTACATAAAATCAAATTCATAAATAATATAACAATTTGTTAATAGATATAATGCTGGGATGTTACAATCTTGATTTCTCTGATGAAATATTCATGATTACATTACCTAAATTTGCTATAATAATTTCTAAGTCAGTGAAGTTTTTTCTAAACTTTCTGAATATACGATTAAATCATCAATATATACGTGACAAGTTTTTCCTATATGATCTCTCAGTATATTATTCATTGCTCTTTGGAATATGCTCGGAGCATTTTTCAATCCAAATGGTAATCTAAGGAATTCGCATTTACCGTTATTAAAGGAAAAACATGTTTTTTATATCTTGTGATTTCATTTTTATTTGATGAAAACCTGACTCTAAATCTAATGAGGAAAAGTATCTTGCTTTTCCTAAATTGGACAGGATTACATTTATGTAAGGAATGGGGAATTTATCTGCTATTGTAGATTCATTTATTTTTTATAATCGATACAAGTCTCATTTTTGCAGACCCGTCTTCGTTTATGCCTTCTTTAGGTACAGCCCATACTGTAGAGTTATGTGGACTTTTAGATGGTTGAAATAAAATATCGAGGATATTTTAAGAAATTTTGTGGAGCAAAAAAACTTGTATAGACTCCAAAAGAATATAAATTTACAATTAACATAGGATCAATAGGATCAAAGTGTTTTTAGGAGATATGCTCATGTCTGGATATGCCAAGTATCCCAATAAAAGATTGTATTGGTCAAACAAACCTGACTGTTCTAAACTGCTCTGTAATAGCATGAGGATGAAGAGGTTTGAACAAATATTAAATAACTTCCATTTGAATGACAACCTTCAAATCGATGATATGGATCGCCTATACAAAATGAGACCTCTTATAAATCACCTAAATAAATCATGTCTGCGTCAAGGTGGTTAATGAAAATTTGTCTATCGATCAGAGTACGATTCCTTATTATGGCAAGCATTATAAGAAGCAATATATTCGCGGGAAACCAATCCGATTTGGTTGTAAAAACTGGGCGTTAAATTCAGCATACGGTTTTATGATACAATTCGATATATATATGGGAAAAACTGCAGAGTCTACTACAATTAAATATTTTACCTCCGTTAAATTACTGCGGCACTTATCTTCCATCGGAAGATGTACTTCAGGAACGATACGAGAAGGGCGAACAGAAAAATGCCCCCTTCGAACAATTCCGGTAATGAAGAAAGAAGAGAGAGGATCAGTAGATCATCGCTTTACAATAATCGCTTAATAATGGAAACACATTGCTCACACGATGGAAGGATAATAATGTTGTCACAATTTCAACAAATTTTGATAGCAATGAAATGGGGTCGTGCAAACGATTCATTAGAGGACGGGGTGCTGTAAGTATTTCCCAACCAAGAGTGTTTCATCCATATAATATCGGCATGGGAGGTGTTGATAAGATGGATAAATTAGTTGTAGTCTACCGCTCGCGAATCAGACAAAAAAATGCATATCTTCTTGATTCCTCAGTAGTTAATGCTACTGACGAAGAAGTTACATCCCAATGACCCGACATGTGCGTCTTTTCTAAGTTTTCGCAGAAATCTTGCAACATTCTACCTTGAAACTTATGGCACACCATCTATAAGAGGTTCGCGCACGGATCGTTTAATACACTATCCCATCCCAACCTTAAAATTAATATTCCCAAAATTTGGTATTTATGGTCATAAAGTATTGAAAATGACGTTGTTACAACATATTGTTCAAAAGGTTTATCAAATTCTTGTATGGTTCGACAAAAAACAACGTTTTGCTATTGCATATGCCTTGGGGTAGGGAATTTTTAAAAATTTTACTAAAAAACGTTTTTTTTTTTTTAAATGCCCCCAAAAAGTGGGCGTGGCAAAAAACTTTATATTGACGAAGTATAGATAATTCGATTCTCTAAATATGCTGCTCGGACACTTTTTTAAATTTTTTTACAGTTTGGCAAAAAAAAAACGTTTTCTTAAGAAGGGGGCGTGGCAGTGGGCGGATTTTAAAAATTTTTACACTTGTTCTGGTGACTCGGGCAAGGATCCTATATACCAAATTTCATTATCCTAGCTCAAAATTTAAGGCCCAAAAATCGGTGACGAACAGGCAGACGGACGGACGGACGGACAGACAGACATGGCTAATTCGACTCAGCTAGCGATTCTGAGTAAATCCATATACTTTGAGGTATATGTAGCTAAATTATTTCTCTACGTATTTTTTGGCCAAACCGTAAAGAATTTTGAAAAAGTGTCGGAGCAGCATATTTAGAGAATCGTAATAAATATATGTCGTCAATATAAAGTTTTTTGCCACGCCCACTTTTTGGGGGCGTTTTTTTTATATAAAAAAACGTTTTCTGGTCAAATTTTAAAATTTTCGAAAAAAGTTTGGATGCACAATCATTGGTAGTATTAATATGAACATTTCGTCAATAGACCATTTTGACCCACGCCCACTTTTTAGGGGCGTTTTCTTACAAAAACCATTTGTATGCCCTACCCCAAGGCATATGCAAAAGAAAAAGTTGTTTTTTGTCGAACCATAAAAGAATTTGATAAACCTTCTGAACAATATGTTGTATCAACGTCATTTTCAATACTTTTAAATTAATTTTAAGGATGGGATGGGTATTAAACGATCCGCACAGCGGATTGTAGCCTTCTCATATGTATTTTAGTAGCGTTATTCAAGTTGGGCGCCAAATAAATATACCGACATAGAGTTTTATTTTTTAAAATATTTCATGGAATATTTATTTTGTATAATTTTTTTATTTCCCCTATGAAAAAGTCTTACAAACAATCGTATTGCTCGGTAGCTTAGAACCTAACTTATCACTTACAAAATATTATTAATAAACTAAAAGTATTGTCAGGCAGTCAGGCTTACTGTAGTTCTATTTTGCAACGTTGTTTTCTTGACAATGTTTTTCACTAAACCGCATTGAAAGCTGCTTTTGTTGTTGGTGTTGAGATCCTTCAAGACTATTTTATAACCACGGGCGTTGATTTTGTTATACCTGGGTTTATGCTGTCGCTTATTACGAAAAACAGCAAATGTTTCGATTGGCAAATTGTGTAGGTATTAAGATGCCATAACTTATATCCTAAAAATCCTACTTCATTCTTATAAAATCTTGATTTCTCTGATGAAATATTCATGTTTACATTACCTAAATTTGCTATAATAATTTCTAAGTCAGGGAAGTTTTTTCTAAACTTTCTGAATATACGATTAAATCATCAATATATACGTGACAAGTTTTTCCTATATGATCTCTCAGTATATTATTCATTGCTCTTTGGAATATGCTCGGAGCATTTTTCAATCCAAATGGTAATCTAAGGAATTCGCATTTACCGTTATTAAAGGAAAAACTTGTTTTTTATATCTTGTGATTTCATTTTTATTTGATGAAAACCTGACTCTAAATCTAATGAGGAAAAGTATCTTGCTTTTCCTAAATTGGACAGGATTACATTTATGTAAGGAATGGGGAATTTATCTGCTATTGTAGATTCATTTATTTTTTATAATCGATACAAGTCTCATTTTTGCAGACCCGTCTTCGTTTATGCCTTCTTTAGGTACAGCCCATACTGTAGAGTTATGTGGACTTTTAGATGGTTGAAATATTACATCCCTTAACATTTTATTTATTTCTTTATTAATAAATCCATTAGCTGAAAGTGGATATGGATATTGTTTACTCCATAAGTTTTCAACAGTTGTACGAATTTCTGCTCTGATGTCTGTTCTAAAAGGTAATCTCATACCTATGTGTAAGTGTTTTCGAACAATTATTTTCTGAATTTGTTCCCCTAATTTATCTTTATTATATTAATTCCTATATTACACATTTTATTACATTCTTCCCCTAGAATGTACGTTATTTCACATTTGTTTTTATATACCAACGTTTCCTTTTCGAAATATTATGTATTCGTCATAAAGTGATTAATTATTGTTGAACCATTTATAGTTCTTACACTTTTCTTAACAATAAGTTCCTGTCTGTTTTTAAAGTGTTTGGACTACAGTAATAACTCCTGTTTCAATTAATTTTCGTAATTTTTGTATTGGACCGTTCCTGAATATGTGGGGAAGTCCTGGCGTTCTCATAAAAAAGCTTCTTCGTTGAGGTTATTTATTCTCTCCATTTTTGCTGGAGGCTGTGTGCTTCTTTGTATACTTTCATAGGGTCTTTTCTCTGGATGATATTGAGATCTTTGAAATTGAGCTCTTTGAATTTTTTGTCTTTGAAATTGGTTAATTTTGAATTTTCCTAGGATTGGTCTGTGAGAATCACTACCTAATTCCATTGGTTTTGGGTATTAGTGATTATTATTGTTAAGAGTTTGCCGTTGGAAACCTAAAATTATTTTGATTTTTGTTAAATTTGTGAATAGTCTCTGTATTCGATTGTGACCTACTAAATTGTAATGCAAAGTTTAGTCTCATGTTTTTCGATTCTAATTCATGTAGCCTTCCCTAATCCACTGGGTAAATCCTCTGGAGAGAGTGAAATTATGATATTGATTAATGGAGCGTATAGACCTGTAATAAATACTCGAAGAGCGTTTCGGCGGTGAGAGTTGTTTAACTCTTTTGTTGAATTTGTCTCCGTGCCATGTGTCATGATAGTTTTATAAATGAGATGCGTTAGTTTTTCATTTACTAAGTTATAGTAATCTATTATTGAAGTATTTCCATGTCTTAAGATACTAAGTTCTTGCACAATAACATGAGGTCGTTTGTCAGCGAATGAAAAATATAATCTTGATATATTTGCTTCAAAGTTAAGAACTTTACCATGGTTTTCTTATGTATCGTTTGCACTTTTTGTTATCTTATTTCTGAAGATAGTAAGGGCAGCAAAATATTTACGGCTACCTTAAGTATATAATGAAATTGAATTGTGTGCTGCGTCTTACAAATGAATTTATATTATTGTCTGAAAATTCCGGGAAGGGTTTTATAACGTCTAAAATCACGTCATAATTTATGCTGTCAGAAATAGTTTGTTTTATATTCTGTTACAAGACGAGTATATGTAACAGATTGTAAGGTTGCTTTTAAAGATGTAATTTTATATTGTAATGAAGCAGTGTTAGCTGCTATCAGTCATTCGACTGAATTTTCCAATTTAGCGTTGTTCGTCATTGTCAGATTAATATGTTTAAATTTGTTTAGGAGTTCGTCCAGTATGTCTGTTTTATATAAATAACTGAATTTTTATTCGTAAGCTCAGTGTATTATTATTATCAGATTTTTTTTTTCAATAAATATTTATTTTTATTCTTACACAACTTATTCAACTGCTGCTGTTGATTGTTAATTTTGTTCTTCTATATGTCGTGACTTGGAACTAATTTATTTTCACTTTAGTCTTTGTTCTATTTATAAAAAGTTCACTTTTATTTCTTCTTATTTTATTTTTAATTCCCTTTTTTCTTGTTTTTTTTTTCAGGATACTTATTATTTTTATTCTCTTTCTTTCAAGGATACTTATTTTTTTCTTTTATTGCACTCTACTAGCAATACAACTAACAATCTCCCACACTTTATTTTTTCTGGTTAACAAGAAATGTGATTGTCCTGTCTCGGTCGCCAATTAATTAATTCGTTACTCAAAGAGTTTTTTTTAAGGTTTTATTTAATGGACTGTTCAGTCCCGATGTCAAACTTAAATTAAAACGTTAATACAGATCTTTCCACAAAACTATCCATAATGTGGTGGGAGAGAAGGATGTCATCTTCTGGATTGTAAATAATAAACTACAAATCAGGATTATTTGATTTGTTTATTCCGATGAAGCTGTATGGTTTGTTTATTTCGTTGAATTGCATTTCTATTTAAATATATCCAACTCGTGCAAGAATTGAAGCCAAGGGACCACCTAGCAAGGCGTTGCCGCTGATCCCAATTTTCATAGCGAATTTTGTATAGCGATGAAGCTCACTTTTGGTTGAATGAATACGTTTATAAACAAAACTGCCGTATTTGAAGTGATGATAATCTTCAAGTGTATGTTGAGACACCGTTACATCCACAAAAACTGACTTTTTGGTGAGCTTTATGGGTTGGTGGAATAATTGGTCCGTACTATAGCTTTAAAAACGATGCTGGCCAGAAAGTTACAGGCAATGTTGACCGCTATAGAGCTAGAGCCATAATTACTGACTTTTTCGTTCATCAATTGAACCATGATGTGCAGGAGCTGTGGTTTCAACAAGACGGCGCTGCGCAACATGTCATACAGCTCGTGCAACAATTGACATGTTGAAGGAAGTGTTCGGTGAGCGCATAATTTCGCGTTTTGGTCCTGTGAATTGGCCTCCAAAATCAAGCGATTTAACGCCGTTTCTGTGGGGATATGTAAAGTCGGTAGTCTACGCCACTTTTTGAGGGCGTTTTTAATAAAAAAAACGTTTTTCGGTAAAATTTCAAAATTTTTGAAAAAAACTTTTGATGCAGAATCATTGGTAATATTAATATAAACATTTCGTCCATAGACCATTTTAACCCAAGCCAACTTTTTGGTGGCGTTTTTATATAAAAACCATTTTTATACACTATCCCATAACATATGCAGGAGAAAACCTTGTCTTTTGTAGAACCATAAAAGTGTTTTATAAACAGTCTGAAGAATTTTTTCTCACCATGTCATTTTCTCTATTTTATCCACGTCGTGTTTTTAGCCATTTCCAATTTTTGGGATTTTAGTTTTACAGATAGGATGGGATAGGGTATTCAACGATCCGCACAGCAGATTGTAGCCTTCTCATATGTTTTTTTAATTATTTATGCTGTGATATTATGGAAATTAATAAAGAAATAAAACGTAAATTTTGAAAGTAACCATAATAACTACCAATGAAGCTCGTGTGCGTTGGCCCATTGAGATTGTCTAAATATCTTGTTCAGACACTTTTTTTAAAATACCTTTCGGTTAGACCAAAATCAACGTTTTTCTAAAATGTGGCCATGACAGCGGACGGATTTTAGAATTTTAAAATTTTTATATATGTTAAATGTCATGTCCAATGAACAACGACACAAATGAAAGATCTAAAAATCGGTGAAAGGCAGATGGATTGACGGATGGTCGGATGGACAGACTGTCTACTTAGCTACCGATTCAGAGTTAATTCATATACTTTAAGCCTTAAGGTATAACTACATATATAAATTATTTCTCTTTGTACAAAATTAATATACATACCCCGTGGGATAGGATATAGAAAAACATCGAGTTACTTGATTTTAAATTCAAATTGATAATTATTCGATCGATATTATTGCAATGGTGATGCGATGCACAAATTTGATGATTGGCGATTTCGTATGGTGTTAAAGAACGCACTTATTATACCTTTAACATTTTTTGCAAGATTAAAGTTCCGCTAGTAAAAGTCTCAATTAATGCTGATATAAAATTAAATCAGTAGCTTAGTTCCATACTTGTTCCCTGAAATATTTTTATAATATTTTAAAAATATTAATTAATATAATATTAGCTTCACTCTCTGTAAAAACGCATATGTAATTTAATATTGTCTATATAAGTTGTTCAGACATTTTTTAATTTCTTGCCGTTTCAACAAAAATAACATTTTTCTGAGTGGAGATTAACGATTCGTTTGTGTTTTAGAACGCATTATTTAAGTTCAACATTTTTATAGAAGATGATCCTCCTAAGGAAATTTCCCTTTGGAAATGATGAAAATATTTGATCGAATCCTTTTTTCCTTCGAGTATGCTTTTTCATGTCATGACATTTACTACTTAATTACTTAAGGGGCGCTACAGTCCGGAATTAACCTGAGCCTTAACCAACCTGCATCTCAATTAGCCCTGTACTAAGCTTACTGCCTCAAGTTGTTCTCTTCAAGTTGGTTGAGGTTTCTACGTGTGCGCCCACATAAGGCGAGGTCTTCCTGTACTTCGTCCGACGTCTAGCTGTGAATCGAAGAGTTTACAAGCATGAATAGCTCTGTATAGCTCGTCTATATAAATGTTGTCGTATGCGGCTTTGAAATCGATTGGTATCGATTTGGACTTTTTGGGTTTTTCCAGGATCTGCCTAAGTGTGATGATTTGACCAGTTGTAGATTTTCCTGGCCTAAAAAGGTTTCAGGCGTTAACATATTTTTACGGCGGATATGATCTTGTAGGCGATGTTGAGGAGACTTATGTCTCTGTAGTTGGAGCGATTCAGAGGGTCTCCTTTTTGTGGATGCAATATAACAATTTTCAATAATAAGTCTTGTTTGATTTCAATTTCTAATAGAATCCATCCCCTTTTCTTGAAGAAAAAAATATTTTCGTTATTTAACTTCGTGCTAATTAATAATTTATGCCACTCGACTCTGTAAAAACAATCAATTGGAAAAACGATTCACTTTAAAACTGGGAGGAAACTTAAGTTTCGAAATCAGCTGTTTGAATAATAAGGTGTTATTTTGCGAATTCCGTCAATAGAATATAAAAGTTTTCATAAATGAACTATAATATATATAACGTATGTGATTTGTGATTGCTGTGCGTAGAGAATTTACGAAAAACATCGAAACGTAAAGAGAAACTCATGGCATAGCTCCAATCCATTAGAATCACCTCAAAAGATATATACGCTCGTTATTTGGTTTCACATGTGAATGCTTTTCTATTTCCTAGGGATTCAAAAATAATTCAAGTGGAAAAGTTGTTTTATTTTTCAGATTTATGACTGATTTCTGACGTTGTTGACAATTTTCAACCTAAAGATTTTAAAATTATGTTATTTCAGTGCACAATATTCACTAATAAATACAAAACTCACATTTTCATCGAATTTCCCGAAATCCCAAAATCCGGAACACGGCCTATGTTACAAACTTAATGTAAAACTAATGTTCCCTATGGGATAGGGAATAACAAGTGGGCATGACAGTTGTCTGAATTTGACAAAAAATGAATGAAAATTAGCACTTTTTCAGAAATGAACAACAACGAGTTCGTGTACCAAATTTCGTCAGTTTAGCTTAAAAAGTAAAGCCCAAAAACGGGTCGAACGGACGTACAAACAGACATCATTAGACAGTCTCAGCATTCGATTCTGATTCGATCAATATACTTTACATCAATATACTTTACGATCCATATACTGTATGTTAGTTTTGACACATAGTTTGGTGTCAAAAAAATATATTCCTATGGGATATGGTATACAAATTAACAACAAGCTTCAAATCCGTTCCTTAAAAAAGCTTGCTAAATTATTTTCTTCTGAATGCTTAACAATATAATGGTAACATTTTATCAACAAATTAATTAAATATACTTTTTTTTATTATTTTAGTTTAGGAAACTTAAAACTTAAGTCTTTGTTCGGAATTTATTAGTATTTTAGTCCCTGATTTACGCTAAATATGATAATTTTTAACATATCTGTTTTTTCTTTTAAGGATGAAATGAACATGCGCATTGCCGAAACTGTGACAGTGATTTATATTGGTATCAGCCCACGAAATACAAAGTATGTGTAGGTACTGTTTTTGCCTGAAATTTCTCTACACCTAAAGTTCATTTCCAAAAGAAAAATCGATAGTTTTTAAAACGGAAAATTTTCTGGTTGGTGGCGATTCGCAGAGCTTAAGATAAAAATTACTAATTATTGTTAATAATATATTGAATGTGAAACGTTATACATTTTATGACAACAAATAAATAATTGGATATCATAAATGCACAATAAGTTCGAGCACTTCAATACATAAACTCATATCAATCGTTTTATTCAATCTTCCTTGCTCGTTGCGGAAATAATAACAGAAATAATAAAGGTGGCAAAGCTAAATGAGCATCTACAATAATTTTAAAGAAGTGTTCATAGAGTATGATTTTTTAAAGTAAGTTTGGTTATATCTAACAATCGTTTATAGTATCTTGAATAAGGGTTCCTTTTTATATATAATGTCAAATGACATGCTTACAAATATATTGATATTATTAAATTCTTTTATCATTTATGTGCATATATATACATATATAAAAAATAAAGATATTTTCGTATCTGTGTATGCATACACAAATTATTGAATTTTGAATGGATTTGGTAAATATTTCTTTTCCATTAATATGGATAATCTAAGCTTCACTTGAGAAATAAAAATATCTATATCGGAGTGTTGATTTATGTATACCTAAATAGTTCTGCTAAATAAATTTATTATAATTTAACAAGAGCAAAAAAGTATTTTTTCAGGAATGTCGTTATCATAAAAAAAATGTAATATATATAAACTGTATTGAACAGTTTTCGAATAAAGTAAGAGGGTCATTTTTTTATTTGCGAAGTCACTTATTTGGAATAAAAAAATGTAAGCTTTGTAAGTACATATTTGCGGAGTTATTTTAAAAATTATTAATATTCATATATGTTAATATCAGCATGTTATACAGTGTGTTGCAGGAATATAGGTCATTAGGGTAGGTGATGGTTTTTTGAGTTTTGGAAACAATAATATCGTGGGAAGATATGTTTAAGAAATATTAATGTAATGCAAGATATGTTATTGTATTCACAAGATTTGTATTTTACTACTTTTTAAAAACTCAGTTTACCATATTATGTGAAACACAACTATTTCTCCGTACTAACTTAGGGAATTACTACTTGCCCGCTATTGGTACATACTAGCGTTACCATATTGCCAGCTTAAACTAAAAAATATAAAAAGTTTTTATTGAATAATTTAATCGTTCAGTTTAGGTTTAGTTTGTTTAATGTTAGTGCAGTTACTCAGTGTTTTAATGCATTTCTGGTACAAATCCCACTAACTACATATAATAGGTCTGTTCCTTTACCTTTTAGTAATAATAAGGAAATAGTTGAAGTATTTTAGAAAGGGACACTTTTAGGAATACAATACGGGAATATGTTAAGTCAAATCAGTTCGTTTGTCCTTAAAGACGAAATGACAACTTGTCAGATAATAGTTGACAGTTACTGATTTCTTTTTTTTTTTTTTAAAAAAAACTTCATTAAAATGTAAGAAATTCTTATCGCGTAAGAAGAAGATGACCGATTTAAAAATAGTGGTGGGTACATAACTGGGTAGTACCAAAGAGGTATATAACTATAGAGTACACATCACAGCTAAAAATGTTATAGTCGTTTCTGACGCGGGCGGTAAGTGCGAAGGGGAATTTCCGTCGCTCGTATGCCTCGGCTATGCTGTTGCTTGATGCTGGCATGGCAATTTGAACACTGGGGTATCAACATCAGTACCCCACATAGTTAATTTTCGTTGTATGAGATCCACATTCTATATAGTTGTATACTTACTTGCCCCTTGCGAGTTCGATTTTAATGTACACTTAACAAAAAATGTATCTACGTAATTGATGATTTTCATAGTTTGGTCAAAATTCAAAAACTCTGTTAAATCTATTTATAGAAAAATAGTTCTGTTTTGTTGCAGACTTGAGTTAATACTTGTATTAAGTTTGATCAAATTGCTTTGGTAGTTCAAGATATTTCGTTTAACATTTACGATTCAATCAACAACGTGGTTCGGACATAGTACGGAGAAAAACAACTTTTTTAAAACTATTTATTAAAAAAACTTTCGTTAAGAGACATTTCGGGTGGAACTTATATAATTTAATTGTTAAAAACGTTAATAGTAACTCTAAATTTCATTTAACTAGACAATACATTTTGGGAGAAAATTAAGATTTTTTATATTTGCCCTGGGGTGTCATTCCGTAACTTTGAAAACGATTATCACTCAGACGGTATTTGAAACCTCAGGAGCAATCGCTCAATAATCTGTCTGTGATTTGACGATTATTGTTTTAAGCGAACCAAATAAAGTGATATCGTCGACAGAAAAAACTACTACTACTATCGTCAAACGATAATCACTTTACGGAATGACCCCTCTGAATACCTACAAAAATTATTTATTTAGATTTTTTCTGAATAACCGTTTTGTTTTAAACATTAATGTTAACAATCGTATTAAATCATCTCTCCATTATTATTAAGTAAGTAAGCCTTCTCCCAAAATTTGCTTTTCTACCCATTCTATGTAAAGTTATTTAAAACCAATGTTATGGGAAGAAATTTTTGCCAGTCTTACTTTTCGGATTTCTCCATCATCATTATGTTAGGTTTAATAAATTTAACAAAAATATAAATAGTTGGTACACTAAACTTTAACAGTTCCCTTTCTCCTCTTTGTGATAAACACAATCCTATCCTATTGGAAGAGATCACTGTCCGATTACCTCTTCTTTTTTCATAACAGGCTCGCGAACAGTTATGGGTCCGACAAAAGTCAGCTATCAATTCTCTCCGATCCTGAACACATTGCTGTTATTTAGTCCAAGCGCATGAGCGACTTAATTCTTAAACCGGAGGTTCAGTCTTTCTTGTCTCTTCGAACTTCAAGGCTGGAATTAGAAGATGCTTTGTCCAGAGCATTACATTACATTACGAGACAATGTAGTTTAAGTGCCTTTTTACTACATCCACATCTTGGTACAGCACATAAAGTTTGCGCTTATATCTTCTGTTCCATCTGCCTTTCTATCATACAGGATTTTTCTTTAGAAAGTGCAAAGAATTTGCTTCGCTTTCCTGCTTATTGTAAAGCACTCGGTGGCGTAAAGTAGCGTTGGTAGGATTAGGGTCCGGCATAGCAAACATTTGGACTTTTGGTTTTTTGATCCATATGTTTCGCTAAACAGAAATAGCATCGGTTTACTAGGGTCAAGTCAATGTGCCATTCGTGGGGCTGATATTGACTCTAACTACCTCAAAATTGTTGCTATCAGCAGAGACATTTTCTCCAAGGTTGTGAATCGACAATACTTTACTTGTTGATATCATATACTTTTCCTTGCCATCGTTAACTACAATGCCAACGCGATTCGCCTCTTTTTCAATTGCCGTAAATGCTTCTACAACTACTCAATGTGACCGAACAATGGTGGACGAACTTGATGAAAACAGTGCCTTCCGTATTAAGTCCCGCCCTAGGCAATATCTGTTCCAGCACGAGATTGAAGAAGGCGAATCTCCTCGTAGCAATCCGGCGCATGTTTGGAAATGTTCAGATTATGCAACACAACTGCATCGGTTTTCATGGTATCCCGAATTCCACCATCGATCGCTTTATAAAGCTCTAGGCGATGGAAGTTATCATACGCGGCCTTGAAGTCGATGAAAAGATGTTGTGCCTCGACTTGAAGTTCGCTGGTCTTTTACACTTGCCTTAGTGTGAAAATTTGGTCTATGATAAATCTGTCAGAACGGAAGCCACACTGGAACGTGCCGATAAGTGTGGTGCAGTAAGGCTTAAGACGTTCACCAAGTAAGTTGGATAGGATCTCTTAGAATGCGACATTTAGCAGGGATATACCTCGATAGTTGGTGCAAGACATGGGATCGCCTTTTGTAGATGAGACATATGGAGCTGATATTCCAGTCATCAGCATTGTTGTTCATCAGAAAATTGAAGAATAACAAAGCAATTGGTTCTGACGGATTTCCTGTAGAACTCTTCAAATATGGAGTTGATGCCATAGAAGTGTGTATTCACCAAACCATAAACAAGGTCTGGATGCCATGTCCGAAATACCGTTACTTAATTATCAATTTGTATCCTAGATAATCATGTAGTAAGAAAGCCCTTATATAAGAGCTACTTTTACCGTTGTAAACACCTCAGAATCTATAACTTTTACTCCGGGTAACCACCTATGCCGAAAAAACAAAAATGTGGACAGCTCTCCCAAAATCAGCTTTTCTACCCATTCTATGTAACATTTATTTAAAACCAACATTAATCGGTACCTGTTTGCTATTGTGAGTATACTTTATCTAAAAACTAATTTCAATATTACGTTTTTGTAAACAACTAAAAACTAAGAATTTATTGTAATCTAAATGAGCATAATCATATATGAAACATTATGTATAATCTGATTGTAATCGGTTTATTACATCGTTATATTAAATTTTATGCAAATTTATTATACACATTTATTATTCTTATAATTATTTTAACTAAAGTCCTCTTATTTAGGTGATGCCACACAATCAACATCAGATAGAAAGTGCAGATATGCTAGATTCTCTAGGTCTGCAATTACGTGAGGCAGAGACGAGGCGAGCTGATATAGAAAAATGTCATAAGGTATGTCAAATTGTTTCATAGGAACAAAAAAATAAGTAATCTTTTAATTATAGGAAACACTTGCACAAATTCGGAATTTCAAAGTCAGTGGAAAATGTGATAATGAACTGATTGAAAATTTACAATCAAAAGCTCGGGAGTTAGAGAAGAAGGTATTATAAAAATTATTAACAATTACATAATATTATTTGTTTTTATATTTTATATATAATCTGAATCACTGACAAAAATAAAAAATTTTAAACTTTACCGACTTGGTTATATGTCACTTGCTTCCATAAAAGAATAACTTAAAACATATGAGAAGGCTGCAATCCGCTGTGCGGGTCGTTGAATACCCTATCCATAAAAATAATACCCCCGAAAATTGGTTTTTAATGGCGATAAATTATAGATAATGATGTCGCAACATATTGTTCAGACAGTTTATCAAAATATTTTATGGTTCGACAAAAAACAACGTTTTTATACCCTATTCCATTAGGGTTTATTAGTTTTGATACATAGTTTGTAACATAGAGAACTAATTTTGCTAGATACTCCTTATAGTGTATGGATCGACTCTAGAATCGCTAGCATAGTCGATCTCCATCGCCATCTCTGTCCGTCCGTCACCAGTTTTTGGGCCTTAAATTTTGAGCTAGAATGATGATGAATTTTGAAATCCGCTCATTGCCAAGCCCCTTTTTAGAAAAACGTAGTTTTTAGCCAAACCGTAAGGAATTTAAAAAAAAAGTCTGAGCAGCATATTTGGAGAATTGTAATATCTATATTTCGTTAACATAAAGTTTTTTGACACGCCCGCTTTTTAGGGGCTTTTTTTGGTCAAACTTTCAAATATTCGAAAAAAACTTTTGATTCAAAAACTTTAATAAAATTAACATGAACATTTCGTCTTTAGACCATTTTAACCTACGCCCACTTTTTGGGGGCGTTTTTCTACAAAAACGATTTGTATGCCCTACCCCAATGCATATGCAATAGAAAAACGTTGTTTTTGTCAAACCATAAAATATTTTTATAAACCGTCTGAACAATATGCTGTGACAACGTCGTTTTCAATACTTTATGGCCATAAAGACCACATTTTGGGGATATTTATTTTAAGGATGGGATATGGTATTAAACGATCCGCACACCTCTTCAACCACTTAATTTTGGTTAAAAAATCGCTCTCCAGTGACTCTCAAACTGTGTCCTTCCTCACCCGTCCAACTAACAAACATGACGTTCAACCGGTTGAAGCATACTCGTGTGCGAAGACCCAATGAAAATATCCAGTGGAGGATTTTTTTTTGTCTATGTTAGTAATGCTGGTACTAGATTCTAATACTGCAGTACTAACAGAGTCAGAAGAAAAAACTAAATCGAGAATTCGATTATTATGATTTTTTATACAGCTTGTTTGCTGTAATTCAAATGATAAAATGTTATCATGTAATGATAAAAACATTGTCAACTTTGTGCAAATACTCCGTTTGCTTAGATCAACCTGTACATATTAATCAGCTCATTTTTTATTGTTTATATCTACATTACTATTATCCTCTTCGTCATCCGATCTTTAACGTTTCCTCCAGCATAGCTGCTACGGCTTGATTTGTAGAAAAAGTTTTGATTGCCTGAAAAAATCTAGCTCGAGATATTCATCACCATTACGATCATGTCGATTTCTAAATTCAGGCCTCAACTCTCTTTTATTCTCTCTTAAACTTGTTTTGATCGAGTTTGAAATTGCTGGCGCCACAATTAATATGATTGTCACCCTGTCCCCTTTGCTGCATCTCTGCTGGGCTGTAGTGGGTTTCGTTGTTTCGACGTAAAATAGTAACTGTAATTTATATCACGGCTTATGCGATTCAGATGAAAATGAGTAATCAATTTTTCTAATCAAGTATTCTTAATTATAAAGCATAAAAAAATAATAATTTGTGTCAATAGTTTTGAAAATACAAATAATATACTATTCTAAAAACAACGACATCATCAATTTAGAATCAATTTTTTAGTTATTATTTGTGTGTACTATTAGCTTGGGATGTTTGTCTTAATTGTGAACAAATAAGACTTCGATTGTTAATATCATTTCTGCCTCCAATATTTATTATTATAGTTCATAAAAGTATGTTTTACCCATGAAACATTTCGTCGATTTTAAAACACCATTTTAGTAACAACAAATTTTGATATTTTATTTAATTATAACATACATTTCTTTATTTTAGGTGGCCTTGGAGACGGTACGATGTGAGGAGTTACAATTAGAATTATCTGCCGCAATGAAATCAAAACCTTCTAGGCATACTACAAGTGCTCCTCCAACAACTTCGAGCTCGTCGGTTACATGGGCTGCGTCAGCATTGAATCAAGACCAGAGCACGGAAGTTGAGCTCATAATGGCAAAAATTGAACAGGCAAGCTATTATTTAATAAATTTTATGTTGAAAGTTATGGCAGTTAGTGTGAGTAAAGGATATGCGTTGTAATAAGACAACATGTTCGATTATATATGACAATAATATATTAATTTTCCTATGCAGTCTATAATAATTGAATACCTATCACACAATGAAAAGCAAAATATACCGAATAAATCATTTGTCCATTATTTAATGATGCTTATAGTAAAAGGTGACTACAGTCTCAACCTGCAAGCTTTTCTAGCCTAGAAGAATAGGTAACAGTTTTGGTGCCCAACAATTATTGATAATCTATTTTAAGCACGAATGGGTCGTACATTACTTTCTCTCTTACTTATTAATATTTTCTTTCTTACTTAAGTGGCGCTAAGGTCCGGGATGAACCTGGGCGTCAACCATCATGCCTCTCAAATTAGCCCGGTCCTTAGCTAACTGCCTCCAGTTGCGCACTCCAAGTTGGTTGAGGTCGGTTTCTACTTGTGCGCGCCACTTAAGGCGAGGTCTTCCTCTACTGCGTCCGACGTCTGGCTGGGAATCGAAGACTCTGCGAGCCGCAGAATTGGTGTCCATTCGTTCTACATGTCCTAGCCATCTTAAACGTCCAATGCGGAGTGTTTTGACCATGGGTATGTCGCTGTACAGCTCATATAGTTCGTGGCTGAATCTTTTTCTCCATAGCCCGTCAACGAAAACGGGACCGAAGATTTTTTGAAGAATTTTTTTCTCGAATCGACTAAGGGTTTCTTCATCTGGTTTTGATACGTCCATGCTTCAGCGCCGTAGAGCAGGACTAGGATGATCAGGGTCTTATGTAGGATCTCCTTAGTAGTTCGAGTGAGGGCTTTACTACTAAATTGCCTTCTTAGCCCGAAGAAACAGCGACCGGCAAGAGTAATTTTTCTTTAGATTTCTGACGAGATGTTGTTGTCAAAGTTAATAGCCGAGCCGATGTAGACAAAGTCCCGTACTACCTCAAAGTTATATCTGTCAATGGTGACGTTCTGTCCAATTCGTCGATGTTGTGTATCCTTTCGTATTGACAGCATATATTTAGTCTTACTCTCATTTAAACCCACTTTTGCCACTTCCTTCTCTATACTTTCAAACGTGGCTATGACATCACGTTGAGTCCTACCAATGATGTCAATATCTTCAATATCTCCGCCAGCTTTGTAAAGCTCAGCGGTAACGCCGTCATTTCCGTCGGCCTTATTAAGCTTCAGTTTAGATATAGCTATCCTCACTTCACTTAGGTCGGGTGGTTGGTTTTTCGCTGCCGTTGCCAATATAAAATGGTTCGTTCTGCCTGGTAGCGGAATGTTGTTCGACATTAAAGTGCACGTCTTGGTCAGTGCTATAAGTCCATTTCTCAAAATCACATAGATACAATCGGGTTCGCCCCTGGCAACAACAATCACTTATCAACTATTTACATAGTTCGCTCCTTCACTCGCAGCCATAATTTCAGCTTCAGTACCTAGTTGATAGTGCTACTGTTCGCTACAGATGACACGTCCAACAGACTGCTCCACTAGCAAACATAACAACAACTCCTGATGTGGATCGTCTTGTTTTTATGTAAACTGCAAAATCTGCATCACTTCAGTGTTGTCTTGAAAGCCGACGGGTTGTTCGAGAGAAGTTGAACGAGTGCCATACAGAAAAGCGGTCTTTACGTCGAACTGCTGTATTATTAAATTCTTAGATGCAGCTATTGCTAACAACTGTATCTTAACTGTACTGTATCATAGCGTGACACAAGACTAAAGGTCTCGCCATAGTCAATTCATTTTTATTGCGGATTACATTAATCTCCAGAACAACTTTCGCACCAGCTTTCGAGAAATCACATCGTGACTGCAGACGACTATCCTTAATTGTAGAATCCAAACTCGATAACCATCTCTGTCGTTTAAATGTCTGTAAGTTATAATGGAAAGGAAAAACAGAGTTTGGTAGAGCATTCCACATTCGTGTTGTTCGGTTTATGTACGAATCTCTGTATTTCAGCGTACGTCCGAAGATAGGCTTGAGGGTAAACTGATTTGCATTCATTGCGTAACGAGTATTGCGGCTGAATTGTTGAATGGGAGGAATATTTCATTTGAACATTGGTTGTTAAAATAGCGATAAAACAAGGTAAGGCAGGAGATGTTTCGACGGTGTTCGAGCGAAACTAAGGAGTTCGCTATTCTTATGTCTCCTATAATTTTTTTCGCACATGTTTGAATCCTATCTAGTAGGTGCAATATTGGCGTTGAATTCAAGTTTTGGGCGTATAAACGCTTTATATATTGTGGCCAGATCAGAGGGGGTGAAATATTTCTTACATCGATTTAGGAAACCTTGACATTTCGCTGCGTTTTTAGCGACTTCGAATATGTGGTCGTTCCAGCGCAAGTCGTTACTAACACACATACCTAGCATTGAAAGCTTTTCGGTTTCTTCGACGGTTTCATGGATAATGGCTCTAGATTTTGGTTTCGCTTTAATGACAGAAGACAACATTGTGTTTTGGAAGCATTGAATTCCACTCTATTGGATTTACCCCATTTGATAATGCTGTCAAGGTCGGAATTCAATGAGCTTAACATATTTTGGCGTTTAGAGTCCACGTTCGAAGGTGAGGGACGAGGACCTGTAAACGAATATGAGAAGCTGAGGGTACTGTCATCAGCGAAGGAATGAATTGGATTAGAAGTTGCAGACAGGAGATCATTTATAAAAATGAGAAAGAGAGTCGGAGACAAAACTGAGCTTTGAGGGACACCAGCATTTATTTGGTGAGTTACAGACTTGAAACCATCCAAAACAACTTAAATTGAAGGTTTCGAAAGATAATGTCTAATCCATAGAAGAAGTTTTTCGTCGATTCCAAATGCACGCATTTTCGACAAAAGGGCTTGATGCCAAACCCTGTCAAATGCCTTTGAAATATCAAGCGCAACAATCTTGCTTTCGCCAGCATGGTGGATTGATTGGTTCCACTTTTCGGTGAGATATGTCATCAAATCACCAGTAGACCTGTTGCTGCGAAAACCATATTGCCGGTCATTGAGAAGTTTTCGTGTTTCGAGATATTTCATAAGCTGAGGGTTTATCAGCGTTTCCATGACCTTGGAAAGAAGGGACATAAGTGCAATTGGTCGGTAGTTGGAGAGAGAAGAAGATTCGCCTTTTTTTGGTACAGGCTGGACAAATGCTGTTTTCCATCTACTCGGAAAGAGTCCTAATGAGTAGGATAGATAGAAAAGCTAACGCAGTGGTTTTGCTAGCGTAGAAGAACACCTCTTCAGAATGTTGGGGGATATACCATCTGGACCAGCGGATTTGTGTATGTCAAGATCAAATAAAACTCTTGCAACTGTACGAGTACGAAAGTGAATTTGTCCCATAGAATGATCTACGTTCTCAAGTACAGGAGGAGACTGAACACAATCTGGCAATGTAGAATTGGCTGCGAAATGCGCAGCAAGCAGATTGGCTTTGTCTAAAGAGCTGACAGCTGGAATGTCATTATGATTGAGCGTCGGAATTGATGATGAGGCCGGTTTTTTTCTATATATTTAATAAATTGCCAAAAGTTTTTACTACCTCTGGGACATTGTAGAATTTTGTGCCTCAACTTTTGGTCATAGAGGAATTTGACACGCTTTAAATGGGCATTACAGTCATTTCTGGTTTGTTTGAACTTTGCTCGGTTTTCCTCTGTTGGGTTGGTCTTGTACAACCGAAAGTTTGTCTCTCTCAACCTGATAGCTTCTTTGCGGCACAAGTCATACCACCCTTTTGCCTTTGGTCTGATACTCTTAATTCTGTTGGGAATAAAAGATGTCATACCAACGAGAATGATATTTGATATCATATCAGCAGCATCCACGTCACTATCGAGGAAACATAGTGAGCAGTTAAAATTAAAAACTGTTTAATGCTTCCCAATTGGCTTTCTCGTATTGCCATACAGTTGTTTTTGGGAATTTGCTCTTTAACTGTGTGGTTGGAGTACGAGAAATTTGTTGATTTGATACAGTGGTCTGACGAACCTAGAGGCGATAATACATTGGTGGTGTATTTATCAGGGTGAGAGGTAAGAAACAAGTCCAGGGTGTTGGCGGCTTGACTGTTAATATCCGGTATGCGTGTCGGCTCATTTACAAGCTGGGTTAGGTTGTTTACCTCAGCAAAGATCTCAACATACCTTCCTTCGGGTGTTGTCTGTCCAGAATGTTGAAGCCACGTAGAATTGTGTACATTGAAATCGCCCGCAATGACGATTTCAGTGTGAGGATGCAGGGATACAATTCTAGAGATGGAGTCAGACAGTGCATCAAACTCGTTAAGGGTTGAATTACTGTCAAGGTTTGGGCTTCTATAAATGAAACAGTAGGGGATTAATTGCCTACGGGCATGGAAATTCATCCATATAAAATTAAATTCCGGATTGGAACATTGGCCGTATTGATGTTGAATTTGGTAGGCTACGTCACTACGTATATATATGGCGAGACCGCGGTGAGAAAAGAATAATGGCACTAAATTATATCCAGGTAGGGTTTATTCTGATAAGTCAGTATTTACCCCCACCTGTGTTTCACTTAGTGCCAAAACAGTTGGTTTGTATTTACAAATGTGGACGTATGCAGAAAAAAGATTCGACTTTAACCCACGAACATTGCAAACGTCCACTCTAAATTTCCTTTCCATTAGAAAACATACATTAAAAAAAACACAATACCGACGACAGACTAAGCTTGGCTGAGAAGTGAAGGTTCACGTCGATTGTCTAAAACAACTTGCACAGGTGTTATGCCCGTATGACAAGTTAAATTATACGCACAACAAAAAAGTTCACTCACCGCTGTACATCGGTTATTGCCTATGCTTCCCCAATGCGAGCGCACGCATAAGAATTGTTCTAACGACTTACAAACTTCGCTTCAAAAAGAATAATCTTCGGAATTTACTATAGTCGTAATTAAAACAAACATAATAATGAGAACCTCCCATAGAATTTGTTTCAGCTGGCCCAAGAACTTCCGCATTTATTATTTTGCCGACGTGATGTTGACAACCAGCCGTCCAAAGTAATTTTCTCCTATCACTTGACTATCCAAACGAAAATACGTTTATTTTCCTTAGGCGACCATCAATGAAAATACGGTTTTCTTATTAGCCGACAGACATTCATCAAAGTCATGTTTAAACGATATACATACATAGTTGTTTTCCTATTGAAGACAGTGGAACATTAAGTTAGTTGTTGCATATCTCTACCAATTAGGTTTAGCCAACATCATCCTTTGTAATTTAAGCAAAAAGAAAATAATACTAATCAAATATCTATATATACATGCTTAATTTTATTACCGCTTGATACCAAAATCCATTTTAGTCAAATTATTTCTCTACCTCGTCCAATTATTTTAAAATCGTCGGCTTTATTAAACGGTTCATGACCCGTTAAGAGTTTCTCTCTGAAACAAAAAAAGCCTGCCATCGTCTTTGATCCAGTACACTGAAACTGCTGAAGAAAAGAAGAAGTGAATAAGCCAATGACTATACAAAAGAGGTGGATCACTTTACCCTATCAACTCGCAATATACCTTCCTTATTGCAAAACTAAACAGCTACTACTTACTCCCTCTCTTCCCTCTCTACCCATTAAGCCACCTTTATGACTCAGGGCTTACAGGGACCCTAAGCCAGTCCAGGCAGCAAGAGTGGAAGTGTGTACAGGCCCTGACCGCTTGGCATGATAGCTTTCGCACGTTCTAGCTCGTCGTATGGGAAGGTTATTGCTGTCGTAAGCACTGGACGTTTGTTACGGATTTTCATGCCAAATATTGTAAATCAACAAAAAAAATTCGAGGCTCAATCACGTCCGGTAGGCTAGGTGTACACAATTTCATCACCATGGGGCTGAGCGTAAGATTTAAAGTTCAGTGAAGAAGTCCCACTCCAGTATCACGCTGTATAACCGAAGTAACATGCTGTGGTACATCCATGGCTTACATGTCATCAAGTTAATGTAAGCCCGTAAAAAAAAATTAATTTACCAGCTCATATCAAAACTCAATACTAGATTCCGAAATAACTAAAAACGCAATCGAAAACTCTTCTTTCATGCTGTCCATATCGATCTAAAATGCCCTGATGACCACCTGAAAAAAACATCACTAAACACAGTACATGGCCATAAACACGAGTAATTTTTATGAAAGAATCTTCCCAGATAATTCATCTCGATCTCAAATAAATAAAACTAGAAGTGAAACTTTTTTCAAGAAATCGCACACATGCACTTGCATAATTCTCTCGCTTCTCGCTCTTCTTCATTTCTCTACCGAGAACGTACGAGAACGGGTCTAGATGTGCGTGAATGCTCTATCCTTCTCTCTCTCGTGCTCCCCTCCCAAAGTACCATTTATTTCATTCGCACACATTCATTCCCCAATGGTGTCGGTTTTTGTAACATAGGAAATCGCAAGGCGCCATAAGAAGTGTTTCACTTCAAAAAAAATAGTTCGTAATAAAATCTGTGTTTATTTATAAGTGAAATGGTCCCTTACCCCAAATTACGTAGTTGTGCTTTCCGATGTTGTGCACAGCATCGCAGGTACACTTGATCTTTTGTATACCCTATCCCATAGGGGTATATTAGTTTTGATACATAGTTTGTAACATAGAGAAATAATTTAGCCACATATACCTCAAAGTATATGGATCGACTCAGAATCGATAGCTGAGTCGATTTAGCCATGTCTATGCGTCCGTCTGTCCGTCCAGAAATGGGGGCGTGGCAGTGGGCGGATTTCAAACAATTTAAGACTTGTTCTGCTGGGAGCAACAAAGAGCACGTGTACCAAATTTCATCATTCTAGCTCAAAATTTAAGGCCCAAAAACTGGTGACGTACGGACGGACAGACGGACGGACAGACATGACTAAATCGACTCAGCTATCGATTCTGAGTCGATCCATATACTTTGAGGTATATGTAGCTAAATTATTTCTCTATGTTATAAACTATGTATCAAAGCTAATATACCCCTATGGGATAGGGTATAAAAAATTATGAAGAATGGGTGATAGACTGCTGGGTGTGATCCTAATGGGGTGGTAAAGATGTTGTATTAAAGGTGATCTGATGATTGGGCTGGTGGGCTCCGATTTTTGATATTAAGCACATCTGGTCGTCATAGGGTAGGCAAACAGGGGTCGTTTTAGGATGGTAGGTACGTGTAGTTTTCACGTGCACGGAGTTACTGCAGTTTGACCACATTTAATGTTGTTTTCTTTTTCACTTTTGATTGCAGGTAATGGTTGGTATTTTTGCACGTCTTTATTTCAGTGATTTAACATTATACCTTTTTGTTCGCTTAATTGTTTTGTCACGTGTATTTTTAACTTTCTCTTACAAAGAGAAAGATATTGTTTTCGTGAACATTTTCGACCTCGAGATTTTGATTGATTCTAACATTACGATGATAGCGGAGCCTAAAAAAGTGGTTTTTTGAATTCCGTCCGTCGGTCCGTCGGTCCGTCTGTCCGTAATGGTCTCCCCAGCCTAAACGGCTTGGCCGATTTTCTTCAAACTTCGTATCCAAGCTTGTTTTAGTCATAATTCTAGGCCATTTTTTTTGTTTGCTTTTAGCCATGTTAATAACGGTACCTGCCATATAAAAAATACACATAACCTCAATTTTCTCGAAAACGGCACTAACGATTTTGATTAAACTTTATATATACTATAACCATAGTAGTTCCAACAAAACTGCATACCCAGTTTTTTCGAGAAAATCCATATAACGGATTTTGTCATTTAGGCCATATAAAGAAAATTGTTAATTTCTCGCAAACTAGTATGCCAAATTGAATGAAATTTAATATATATACCACAATTACAGTTTGAAGCAATTCCACATAATTAGTTTTAGCCCAACTATCACTAAACGGAATTTTTAGTTTTGGCCACTAACGGAAAATCATTATTATTCACATTGACATCGATTCCTTCAAATTTCGGAGTATACATTCGTATAAATACATTTCGACTTATTTATATCATTTGAGCATCAATAATCATAATGCTTATGATATAATCTAACGCCCAACTTGCTGTGAAAGAGAAAGTTGCGTACGACCCAGTCGTGCACCCACCACTCGTTTTTCGTTGTTTATACCCTATCCCATAGGGGTATATTAGCTGAATCGATTTAGCCATGTCTGTCCGTCTGTAGGCCACCGATTTTTTAGGCCTGAAGTTTTGAGCTAGGATAATAAAATTTGGTATATAGGATCCTCGTCCGTGCCTACAGAACAAGTGAAAACATTTTTAAAATACGCCTACTGCCGCGCCCGAATACATTGTTAAGAAAAAAAAAACCGCGAGGGAAAAGTGACACGAAGATATCGTCGACAAAGGTTTTATGCGGTTGAAATTCACAACAAAACAGAGAGAGAGCTAGAGTAGCGCTTTTGGGCCTTAAATAGCCAGGAATCAGCGTCTTCAAATTACGCATACATAGGCAATAAAACCAAGATGGTCATTCAATGGCTTCCGCGTCCTCTGCTAATTCGTTTGATTTTATTTGAAAAATTCATATAGTACTCTTAAAAAACAAATTGGAATTTTCCAAGAATAGTTGTGATGTCTGAATTTTCCAAATAAAGGCCGATGTTGCTATCCTAAGAGCCTGAATAATTACGAATTTGGTTAGCTGATCTAACATTATTATTATATGAATATGCCCATTCCTGGATCGTGGGTATGGGCCCAGAAAATCAATTTTCAGATGCTGAAAAGGACGTTCGACAAGAAATGGTTTTCCCATTGGGTAACATAAGACTTGGTTTGCTGCATTACAGGTTTTGCATACTTCACAATAACCTATAAACTCTTTTACTTGGGCTGCCATGTGAGGCACGTGGTGGCTGATAAGCTAAGGATATCAGATGGTCGGTTATCAAGGATGGAATCCACAATTTCCACCCCAAATCATCCTCGAGAGGATTTCCTGTGCAATGATTAACTTTCTTATACACGAAATTGTCCGAGACAAGGACGTCATGTAGCTGATTCTTATACTTTTCGATATTGTCAATGATCTGTACATAATCCTCAGAACGAAAACTGGAAACTGCAAGATCTACATGCAGCACATCGGAAGGATCATCATTCGACAGAGCGTCTAGGTGCACTGCATCGGCGGCATACAATCTTGACAGTGCGTCTGGCACGACATGTTGTGAATCTTTTCGATGCTCAATGTCGAAAAATCAAATCCTCTCAAAGATTGAGACTCCACTTAGCTAATCGTCCGCTGAGATCCTTTTGACTCATCAGCCACTTCAGATTAGCGTGGTCTGTTATGACTTTAAAATTCTGACCTTCCACGTAAGCACGAAACTTTTTTATTCCCATTACAGCGGCTAAGCATTCTTGCTCAGTCACGCTGTAATTACGTTGGGTTGTATTTAATTTGTGAGAATAAAAATATATAGGACGTTCATTACCTTCTTCATCTTTCTGACACAAAACACACCCGATTCCAGAAGTAGATGATAAATTGTTTTTGGAAGTCAGGATGGATTGAGCAGGAGCAGTTGTTAGCATCTCTTTGATTTTGTTAAACGATGTTAAGGCGTTTTCTTAGAACTAAAATTTCTTTCCTTTTTTCAAGGTATACGTAATAGATGTTGCCAGAGTTGAATAATCTCGAACGAATCGCCTATACCATCCTGACATTCCAAGAAATCTACTAACCTGACGCTGGTTTTTTGGAATGGGGAAATCCTGAATAGCGGAAATCTTTTCCGGATCAGTTTTTACACAACCTTCACTAACTTAATACTCCAGATACTTAAGCTCTTTAAAACAGAACTTCGATTTCTGAACATTGATAGAAAGTCCATCAGCTTGTAGTCTTTTTGCAATTGTGTTCAACATTTGATAATTTTGCAGTTTTTAAGATGGTAATGGTAGGATTTGGCAATGTGTGTGGACTAAAAAGATTAGGGGTTTTGAGCTGATTATCTATTGGGGTGCCGGAGTTTACTTTGAGGAGCAAGGAGGTCCGATCGTCTGATTTCTCCTCCGATAGTTTCCCGTACACCTTGGACATTTTGGGGATGTAGTTTCCTCATCCTCCAGACCGCACTTGAAACATAAAAGGGACCTCTGGGGAATGTCACAATCAACATAGCTATGTCCCTTTGCAATTCCAGCATTTATAAGGGCGAGTATCTATCCTTGCTTAAAAGCCTCGATGGACTCGGTAGCTGTTGCTGATCCATCTTCCCCAAGGTTAAGCTCGTTAACAAATTTGCGACCTAGAGGACCCAAATGGTTCTTCTGTCTTTGACCATCATGCTCATTTATATACTTGTCTATCTCTATTTAGGCAGACTCGAGGTTTGGAAATGAGAAATAGTTCTCCCATTCTACTGAGAACATTTGCTTTACTAGGCCTATTATTTCGCTTGTCGACTTAGGAGTATGCAACATGGTGTTCAATTGTTGAATAGCCATGTAAAAACCATCGAACGTCTCATTCAAACCTTGTCGACGATCATTAATTCGTCTGGATAGTTCTGAATCTGTTTCCAGAGTACCAAACTGTTCCATCAGCGCTTTATTAAGAGTGGGCACATCGATTCTAGGTTTTGATTTTTAATTTTTTTTTTTAAATTCTGACCTGCCTAAGCAGTAATATACACATCGACCTAAAAGATCTATTGTGCTTGCCGTCAGATGTTTTTTAGGTTAGTAGCGCTTCTACTTTCCTAATGTAGCTGATAATACTTTCAGCCGAAGGGACTTAAAAAATCCCTGAAGAAAAATTCCCTTCTCATACCGTAAAGGGCCGGGCATTCACATATGATATGCTCGGCTGTTTCGTCTTCTTCTAGACATAGCCTGCACTCCGGTGAGTCGACTAGACGCATTTTGTTTAGGTGATATCGCAGACCGTGGTGACCAGTTAGGTAGCCTACTAAGTTTTTGATATCGTCCCTGCGAAGATTTAGTATCTTATTGGCATCTGATTTGAAGGGCTGAATAGCTCTTTTGGCCTGTCTTAGGCCTGGGATGTTTCCCCAGTACGAAACACATTTGTTTTGTTCCCAGTTTTTTATGACCAGATTTATGGCTGATTTGGGAATTGCACAGAAGGTTTCAGGTCCAATGAAGGGGGTTTCCGAACCATTTCTGGCTAGTTCATCAGCTTTTTCGTTACCTTCAACTCCCTTATGTCCGGGGACCCACCATAGTCTGGTTTTGTTCCTGGAACTGAGTGTTTGGAGGGAGTTGAAGCAGTGTAGTACTGATTTGACTGATTTTTAAAATACCCAGTACCAATTTTTGACTGGGCCACTGATAAACTGGTGAAAAATCAAAACGACTTCATCCCAGGTTGCACCGTAGCACTGTTTGAGTCGAGCTAATCAAAAAAGGATGTCGCCAACCATCATAAGACGATTTTCGAATTTAAGATTCTACTTATGGAAATATTGTCCTCTGCAACTTGATTGCACTGAAGGTGTCAATAGGGGTTCAGTAACTCTAGAAGCCCTAACCGAAGTATCATTCAGGTTTAAGTTACTAAGCTGCACCAGAAAGGCATCGGCGTTTTAGTTTTCGTTGGTATTTATGCTTCGAAATGTAGAAGGAAAGTTAGATGGTGAAGCAGAGGAATCAGTAAATAAGTTATACGCTTGAGCTCAGGACGTCAGTTGACCTCGTACTCCCTTTCACAAGCAGGAGAAGGAGCAGCGAGTGTTTCTCTAATTATGCTTACTATTTCCTGTTGCATTACGGCCATACTCTTTTCCAATTCCTCTAGCATGAAACGCATGTCATCCGTCCGACTTACACCTACCGCCGCCGTAACTACTTCCTGAATGTATTGCGCGAAGTCTTCATCAGAATCATGGGCTTCGTTTGGATTTGAGGTATTTCCGACCGGGGGCGCACTTATTTGATTAGGAGACGTACTTGACGATTTTCGACCCGATCCAGAAGTTGTGGCTGCATTGGCAGATGCCTCCCTTCGGAAGACATTCTTATTTGCATTCGAAGCCATAGTATCTGAAATCATGGATTGATTCCATCCTAATCGAACTCGTGATCTACGCAACTGATACGAACTCTTTATTCCTTGCTTTTTAAAGCTGATTATCGTGGAACAACGAAACTCCAGTATCTGCTATCGCTAAATATCTATAAAAACTAAAAAATGCACCATAAAATTTTTAAATTGACAATAAAAAATATGTCGAAATGTTCATATTTCAGAACACTAGAAAATAAGTTTCTCAAAAATAAACAAATGAAAACTCAAATTTCTATTTGTATCTCATAAATTGTTTTCGGTGGATGTGACGCCATCAGGCAAAATATTTAGAACACTAACGACTAAGGCAAGAAAGAAGAATAAAAATAAAATAATTTAACCCATGATCAGAAACTATATAACTGAATTTTAAATAAGTTTTTCCGAGATTACCGTGGATTGCAATTCGACATGGATAGTGGATACTACTGTTATGACTGCGAACTAAACTAAAGTGGGACTTATCTTGCAACGCACCTAGATGGAAGTCATATCCAATCTTTCGGACAATATACGTAGCAGACTAAGGGGAAAACAATTCTCACTTACTGGATATCAATATGTATATACTTCATATTGCTTAAACCTAATTACACTATTTGGAGAAGGACCAAATCAATAAAACAACCATTCACTCACTAATGATACCTAATAAATATCTTATCTAACGTTAGCTTGATAGATTGACACAGCGGACTAAGTAGGGAAGATAGTCAACCCACTTACTGGATATCAAAGCTATCAGCCAACAAAAAAAAAATTTCATCGACATTTCTGCTTAGAAAAGAATAAAAAGAAATATGTCGCTACAGGTTAAGCAAGAATATAACTCACACACTAACTGGTCAACAAAATTGATTCTGCACTTGAGAAACTTAAACCTTTTTCAAATATTTTAAAATTTGATTGAAAGGGATGAAAATGCCCCTAAAAAGTGGGCGTGGCAAAAAACTTTGTATAGACGAAATAAAGATATTGAGATTATCTAAATATGCTGCTCAGACACTTTTTTTTTTTTAAATCTTTACGGTTTGGCTTAAAACTACATTTTTCTGAAAAGGGGGCATGGCAGTGGGCGGATTTCAAAAATGTTTACACTTGTTTTTCTTCGTCGGCCAGAGAGTCTATATACCAAATTTCAACAAAAATTTAAGGCCCAAAAACTGGTGACGTACGGACGGTCAGACATTGCCAAATCGACTCAGCTATCGATTCTGAGTTGTTCCATATACTTTAAGGTATATCTAGCTAAATTATTTCTCTATGTTACAAATTATGTATCAAAACTTATATACCTACCTCTATGCGATAGGGTATAAAAATAGGATTGTTAATAAAACATGACCGTCAAACAAAATTAATTAATCAATTTAAAAAAAATATTGTTCGTAATAAAATCTGTCTGTTTATTTAAAAGTGAAATAGTCACTTACCCCAAATTAAATTACGTAGTTGTCTTCTCCGATGTCGCGCACAGCGTCGCAGGTACAATTGATCTTTGAACTTCTAACAAAGAGAAAGATATTGTCTTCGTGAAAATTTTCGACCTCGAGATTTTGATTGATTCCAACATTACGATTATAGCGGAGCCTAAAGAAGTGTTTTTTTTAATCTCGTCCGTCGGTCCGTCTGTCCGTAATGGTCTCCCCAGCCTAAACGGGTTAACCGATTTTCTTCAAACTTCGTATCTAAGCTTGTTTTGGTCACAATTCTAGGCCATTTTTTTTGTTTTCTTTTAGCCATGTTAATAACGGTACCTGCCATATAAAAATTACACATAACCTCAATATATACTATAACCATATGAGTTCCAACAAAACTGCATACCCAGTTTTATCGAAAAACTGCATACCCAGTTTTTTTCGAAAAAATCCATATAACGGATTTTTTCATTTAGGCCATATAAAGAAAATTGTTAATTTCTCGCAAACTATTCTTTCAAATTGCATGGAATTTAATATATATACTACTTGAAGTAATTCCACATAATTAGTTTTAGCCCAACTATCACTAAACGGAATTTTCAGTTTCGACCAATAACGGAAAATCATTATTGTTCACATTGACATCGATTCCTTCAAATTTCGGAGTAAACAATCGTATAAATACATTTCGACATTATTTATATCATTTTAGCATTAATAATCAAAATGCTTATGATTTAATCTAACTCCCAACTTTCTGTGAAAGAGAAAGTTGCGTACGACCCAGTCGTGCACCCACCACTCGTTTAATCAAAATTTAATTTATCTACGTTACAATGATACGCTGGTGGCTGTACAAGTCTGTTAAAAAAAAATTATGTAGGATGGGTGGTAGACTGCTGGGTGTGGTCCTGATGGGGTGGTGAAGATGTTGTATTAAAGGTGATCTGATGATTGGGCTGGTGGGCTCCGATTTTTGCAAGCGTTCTTTTGATGGGGATGCGCTTTTTGATATTAGGCACATCTGGTCGTCGTAGTGTAGGCAAACAGGGGTCGCTTTAAGGGTTCACTATTTTGTTTTATTTCGGTGCGATATTCACGATTTTTGTGTTTTGTTTCTTTGTCACTTTTTTGTCTTGCGTCTTACTAACGGGTGATTTTTTAAGAGGCTTAGAACTTTTTTTAAAAAAAAAAACACAAAAAATTCAAAAAAATGAATGAAATATTTATTTGAATCGATAGTTTGAACCTTGCAATTTAATGTTTAAAGATAATTTCATGCAAATGTTGACCGCGGCTGCGTCTCAGGTAGCCCATCCGCTGAGTCCAATTTTGGCATACTCTTTTACACATATCGGCCGGTATCTCACGAATGAATGCATGGATGTTGGCTTCCAGTGCGTCAATCGAAGCGGGCTTGTCCCTATAGACATTAGCCTTGACATACCCCCACAAAAAATAATCTAATGGTGTCAAATCGCACGATCTAGGCGGCCAATTGACCGGCCCGAAACGTGAAATTAACTGTTCACCAAACTCGCCTCGCAATTGCGCCATTGTTTCGCGTGCTGTGTGGCATGTGGCACCGTCTTGTTGAAACCACATATCATGCAAGTCAAGAACTTCCATTTCGGGCAAAAAAAAGTTTGTTATCATCGCTCGGTAGCGTTCACCATTGACAGTAACGCTGCGATTCGCATCATCTTTGAAGAAATATGGCCCAATAATGCCGCCGGCCCATAAACCGCACCAAACAGTGGCTTTTTCGGGATGCATTGGTAGCTGTTGCAATGCTTCTGGCTGATCTTCACTCCAAATGCGGCAATTTTGCTTATTTACGTACCCATTCAACCAAAAATGAGCCTTATCGCTGAACACAATTTTTCGATAAAAAAGCGGATCCTCGGCCAGCTTTCAAAGAGCCCATTCACCAAAAATTCGGCGTTGTGGTAGGTCGGCTGGCTTTAGTTCTTGCACCAGCTGTATCTTAAAAGGCTTTACGCCCAAATCCTTCCGCAAAATTTTCCACGTAGTGCTGTAACAAAGGCCTAACTGCTGGGAACGGCGCCGAATCGACATTTCGCGGTCTTCTGTCACACTAGCTGATACGGCCGCAATATTTTCTTCACTACGCACAGTACGTAAACGTGTTGGTGGTTTAATGTCCAACAAAGTAAATTTGGTGCGAAATTTGGTCACAATCTTCCGAATAGACTGCTCAGAAGGTCGAGAATGCCGATCATAAAATGGAAGCAGCGCGCGATGAACATTTCGAACCGAGCACGAATTTTGATAGTAAAATTCAATAATTTGCAAGCGTTGTTCATTTGTAAGACGATCCATGGTTAAATTGCAAACCAAACTGAAGCTGTTTGACAGTGACACAAGGTACTAAACACACGTCAGCTGTCAAAACCAGTGTTGCCAAAACCAAACCAGCTAAAAAATCACCCGTTATAATGTAATGTAATTTTCCGCGTTTTTCGTTGTTTGGTCACTTATTAAAGCAGACGCATTTTGTTATCGTTCTTAATATATATGTACTTCACTTTTATTGTCTTTTAGTCGTAGTTTTTGTTACGTTATAAAACAAAATTTTAATTTTAATTTTTGTTAAGGTTTGGTACTGCCAAACTAATACTTTGTTAAGAAAAAAAACCGCGAGGGAAAAGTGACACGAAGATACCGTCGACAAAGGTTTTACTTTTTAACACTATCAGATCTGTGTCGTAGAAAAGTTAATAAAAGCAGCATCTACGAACAGAGATTTGCCACAGTATATAATATGCATCCACAGGCTAATCATTTAGTGCATTTGTTAGTGGGGCATAACAGAACATAGAAGTTATTAAGTTTTGTAATGTATAAAACAATGAATAAGGACCACCCTGTCCTTATCTGTTGTGCTTAATGAGTTCAGAATTAACTACTTATCTTCGTATTAGATTTAAAATTAGTACGTAATAATATAATGGATAAAGAACATGGAAAACGAAAGTGTTTAATTTTACCTTCCAAAATACATATTAAGTCTGACATCACATATATTATTAAACAAGAAACAAAATTTACTTATTACATGCATACCATAGTTGTGTTTATGACGATAAAGTTAATGTGTTTATTAGAGTGTGGCTACACAGAGTAAAATTAAAATCAGATGGAGCACGTTTTCGTAAAAATGACATATGCTAACACTTTGTAGGGTTCAGATTCAGACTGTTTTTAAGACCCCATGTGGTAAAACTATTTAAATCGGTTTGAAGTGAAAGAGAATCGTTTAGATCTCCTACGCATTTAAAAATGTTCATGTCATCAGCATATGTATATTAATATTTTGCTATCTCGAGCACAAACTTTTACATCGTTAATCGCAAGTATGAATAAAATTGGTCCTAAATGACTTCCTTGAGGTACTCCAGATTGGGCAACAAAATGGTTGGACTTAGAGTCTCCAAACTTAACTTGGTAATTTCTCAATGAGAGATATGATTGAACCTAATTATTGAATCATGGAGGGAAACCATGTGCCTTAAGTTTAAAAATTATGACGTTTAACATAATCTTTTGTGGTTCGCGAAAAACAACGTATTTCTATTGCTAATGCCTTGGGATGGGGTAAACAAATGGTTTTTGTAAGAAAACGCCCCCAAAATGTGGGCGTAGGTGAAAATGATCTATTCACAAAATGTTTTTATTACAATTGCGGAAGTATTTGCATCAAAAATGTTTTCGAAAGTTTTAAAATTTGGATAAAAAACGTTTTTTTACTAAAAACGCCCCCAAAAAGTGGGCGTGGCAAAAAACTTTGTATGAACGAAAGATAGATATTAGGATTGTCTAAATATGCTGCTCAGACACTTTTTTGAAATTCCTTACGGTTCGGCTTAAAACTACGGCGTGGCAGTGGGCGGATTTCAAAAATGTTTACACTTGTTCTGCTTCGTCGGCCAGAGAGTCTATATACCAAATTTCAACACTCTAGCTCAAAATTTAAGGCCCAAAAATCGGTGACACACAGACGGACAGACAGACAGACATGGCTTAATCGACTCAGCTAGCGATTCTGAATCGATCCATATACTTTGAGGTATATTTATCGAAATTATTTCTCTATGTTACAAACTTAGTTTCAAAACTAATATACCCCCCTATGGGATAGGGTATAAAAACACTAAGCACAGGTTTCCCACAGCATGCTAATTCCGGTTATGTATATTAAGGCTTCTTTCATTCGCAATCGCTAGATACTTAACCATGTCGATAGCCTCTGCAGCCTATTTTTGACTTTTCGTAGTTATGGTTTCCTCTTCTAGTTCCGCATTTTTGTTTTGTTATGCAATTTTAGTGAAATTATATCCTCATCTCTAAAGAAATCTTGTTATCGCGAGTTCATATCCAGATGTCGAATCGCCATTGGAACGTTATCTTTCAACTCTGCATCAGTAGAGATATTGTATGAGATATGTTTAGTCGATGATTTTTGTATAAGATTTAGAGACACGTTTTCTCAAGCAGCAGCTAACTCAAACACATTACTTTCTTGAAACTTCTTCAGTTTCTAGGAGAATAGTTCTTTATCAATTTTAAATTTCCGTAATAAAACTGAACGCGTTGTATGTATGACTAGTGTAACAAAAAATAACAAAGGGAAGGAATTCATATAGATATTTAGGGTGGACACACATGGTGCAGGTATGTCAACGCTGCACATACGCCCCCGTTGAAGACCTTCTTCAACAGCCGTCGACGAACCGGACATAGTTCGCATATGGGCGTTTTATTTCTCCCTTCGATGTCGGAGTTCCAAAAAACACTTTTTTGGGTCCCGCTATCATCGTAATGTTGGAATCAATCAAAATCTCGAGGTCGAAAATTCTCACGAAACCAGTATCTTTGTCTTTGTAAGAGAAAGTTAAAAATGCGCTGGTGTCAGTGGATCGAAGTCGCCCTCGACTTTTGCGCAGAGTGGGCGGGAATTAGCACAGGCCTCCACTTGATACAGCAACGTAACGTAGTAAATTCCTCAAAAGTGACAGAAGAATCTCCGAGCGTCCTTCTGAGGTGATATTGAACCGTCTTAACGGCAGCCTCCCAGAGTCCGCGGGAAGTGCGTAGTGTGCGGGAGTATAAAATGCCAATTGATTGATTATGTTGTCAATTCGTTAAAAACAGATATTTAAAATGCGGTTATCTGCTTTATCGTTGTGCCATTGTCACTACATATCGTGTGACACTTACCACGTCTAGCCACGAAGTGTTGAAGAGCTGCTATGAACGCGTCGGAGGACAATTCTGTCACTGCTTCCAAATGCAACGCCTTTGTCGCGATGTAAATAAAAAGTGATATGTAGGCCTTGTATTGTTTAGCGGCACGCCCCTTGCAGGAGATAATGGTGAATGTACCGCGAAGTCAACTCCAGTACTGCCAAAGCAACCCCGGTTCCAACCGCTGTCGAGGAAGATTCGTCATTTGCTGAGTGTATGGTGTCGCATGTTACCTAGTAGACATTACACTTTGGTATACAATTAGTTTGAAGGAATGATGTAGCCCGATTACAAAATAATAAAGTGACAACAGCTGAGTCATCTGTCCGATGCCAGCATGCATGTTGTCATTGTGGCAATCAAGGGCAATGAGATTCACTAGCTAATGATCCTTGTGTAGAATCCCCGGTGTTTCTGTTCGAAAGGAATATTCGCGTTCTGGAGTCTACTCCCGACCCGAAGAATACCATTGTCGTCGATACATGGATTCACCCGAGAAATTTTGCTCTTCGCATGCACAGGTAGATTTCTTCGTAAGCATCTAAGTTCATTTGGAAAATCTTGTTGTTGAGCAAGTTTGAAAAGAACGATAGTTGCTGCCTTGATATTATGCGGCGACAGAATGCAAGTTGGGCAATTCAAGTTGCAACTCTTGAGTCAGTTGCGCCAGCTTTAGCATCGGGCAACTAAATGCAGCAACTGAAATCGAAATCTCTCCACGTTGATTCTTAAGGATGACATCGAATCATTTTCGGTTGTTTCCTTTATACTTGGAAGTTGGTGTCATACAAATACTGGATCCCTAAGAAAAAAGGGACCTTTCCACCAAATGTCCAACCTTAGTAAATGTTTTCGCATTAGGCTACGTGTTGCGCAATCTGCTTTTCGGCGGAACGGACATAATGCCAAACTGATGCGGGAAGTTGAGCGTTGATAATAGATAGTCTATTGTCGGCGAAAACGTTTCTTGGTCGAGGGTAACCCTTTATCCTATGGAGTGCGGTTAAGGAGTCAGTGTATGCGAAGCATTGAAGGTTGTAAACTCCAAGGGCATCTTTCACTTTACTAAACAAACGAGTTTAGTAGACTCTCCATGGCAACCCTCCCAATATATTTAAAACTATATGTCTATGTAATGATAGTGTTACCATTGATGATCCTATAACAGTATCAAACATAATTAATGAATTATTTTCTTCGGTTGGTCTGGTGTCTTCATCTAGTGAGTCTAAAACATATTGTAATAACTGCGTAAGATCTTATTTAGTCAATGATATTGTTATAAATAAAAGCCTTTTTTATGAAAAAATAACGGGCTTTGAATTATACAAAATTATCTGTTCACTTGAAAACTCGAGTTCTTGTGGATATGATTGAAATTCCAATCCTACCCTCAAGAGGATAGCACTTAATGTTGGTGACATATTAGCCTATATTTATACCCTATCCCATAGGGGTATAGTAGTTTTGACATTAAGTTTGTAACATAGAGAAATAACTTCGATACATATACCTTAAAGAATACGGATCGATTCCGAATCACTAACTGAGTCGATTAAGCCATGTCTGTCTGTCCGTCCATACGTCCGTCTGTGTGTCACCGATTTTTAGGCCTTAAATTTTGAGCTAGAGTGTTAAAATTTGGTATATAGACTCTCTGGCCGACAAAGCCGAACAAGTGTAAACATTTTTGAAATCCGCCTGCTACCACGTCCCCTTTTTAGAAAAACTTTGTTTTAAAATAAACCGTAAGAAATTTCAAAAAAATGTCTGAGCAATTTTGGGGGCGTTTTCTAACAAAACCCATTAGTATACCCCATCCCAAGGCATTAGCAATAGAAATACGTTGTTTTTTGTCGAACCACATAAGGATTTGATAAACTGTCTGAACAATAGCTATGTTGCGACAATGTCATTTTCTGTATTCCATCGCCATAAAGCCTACATTTTAAGGATATTAATTTTAAGGATGGGATGGGACAGGGTATTCTACGATCCGCACAGTGGTGGGCAGATTTTAAAAATGTTTACACTTGTTCTGCTTCGGGAAGAGAGTCTATACTATTATGATTAAATTCGGTATATAAACACTTTCTTTCACGAAGGAGAGCAGGTATTAACAGTTTCAAAATCGGTCACTGTAACAATTCATTTTAGAAAAAGTCGGTTTTTGTCATTTCTTAATGTTTTGAACATTTCTGTTCAATTCGTCAAAAATTGGTATCACTTCTTGCATAGCTTGATTAGCCTCGTTGTTAGCTGCGATCTTCTGAAAAAGAATGGTGAAGAAATAACTCAACAATATCTTCGCATGTTGTCTAAACACCTTTTCTCGTATCGAATGTTTCGGTAAGGTGATCGTGGCCGATTTTATTAGAGCATCAGGAATTCTCGATTGCAATCATGAACGGTCTGGGTGGTATACCAATACTAAAATAAGTCATGACCATGTATAGTTCGTCCCTCACGTCCATGTGCGACTTTAAAATCTATTTGGGTGTTTCACAGAAACATCCAAATATTCAAGTATTTAACCCTTTATATAATCTTCTTCAAACGTAATATTGTTGGTCCTTTCGTTTGACAAAGTATTGTCGGTTAATGCCTAATTGCCTAACCATTTTTTGCGACATGCGCATGCTTGTTAAAGTTGAATCATTCCTTATGAGTTATTTAGTTCAAATCAAAAGAACTTCATATTAATTTTCTTATTGAGATAAGTTTGGAGTTCGTTTGTTGGTTTGTAACGAACCCCCTATAACGTAGGAGGATTAAAAAAACACAGATTTATCGAATGTGTAAGTATGATAACCTACATTCATCTGATTTGTTTATAATTTGATTCTAATTTAATTAATGAATCTAATTTAATTTATGAAATCTAATTTAATTTATGAAATCTAATTTAATTTAGTTTTTCATTAAGTTCTTTTTCCAAAATTTAGTTTAAGTCATGTATCTTATTATTTCATTCGGTTTATTTCTATCTGTTCTGGTTTGTTTATTAACTTTAGTTGTTTTCGATTTCTGTTCTTTTGTTATTTATTCCCTAATTGGTCAATTTCTACTTTTAAGTCCTCGTTTTGAATCGTTCATCTTACATAAATAGTTTATCAAAAACTTACCCCATTTATGAGGGTAACGATACCCGTTAGCAAGGTGATGGACTGTGGCGCACCACTTTCCGTCTTGTATAGTTTCAGGTGTTACTCGTTGCTTCACTTACCTTTTCTATTTCTTTCTCGTGTTCGCTATATGCAAAGAGGAAATTCATTCAATACAGTAGGCTTACAAAAATTACAAATAAATTGACCACTACTTAACTCTTCTGGTTTCGTCTAGGGTCGACTAGATGAACTGTGATGGTTCCGATCTTCGATATTCTCGGTGGAGTATATTCAATGGGCTGGTGACTTTCTGTAGGCAAATGTATGCATAGGTATTAAGTGGCGATCGGTAGGCGGGGATTGGTGTAAGAATCGGACTTCGCAATGACTATTTTGCCCTCAACGTGTTAGGTAATTTTTCCCTTGCGGTGTTTGAGGCAATTTTTTTCTTGTGGTGTTGCGGTGACGTGCTTGTCCGATGGGTTCACTTTCTTTTTCCGGCCAAGGAAGATGAATTAGCAAAGATCAAGGATGCTGCGCTGTGTGATTGTAGCAGCAAATCGTATGGACGGTGCGTGGTTAATGGGTACGGGGAATATTATGATGATTGCGCGACGTGTGAGCGATTTACGACGCCTTCCATGTGAAGGTCGATTTATTTCACGTAAAATCGACCACGTCCGTTAAGCGTCGCGACTTTTTCCAAAAAGCCACCCTCTTTCGCAAACCATTAGGCCGGCGGAAATTCATGCGGAAACTTTCGCTCTCGCAAACGAGACTTATCATCCTACAATTACCCGAGCGAGTATCGAACCGGCTGTATCCGGCATGCCATTTGGTATATTTGCTCGCCACTATGACCAACCTGCGAATGCCTGGTTCACACTAGGATTTTTGTTTTCTTTTTTTTTCATTCTAATTTTGATATTAAAAGAACAAAACAAAAAGACGAGGTTTCCCACAGGCTCCTAGTGAACACTGTATACAACATTAATTAAAATACACTTCTTCTTATGCCGTACATATTTAATTTAAAAAAAAAACAAATAAAAAAGATTGTTTTCTGCAATTAATTTCAAACAATTTTCATTATTTTAATTTTGATCTCGTTCAAAAGGATAACCGAGTCTTAGCCGAGCTTGAAGAGACAAAAACATCCGGATCAGCATTAACTCCGAGCTCCAAACTATCAATGGGGAATACTGACTATAAGTCACTGTCAAAAAACGGTAAATATAATATAAATAATTTTTGTATTTTTGTTTAATTGCTGTATATTGGATTTTTGGTTTAATAGAAACAAGGCATCAGCAGATAATAGGTGAGCGCAAGGCGAAATAATAAAATTTAACATCCATTTTAAGAAGAACTGTTTAGAACTGTTTAACTTTACGGGGCAATTCCATTCCGAAGGGAACTGCATTCAAAATATTTATAAATGCTTGAATGTAACGTATTCAACCTGCCCTCTTTAAATATATGATATGATTGGATGCTATCCCGGGAGCTAAACTAAATTTTTAGAAGTCAGAATCAAATAGTATGATTAGATAAAATTCTTAATTTGTCAGTTGCATCCTCACCGGAAAATGTTTCTCCAACTACAGGTTTACTTATCTTATGATATAATTGCAATTGTAACATAAAATATCTCGACGATTCAATCGATTCATGGAAATTGATTCTTATTTCGCAGTTGAAAGCAATCAACAAAATGCTTATCAACATGAAAATGACTTAAAAGCGCTTGGTGGATGTGTTCTTTCTTCATGCCGAGGGTCTTAGGTCAATACCTAGAAGGAATTTCGGATTTGGCATTATTTACCAAAAACTAATAGTAGATAACGGTTTTGTGAAAACTGAAATTTCTCAAAATTTTGAAACTTCAAGATTTCAGTGACATGGTTTTCTTATACCAATTATTATCGATAAGAGCACTTAAAATACCTAACAAATGTAAGTAGTAAATGAATCAAATCGGGAATATAGTTTATCTTAATTACTAATCGTAGTTTATCTGATATGAATTTTCATTCTCTGCCCTAATTCCGCATTAAGCGTCGATTGAAAAAGTTCCTTACTATCAAATGGTGCGCTGGTTGTTTTTATGGCTTCTGAATACGTTAATATAATAGGTGTGTTCCACTTTAGATCCCTTAAGCGGCCCTGACACGGTCAATCAATTGACATCATGCAATGTGTATGTGTGGATTGACGCTACCCCTTACACATTTTAATCGATCGACGTGAAATTTTTAGTTTTTGTGAGTTTTTTTGGTGTACGGATGTGCGTTGAGTGCTCGGTCTTCATTGTCTTTCAATTTCCCGATGTTTTCTCTTCCGCGACACAAAGCACAATGAAGTAATTACGTCAATCCAACCCTTACACACATCAATTAGCATGAAGTTCATCATGCAAAATCAAACTTGCTTTGATTTTCGTCAATCAGACTTCAGCAAATGTGAATGATGTGTGATTGATGTCAATCGATTGACGTTAGGCCGCTTTAGAGATTTTCCTAAAGTGACTCAGCCGAGATTTTTTGATAAAGTTGAACAAAATTCTTAGCAGAGGGGACTCTTTCTGTTATTTGACCAGGTCACTGTACAGCTCATGTAGTTCGTGTATGAATTTTCGTCTCCATGCGCATTAGGTCATTTAAAGAAAATTGTTAATTTCTCGCAAACTATTATGTCAAATTGAATGAAATTAAATACATACTTACTTCTATTACAGTTTGAAACAATTTCACATAATTAGTTTTAGCCCAACTATCACTAAACGGGATTTTCAGTTTTGGCCAATAACGGAAAATCATTATTATTCACATAGACACCGATTCCTTCAAATTTCGGAGTAAACGTTCGTATAATCACATTTCGACATTGTTTATATCATTTTTAGCATCAATAATCAAAATGCTTATGATTTGATTTAACGCCCAACTCGCTGTGAAAGAGAAAGTTGCGTACGACCCAGTCATGCACCCACCACTAGTTTAAATTTGAATTAGCAAGTTTGTCGAGGAATTTTTGTTCTCAAAAATTTAAAAATACTTACAAAGTTTTTCTTTCTGAAAGCGTTGGGTTACTTTTTTAAATGGCAAATCAGTTAACATTTTGCTAAGCTATCACCTATCATCTGTTTATATAAAATTATTAACTATCCAATTTCGGAACAGAACAAAAATAAGAATAAATTTTAGCATGCAACAATAAAATATAATATATCATTTTAATCATATAGTAGATTAAATTTTAAAATGATTTTATATTAACTTTTCTTTTAGTTATGACAGGAGCTTCTGCATTTTCAGGATACACAATTCCCACAAATACAAATACAAATGCTACAAATGGAATGAATGTAAGTGGCGGGTTATTGGCACCTATAAGCGTGTCATCTAGCTTAAGTAGTAATGCAACACAAATGTTAAATACGTCATCTTATGCGGGGACATCCTGTGTCGATAAACTATTAAGTGGAACATCTGGAATGAATATCAGTTCGCTGTCACCAAATGTTTATTCGCTCAAACACATCCCATCTTTAAGTCAGGTGATTAAAAGTTCAATAAAATTTCGGTAATCAACATTACATTCACGAAATTTCATTGAATTGACTCAACAAAATACAAAAACAAGTTCACATTAAAAATCGTTTACATTATTAAATGTATCTTATGTATCTGCATATAAATAGTATCACGTTTAACGAAGTATTCATTGCAGACAAGATCCCAACATTTAATGTGTTTTTGTCTTCTTTTGCGTATTAAAAAAAGCGAGGAACAATACAACTATACAATTTGCAGAGCACAACAATGCCCATCCTGTCACTTCATAATTCACATCCAGCCGCATCAAGCAGTTACAGCTTAGGTTTAAGTGGTATTTCAGTTACCTCCTCCTATATGCATCCGAATATCAGTACCATGATAGATAGCAGCGCAATTATGGGTAATGGTCTCAGTGCAACAGCAGGAACCGCTGGTTCCTCAATTTATGGGCTACCTGGAGTGATACCTGGTCTTCCGAGCACATATTCACCACCATTTATTGATTCAGTAGCAACATCGCTTCCATATGCAGGCACAATTAGGAATTCAAAATCAAAGCATTTGGATGATGCTGACTTTTCTCTCATTCGATATGGTAATCGAAGCTCTCCATGTTCACCAATACCACCACCTAGTACCTGGGGATACGATGACTACACTGACAGTTTAAATACTAATTTAATGCATTCTCAACGAGGAATGGGAATTGGATCAACACTTGATATCGAGAGTATGAATAATCAATTCAAATGATTCAATTTTATAACAACTGTTTTTTTTTTTAATTTCAAAAGCTCGTGGACACATCTTAAATGGCAGTTCTGAGCTGCAGGTTGATATGTTGGACATACCCGGCAAGGGACGATGTTGTGTATTTATTGCAAGGTTTCCATATGACCCTCCTGAGTGAGTGCAATATTTATTATAAATCAAAGGCAGTTAATAATATTATAGAAAACAATTTATGGACATACAAAATTCATGCAATTATTATACTCTATAACAATAATAGAAATAATTTCGATAGTTATACCTCAAAGTTTATGGATCGATTCAGAATCGCTAGCTGAGTCGGTATAGCCATGACTGTCTGTCCGTGCGTCCGTCAGTGTGTCACCAACTTTTAGGCTTTAAATTTTAAGCTAGAGTTATGAAATTTGGAATATATACTCTCTGTACGACGAAGCAGAACAAGTGTAAACATTTTCAAAATCTAGAAAATAGATATCTCAAAAATAAAAAAAATCGAGTTATCCACTTCTTGCATTCAGGTGACGATTTATTATGCACTTCTTGAAGAATGTATTTTCTAATAAACAACATGTTATAATGTTTTGTGCACCATTCCACCTCTGAAAAAGTCTGTCAAAGGAAGGAAAAAGCGGCAGTTTAAAACTGTAATAAGAAGCTTCTTTAAATGACCGTTACAAATCGCCCTAAATGTGTTGTTCCATAAAAAACGAGTTGTGGGTGCACGACTGGGTCGTACGCAACTTTCTCTTTCACATCGAGTTGGGCTTTAGATCATATCCCAAGTATGAGAGAATATGACGATATTCATAATTTGGGCAAAATAAAAAATAGGTAATAGACATTTCGATTATTGATGCTTATTATGATATTCATAATGCCAAAATGCAATTATACGAATGTTTATTTCGAAATTTGAAGGAATCGGTGTCTATGTGAATAATAATGATTTTCGGTTTTTGCCAACACTGAATGCAAAAAACTGGGATGCACTTTTGTTAGAATTAATATTCTTATAGTATATATAAAGTTTAATCAAAATCGTTATAGCCGTTTTCGAGAAAATTGGGGTTATGTATACTTTTTATATGACAGGTACTGTTAAAAACATGGCAAACGCAAACAAAACATATGAGAAGGCTACAATCCGCTGTGCGGATCGTTGAATACCCTATCCCATCCCATACTTAAAATGAATATCCTTAAATTGTGGGCTTTATGGCCATAAAATATTGAAAATGACGTTGTCACAACACATTGTTCAGACGGTTTATCAAAATATTTTATGGTTCGACTCAGCTAGCGATTCTGAATTGATCCATATACTTTGAGGTATATCTATCGAAATTATTTCTCTATGTTACAAACTTAATGTCAAAACTATAATATACCCCTATGGATAGGGTATAAAAAATGGCCGGTCAACACGTTTAGGCTGGAGAGACCATTACGGACAGACGGACCGACGCACGAACCGACGGAATTCGAAAAAAAAACACAATTTTGGGTTTCGCCATCATCGTAATGTTAGAATCAATCAAATTCTGGAGCTCGAATTTTTCACGAAAACAATATCTTTCTCTTTGTAAGAGAAAGTTAACACACATATTAAGTAAGAAGCTGGGCTTGAGACCTATCTATTTACTGAAGAATAGCTATCCATTAGTGGACCTTAGTCACTATCACTATCAGTTAACATGAAGTTAACTTCATTTGTCTAAATTTATTGATGTGATATTAACCGATTTCTATTATTAACTTTCTCTTACAAAGAGAAATATATTGTGTTCTTGAACATTTTTGACCTCGATATTTTGATTGATTCTAACATTACGATGATAGAATTCCATCCGTCGGTCCGTCTCTCTGTAATGGTCTCCCCAGCCTAAACAGCTTGACTGATTTTTTTCAAACTTCGTATCCAAGTTTATTTTGGTTATAATGCTAGGCTATTTTATTTGCTTGTAGCCATGTTTTTATCGGTACCTGCCATATAAACATTACACATAACCTCAATTTTCTCGAAAACGGCTCTCGGATCGATTTAACGATTTTGATTAAACTTTATATATATTATAAGCAAATTAGTTTCAACTAAACTGCATGCCAAGTTTTTTTTCGAGAAAATCCATATCACGGATTTTGTCATTTAGGCTATATAAAGAAAATGTTTATTTCTCGCAAACTATTATTTCCAAATGAATAAAATTTAATTCATATACTACATTGTTTGTTCTTTATATCTCCCAAACTATTTTGTCAAATTGAATAAAATTTAATTCATATACTACTATTACTGTTTGCAACAATTTCACATAATTAGTTTTAGCCCAAATATCACTAAACGGAATTTTCAATTTTGGCAAATAACGGAAAATCAAATTTCGGAGTAATTGTTCGTATAATCACATTTCGACATTGTTTATATCATTTTTAGCATCAATAATCAAAATTCTTATGATTTGATCTAACGCCCAACTCGCTGTGAAAGAGAAAGTTACGTACGTCCAGTCCTGCTCCCACCACTCGTTTGTATATAATTTAATAAGACTAAACGTACAATAAATAGATTTATGTAAAAAGTAAAAAAAAAAATATGTTTGGCGTTCCGGATTGGATTGGAACAATGATAGTAGAGTAATTTTACGAATTACCCACAAGTGACAATTAATATGTGTTTAATTTAATGCTATGATCTTAATGTTGTTTTATTCAACCAACACAAATCATTTTAGGGAAGCTGAAGGAGAGCTATCACTTAGTGCTGGTGATTATTTACTTGTATGGTCCGCCGGAGAACCGCAAGGTGGCTATTTAGATGCGGAATTACTTGATGGGCGTAGAGGATTAGTGCCAGCATCATTTGTACAGCGTTTAGTTGGTAGCTATAAAACTTATAATTAAAAAAAAAACACTTATTTTAACAACTTATATTTTTTCAAGGTGATGATTTATTGGAATTTCATCAAGCAGTTCTTTCAACGTTAAGAGATGCTGAGGATGGATCACTTCAGTGTGATACAACATCAATGCCTTCAATGCCTCCCAATAATCCATTGTTGACGCACACTCAAGAGGATTTAGCTCGAATAAGTGAATCGCAAACAGAAATAGAGAATGAAAGTGATATCGATGATACAAGTAAGTAATCTACTGTTTCGTCAACAAACTTCTTTGATTTAAACGTCATTGTTACTTTAACAGTGATAATTATTAACATTCATATATTTGATTAAAACTATAAAGACTTATAAGTAGATGTTGACAGAGACAAGTTATTAGTAGGAAATTGATTTCTATGTTTGATCAAGAGAAGAATAAAAGGTAATGAATTATAAATGATATTCAAATTAAGTTATACCCTATCCCATAGGAGTATATTAGTTTTGATACATAGTTTGTAACATAGAGAAATAATTTAGCTAGATATACCTTAAAGTATATGGATCGCCGAAAGACTATATCTCGAAAAAATCTCGAAAATAAAAAGCAAATTCGAGAATTTTTAGTTTGAGTGCTAAAATTCGAATAAAACACATAATATCAAAATTTAACAAAACTAAAATAACAGATAATTCATTATAACAAATTAATAACTTCAAAATAGAATATACCTTAATACAACTAACTAAACAATGTAAAAAATGTCAAAATAAAACAAAATCTAAAAAAAAAACGAAAAAAAAAATTACAAATTTGAATTACATGCAAGGCTTTTAAAAGTTAACCCACAAAGCTCTTTTCTTCCTTTTCATCCAAAATTTTCAAATTTTGTTTTTCTTTTTTTAAATATTCCCGCCTAATTTAAGTTTGTTCACTCATCTCAATTTTGCGCACTTGGCAAGAATCTTGAATTGACTCATTAGCCAAAACTTCTATTAATTTATAAAGGCAAATATGCGGCCTTCCAACTAAAACTTTTAGCCTCCTATGCCAAGATTCAACTCTGTTTTGAGTTCTGGTTAAGCTTTGTTTTACTTGGTCAGCCCATGACCAAAAATTTGATACATAGTTTGTAACATAGAGAACTAATTTAACTAGATATACCTTAAAGTATATGGATCGACTCAGAATCGATAGCTGAGTCGATTTAGCCATGTCTGTCCGTCCGTCCGTCCGTACGTCACCAGTTTTTGGGCCTTAGATTTTGAGCTAGAATGATGAAATTTGGTACACGTGCTCTTTGTTGCTCCCAGCAGAACAATTGTAAAAATTTTTGAAATCCGCCCACTACCACGCCTCCTTTTTAGAAAAACGTAGTTTTTGACCAAACCATAAGGAATTTTGAAAATGTTTCTGAACAACAAATCTATATTTTGATTATTTAAAGTTTTTTTCCACGCCCACTTTTTGCGGGCGTTTTTAATAAAAATCCTTTTTCGGTCAAATTTTAACACTTTCGAAAAAAAAATTGATGCAAATACTTCCGTAATGGTAATATAAACATTTTGTCCATAGATCATATTCACCTACGCCCACATTTTGGGGGCGTTTTCTTACAAATAGCATTTGTATACCCCAAGGCATTAGCAATAGAAATACGTTGTTTTTTGTCGAACCACAAAAGATTTTGATAAACTGTCTGAGCAATATATTGTGACAATGTCATTTTCTGTATTTCACCACTATAAAGCCGTTATTTTGAGGATATTAATTTTATGGATGGGATGGGATAGGGTATTCAACGATCCGCACAGCACAGCGGATTGACGCCTCTCATATGTTTTTTTATATGCGGTTGGTGTATTGGCGTTATCGGTTGGAATTTAGACTATACTATGTTTTTTGTTAATTTGAACTGTAGTTACTCTAGCACGACAATGATGTGATTTATTAAGCTTGCAAAGCCAATAAAATTTGTTTTTTACGCACTTCCTTAAATGGTGAATAATTCCATCGATTTCAATTTTATAAAGCATTTGTTTGTAACAATTTCGTTCACTTTCATTTTAATTTAGTTTTAATTTTTATGAAGTCACGTTATGATCACAGACCATCCCAAACAATACTAAATCCAGTTAAATGCCTTATCAGCTGATATCAAGCGTCCATCATGGACAAACCAATGATCTATATAGATTATCTGGGGAAAGTAAAAAAACGCCTAATAATTGTAGTAATCTCGATATTCTCGAATTAATATTAATTTTTCGGACAATGGTAACAATTTGCACAAATTGACATTTTTGTTATTCAAATTTTTTTTAATTCGAGTTTTTTTTCGAGATTTTTACATTCGAGATTTTTGCTTTCGAGATTATCGAGATATCGTGGTAAACGCTTCATTAGCACTGTTTTTTACTAGTAACCAAAGAAGTGGCAATAATACAGTGCAAAAAGAGATTCCTAATGAAGTTATCCTCAGCAAGCGATGATGTGATAATACGGGTTTTTAGTGTGTTAATTATCCATTTGCTTATGGTTATGAGTTATGACCATAGATGTACCAGAATCCTCAAGTGCAATCTTAATTCCTCCAGTTTCTGCTCTCTTTTTCTAGTTGGGCTGATTTAACCACGCCCACTTTTCAGATGAACTATGTTTTTGGTCAAACCGTAAAGAATTTTGAAAAAATTTGGGTGAGTTGTAATTAAAACAAAAAAAAAACAGTTTTCAGAAAAATTTGAAAGAAGTAAAAGGTTCTTTTTCTACACATTAAACTGATTTTTATAGCATATGTCATAGCTTATGACATAGGTCATAGGGCCATAGGGGTATATTAATCCGTCCAAAAATGATGAGCTAATATAATGGAAATTGATATATATGCTCTTTATCTAGTACCTACAAGTACATTAATTTCAAAATATATTAAGTATTGATGATGTTTTATAGCAGTAGGCAGATTTTGATTAATGTACTTGTAGGTTGTAGGTACTGGACAAAGATCGTATATATCAATGTCCATTATATTAGCTCATCATTTTACCATTTTGATTGGGAAAATGATAGCTTTTGAACGAGTTTAAATATTTTTATATTAACTATATAAATAAAGGCGAAACAAAAAAGTTAACGACCAAAATATACAAAAGTTTTTCAAAAAAAAACTATAAGAATATTGGTATGAAAAAAGAAAAGATCAACTGAAAGAATATTTTTTTATTCAAATATTTAAGTTTTAATCAAGAATATAATATTTGTTTAAAAACTGGTTTGTTTATAGATTTGAAGTTAATAACTGTTAACTAAAGTTAACGAAACAATAATTAAAACTAGATTTCTTAGAAACTCTCGTCTAAATTTGGCGTAATTTCTAACAAGTTTATCATTTCTGAAGAGTAACGTTCTATTGGCTGCATTCCGTAAATGTTCTCTAAAACGCAAATAGGCAAAAGTGGTATCGCTTTTCAACATGCGCTTTGTATCACCAGCAATAATGTTGCCGCGATTAGCAACATTTTTCGTTTAACCCCGATATTGATTTGCTTTAATGGAAGACCCCTTATTTGATTGAATGAAAAATAATTGTTATCGATAATATTGCATGTTTCTTATTGGCAGTTGCTTTTTGTCTCAGAGGGAGAACCGCCTCAAAGGTTATTATAACTCAACTCAAAGGCTACGTTTACACCGTGGACAATAACCGGGACTAGGCCTACATTTGGTGTAAGTCTCATCGGTGTAAACACCTCGAACAAGTACAAAACTGGGTAGCAAAATCTCACGAAAACACGCCTTTTTCATAAAAAATGTTTGATTCACTTTTAAGGAGCAACTAACCATTATTAAAACTTTCTTTCACAGTTTAAATAAACCTTGCGGGTGAAACTGATTTCGCATCTTATAATGTAATGTAATAATATTATTGTACGGAGGCTGGGTAAAAATATAAATAATTCTATTTATAGGGATACAATATACTTTCTTTGGTATCCATAACTCGATTAGCTCTCTGGATTAGTAATTTAGTATACTAATATGACTTTTGAAAATTAAGAATGGGGAGGGGTCAAACATTAGTATTTTTTCGCAGAAGACTTTTGTAAATTAGGGTTGAAAGAAATTCGTCTTTACATTTATAAACTTCTGGTTTTGAATTTTAAAACATACAAGTTGAATCCTTTTTCTTAATTTTTCAGTTCCTGCACCTAAGCACCTAACTCTAGAGAGGCAAATGAATAAAAGTGTCCTTATCGGATGGTCTCCTGGAGAACCAGTAAACTATATGAATATAGATTGTTATCACGTGTACGTTGACGGGGTACTTAAAACAACGGTTAAGGCCACTGAGCGAACGCGCGCATTAATTGAAGGAGTCGATTCAACAAGGGTAAATAAAACTTCATAACATAGGATGTTTTATTTAATTTTTTTTTATTTTAGCCCCATAGAATAAGTGTACGCAGTGTCGCACAAAATCGAAAAACATCGCGCGATGCAGCTTGTACCATGATTATTGGACGTGACACTTCACATTTAGGACCATCAGCAGTTCGAGCCAGCAATATCACATGTTCCTCCGCTGTAATATCATGGCTTCCAGCCAATTCAAATCACCAGCACATCATATGTGTAAATAATGTAGAAGTACGAATTGTAAAACCTGGTATTTATCGCCATACAATTACTGGATTATCTCCAAGTACACAATATCGAGTCACTGTACGTGCAAAACATCTGAGGGCTTCTGGTCGTATACCTCCTCATGGAGGCCGACCAACGGAAGAAGCTCCAGGGGCTTATGCAGATTTTCGAACGCTTGCCAAGGGGCTTCCAGATCCACCCCAGGTATTAAATATCATAAACCAAAAAAAAAAAAACAAATACAATTTAAAAATAAACCATTAAAAGGACATTCAACTGGAAGCTGGACCACAAGACGGAACCATTCTTGTTACCTGGCAACCCGTAAACAGACCATCCTCCTCAGGTCCAGTAACGGGTTACGCTGTATATGCTGACGGTAAAAAAGTAACTGATATAAATTCTCCAACCGGTGATCATGCTCTAATTGATATTGGAAAATTGACTGGTTTAAATCCTCGAGCTGTAACTATTAGAACAAAATCACGAGACTCCCAATCTGCCGACAGCGCACCTATTCTAATTCCAAGTAAGTACAAACGTTTCTTAGCTATATGGTTTCCTCCCTTTCTAAAACTGAACAAATAAAATTTACGACTGGTCTTATGAAACTACATCACCTTAGAGGACCACTGTAACCACTTTCAACTTGCATCGAAACATAAAAATAATACCTATATGTTACTAACTGATAAGATATAAACATGTCGCGTCTTTAGTATGTATAAATGTGTTTATATAAAGGACGTAAAACATCAAACACTTTATTGGGTGCGTTTAATATTACATTATGTTATATTATTTACTTCTTTTCTTTCAAAGTATGTCAATGGCCAAGTTGAACATACAACCACAACCTACTCTGTTGGCTGTCTGGAATTAAATAACATAATGGAATCTGAAAGATAAAACGTATTGATTTATAGAAGTTTTTAGAAAAAAATACATATATTGACAGAAAGAAATGAAATGAGAACAAATAAGGCATCGCTGCTAGTTATATGTTCTAATTTTTCAATTCCATATCCACTTCAGCAATTATATGTTTTCTAGATGTCCCAATAATGGGTTCTGGTTCTGGAATGAATTTGTTATCGCAGAATTGGACGATTTTCAATCTTTTATTCCTTAATCTTTAATTCCTTAATCACAAGGACACAGCCCCTCTTGCATTATGTACGCATAACCGGTTACCGATTTTTTTCTCTCCACATCACTTGAACAGTCTGCAATACTTCATAGAATATAGTTTCATATTTGCAGAACCTTTCAAATACAGAAAAACATTTTTTGCATACCTATTTTGTGTGCCTTTCTCAGATTGTTATTAAATTGACAAAGATAACTAATAGAACGTCTGTCCCTAAAACATACGCGGCAAACATCAGTAATCAATCTGTTACTTTTTTAACTTTCTCTTACAAGAGAAAGATATTGTTTTCGTGAAAATTTTCGGCATCGAAATTTTGATTGATTCTAACATTACGATGATAGCGGAACCCAAAAAAGTGGTTTTTGGAATTCCGTCCATCGGCAGCCGTATATATAAAAGCATTTTAGAGGTTTCCTAACTCTAAGTACTGCCTAAGTGCAAAATCGGTATCTATAATCGATTTTCACATTTAGGCAACGTTGCCTAAAGTTCGCCTAACTTAAGCTCGAACGAACCCTGCCTAGAGGCTGCCTAAGGAATTTTCATTTTATTTTCATTTCGACATTTTCGAGAATTTCTGCTGATCTCCAGGTGATGGCACGCCTCCAAAAAGTGTGCGTGGCAAAAAACTTTATATAGACGAAATATAGATAATGAGATTCTATATGTTGTTAGATACTTTTTAGAAATTCCTTACGGTTTAGCGAAAATCTACGTTTTTCTAAAAAGGGGACGTGGCAGTGGGCAGATTTCATAAATTTGTACACTTGTTTTGCTCCACTGCACAAGAATCCTATATATCAAATTTCATTCTCCTAGCTCAAAATTTAAGGCCTACAAATCGGTGACATACAGACGGACGGACAGACAGAAATAGTTTAGCTAGAGCTACATATACCTCAATTCCTCGACCAGTCGCTATCCAACTCTCGTAGTGGTTAGTCGGCTGGTTTGTGCGGAAGTATTTTTCCAAGTGTTTAAAATTAAGCCAAGTGATATATTATATCTTCGTAGAGCAGTGGTGCTATCACCTGGCTCAGAAGTGGGAGTCGTTGGTTCGATTCCAATCAGATCCATTATTATTAATTTGCTCTTAATTTAATTATGCCAAAACAAAGCTGGTACACGGAACATTGTCTATCATTGGACAGCATGGACGGCCGTTGGCGTTGATAAGTGAAGTCAAATACCTTGGAATCTGGCTTGACAAGTTTCTGTATTTTAACAAAAATGTGGATGCTTGTCTGGCCAGGGCTAGGGGGGGCTTATGATCTGACAAGAAGATTGTTTTAAAGCAGTCAGCTTGATTTAAGGGTGAAAGTCATATGCTACATGGCCCTCATAAGTCCGATCATCGCTTACGGTTGTCCCGTTTGGTTCAATGTATCACCAGCCTACATAGAAAGGCTCTTTGAAAGGCGTTGTCTCCGATCCTGCTTTGGATTGTACCGAACGCCGGACTCCGAGTACATAAAATATTATCGCAACGAGGTTCTATACAATGGGGCCCAAAATGTGGGCGTGGGTTAAAATGACCTACAGACGAAATGTTCATATTATCATATCCAATGATCTTGCATCAAAAGGTTTTTCAAATATTTTAAGAATGTACCAACAACCCTTTTTCAATAAAAACGCCCCCAAAAAGTGGGCATGGCAAAAAACTTTATATAGATGAAATATAGATATTAAGATTGTCTAAATATGTTGTTCAGAAACATTTTCAAAATTCCTTATGGTTTGGCCAAAAACTACGTTTTTCTAACAAGGGGTGTGGCAGTGGGCGGATTCCAAAAAAATTTACACTTGTTCTGCTTCGTCGGCCAGAGAGTCTATATACCAAATTTCAACACTCTCGCTCAAAATTTAAGGCCCAAAAATCGGTGACACAGGCATGGCTTAATCGACTCAGCTCGCGATTCTGAATCGATCCAAATACTTTGAGGTATATGTATCGAAATTATTACAGACTTAATGTCAAAACTAATATACCACTATGGGAAAGGGTATAAACATGAGAAGGCTGCAATTCGCTGTGCGGATCGTTGAATACCATATCCCATCCCATCCTTTGTATCCCCAAATTATGGGCTCTATGGTAATCAAATATAGAAAATGACTTTGTCACAAGATATTGTTCTTACAGTTTATAAAATTCTGTTATGGTTCGACAAAGAACAACGTTTTCTATTGCATACACATTGGGGTTGGCTATACCAATGGTTTTTGTAAGGAAACGCCCCCAAAAAGTAGGCGTGGGTTAATATGATGTATAGACGAAATGTTCATATTGTCATTGCCAATGATTTTTTTTCAAATATTTTAATAAAAACCAAAAACCCGACCAAAAAGTGGTCGGGGCAGAAAACTTTATATAGACGAAATATATGTATTGAGATTTCTCTAAGTTACAACTTAATGTCAAAACTAATATACCCCTATCGGATAGGGTATGAAAAGTATATGCAACGACTAAATATCGTTATCTGAGTCGATTAAGCCATGTCTGTCTGTCTATTTTGTACATTTTTAAAATATGTATACCCTATCCCATAGGGGCATATTAGTTTTGACACATAGTCTGTAACATAGAGTAATAATTAAGCTACATATACCTCAAAGTATATGGATCGCTCAGAATCGCTAGGTGAGTCGATTTAGCCATGTCTGTCCGTCAGTCCATCCGTTCGTCTGTACGTAACCAGTTTTTGGGCCTTAAATTTTGAGCTAGAATGATGAAATTTGGAACAAGTGCTCTTTGTTGCTTGCAGCAGAACAATTGTAAAAATTAAAGAGGTTACTCTGGTTTTCTGTGTGTGTTAGTGAGCCATTTGACAGCTTATTGTTTATCTTTAGGCCGCAATTATAGCTATTAGCTATCAATGTAAACCATCATTTGAAATTTTCTTTTACTCATTGCGGTTTTTTTATAAACTCAACCATTGGCGAGTTGGTGTCAAAACAAAGCTTATGAATTTTAGAACATGATTATCCAAAAATATTTTAATATCTAATTATAGTTTTCCCCGAAAATCAGTTTTTAATCATCAAACTGCGAAATGCAAACTTCAAATTGACATATTAAGTCAGATGTTAAATGTTTTTTGTGTTGGTGCATGTTGGTGTAAATCTGACTTGGAATCCAGATTCTTCAAAAGTACTCTAGAGTAAAAAAAGAGTGCTTTTTGTGTTCCAATCGAAAACGAAAAAATAGATCTAGAGTAAAAAAAAAGTGCTCTAGTGTATAAAAAGAGTGCTATTTGTATCCCAATCGAAAACGCTATTTGTTAATAAAGATGTCGTATTCCTCGAGAAATTCTTCCATCAAATATTCTTCTTCATTTTCTTCCATTTTGTTTTAATTTTTATTAAAATTTCGCAGATTTAAATGCCTCGCACATTAATTTCGCGAGATAAATAAGTGGAGACCTTTCATCCGCCGAGTATAACACTTTTCGTATAATACATAATATTGTTATACCCTACCTACATTTTGTGTGTCCCATCTTTATGAAGTTCAGAATTTATCTCGCGAGCTGCGTACTGCACTGATAAATTTGCTTGCTAAATTTTATCTCTGTAGAGATTTTTGTATGGGAGATAGAATTTAGCGCGAGCTGCGAACTGGACTATAAACGATAAATTAAAGCCATAAAAAATACTTTACTTTCATTTGTTTAATAGCTATTGTGAAATGAAAAAGCCTTGCCAAGTGTGCTATTTAAGTGAAACGGAGTGTATATCCATTGACTTGCTAGGACCATATTCTATAACAAAAAGAGGTAACGCGTTCATTTTTATAGCGGTAGACCACTTCACGAAATTTATGTTTTTGAAAGCATTGCCCAAAGAAACGTCTGATTGAATTGTGCAATATCTTGAGAGTAATGTGTTTCACGCGTTTGGTACACCCGAAGTAATCCATTCGGACAATGGGAAACAATTTGTATCCAACGTGTTTCGAGTATTTTTGAAAGAGTTGGTATGGTGTTAAATATATGCGTACATCACTAAATTCTCCATAGGAAAACAACTCTGAAAGGGTCAACCTAAGTATTCTCAGGAAGTTGCGGGAACTGATAACAGAGGAACCAAAAAATGGGATCTTTATTTAGCAAGTTTTGCATGTGTATTGAAATCAAGCACTCATGAATCGATTGGCTGTTAGCCATATTATTCTGCTCGGTCAAAACATGATCAGCTATGTCTCAGCCTATCAAGTACTTCGCAACTTGGACGCACTTCGTGAACCAGACATGTTATTAACACCACACGAAGCCAAAATAACAGATAGAAAACAATCTTAAAAATACTTAGAATTTGAGATCCAGGCAGGTAAAATATCATGCAGGCCAAGAAGTCTAACATCGTTACGTTGCTCAAAGTAATTTCGCAAAAGGGCAAAATGCCTGCCAAACTAATGCCCAAGTTCCTTATGTCGAGAGTGAGCACAGTGATTGGAAACTGCATGTAGCAGTTGGAAACTCGCCAACAGATGGCAGTTTGGGGTTTTAATTTTTGCTGTGTCATTTATTTTTTTGTATATAAAAACAAATTTTTTTTTCACTGCTTCCACTACTATACTTATTGTAATGTTTTGATTTTAGATTCAAAGCAAATATAAACATAATTTCACATCGAATTATTTCATAAAACGTTGATTTGGCACCTATTTTGCAGCGTAATACTTACTGGTTGTGGTATCAGCTGCCATATTTTGCAATTTTATCATTTTCAACAGCCGTTTTCGATAACAAATGAAAAAAAAATAGGTTTGGTCAAACATTTTCTTTCCAGGCTTAGGGCGTAAGACTGGATAATTATCCAGGTTTCGCGAAAGCTATATACGCTAAGGTGTTGTTGTATTTTGCACGTAAATTGTTTGCTTAGCCTATATAGATTTGGAGTGAAGAGAAAAAAACTCGCCTAATGTTAACACCGCAAGCAGAATATTCTTCTACACTCCTGGGCACTCAGTCCGTAAAGTGGTTATCGTTTGACGATAACATTTCGACGGTACATCTCATCACGTAAGATCAATTGTCGTTTTTCCTTTCGGCGATATCACATTATTGGGTGGTTGGGTGTTGTAGAACGAGGGTAGACTCTGATTGGCGTTAACTTGGCAATGCCCAGTGTTGCAACTTTGACTACACATCAAATGTGCTTATCTTTACCTCCAAGTGGTAACCATCGGATACTGGTCTCATCCAACCGGATTTGACTTGCTAAACGATAAGTGCGAGTGTTGATAACACGACGAAAAACAGCAACACTATAAACACCCTGGTGAGAATGGCACGGATGAATACCCGGCCTGCTGTCCCAGGCGAACCTAGATGAGCTGCTCTGACATATTCGGACAACAGGTTGTCTAGGAATTTCAAGGGTTAGTCAGGCCCCTTGAACAGAGATGGTGGCGGATGAACCGAAAGGCCAACGGCAGCGCTCAATCCCGTAGTGGATACTGATGGCCCCGTGTCCTAGGGGTATCTAATAAATTGGAACTGGCCCTCCAGGTTGGGGGTTGTGCTTTGGGTTAACTACCCATCCACGGAAAAAACTATTGTTACGAAGCAACCAATAGCCTCGGAAAGGACTGATTTTATTGTTGACGACCCTGCTAAACGAAAAAAGGACAACGACGTTCGTATCTGCACCTGGAATGTGAGAACATTAAACAGGAGAGGTGCAGGCGAACAACTAGCGGAAGCCCTAAACTGCTACAAAGCAGACATTACTGCCATCCAGGAAATACGATGGGATGGGCCGGGCAAAAAGAGGATGAAAAACTGTGACATATACTACGGACCGTGTTATAGTGAGCAGAAACAGCGACTATTCGGATGCGGATTTGTTATAAGTGCCAGACTTAGGCAAGAAGTCTTATGTTTCCAAGACATTAGCGAACGCATAGTAACAATCCGCATCAAGGCCAAATTCGCCAACATAAGCCTTATATGCGCTCACGCTCCGACGGAAGAAAAAGATGATATAGCTAAGGATTGCTTCTACGAGCTCCTCGACAAAACCTATGAGCGACTACCGAAGTACGATGTTAAAATCGTGCTGGGAGATTTTAACGCAAAGGTAGGAAGAGAAGACATCTTTAGAAGTATTGTCGGAAAACATAGCCTACACGACAACACGTCTGGTAACGGACTTAGGCTAATTGATTTCGCTACGGAACGAAATGCCACTATAGCCAGCACACGGTTTCCTCACCTCGATATCCATAAGGGGACATGGCGGTCTCCAGATCAACGAACGGTCAACCAAATTGATCACATTGCGATAGATAAGAGGCACGCATCCAGTATTTTGGATGTCCGAACATTCCGAGGAGCTAACATCGACTCGGATCACTACCTTGTAGCAGCCAAGGTAAGAATGCGGATATCCACCACGCCACAACAATCCAGAAATACTGTGAAAAAATTTAATGTCGGAAGACTGCAATCGCAAGAGACCGCCAAGACCTTCGCACAACGCGTATCCCTTAACCTCTCGATTAACACCATACCACCAGCATCGAATGTCGAAGAGCAATGGCAACGATGCCAACAGGCCATTAGATCAGCCGCAACTGAAGTGCTAGGTTTCTCGCGCCCACCAGCAAGAAACCCCTGGTTTGATGAGGAATGCCGACAGATGCTCGCAGCCAAGAACGAGGCCTACAAGGCTAAGCTGCAGGTGAAGACGAGAGCTGCCATTGAGCTCTATAGGCAAAGAAGAAGGGAAGAACATCGGCTTTTCAGCAAGAAGAAAAAAGAGCAAGAAAAGCGCGCGATCGAGGATATAGAGAGGTGCCACTCCAGGAACGATGTTCGCAAGTTTTACCAAAGTGTAAAACGTCAAAGCCAAGGATACAAGGCTCGAACAGAATCCTGTCGAGATGAACAAGGAAATATTGTAGTTGAGACACAGTCGATGCTGAGGATATGGAAGAACCACTTCTGCAGACTGTTAAACGGCGATGACGAACAACATTCCGCTGTCAGGCAGAACGAACCATTCAATATTGGCAACGACAGCGAAAACTGCCAACCACCCGACCTGAGTGAAGTGAGGATAGCAATATCTAAACTCAAGCTTAATAAGGCTGCCGGAAATGACGGCCTTCCCGCTGAGCTCTATAAGGCCGGCGGAGATGACTTGGTAAGTAACATCCACCAACTCATAAGCCAAATCTGGTCGGATGAAAATATGCCTGAAGAATGGAACCTCAGCATCGTTTGCCCGATCCACAAAAAAGGAGACCCTCTGAACTGCGCCAACTACAGAGGCATAAGTCTCCTCAACATCGCCTACAAGATCCTATCTGCCGTAATATGTGAACGCCTGAAACCGTTTACCAACAACCTGATTGGCCCTTATCAGTGTGGTTTTAGGCCAGGAAAGTCCACAACCGATCAAATTTTCACACTTCGGCAGATCCTGGAAAAAACTCAAGAAGTCCAAATCGATACCCACCACCTATTCATCGATTTCAAAGCCGCATATGACAGCATTTATAGAGACGAACTGTATAGAGCCATGTCTAGTTTTGGTATACCGCCCAAACTCGTCCGTTTGTGTAGGATGACGATGGAGAATTCTCGCTGCTCCATCAGGGTCGGAAACGACCTCACCGACACATTCGATACCAAAAAAGGATTTAGGCAAGGCGATGCGCTGTCATGTGACTTCTTTAATCTGATTCTTGAGAGAATTGTGCAAAACTCCAAAGCCAACACCAGAGGCACAATTTTCCAAAAGTCGGTGCAACTACTAGCATACGCTGACGATATTGACATCATTGGCAGGACTCAACGTGATGTCATAGCCACGTTTGCTAGTATAGAGAAGGAAGCGGCGAAAATGGGTTTAGCAGTAAATGAGGGTAAGACTAAGTATATGCTGTCATCACGAAAGGACTCACAACATCGACGAATTGGACAGAACGTCACCATTGACAGATATAACTTTGAGGTAGTACGGGACTTTGTCTACCTCGGCTCCGCTATTAACTCTGACAACAACATCTCGTCAGAAATTAAACGAAGAATTACTCTTGCCAACCGCTGTTTCTTCGGGCTAAGAAGGCAATTTAGTAGTAAAGCCCTCACTCGAACTACTAAGGAAACCCTATATAAGACCCTGATCATCCCAGTCCTGCTCTACGGCGCTGAAGCATGGACCGTATCAAAAGCGGATGAAGAAATCCTTGGTAGATTCGAGAGGAAAATTCTTCGAAAAATCTTCGGTCCCGTTTGCGTTGACGGGCTATGGAGACGAAGATTCAACCAAGAACTATACGAGCTGTACAGCGACATGCCCCTGGTCAAAAAACTCCGCATTGGACGTTTAAGATGGCTAGGACATGTAGAACGAATGGACACCAATACTCCGGCTCGCAGAGTCTTCGATTCCCAGCCAGACGTCGGACGCAGTAGAGGAAGACCTCGCCTTAAGTGGCGCGCACAAGTGGAAACCGACCTCAACCAACTTGGAGTGCGCAACTGGAGGCAGTTAGCTAAGGACCGGGCTAATTGGAGAGGCATGTTGGTTGAGGCCCAGGTTCATTCCGGACTGTAGCGCCACTTAAGTAAGTAAGTAAGATATCACATTATTTGCTTCACTTAAAACAATAATCGTAAAATCACAGAGGATTATTGAGCGATTGTTCATGCGATCACGACTACAGTCTGAGTGATAATCGTTTTCAAAGTTATGGAATGACCCCCTGGGTAAATTTGTCTGGTTGGTAAGGTTTTCGAGATAAGGAACTACTCGATTAATTTTGCGGATCATTGCAAGAGAAGGTAGGGTAAATGATAAATAATAATCATGCTTGCCATTGTCGTTGTACAGACTTACTGTACATCAGCAATTTTAATAAATACACAGAGAAACGTGTTTGAATAGCAAATCATTCCTAATTAAACGAAATGGTCCTTAGCGGCCATTCTATTTCAATTTCTTCTTTTCGCTACCAAAGAAAATTTGTTAGTTTTTGATAATTTCTTCACATTGCTAGTACCAGCTCACCCATCCGTACAAGTGACGTAATACCTCTAAACTGATCTAATACTGACAGAATCTACATCAATTATATTATTTATTAATACGCAAAATTGTATTTCAAATTACTTATTTCCCTCCCCCTTTTATAGGGGTTACAATATGTACATATTTGGTACACCTACACCTACACAATTTATTAAATTGATTCCGATTTACAGATATTGTTCGAACTACAGCTCCTAGAAAAGGTCCAGTAACAATAATGGCTCCTGGAAGAGTGATGGGACCAAATACACAACAAATGGAGTATGAGGAGCAACCCATTCAAGGACATACGCAACAAGTAAGTTTTTTAATGATTTATATTATCAACAAAATAATATATTAAAACAAAATGATAAGTACATATCAAAGAGTAGGTATTAAAATGGATTTTTGTGCTTAACGACACTTAATTCTCTTTATATAGTCATTTGCAATATTTAATTAATTTCAAGCTGTGCTCAGGTTATCTAATTATTTGCTTATTTGTTTAAACTAATAATTATTGCAGTAATTTGTATGCTGAAGTGAACAAATGGCGTTTAAACGATATAATAAAATAAATGTTTTTTTTTTGTTTTAAGACCCGAATCAGTCCACTGCCCAAGTATCTTTAACTCTCTCTTAAATTCTGTAAAGTGGACAGTTTTCTTTAATGAATATAATCAATAGTCATAAGATTGCATATCGTTTGATTCTTTTGACATCACGCAATTTTTAAATAACAATTTGATTTATAAACACAAATAGCATCCTGAGATGAATCTTGCATTTTTCTTGTTCTTGTAACAAACATTTCTGTATTGCGTTAGACTGTCTACCTATGAGCTGCAACTGCGCGTCGTGTTGGTCCTTGAAATGTATCAAGTCTCGGGAAGGTTTATTTAATCTTCTCTGAACATCTGCTACAGTAGTACATAAAATTAAGAGACAGATCTACTACAATTCTTCGCTGAGCTAAAGGCTGCAGACAGAAAATTGAAATGCAAAAATTCTCACGTAAAACAAAATAACCCAACGCTTTTTGATTTAAATAACACAAAGCCATTCTCAACTGTGAAAAGTGTGAGACACTTTTTGGTACAATTTTTAAAAAAAATTGAAAAAATGTTTGAGAAAATATTTCGAGAATCATTTCATCTATAAATCATTTTAACCCACGCCCATGTTTTGGGGGCATTTCCCTAATAAAACAAACATGTGTTTAGCAGATCTAAATGAGAAACGTCATTTTTGTCGAACCATAAGAGATGAAGATAAACTTTCTGAACAAGATATCGTGATAATGCCATTTTCTATATTTCATCCCCATTCAGTTCAAGCCACGCCGACATTTTGAGAATGTTTAATTTAAGGATGGAATGGGATAGGGTATTCAACGATTCGCTTATCATATTTGTATCTAAGCAAGTAACCATTACATATAATTTGTACAATCAATAATCACCGATATGACTAATAGGGTGAATAATAGAAGAGCTTCGGATAATAGGTGTGATTGTTCTTATTTTTTAACGCATTGGAGCAGGGAAATACAAAAATTGGAAGGAAGCGTGTGGCTTTAAGAAAAATTCCATTATTTGCGATTTGCATGTTAGCGGCGAATCTATTTGAAAAATAAAGTTTAAAAACAAATGCAATTCCTGTTTTGTGTTTCATTAAAAATATTTTTGCTAACCATTCTTATAAGGGAATTAATTTAGGTTTCAATAAAGAACTTTTAGTTTGACATTCTTCATATTAATAAATAAATAAATCTGCTCTGGATGTGGATATTAATGCAAAAGAAGAAGAGCTTCCAATACTTTTTTTCAGGGAAGTGTTATGGGGCTTCCAAAACTACAAATTTCGATAACGACCTGGTCATATACTTGGGCTTAATATGGAAGAAGATCCCTTGCTAGTGCAAAATATCGCTTAGCTCTAAAAAGGTAACTTCATTTAAATGCTGCTGATGATTTGGAAATAGAGGTTGCATGTTGTTGCGATGATACATCCGAACCAATTGCAGCCTAGAAGATGATTTTGATTTTAAGACTTTCTATTTCTCTATTTTGAATTGTGGAACTGTGGACTTGTTCTTTTTTGTAAATGTTGTAAACGTCTTTGAGTTGAATTGAACAAGGTTTTCCTGTCCCCATCGTATAACCTTAGGGGATTTGTTCGCATCTCTGTTGGTATGCAATTGTAGCGCTGTCATTTGTGTAAATCACTATCAGTGTAAACTGTACTTTCATTAAGAAGACACTCCAGCGTTTATTGAGAATGGCCATGTTCTGGGTTTCAGTTTTAGTAAGTTAACTTTGAGGAAGCTCTGTTCGTATTGGTCAATCGACTATTTTAGTCACGTGACATGGAGGTGAAATGACTGACAAAACATGTTGAAAATGTAAGTATGGGCACTCTGATATAATTCAAACAGCTGATTTGGCTTCGACCTGACATGTAAATGTTTTTGATGTCAGTAGAAGTACCCGATATTATAGGTTTATTAAAGTTATTTTTTATTTTTCTGATAAAGAATAATTACTTATTAAAATTATTTAATTTAATACAAATTATAAATAAGTGCTAGCATAGTTTGACATTTACCTTACCATTTAGTAAGATTTTGCGTTCCACATCACCAAAATGTTTTTCAGTTGTAAACTGAAATCCGGAACATGGCCAATCTATCTGAGGAGAAGCCATCGACTACTACTTTCAAAAATCTCTCTTTAAAATATTTTTTTCATCCAGCCGCACTGTCAATTTGGCTAGCGAAGCCTTGCGCCAGTAAGTATATACAATAGGCGGAACTCCGTCAGGCCTAGTATGTAGTCCAAACAGTTCAGGAAGTGTCTTATACAGTGAGCAGTAATTTTGAATATCCATAAAGAAGAAAAAACTTTACTGAACCGCTCAACCGCTAGCTTCAGCCAAAATATTTATTTTCGCGTTGCTTTTCCGCAAACATTAAAAATTTACAGATCTACTGTGATGGTTGCTAACACAAATGACACAGGTCCTGAACTTTTTGATATCCCCGTTGCTTGCTATATTCATATAAAAAATTACCACTAAAGCCACCAACAAAATTTCTGGAAATGTGTGCAAGCGAAGTTCAAAAACAAATATCGCACTCCGATGAAAAGAGTGAGTTTGCAAGTATAACGAAATAACAAGTACAAGGCCTGTTTATACCCTATTCCATAGGGGTATATTAGTTTTGATACATAGAGAAATAATTTAGGTAGATATATGAATCGACTCAGCTGAGTCGATTAGCCATATCTGTCCGTCCGTCTGTCTGTTCGTCAGCGATTTTTGATCCTTAAATTTTGAGCTAGGTTAATGAATTTCGGTATATAGGATACTTGTCCGTGTCACCAGAACAAGTGTAAACATTTTCAAAATCCGCAACTGCCAAGCCCCATTTTATAAAAACGTTGTTTTTGGCCAAACGTTAGAGAATTTTGAAAAAGTCTCTGAACAACATATTTAGACAATCCTAATATCTATATTTCGTCCATACAAATTTTTTGCCACACCCATTTTTTGAGGGCATTTCAATAAAAAACGTTTTTCGGTAAAATTTTAAAATATTCGAAATGAACTTTTGATTCAGAATCGTTGGTTATGATAACATAAACATTCTGTCTATAGATCATTTTAACCCACACCCATGAATATTTGAATGTAGAATGGTTGGTTATGATATTATAAAAATGTTGTCTGTAGATCATTTTAAACCCACGCCCATTTTTTTGGAGGCGTTTTCTTAAAAAAAATATATGAGAAGGCTACAATCCGCTTTGAGGATCGTTGAATACCCTATCATATCCCATCTGTAAAACTTATATCTTCAAAAAGTGGACATGGCTTAAAACACGATGGGGATTAAATATCGAAAATCACATTGTCACAACAAATTGTTCCGACAGTTTATAGAACACTTTTATGGTTCTACAAAAGTCAAGGTGCTGCATTGTAAATTGTGTATAAAAATGGTTTTTATATAAAAACGCCCCCAAAAAGTAGGCGTGGATTTATTTGGTCTATAGACGAAATGATAATATTATAATAACCAATGATTCTGCATCGAAATTTTTTCCGAACATTTTTAAAATTTTACCAAAAAAAGTTTTTTTTACAGAAAACGACCCAAAAAAGTGGGCGTGGCAAAAAACTTTATATATAAGAAACATAGATATTAAGATTGTCTAAATATGTTGTTGATAAACTCTTCCAAAATTCATTACGGTTTAGCCAAAAACTACGTTTTTATAAAAGAAGGGGCGTGGCAGTGGGCGGATTTCAAAAATGTTAACACTTCTTCTGGTGGCACGGACAGGATCCTTGATACCAAAGTTCAAAATTTAAGGCCCACAAATCGGTGACGAACAGACAGACGGACGGACGGACAGACAGACATGGCTTAATCGACTCAGCTATCGATTCTGAGTCGATCTATATACTTTGCGATATATGTAGCCAAATTATTTCTCTATGTTATAAACTAAGTATCAATACTATATACCCTTATGGGATATCCGCACAGCGGATTGTAGCCTATATTAGTTTTGACATTAAGTTTGCAACATAGAGAAATAATTTCGATACATATACCTCAAAGTATATGGATCGATACAGAATCCTTCAACAAATCAATTGTGGCACGAGCTGTGTGACATTTTGCGCCGTCTAGTTGAAACCTCAGCTCCTGCACATCATGGTTGTTCAATTGATGAACGAAAAAGTCACCATTCACTGTAACATTCTGGCCAGTATCATTTTTAAAGAAGTACGTACCAATTATTCCACCAACCCATAGAGCACACCAAATAGTCATTTTTTGTGGATGTAACGGTGTCTCAACATACACTTGAGGATTACCATCGATTTAGTGTTTTACAATAAATGAGCTATATCGCTAAATAAAATTCGGTTATGAAAATTGGGATCAACGGCAATCTTCACCGAATCTACGCCTTGCTATGTGATCCTGTGGCTTCAATTCTTACACGAGTTGGACTTATTTTGTAAGCACGCAAACCAAGATCTTTCCACAAAATCTTCCATAAAGTGGATGGACACATTTCATCCTCTACGCTACGCAGCAGCAATGGATTCTTCTGTACGCACTATACGAAGTCTCTGTGGATGCGTTCATTAATAGTGGTACAAAAACGTTCCATACTTGATCGAATCAATTGCTCTAATTTACCATTATGTTGAAATAAATTTGCACAATTAGGAAGCGTTGTTTAGACTTCAGTCTATTTATGTTGAAATGCCAAACCAAACTAAAAATAAATCACTTGACGCTGAGAAAATGGCCGCCAGTTCAAATAGTGGTGCCAACTTAAAATTCTATACCTCTTTAAAAAGCGCCCGTTATAAGCATAAACTGCAGCTATTTCGAAATCTATTCTTTGTCCTCAAATTTTATCTTACAAAAATAAATCCAAAACGTCAATTTGTTATTATTATACCCTATCCCATAGGGGTATATTAGTTTTGACATTAAGTTTATAACAGAGAAATAATTTAAAGTATTTTGTAAAAGGTGTCTGTTTAGGTAATAGCAATATCTATATTTCAGCTATACATATAAAGATAAACTTCGTATTTACTCTTATGGCGATTTCCATTGGTAACTTTGGATTTTGTTGTGAACGATCTCAGATTTATTTTTTTTGTCTTTGTGTTGTTGTAATTTGGGGTCTGTGAAGTTAGTATCGGTGTAGATGTCAAGTTTCAAGTCACATAGATTGTTTGTTTTTGATTTTATTTATATTTCACATAGAACTGATACAGTTTTAATGATTAATAATAGTTTTTCACAACCGAAGTAATAATAATTCAAAACGGAAATAACTCTAATCAAACTGACAGCTATCATTTGTATTAGTGTTATCGCAAGGTGTGGTAATCAGCCAAAAAATCCAGATGTGCAAAATAACATGGACACCGACTAAATAAATGTTTATTACTTTTTGACAGAATTGTAAGGTTTGGCTTTATTTAAATTTCTTTTAAATGTATAACTGATTAAAGTACCTTAATTTGTTTGAATATTTATTTGCATAATCTAATTTGCATAAAATATTGAATTTCTTTGTATTATTGTGCTATAAAATAAATAACATTTGCTTCTAAAAATGAGGTCAAAGATTTTTTGAAAATTATTAAAGTCGAAAGAAAACATAAAAATATGATGACATTCGCTTTTATTTTAGCAATAACATCTACATGTATTGCAACTGTTAAAAAATACTTTAAGTCCGAAGGTCGTATATATACAAAAAATAATGGAAAGCTAAAGCAAACAGACATACTCCACCAAATATGTTAATACTTTAAACACATGTAGACAATAGGTATCATTTTATCAAATTAAATTTGAAAATATCACATTACAGAAAACTACACACAAATTTTAAATATAACTTTATTTGACTAAAAATATAGAAAAACTAATATTATTAGAAAAGATGAGAAAACAGGTATCTTATATTTGGGACTGGACTTAGAGTTAGTTAATAAACTGTTTACTTATTTTCAATTATATTGGTTTTCTTGTTTTCGTCGTTTAATGATTTAAGAATAGTAGGTATTGAACTAATACTTACATTTAGGGACAAAATGTATTACACTCCAATGCATCAAAGTAAGAAAACGACTCTAAAAAGTGGTTGTGGTCTGCTTACATTAAAAGGAAATCATTTTCTAAATATATTTTTTAGACATTTTGTCGAATTTCCTTGAACATTTAACAAGGAGCTCATATTTCAAATTTCATTGTTGGCGCGGCATAGGAACTATAATACATTATTAAACTCCCAAAAACCAAATCCAACTTAATTTGGGCTCGAATACAAATACATAAGAGTAGCAAGAAAAAAATGTAAAACAAATTAATTTGGATAGAAAGAGATAGAGAGAACCAATTGTAGTGTGTAAAGTGGGATAAAGGATGATAATCGTATAACGCACACGTACTGCGCATGTCTCTGCAACTGTCTTGTCTATGATATACAAAATTGGGATTTTTCCGGGATTTGTCTTAAAACTTTATAATTCATTAAAAAGAATTTGATTCTTTATATGCATATAGTTCATTGGATGTAATTTGAATTTAATTAAATTTCAAAACTTGTAATATCTAATATCAAAAAATAATGAGTTTTGAAACCAAACTTTGTTTTTAATTTCAATACAATAAATACGAATTTAGTCCTCGAATATTAACAAAGAAAACAACTTAATTAATGTTAAATATATCTATCCCTACGAAACGCGTGTTTTTTTTTAAATATTTCTTATTTTAATTTTCTTGAAGAAGTATTGGCATTGGACGATATCCAAACATTTTTATACTTCTGCGTTTAGTTATAGGGTTATGTTCTTTTTTACACTATCAGATCATTGTCTTAGCGAGCTTAATACAAGCAGCATCTACGAGAGATTTGCAACAGCATATAATATGCATCCACAGGTTCATCATTTAGTGCATTTGTTAGTGGGACATAACAGAACATAGAAGTTATTAAAATTAACATCACTAACAAAATCAGTAAACGATGAAATTACAATATCGCTATATATAATATTATTAACAAAATAAAAAACAATTTTACATACACCTGTTACGACTCTAGCATACAATTGCGAAGAGTATTTTTTTTTTCTATAAAATATCCACCATTTAGTGTATATTATCATAACATATAAACATATTTGACACATCATATACCTATACAAAACATTATAAAAATAAAACACTTTAAAACACTTTAAATGCAGACTGAAGGAGGCTCTGGCATATTAGGTGGGCTACTTGGTGGTTTATTCTCAAAAAGCCAGAGTGTGAACCCTAATGAGAATGTAAGTTTGAATTGAAATATATATATACCTACATATATTTTTTTTAAATACCTTCTTGATGAGTTGTATATAAAGTAGTAGTTCCGTTTAATTTTGTTAATATTACTTTTGTTCGCTTTGTTACATACTATTAATAACAAATACAAATATTTATGATATATACTCAATGTTACGCTTTATTAAACTACATAGTACATTTAAATTAAATAAATGTAACGGGCTTGATTATATTTAAAAAATAGTTTAGTTTTATATTGATTATCATTTCTCTTTTAATATATATATACATATATATATATATATATTAGGATGTGTTTTACAATTTGGTTGGTAACATTCTAAAACATATAAAAAATCGTTTATATAAAATACCATTTAAACATATAAAATGCTAACATACATCACATTAATTTACTAACTTTTAGGATTTTACAAATTTCCAGACAACAAATACCTATGAAGACATTCTATATCCTTTGAATAATATGTGGAATATATATACAAGTCCTTTGATATTAAATATTAATAAAAAAACATTTTATATCTTCTTAATAATTTAAAACTAGATGAGGTTTTTTTCAGCGATATGAGCGAACGATCAGTGATATGGTTACAGCAAATAGCAATAAATTCAAAATCCTCCTGTTAAATTCTTCATATAACATAAATGCTCGAGCTCTGCCTGATTTACATTGCATTAAAATGTTGTATGCATTTTCATACCACTATATGACAATCCCCGCATGCATTTTTTTGGTCATTTTTGATTAGTGTAGTTGATTGCATTGTATTAAGCTATACTACGACTTATCGCAGTTTTGTTCATTTAATCGAGCACATATCAGTAATATTCTTCTTCTTCCTTATAATCATATTGCGAGAACAATATCCGCCCTTAAATTAAAAGTTATTACTTATGTTGCATATTTTTTTTCTGCATCCATATTTTTATCTTTGTTAATAATATTTAGTACGATCCAATTATCTAATGAGATGAGATTGTGTCTTAAGCAAACAAATAAATAAAAAAAGAAGATAACAAGTATTTACTTTTTTATTTATGTTTCTACTCACTAAAATGGAAAAAAGAGGAACATATAGGTTCACGAAATTTATACAAATAATGTTACACAAAGAAGGACATTTAAATACATCATATATACGAATATAATACCTATTATCTATTAGAAAAATAAAATAATATAAAAATGCAATAACTTTTCTAGTTTATAGATGCAGATGCATATTAAAATCCCCAAACATTACGACGATAGAGAATTTCGAAAAAGTGGGTCTGACAATTCTGTCTGCCTATCGATGTGTGCACCGAAGCTTAACGACTGGACTGATTTTATATATTTGATATACGAGCTTCTTGAGTTATTATCCAGATGGGTTTTTCGAATTGGCATTATATGGCCAAAACAAATGGTACCTTCCAAATAACGGTTATGGTGAAATGGCTCTAACGATTTTGATTTATGATTTTATGCCAAATTTAGAAAATCTTCAATATCTCGCTATATATATTGCATAGTTGAATAAAATATATTTTCGATGTCATTATTGATATATATAACCATGTTTTATATTTGGTTTATCCTAAAAGTTATTTAACGGAATTTTCTGTTATGGACAATAACGGAAAAACACATTATTCTGCCAAAAGTCAATGTCTATCATATATTGAACTAATATTTTATACATATAGGGTGCGACATCTTTTATATCGATGTGTGAATATTGAATAACTGTGAAATAAACAACCGATTTCCATATATGAGGTTTTATTTAATCCAATACAATTTACTTGGAATAGATTTTAAATACAACATCAATCAAATGGCTGCTTTTATTAACCAGCGGTAATTCAATGCCGACACGTACAGGCATTTTCGTTTCAGAAATTGATTCGCAGCGTGGCATAGCGCACCACCTAATTGAAACTAGTAGTCGGAAATTTTTCACTAAGTTATGGGCAGACATAATGAGCGAATTCTCTAAAGAAAAATTGCAGGTGGATGGTTTTGGCCCAAATGTCGGCTTAAAGAGTCGGTCATGCAACGGTGTTTTTTTTATAGATCGCTTCGTTCCCCAAATGCGCCAATTTTTTTTCTTAAAGAGTGTCATCAAAATTTACTTCCAAACATCAGGTTCAGTGTCAACCATTCGAGTGACTGTTTGACAGTATTCCAAGTGACGTGGACGTCAAACGACCAACCAACGGTGCTTGTTTGCCACGATATTTTCGATGATATATACGTTGAGTTAACACAACTGAAGCACTATTTTCAATGTAGACTGTCAATTTCGGAGCGTTGTATCTGTGTTAAGTGATTCATTTGTTCAAGGAACCAAATAATAAATCATTGAAGATCTGAAAACAGAGACACGTTTATATTCAACCTATGTATGATAAGGGCTCCTTAATTTATTATTTCCTTTGGGTTATTTGTTTGCAATAATTGGGAATCTGATGAGGACACCAGTAGACTTCAGCTGTTGTGTCAATTGAACCTTGTAATCGTATAAATTTAAATCTTTATTCAAAATTCGCATCAGTGATGTTCGTCAGATGTTCAATTGTTAGGCACGGCGACGAGTCGAGGTTGACGGCTCTTCTGCCACATTACCGCGAACAACAGCAATGTTTTCCGCAGAACGAACTGGGCAAGCATGCACAGGTGTTTTCACATTTCCTACACCCGGTTTGCTGATATATTCGCACAATTCTCCTTATTGTGGACACATTTGGTCGATAATGCTGACCAAAAAATCATGAAGTGCATTTTGATTTGAACGCCCACTTTTGTAAAAGGCTTTTCCAATTATAACGCGCTGCTCAATTGTATACTTCTCCATCGTTGAATTTATCAAACACTGAAACAAATGAATGTCAAATTAAGTTGGGCAAAACACTTGATGTTAAGGTGTGACCCACAATTAACATCGTGCATTATGGTTGGACCACCCTTCATATAAAAACATTCCAAAATAGTTTTACGCTACGAAATTTAAGAAAAAAAAACTTTTTAATTTTATTTCATATTTTATTTCATTACTGTAATAATATTTTTTTATTTTGTCTTAAAATATTGACTTCATTCTAGACAAAAAGCTTAAAACTGTATATTTATTAACTAAACGGGTCAGAAGCGTAGTCTTCAAATATGTGTACACTGTTCTTGGGTGTAGATATTTTTAGATATATTATTATAGGTCCCAAAAACAACCCTTTAGCACAGGATCTTACACACTCGAAATTGAGCCTATTTTATACAAACTATTTAAGTGGATCTTTGAAATGTGGTTTCTAATATTTAGCCGATGTGTCAGATATACATGTGAACGTCAGTTATACCAATTTATATCGAAAATTTTTCAATAAAAAAATTGTAGTACATTTGTTGACTATTTTAAGTCCTACTCTCCATGAGAAGGTTTAACTACGCCCCGGCTAACTTGAAAATAGCTACCCAATTTTAGTTCAATAAATTTTTCTTACAAAGATAAAGATATTGTTTTGGTGAAAATCTTCAACCCAGAAATTTTGATTGGTTCTAAGATGACGATGATAGATTCCACAAGAATTTGATTTTCGCAAATCCGTCTGTTCGTAATGGCTCTTCCAGCCTTAATGACTATACTGATTCAAAATAGGCCTTATTTTACTCTTTACCATTTTATTAACGGTAACTCCCATATACAAATTACAAATAGCCTTAATTTTATATAAAATGTCTCTAACGATTTTGATTAAACTTAACATACACAATGAATATAGTAAGTAATTCCAACATATAAGGCATACCCAGTTTTTCTTTCGAGAAAATAAATATAACGGTTTTGTTTTGATGTAGGCTATATACGAAAAATGTTCAATTTCTCAAACTATTTTGTCAATGCCACAATTCCACATGATTATTTTTAAGTCAACTATTCCCTAAAGGAATTTGAGTTTTGGCCAATAACAGAAAATCATCACGAAACATATTAACAAAGCCAATAATATAATGTATAGTAAATACATTCAATATTAAAATTTAAACTCAGAAGGTATTCAACCAACTGGGTTTCTGTTTTTGTTATAATTTGCCTTGGTAAAATGTTCATTCCAATGTACTTCCCTTATGATGGGCGTATTTGTCATTATTGACAGTAGCATTAGTATTAGTATACAAATAATTATAATTATAACTATAAAGTAGATAAAAGTAGTTAAGAAATTTTTAATAAAACTGAATCCATTGCTTTTAAATATAGAATGTATAATATGACTGTTATTTAAATAAATATTTGTTAATTGTTTTTTTTGCAAAGGGATTTCACCCTGCCCAAACACAACGAAACACTGCCCAAATTCGACCTAATGCACCACAACAGCAACAATATAATATGCAGCAAGGGATTAACCAAAATCGATGTATACCAGTACCTGGCCCACGGGCGTCACTAAATGCTCAACAGCAACAAACACTACAGCAACAACAACAGCAACAACAACAACAGCATCAACAACAACAACAACAACAACAACAGCAACATCAACAACAACAGCAACAACAACAACAACAACAACAGCAACAACAACAACAACAACATCAACAACAGCAGCAACAATTACAAAAAAAAGCACGGTATTTTATTGCAATGTTTGATTATGATCCTACAACAATGAGTCCAAACCCGGACGGATGTGATGAAGAACTTCCATTTCGAGAAGGGGATACGATAAGAGTAAGTATTGATATCGACTATATGACAATATTTCAAAGACGATTTTTAAAAAGAAGAAATAAAATGTTCAATGCCTCTCTCAAATGCATTTTTTACTAGTTCCATTAACAAGCTTCTCTTGTGTCTTTAAAGTACACAGAATGAATACATCTGAGCCTAAATTGTGCCATTTGTTTGTTTTCATAATATTAAATGACAAAAAATAGTCTTTCTTCATAATATTAAAAGGATTTTAAACAGAGTTATTTTAGGAATGAAGATAATCTGTATCCGAATCCGAACCAAACATATTTCGCGTACGATCATACCCCGACATCAACCGCCGCGATCTTTGATCAGTCCATCGCGAGAGACTGGTTTTAAAGTTTATATATTATTAATTAGATAGCGTCACTTCATTTCGCTTATTAGTTTTAGTCGTCATAAAATCAAAACTATATAGCAATATATCGGTGCTTTCACCCGAATGTAAAAAATTAATAATAAACAAATAATTACTCTCGAAGAGGAATTTGTTAACTTGGTCTCATTAATTATAGAATGATAAATTGTTATATCATTCTTAAAAAAGCAGAGAATTGCTTACAGAACACGACACGAATAACTAATGATTACAGATGCTGCCATCCTGTCACGCTTTAAACAATATTCCATTAATAGTTTCTATAAAAAAATCTTAATATATGAGTGCGTCGCGGTCGTGTCGATCTATATTATTATTTCTGGTAAAATAAATATTAATCCTTATGAAGGATATTAAATATTATTAAAATATTAAAGATTATTAAAAATTAAGATTATAAAGATAGTATAATAAAATGTTAGTTAAGTGGATAGTTTATTGTCTTACATTTTTCAATGCATGGGATTTGTTATGTTTATACACTATCCCATAGGGGTATATATTAAGTTTGTAACGTAGAGAAATAATTCCGATAGATATACCTTAAAGTATATGGATCGATTCAGAATCGATAGCTGAGTCGAACAAGCAATGTCTGTCTGTCTGTCCGTCTGTGTGTCACCGATTTTTGAGCCTTAAATTTTGAGCTAGGGTGTTGAAATTTGGTATATAGACTCCCTTGCCGACGAAGCAGAACAAGTGTAAACATTTTTGAAATGCGCCCATTGTCACGCCCGCTTTTTGGAAAAACGTTGTTTTTAGCCAAACCGGAAGGAATTTCAAAAAAGTGTCTGAGCTGCATATTTAGACAATCCTAATATCTATATTTCGTCCATATATTTTTGACACGCCCAATTTTTGTCCAAATTTTAGAAAGTTCAAAAAACGTTTGATACAAATACTTCCGTAATGATATAATAAACATTTTGTCTGTATATCATTTTCACCTACGCCCACTTTTTGGGGACGTTTTTTTACAAACACCATTTGTATACCCCATCCCAAGGCATTAGCAATTTAAATACGTTGTTTTTTGTCGAACCACAAAAGGTTTTGATAAACTGTCTGAACAATATGTTGCGACAATATCATTTTCTGTATTTCATCTTTACGGCGATGAAATACAGAAAATGATATTGTCGCAACATATTTGCATACATACATTTTGAGGATATTAATTTTAAGGATGGGATTGGATAGGGTATTAAACGATCCGCACTGCGGATTGTAGCCTTGACATATGTTTTTATATACAATTTTTTGACCGAGGCTTTTGTCAACTCATGAGAGAGTGTAATTCTTCATCGATGTTTAGATAACTATGTTTAGGTAACACAATAATTGGTGTTCGATTGTAGATACACAGAAACAATTTCAGAGACGACAATTATTTATTCTTACTGCTCATCATCTATAATCATCTTTTTATTCGGTTTTCAAACTTTGGGAATTATCTCTTACCTAACATCTATGTTTTTGTTCGAGCTTTGCTTTTTAACTTCTTCTTACAAAGAGAAAGAGAATTGTTTTTGTGAAAATTGTCGACCTCGAGATTATTTTATTGATTCTAACATTACTAAGATAACGGACCCAAAAAAAAGTCTTTCTTGCAATTCCGTCTGTCCGTAATGGTATCTCCAGCCTAAACGGCTTGGGCGATTTTCTTCAAACTTCGTATCCAGGGGTTTTTTGGTCATAATTCTAGGAACATTTTTTTTTACTTTTAACCTTTCTTTATTCTTTCTCCTTATTTACTGCTAAACCCATTTTTACGCTTCATTGTCTATACTAGCAATTGTGACTCTGGTGTTGCCTCGAAAGTTTTGCACAATCGTCTAAAGAATAATGTAAATTGTCACATGACAGTGCCTTGCATAAAACATGATGGAACAGTTAGAATACTCCATCCTCATTCTGCACAGACAGATGAGTTCGGTATAGTTCGTCTCTATAAATGTTTTTTCATGTGGCTTTAAAATCGATAAATTGGTGGTGGTTATAGATTTGTGCTTCGTGTTTATACCCTATCCCATAGGGGTATATCAGTTTTGTTATTAAGTTTGTAACATAATTTCGATAGATAAACCTCAAAGGATCAGAATCGATTATGTTTTTAACTTTCTCTTACAAAGAGAAAGATATTGTTTTCCTGAAAATTTTCGACCTCGAGATTTTGATTGATTCTAACATTACGGTGATAGCGGAACCCAAAAAAGTGGTTTTTGGAATTCCGTCCGTCGGTTCGTCGGTTCGTCGGTCCGTCGATCCGTCGGTCCGTCGGTCCGTCTGTCCGTAATGTTCTCCCCAGCCTAAACGGCTTGACCGATTTTCTTCAAATTTCCTATCCAAGTTTCTTTTAGTCATAATTCTAGGCCATTTTTTGTTTGCTTTTAGCCATGTTATTAACGATGCCTGCCATATAAAAATTACACATAACCTCAATTTTCTCGAAAACTGCTCTAACGATTTTGATTAAACTGTATATATACTATAAGCATATTAGTTTTAACAAAACTGCATACCCAGTTTTTTCGAGAAAATCCATGTAACGGATTTTGTCATTCAGGCCATCTCGCAAACTACTATGTCAAATTGAATGAAATTAAATATATATACTACTATTATAGTTTTAAACAATTCCACATAATTAGTTTTAGCCCAACTATAACTAAACGGAATTTTCAGTTTTGGCCATTAACCCACCACTAGTTTTTCTACGATCTGCCAAAGTGTAATGATTTGATGTGTTTGGGCTTTCCTGGACTAAAACCACTTGTAGGTGATGTTAAGAAGATTTATGTCTCTCTAGTTGGCTGAGTTGAGGGTTTGTAGATCGGTTAAAAGATGCTGATATTACATTGCTCAGACCATCCGACCAAATTTTGCTTATGAATTGGTTAATGTTACCCCATCAGCTATATAAAGTTCAGCAGGAAGGCCGAAAGTATAGTTTTCTTTACGGTTTAGCAAAAAACCAAGTTTTTTTTATAAAAAGGGGGTGTAGCAGTCGGCGGATTTCAAAAATGTTTACACTTTTTCTGGTGGTACGGACAAGGATCCTATGTACGAAATTTCAATATCGTACCTCCAAATTTAAGGCCTAAAAATCGGTGACGATCAGACAGACGGACGGAGGGACGGACAGACAGACATTAATCGACTCAGCTAGCGATTCTGATTCGATGCATATACTTTGAGGTATATCTAGCCACTTTTTAATTCGTTTGGTTTCAATGGCACTACGTTGGTCACACAAATAATATAGGAAATTAAAACAAGTTATTATACAAATCTTTACAACTATAATATTGTTTATAAATGTTGTATAATTCTTCAAAATGTATTTTCAGGTATATGGTGATAAGGATGGAGACGGATTCTACTGGGGCGAACTTCGAGGAAGACGTGGATATGTTCCACATAATATGGTAACGGAAGTCGATGAAACACAAACAAGTATAGGAGGGTCTGGTTCTGGACAAGTTCCCGCACCTGGAGCAGCAACAACAACAGCACCCACAACAACTACGCAAAGCATGCGAAATATAAGTAGAGACCGTTGGGGTGATATTTATGCAAACACTCCAGTTAAGCGTATGATTGCATTATATGACTACGATCCACAAGAACTCAGTCCTAATGTTGATGCTGAAGTAAGTATTTATATTTTAGTATTTATTTCAGTATTATAAAAATCTTTAACGCACCCATTATGTGTATTATTTTATAAAAATGTACGTTAAATAAACCAAGTTAACTCGATTTATCGTCGCTCCATTTACCGATTACTCGGATTGCCTTTAAATTTCGAAACAAAAAATTAAGCAGATGTTTTGTCCTTACTTTATAAAAACAACTACAATTTTGTAGCGGCTACTTTAAGTCCACGAGGTCACATCTACTTACAACCGCATAAGTTGGTTATCCCTGGATCTTTACTTTTTTTTTGTAAGTACGTCTTGCATTCCGTAGTGGTGCATTCGTGAGCAATTCCGCCGCTAAATAACGGTTTTAAACATATAACAATAAAACTTTTTATTTCGAATATCTTTGTTTGTCAAGATCTTCCCTTGATTTTTTTTACATTTTCCGAAATTCTCTTTGAACCTATCTATCTACATCTATCTAACGATACCCATTTTATGCGATTAAGTTTCGCATCTTAACTTAACTGTGGGCTCTAAGGTTAGGTTAGCCAGCACGCTTAGACCACGAAAGTTGCTTCATATATTAATGCGACATTTGGTAACATGTATTTAAGAGGCCAAATGGTAATTTCCCTCTAAATGTTGAAATGACAGCTGATTTTGGTGTCACAAATGTGTTTTAGTGTAGGTGTGTGTCTGACGTCTGGAGTTTGTAATTAAAGCTTGAATCCAAACAGGTAGATTTGATTGAGTTTTAGATGTGTATGTAATTAGTGATAATGAAGATGTATTTTTGGAATTGGAGTGTTGCCTTAAGGACGGACGGTGTTTTTCATATGACGAAATTTTTTAAACTAGATGCTAGATATCGGGAACGCCTCTTACGTTTGTGGGTGTAAATACAAAGAGAGGCTGCAAGATGAAGATGAAAATTAGTATATGGTCTGATCCGGGTGGGATGACGTATTCAGATTTGACGTTGTAGTTGTATAACGGTACCTTTGACTAAGGTTGCCTTTTGAATGTTTGACGGTTTTATCGTAATTTGGGATTCTTCTCGGAAGGTGGAACTTTACACTGGAGATCTTGCAGAAGATATTAATGGCAATATTTGTATGATTGTCTTTTTGAAGTGAAACTTCCTTTGGGACGTTGTGGATTTGATTTAATGAAAAAGTGTAACGAAAATTAGATCAAACAATAACTATATCATTCTTCTTCCATCACATTTATTACGGACTCAGTTTGGCACCAGGGCCTGATATACAAAATGATAAGTCATAACTTCCCTCCATAAACACTGCGAGTCATAAGATTAGAAGCAGGTATTTTTGGGAAGTAAAATCGATGTTTTTACAGTTACACGATGGATAAGAAAAATACGAATATGGAAAATGAGAGAACATTTTGTTAGCAACAAAATATGAAATGAGTGTATAGGAGAGATTTAGCTAACGGAACTTTGAAGACAAATTGTAAATTGAGTAGAAAATACGCGGAAATAAATCGGGTCATTAGATAAGAATACTCATTTGCATCTTCATATTTCACAACACAAGCACTTTCTCCATAGAGGCAATGTAATGTACCTAAACCTAAGTATGCACATATTTAAAATACACATACACAGCTCCTTCCTTCATTTTGCTCTACTCTACAACTCTACATTATGCTGTGTTTGTATACTATACTATACACTGTTTCGTTTTTCTCTTCTCCTGCATTCACCGTACTCTCGTCAAGTCGTCATCGTCAACATACGTCTCACGCTCACCTGTCCAATTTGATTACTTTTCTTTCTTCAATCTCCATCTACACCCACCCACTTTAAACTAAACCTTTGCTTCTTTGTGTCAGAAACTCAGAAATCAGTATTCAAGTAATCAAATTAATCACTTAGTAGAGTATATGAATGTCTGTGCAATGCTACTTGATACTCTGGTACTGGTTCCAGGAAATGAGTTTTGACTGCGGGACAAAGTATCGAATACCAGATACCGAATTTAAAGTAATCAATACTCATTCGTTACTCAAAAGTAATGAAATTGCACACCACACCACTAGTGATGGGTACATCACACATGAGGCAATAGAAATGTCGCATACACAGCTCTGAAATGTCCCATCACCATACAAAGCAAAGATATGTATAGTCCGTACCAGCGTTACCAGATTTAGCAGTTTCCTGCGATTTTAGCAGTTTTCGATCATGAAAATGACCTGCAGCAGTTTTTTTAGCATTTTCCTAAATTTCAAACAAAAAAAATTATACATGTTTTTAATCGTTTGGGCGACAGTAAACACGAATATACGATCATCTTCAAGAAAAATGATCCCAAAGAAGAAATATAAATACGCAGAGTTAGGGTCAGAAAGCAAAAACAGCTGTTTATGGGTAGTGTCGGTGTGATGGATACCTATTGATGTAACTGCGTAGCATTTCCAAAAGGAAAGGGTGCAGATAGTAATTATATTATTTACATATAGGCATTGTTTGGACAACGACACTCAATCCAAATTGTGTATTTATTATGCGTATGTCACTCGGTTGCTCTAGCTGTCAGTCATGACAGTAAGAAATTGCCAAGATCCATTGAGCAAAGTAGTAAAAGACAACGAGAATTTTTAGCATTCCAAGAGTTTTTTGAAACAGAAAAGCATAGGATTTTGCGCCACTAAAGCCCAGTACGCAGCTCGCGCTAAATTTTATCTCCCATACAAAATCTCTACAGAGATAAAATTTAGCGAGCAAATTTATCAGTGCAGTACGCAGCTCGCGAGATAAATTCTTAACTTCATAAAGATGGGACACACAAAATTTAGGTAGGGTATAACAATATTATGTGTTGTACGAAAAGTGTTATACTCGGCGGATGACAGGTCTCCACTTATTTATCTCGCGAAATTAATAGGGGTATTCATGCAACGTCGGAAAGTCGTCGTGATAAAGTTACGACGTGATAAATGAACTGTCAAAATGTGTATGGGAAATCTTTTCTAACAATATCGGAATTTTTTCACAGGAATTGGGTGCGTTCCAACAAATAAAATGGTAACTTCAATAAATTTAAAGATTCTCTATAAAGATTCCGAACGATGTAATTTAATAACTTTGTACATATTTAAATTTAAAAATTAATATCTTTTATAAATTATCATCTTATATAATAACAAATGTATTTTTTGAACTAACAAAAAAAAAACGTATTTTTCAAGGAAAAATCGATCGCAGTTTTTTTAGCATTTTTGTACACTGCTGTCTAGCAGGTTTTGCAGTTTTTCGACCTACCTTTAGCAGGTTTAAAAAAATGTATCTGGTAACGCTGGTCCGTACCAAATCAGTTGGCCAACAGTCGATTGCGCAGAGAGAGGATTTAAGAGAAATTTAAGATATTTTAAAATACATTTTAAGAGACCTGCGCAGTAGATTGGCCAACTGATTTGGTACGGACTATAAATATTTATTCATATATCTGAATCACCATTGCATAATATAGGCTGGATCGAAAGAATGATCGTGGCACCGCCCAAACAAGAAAAAATATCTGTCATCAAATATCTTGAGTTCTTTAATAGCCAGTATATTGGATGACCAAGTATAACCAAGTATATTGGTTATAGTTTTGAATGATCTCATGAAAATTGGGCGTGGTTCGATAAGTGGGCATGACACATACAAAAAGCCTATGAAAGCCACAGTATTGAAACTTAGTAATATGTTGTGAAATGCTAAGCTGAGTTACTTTTACTTACATACTTAAGTGGCGTTACAGTCCAGAATCACCATGCCTCTCAATTAGCTTGATCCTTAGATAAATGCATGCAAAGGTCTGTGACTACTTGTGCGCGTCATTTAATGTGAGGGCTTTCTCTACTACGTCTGAGGTCTGGCTGGGAATCGAAAACTCTGCGGGTATTGGTGTTCATTGGGTCTACATATCCTAGCTTAAACATCCAATGCTCTACATGTCCTTTCTCAAATGTCCAATGCGCAGTTTTTTTAGGGGTATGTTGATGTACAGTTCTTATAATTTTTGGTTGAATCTTCGTCTCCATAACCCGTCAAAGCAAACGGGACCGAAGAATTTGGAAGATTTTTTTCTCAAAACGCCTTAGTAGTTCGATAGAGGGCTTTATTACTAAATTAACTTCTTAGCCCGAAGAAACAGGGGTTAGCAAGAGTAATTCTTTGGTTAATTTCTGGCGATATGTTGTCAGAGTTAATAGTGTAGCCGAGGTAGAAAAAAGTCCCGTACTACCTCAAGGGTATATCTATCAATGGTGATGTTCTGTCCAGTTCGTCAATGCTGTGTGTCCCTTCATGTGGATAGCATATACTTGGTCTTATCCTCATATAATGCAAAACCTATTTTTGCCGCTTCCTTATCTATACTAGCAAACTTCGCATGACAACACGTTGAGTCCGACCTATGATTTCAATATCGTTGGCGTATGGTAGTAGATTTATGGAAGATTGTACCTCTTGTGATGTTAAATACGTCACATGACAGTACCGCCTTGCCTTGATGGAGCAGGCATACGAGTTTGGGCGGTGAACCAAAACTAGTCATGGCTCTGCATAGTTTGTCTCTAAAAATGCTGTCGTATTCGGCTTTGAAATCAATAAATAGGTTGTGGGTATCGATCTGGACTTGGATTTTAGTTTTGCTATACCGCAAAAAGTCGTCCGTCTGTGCAGGATGACGATGGAGAATTTTCCCTGCTCCATTAGGGTCGGAAACGACCTCAGCGACACATTCGATAATAAAAAAGGATTAAGGCAATGCGATGCGCTGTCATTTGCCTTCTTTAGTTTGATTCTCGAGAGAATTATGCAAAACTCCCGAGCCAACACCATTGGCACAATTTTCCAAAAATCGGTACAACTACTAGCATATGCCGACGATATTGACATCATTGGTAGGACCCAACGTGATGTCATAGCCACGTTTGTTAGTATAGAGAAGGAAGCGTCATAAATGGGCTTAGCAGTAAATGAGGGTAAGACTAAGTTTATGCTGTCAACACGAAAGGACACACAACATCGACGAATTGGACAGAACGTCACCATTGACAGATGTAACTTTGAAGTAGTACGGGACTTTGTCAACCTCAGCTCCGCTATTAACTCTGACAACAACATCTCGTCAAAAATTAAACGAAGAATTACTCTTGCCAACCGCTGTTTCTGCGGGCTAAGAAGGCAATTTAGTAGTAAAGCCCTCAATCGAACTACTATAAGGAGATCCTATATAAGACCCTGATCATTCTAGTCCTGCTCTTCTGCCCTGAAGCATGGACCGTTTCAAAAATCGGTACAACTACTAGTATACGCCTACGATATTTACATCATTGGTAGAACTGAACGAGACGTCATAGCCACGTTTGCTTTTATAGAGAAGGAAGTGGCAAAAATGGGTTTAATAGTAAATGAGGGTAAGACTAAGTACCTTTAAGCTGTGAACACGAAAGGACACACAACATCGACGAATTAGACAGAACGTGACCATTGACAAATATAACTTTGAGGTAGTACGGGACTTTGTCTACCACGGTTCCGCTATTAACTCTGACAACAACATCTTGTACGAAATTAAACGAAGAACTACTCTACGGGCTAAGAAGGCAATTGAGTAGTAAAGCCCGCACTCGAACTACTAAGGAGATCCTATGTAAGACCTTGTCCTGCTCTACGGCGCTGAAGCATGGACCGTATCATAAGTAAATCATTAAATCCTTGGTCGATTTGAGAGAAACATTTTTTGAATTATCTTTGGTCCTGTTTGCCGAATATTTAAACAAGAACTATACAATCTTTACAGCGACTTGCCCCTAGTTATAAACTACGCAATGGACGTTTAAGATGGCTAGGACATGTAGATCGAACATATTTAAATAAGTTTCAAACAAATTTGTAGATACTATTACCTTTGGCGGGTTATTGCTTTATTGAACGATTTTTATACTTCCTTATTCAATATTAACATGAAATTTATTTACTTTATTTTGTCGAATAATACTATAAATGTTTTTTGCACTCCCCACAGCAAGTTGAATTAAGTTTCAAAACTGGAGAAATAATACTTGTTTATGGCGACATGGATGAGGATGGTTTCTTTATGGGAGAATTGGATGGAGTGCGAGGACTTGTCCCATCGAACTTTTTAGCAGAAGCTCCAGAACAATACAATAACCAGATGATATCGGGTGGACCAAATATGGCTCAAAGAAATTTAAACAACAGGGCTAAGGGCCAGGGACCTGGAGCAAGAGGGCCTCCACTCCCCCCACGAGAAAATGTTATACCTGGAGTCCCGAATCAACGTACTCACCCGAGAAAAGGTTTGATAAATTGTTTAATTGATGTTTAGTTTATAATTTATGTTTTGTATAAGTGTATGTAATATGACTTTTCACTATCTTGTGGCTTCTAAACATGAATTGTTTGGATACTTCTAATAATTTTTTTTTTGTGAAACTCAACGCTTTTTCCGTAGAGAACATTGTGTGTTGTCAATATGACGATAATATTTTATATTTCTACACAGCATCGCAATGAAACAAACGTAATTGCCTTAATTATTATATTTTTTGTACATTTTTGGACTTTAAATTATTTGCTAATATCACAAATCTTGTAAACATAAGAACATAATTTTAATGTTTCAATGCAGTACAATACCGTTAAATATACTGCACTAATTAATGGTTTGTGAATTGTCTAATATAAAAACATACTGCAGTCATATGATTTACAAGCTGTCACTCCTACAACTGCTTTATCTATTTGCATAATAAAACGTTATTCTTAGAACAATGAAAAACTAATTAGGAATATGGCTACAGTGCACTATTCCTAATTTTCTGCTGAAATTTTCACATTCGAAAGGCGAGTAAAAACATTTTTCGTAAAAAACATAAAGGTGTAATTCGAATCCGCGTTATAGATTTAACTGATCGAGTATCGAGCCAACGACGAGAGGACGGAATTGCATCATTTCTTCGCCTTTCTTTCGGTCGGATTTTATAGGTTAACTGCATTTTTTTCGATGTCAACATCCGTCTTACCTTCGTTTTTTTATAATTCCGAGCAAATTAACAAATGTCACATAGGTTACATTTTTAATTATTATTATTATAATTTTTAATTTTACTATCGATTTTCACTTATGTTCCGGCGGATCATTTTATTGAAACACTCTAGGTCCTTGTAGTGTTCCGTGAGCCCGCATAACGACAACCGAAAACGTCCTAGCTAAACGGATTTCCACACTACACTTATGCTCCTATGATGTCATAAGAGAAACGAATACCGCGCATTTAACACGTACATACATGATTTATCCTCTGTGTGCTCAAAAATTATTTTCGCAATAATAATCCCGTAGTTAAAGCGATTTAAATCTTATCGTATTTTCATATCTGTTAAATCTGTTAAAAAAATCGAATGTAACTGCCACCAGTATTATTTTTATTGCATTTTATATATGACTATCGCTGGCTTGGAGATCTCGTTAGACATCTTGGAAAATAAGAGCAAAGATTCATCTAGATATATTAGTAAATCAATTGTTGCAATGTTTTGTATGGTTATATGTTACATATAACGAATATATTTGGGCATTATGGTAAAAAAGGTCTAGATGTGATATTTGTTCATTTAAAAGCAAATACACTTTTACGCTCCTACGTTATAGGAATTGTATTATAAAATGCAATAAACGATTTTTTTCATAATAACAATTTTTGACTCTTTCCTGAAAAATGAAATAATGCGTTTTCCGTATATTGATACTGTTTTCGATAAAAATGCTTTTTGGAAATGTCGAGAGATTTATACCTACATAGCACCAACAGATTTGACAACATCCTTACGTCTGTTTGAAATTTAAATTGTCATTTAGTAAACAATTTTATTAAATTATATTTATTATGTCAAAAAAATATAAAATATGTTTTCATAATAGGTTTGTCATAATTTAGGAATATATCAAAATGATTTAATCACTAGTAAATAAATAACTTAATAAATAACTAAATAAAAGGAAATGACTTATAGGTACCAATAGTTAGTTGTACGAGTTGAAAAAAAAGTTTAGGTCAGTTATGGATTCATATGAAGATATTACATTGGTTCACATTCACGTTACATTAGGTCTGTTGCCGTAGAGATAATTTTTACTGATATTTATTAATTTTAACTTAAAACCGTTCCCTATAGTTATTTTTTGTATGCAATGAAATGTCTGCAGTAAAAATCAACAAAAATAATATTGTACAGGAATAGACCTATTGTATAATTCTTTTTTCGGCATCGAATTTTTGGTAAAAGTCTTTACATACTACCTTGTTAGAACTATGACAATTCGTTAAAGCATACGCCATAGTATATCGCTTATTACCCATCCATCATAAGCGACTATAACGTGGTATTTGCTTTATCAACAATTCAAACCGTTCTTTACTTTTGATTATTTTGTATCTACATACTATTTATGAGATTAGTTTCAGAATACGTCGCATGTTTAAACTCTGTTATTTGCCCTAACTATATATCTGTGAGCGTCACGATTCCCCCCAATAGAAATGCATCCTCTGTTGTTCGGGTGTCGATTGATTGTTAAATATACTATTCAACTTAGAAGTGTCAACTATGAGAAGCTCTTCTGCAAAAACATGTCTTGCGTTCGCATAGCTTTAATGACCATATGGCAGACACAGAAGCCTCCTACTACGACAAGGCTTTTCAAATAAGTAAATTCCTGTTTTTAATACAAGGGTAAACGAATGAAATATTTCATTCCATAGCTGCTTCTCAACAGCAATACAACAAAGGAAAATTCGAATAAAAAGTAATTCACTTTTAAGATAAAATTTGAACTTATAAGACAAGAGTTTCTCGTGCATATAATTGAACTTAATTTATAGATAACTTATTTCAATTCATTTAATAAAATTTACTTTTAATTCGCTTAAAAAGAATTGTTATCACAATATTTCCAATGCTAACCAGTACTTTGCATTAGAAAGATACTTATACTTGATGCATTAAACAGTATCTATAGCAAACTTTAAGCAATATTTTGTTTATAACCTGTTGACATGATCAAAATTAAAATTAATACTATAAAAGCTAAACATTCTAATACAGCACTAACAAAAAAGTAAATCAAACGTTTGGATACACGATAGTTCTAAAATTATAGAAATATGTGAACAACCAGTTTAGTTTTACAAAACCACAATTGCCAAATTATACAAATATAATTAGCAATTGTAACGTTAAAAAATCTGGGCCCATTCACATTAAAAGACTGATATATCATACAAGAATTACTACTACTACAAGAATAAAACTTTTGAAATGTATTACAATTATAATTAGTTGTATCAAGTTTGTACAAAAGGTCAGCTTTGGTTAATATTTTATATTGTAAATATATGTTTTTTCTTTCTTTCGTCTGTTTTCAAAAGTCTCACACAGAATACGTTACAATTGATATATGTTTTTTATTTTAACTAACTGTTATATCTAAGTGGAAGCATGCTATGTTAAACGTTGGCTTTATATATTCTTTTTAACAGCAAAAATATTTATTAATACAGTATTCCAGTAATCTTATATACTTATGACAAGAACTTATAAACTACACGGTTATAATAACATTTTTACATTATAAATAAAGGTATACGAAATATGGGCAATTTATACATTATATTAATATTTAAAAAAAGCAACGTCCAAGAAGACAATAACTGTTTATGAAAAAGAAAGCACCTGTGCCTGTTAAACAGTAAAATAAAGGCAAACTTCTTGTCATTGTCATTGTCTCTAGAGAGCCTCTACTGGTTGAAATGATTTTCACGTTTGATTCCGCAACATTGCTAATTAAAAACATATGAGAAGGCTGCAATTCACTGTGCGTATCATTGAATACCCAATCCCATCCTATCTGTAAAACTATAATGCTTAAAAAGTGGACATGGCTGAAAATGAGGTTGTTCATATTTATATTACCAATAATTCTGCATCGAAATTTTTTCCGAAAAATTTAATATTTGACTGGAAAAAGTTTTATTGAAAACGTCCCCAAAAAGTGGGAGTGGCATATAGACAAAATATTGATATTAAGATTGTCTAAATATGTTATTCAGATTTTTTTTTTTCAAAATTCCTAACCGTTTGGCCAAAAACTAAGTTTTTCTTAAAAGGGGGCGTGGTAGTTGGCGAATTTTAAAAATTTGTACACTTGTTCTGTAGGCAGGGGCGAGGATCCTATATACCAAATTTCATTATCCTAGCTCAAATTTAAGGCCTAAGAATCGGTGACGGGTGGACGGACAGACAGACCTGGCTTAATCGACTCAGCTAGTGATTCTGAGTCGATCCATATACTTTAAGGTATTTGCAGCTAAATTATTTCTCTATGTTACAAACTATGTATCAAAACTAATATACCCTTATGGGATAGGGTATAAACATATGAGAAGATTACAATCCCCTGTGCAGATAGTTTAATACCCTATTCCATCCTTAAAATTAATATCCCCAAATTGTGGGTAATTAAATATAGAAAATGACATTGTCACAAGATTTTGTTCAAGCAGTTTATCAAAATCTTTTATGGTTCGACAAAAAAAACGTTATTTATTGCATATACTATACAAAAATGGTTTTTTAAACAAATATACAAACGGTTTTTGTAAGAAAACGCGCTCAAAAAGTGGGCGTGGGTTAAAATGATGTTTAGACGAAATGTTCATATTATCATATACAATGATCTTGGTTCGAAATTTTTTGAAAATATTTTGAAGATGTACCAAAAACGTTTTTTTAATGAAAACACCCCCAAAAATTGGGTGTGGCAAAAAACTTCATACGAAAGAAATATAGATATTGCGATTCTCCAAATATATTGTTCAAACACTTTTTCAAAATTCCTTACGGTTTGGCCAAAAACTACGTTTCTCTAAAAAGAGGCGTGGAAGGATTTTGGCGGATTTCAAAACTGTGTACACTTGTTCTGCTGGTTGCAACAAAGAGCACGTGTACCAAATTTCATCATTCTAGCTGAAAATGTAAGGCCCAAAAACTGGTAACCTACGGACGGACGGACGGTTAACCAGTAAATCAGTTCCGTGCTCTAACCACAATAGCACTATTGTTACTCGATAAAGGCTATGATACGATACTACATTTTTGTTGAAATGAGAACTTTTATCCATTAACATATAAAGAATATCGGATTAAAAGCAACCGGGTGGAACAACTCGCGCTATAAAATGGAAGTAAAGAGCTACCAAATTCATAATAAATAATTGAAACCATGATCGCGTAAAATTCTATCAATATTAAAAGTAAAGGAAACAAATTTACTATATTTGTAATAATACATAATCATAAAAATCTCGTATCACGATGTTCCCTTACGCTAATCTCTGAAACCGCTGAAACTTACTTAAGTGGCGCTACAGTCCGGGATGAACCTGGGCCTTAAACAACATGCCTCTTCAATTAGCCCGGTCCTTAGCTAACTGCCTTCCAAGTTGGTTGATGTCAGTTTCTACTTGTGCGCGCCACTTAAGGCGAGGTCTTCCTCTACTGCGTCCGACGTCTGGCTGGGAATCGGAGTATTGGTGTCCATTCGTTCTACATGTCCTAGCCATGTTAAACGTCCAATGCGGAGTTTTTTGACTAGGGGTATATCGCTGTACAGCTCGTATAGTTCGTGGTTGAATCTTCGTCTCCATAGCCCATCAACGCAAACAGGACTGAGGATTTTTTGAAGAATTTTTCTCTCGAATCGACCAAGGATTTCTGCATCCGCTTTTGATACGGTCCATGCTTCAGCGCCGTATAGCAGGACTGGGATAATCAGGGTCTTATATAGGATCTCCTTATAGTAGTTCGAGTGAGGGCTTTACTGCTAAATTGCCTTCTTAGCCCTAAGAAACAGCGATTGGCAAGAGTAATTCTTCGTTTGAATTCTGACGAGATGTTGCTGTCAGAGTCAATAGCGGAGCCGAGGTAGAAAAAGTCCCGTACTACCTCAAAGTTATATCTGTCAATGGTGACGTTCTGTCCAATTCGTCGATGTTGTGTGTCCTTTCATGTTGACAGCATATACTTAGTCTTACCCTTCTCTATACTAGCAAACGTGGCTATGACATCACGTAGAATCCTATACCAATGATGTCAATATCGTCGGCGTATGCTAGTAGTTGTACCGATTTTTGGAAAATTATGCCTCTGGTGTTGGCTCAGGAGTTTTGCACAATCCTCTCAAGAATCAAATTGAAGAATTGAAGATGACAGCGCATCGCCTTACCTTAATCCTTTTTTGGTTTCGAATGTGTCGCTGAGGTCGTTTTCGACCCTGATGGTGCAGCGAGAATTCTCTCTCTATAAATGCTGTCGTATGCGGCTTTGAAATCGATAAATAGGTGGTGGGTATCGATTTGGACTTCTTGTGTGGACTTCCCTGGCCTAAAACCATACTGATGAGGGCCGATCAGGTTGTTGGTAAACGGTTTCAGGCGTTCACATATTACGGCAGATATGATCTTGTAGGCGATGTTGAGCAGACTTATGCCTCTGTAGTTGGCGCAGTTCAGATGGTCTCCTTTTTTGTGGATCGGGCAAACGATGCTGAGGTTCCATTCTTCAGGCATACTTTCATCCTACCAGATTTGGCTTATGAGTTGGTGGATGTTACTTACCAAGTCACCTCCGCCAGCTTTATAAAGCTCAGCGGGAAGGCCGTCATTTCCTTTGGCCTTATTAAGCTTGAGTTTAGATATTGAAATCCTCACTTCACTTAGGTCGGGTGGTTGGCAGTTTTCGCGAAATTTGGTAAAATTTGCGAACATCGTTTCCGGAATTTTTTTTTTTTTTGTTTTTCGTGGGCTGGTGGAAATCTTCATAGACACGATGAGCACGTGCCCAAAGTAGTGTTAGATTTTTACTCACTAAAACCACCACCCATTTTGTATTTCTATTGCAACTAAGTATTCGACTTATCCAGCAATTTTTTTATCACGAGTATATAATATGTTTGGCAGGTAACTTTCCTTTGAGAGTTCCTGCTTTTTTCACAATTTATTGCGCGGTTTGTTATTATCCGGCCAAATCTAAGGGTTTAGTTCTTTGAAGACGCCGCAATATATTTGTTTCGTCAAGACTTTGTAGGACTGTTGTGTTAAGGGCCAAACCCACTGAGCAACCGAAACCGAAACTTTGTTTTTCTTATTTTTAAAAACTGCTAATTACTTTCAATTTTCTGTGTTCTTCAGTCAAAAATACTTCTTAAATAAAAGATATCAATAAACCACACTAATCTCATTTATTTTTAGTTCTTAAAATCTTTTTATTTTAATATAAAATGATTTTATTTGTTTTCCGTACCGACATTTTACTTTTTCATTTTGCAGTTTTGCATTTCTTCGTACCGAAACTGGCAACGTTTTTTTCTTTCGTTGTAATTTCTGTTTGTCGAAGTTTGTAGAAGTCACTTGATTCACGTTTTTTTTATGTCAAAGTGATTTTTTTCTGTTTCTGTCCTATTTTCGGTGGGAATGAAATGTCAAAACTGAACAGAAAAATGAAAAAATAAAACGAAGTTTCGGTTTCGGTTGCTCGGTGGGTTTGGCCCTTTAACGTGTCGTAATAAACGTTTTTTATGTTTTCGTGCAAAATTTTTTGTTTCATCTTTAACCGCGGGAATACCCAGATCTCTGCGTAGATCTTCATTCCTTACGTACCACGGCGCATTGACGAATGATCTTAACATTTTGTTTTCAAAAGTTTGTAAAATGTTTAAATTCGGTTTACTGGTTCAACCCCATATTTGTATACCATATGTCCAAATCGGTTATAGCACTTGCTTGTATAATAGCAGCTTGTTATCAAGGTTAAGCATCGAATATTTTCCAAACAGCAAGTACAGTTCTCTGTATTTATTCTTAAGTTCTTCGCATTTCTTTTTTTAATTTTGCATCGAGTGTCATACCGAGATATGTCGCTTCATTTGCAAACGGGAATCGAACCGTATTTAGAAATACTGGCAAATTGTTTGTCCGTTTATACGAAAAATCTACATGGATCGATTTGCTCTCATTAAGAGCAATCCGCCAGGATTTAGTCCATTCATTAACCTCGTTAAGAGCGTTTTGTAATTTGATATTTCTTTCCTCTATTGTTGTGCCAACTGCTAGTAAAGCAGTATCGTCAGCAAACGTTGCAACTATTGTATCGTTTGTTTGTGGGATATCACGAGTGAATAGGAGGTACAGGATTGGTCGAAGGACGCTTCCTTGCGGTACACCTGCCATTATTTCTTTGAACTCGGAATATTCGCTTCCAAGTTTCACACGGAAGAGTCTATGCTCAAGATACGACACGAGGATTTTATATTATTGTTCTGGCAGAACTTGACTTAGTTTATAAGTAAGGCCTTTGTGCCACACCTTGTCAAAAGCTTGCGACACGTCAAGAAATACGGCTGAACAAATTTTCTTTTCTTCGAAAGCTTTCTCAATTACATCTGTAATTCGATGTAATTGGTCCACCGTTGAATGTTTACTTCTAAACCCAAATTGATAGTCAGGTAAAAGACGTTTCTGTTCAATTATGGGGTGTAAGCGACCGAGTAATATCCGTTCAAAAACTTTTGAAATTATTGGAAGAAGTGAAATAGGCCCGTAAGAATTTATTTCATTCGGTGATTTTCCTGGTTTTAGAACCATAATCACTTCCGTGACTTTCCACTGTCTTCCACTGTCTTGGTATGTATTCTCATCTGATTGCCGCATTTATAATAAAAATAAGCTTAGTTAATCCTTTCCGAGGCAACATTTTAAGAAGTTCTCCTGTAATCAGGTCATAACCCGGAGCTTTTTAGGCTTTAGTTTCTGTATTTCCCGTTTAAGCTCGGCAATACTTGCATATCTTACTATATTATTATCGGTTGTACTCTCAAATATATTAATGTTTTCATTTTGTGCCGGACCATAAAATGGCTTAATTGTTTCCTCACGATGCGAGGCAAAAACGTAAGCTTTTTCCTTATCGCTTTTTGCCCAGACGTCTTGAGTTACCCTAATTGGCGGCACAATTTCGTTCTTTTGAGGAGTATTATTCCATGCTGCTTTTTGGATAATATCGATAAAGGAGTCAACCGCGACTTCGAGTTCCAATGGGGTTCTAAGCGATACACACAGTCGGATATTATTTTCAATATCGTTTTTTAAACCTTCCCAGTTGGTTTTCCCATTTGTTAATCTGTGTGGTTCTTCATTTATAATCAGGAAATAAAAAATAATCAGAGGAAAGATCAAAGCATTCTTCAACTTTGTTTCGATTGGACGGCAGACCTTTACAATGAAAAAATCGATCAAATCCGGTATTTTTCTTCGAAGATGGTAAGTAAGTTGGTTTTCCCGTAGAATGAAATTCGGTATTGTACTTTCTACCTACATCATAAAGCAGTCTACCTTTCTGTGCTATGCATCTAGATCCCCAGAATGTATGTTTTGCATTATGTATGATGACAAAACGTGGTCCAAGGGAATTAAGCAAGTTTTCAAAGTCAATTTTCTCAACCTTGCATCGTGGTGGGCAGTAAATAGACGATATCTTCAGAAAGGATTGTCTGCTTTTGACTTGTATAGAGCTAACTTGCATTGTTTTTATTTCTAATTTAATATCAATCCAATGTTCGAAACATTCTGTTATATATAGTGAGGCTCCACCTCTAGTCTTATTCGATGGATGTAGAGCATGATAGTCGAGGTAACCTTTAATCTTTAAGTTCGAATTACTCTTTGCGTGAGTTTCGGGTATTAAACAGATGTCTTTATCTTTTTCCAGCATAAATAATTCAAGTTCTCCAAGTTTTTGCCAAAGGCCATTGGCATTCCACGTAAGAATTTTAAGCAATCTATTCATGTTAAAGGTGGGGTACTTCTATTGCGAATACTATTTTCGAGCTTAATGTTTCTCAAGTTTTGAAAGAATAATCGAAAATACATTTGAAACTGGGTCAGGAGAGATATTTTTTGGGCGTTATCGGATACTGTAGCTTGAGCATACGTTTGTACATTTGGTTTTGGATGTACAAGATCCGAACGGGTATCTGATGGCTGCGTAGTTTGTGAACATTTAGTGGTTTTTCGATTATGGCCTGCTTTGTCTTCGACATATTTTTAATCGGAATTTTAGGCTTTTGTTTGTTTAAATTTAATTTCTGTGAATTAATACTATTAAATTTCGTTCGTCTTTTTTGCAACTCTTTAGCTACTTCGCAGCCGCGATAATTTGCCGGATGATTGCCTTAACAGTTAATGCAGATACCAGGAGTTTTCTTATCTGACATACAATCTACCGTCAGATGATTTCCGGCACATTTTACACACTACGGTTCTTTTTGACAATAGCTTTGCGTATGATTGTATCCTTGGCAGCGCTTGCACTGGGGAACTAGTTTGGAATCCTTACGCATAGGCTCTATTTTTACAACAATTTTTAAGTTCAGGGTCTTTAACGCAGACTTTCCATGTATTTTTTCTTAGCGAAGTTACTTGGTAGCCCGATAATGGCAACGATTTTATCAAGGTATGCAACTTGTTAAAGTCGTCAATACCGATCACACGTTGGGACGTTGTTTTAGCTGTTTCGCTTTAGTAATAATCTCTTTGCCGCGGTTTATTATTTCAGGAGAGGATACAGCTTTCCTCTTGTTTACTGGTCTTTTCTTTAAGATACAGTCAGTTTCGCGACTGAGTTCTTCTTCATCCGTGTGGTATTCCGAATTCACGGGAACGTTTGAACTTGGTTTTTGGCTCGTTAGGTATTTTAAATGAACTTTTCAGAGTCATATTTAATTCCTTTAGATGGAGAAATTCTTTACGAAGCTCTTCGCAGAGCAGTTCGACATTGTCAAGCCTTGTTCGAAGAACGTCGTTTTCTTCCTTTAGGCTCTTATTTTTCATTGAGTGTCGTTTTCCGTTGGCCGACACTTCTGGTGTTGTCGAGCTCCTTGCTCGACATATATATTTTTTTGAGATCCAGATGAAGGTGACCCTTGAACTTTTCCCGAAAGGGTTACACATTTGCAATAATTGGCTTAGCCTTGTAGGCCTCGTTCTTGGCTGCGAGCATCTATCAGCATTCCTCATTAAACCAGGGGTTTCTTGCTGGTGGCCGCGAGAAACCTAGCACATCAGTTGCGGCTGATCTAATGGCTTATTTATCGACATTAGATGCTGGTGGTGTGGTGTGAATCGAGAGGTCTTGGCGGTCTCTGGCGATTGCAGTCTTTCGACATTAAATTTTTTCACAGTATTTCTGTCTTGTTGTGGCGTGGTGGATATCCGCATCCTTATCTTGGCTGCAAAATGATAGTGGTCCGAGTCGATGTTAGCCCCTCGGAATGTTCAGACATACAAAATACTAGATGCGTGCCTCTTGTCTATCGCAATATGATCAATTTGGTTGACTGTTCGTTGATCTGGAGACCGCCATGTCCCCTTATGGATATCGAGGTGAGGAAACCGTGTGCTAGCTATAGTGGCATTTCGTTCCGTAGCGAAGTCAATTAGCCTAAGTCCGTACCAGACGTATTGTCGTGTAAGCTATATTTTCCGACAGTACTGCTAAAGATGTCTTCTCTTCCTACCTTTGCGTTAAAATCTCCCAGCCAGCACGATTTTAACATCGTACTTTGGTAGTCGCTCATAGGTTTTGTCGAGGAGCTCGTAGAAGCAATCCTTCGCTAATGTCTTGGAAACATAAGACTTCTTGCCTAAGTCTGGCACTTATAACAAATCCGCATACGAATAGTCACTGTTTCTGCTCACTATAACACGGTCCATAGTAGATGTCACATTTTTTCATGCTCTTTTTGCATGGCCCATCCCATCGTATTTTCTGGATGGCAGTAATGTCTGCTTTGTAGCAGTTTGGGGCTTCCGCTTGTTGTTCGCCTGCACCTCTCCTGTTTAATGTTCTCATATTCCAGGTGCAGATACGAACGTCGTTGTCCTGTTTTCGTTTAGCAGGGTCGTCAAAAATAATACCAGTCCTTTCTGAGGCTATTGGTTGCTTCGTAACAATGGTTTTTTCCATGGATGGGTAGTTAACCCAAAGCACAACCCCCAACCTGGAGGACCAGGCCCTTGTTTTGACCCTTGGACAGCGGGCCGGAAATACCGATGTCAGTAGCCCATTTTGGGATATGAGCGCTGCCGTTGACCCATTGAGGGCCTCTCCGCCACCAACTCTCTTCCAACACCCTGGCTTCATATTGTAAATTGATAAAGACCTGGTGTTCAAATACGTCAAAGCAGCTCATATAGGGATTACACTACCAGTTCTATCAAACTGTAGCTGTAGGCGCCACCGTTGACTCAATCTAGGGAATTGAGTAGTGAGTGCCTTAGTGGGAGGACCCCTCTCTCGTTTGCTGCCACCAACGACTTCCACAGGGGTTTATTACCCCATCTCCAGTCGAGGTACTAGGCGCCCACCAATCACCAGCGTGGAGGTGAGAGTAGGAGTTGATAGTGAGAGGCTAGAGTTAGAGCGCATGTGTTCTGATGTAATCGCATCACTATCCTTAAACACCTTGTTTGGCCCAACTTAAAAGATAGGATAGTTTTTACCTTGATAATTGACGGCCAATATTTTTTATTGCAAATTTAAGGAATTGTTTATAGAAAAAAGTTGTGAATCATTTTTAATTCCCAGTGTTATATACTCTCAATCAAACATCTAGGTAGGTATAAGTATTTAATTCACAGCGCTGTGTTTCAATTATAAATGTATCTTTGATGCTATAATACATTCCACATGTTCTACAGATAAATATATATATATATATATATATCACTAAAAAAAGTTAAATCAATCTTACATACATTTGATAATGATACTTTGATAATACATTATCAAATACTTTGATAATACATTATCAATTTTGGTCAATGTTGCATAGGTGTTAACAACATCAAGATTCCACCCTTATCCGGCGAGTTAGACCGAGCCTTGCCGCAAGCATGCCAAGTGTGATGTTATGTTAATAACCAAAAAAATTGATTTTTATTTGAAATTCAAATCAACCACGAGAAACAAATATATATATATATATATATATATATATTTAAAAAATGTTCTTCTATGGATCGGAAGTTACTTTGAAACCTTAAATATTGATGTTTTGTTGCCATGACGGTTTGACAATGATATTGCTTGTTGATTATTAGTATCCACATTTTTATAGAATAATCCCATAAATATAGCCTTGAAAAGCCAACATTTTCTTTGTTGAACAAAATTTTACTTCATGTATGTATATTATATATACGTACTAGTAGACCCGACAGACGTTGTCCTGCCCGACAGCAGCGCCATCTACTCGGCTGATTTGTAAAATAATAATAAACTAAAAAAGTTATTCACCCTTTAAATGCTTTCGTTTTTAAGTTTTGTTAATAATTTACAAAAACAATTTAATACAGAGAATTAAGTATACAAATATTAATTTTCGATTCAACTTCTTAACACTGAACATAACATTGGACTGAGCTAAAGATATATTAGTTTTACTTCGATAAATCTAATTATTATATGAAATAATTCCAATCAATAACCGTTAAAGCAAAATTTTGGGACTAGTTTAGTTTATAATCTACAAAACTTGAACGCTATTTCTGCAAAACTATAATACAGTTTTACACAAACTTAAAATAGTATTATAATAAAACGCAACAAGTAGTATTTTGCATAATAATATCTATAGATGTATTATTATTTATTTAATATTAAATAAGTTCCACATGAATATGCTTATTATGTGAAATACTAAATGCAAACTACTAGAGCTATGTTAGAGGTCGGTGTTGTTTCAATAAATTTTAAATAAAATATAATTTAATTTATAATATAAAATTTATTATTTATATTATATTGATTGAATATATGCTATTTATCGTTATGTATGGCACTTCTTGCCGTGGTGCAAAGGCGAGCTCTTTTAAGAACAGTTAGCATACCAATTTTGCAAACTGCTGATGTAATATCAGCAATTTCGTTTCTAATGTTGTCCTTAAGCATCGAGGTTGTGGTTGGTTTGTTGATGTATCCCTTCTCCTTTAAGTACGCCCAAAAGAAGAATAATGGCTTCAATTTAGGGTTTAATTTATCGTGGTGGCAGTCTATATCACCCCTTTTAAGATTTTTCAGACAGGTAAAAATGAGCTTAGTCCCTCATAATGGTTACTTAACTATAATCTTTTAATAATTTTGACACGTTTGCCAACTGATAAATTTCATTCACACAAAAATTTCAACCAAATAAAATCATCCTGGAGCATGGACCACCCTGTATATGTTACAAACGCATTAGAGAGCGTTGAAACGGCTTTTGGCAATTTAAATTATGTAGAATGATATTCACCAGCTTTTGCAGTCATAACAATACAGTTTATTCGATAACGTTATATGTGGCTGTCAGGTTCAGCTTAAGCTACCGTTATATTTACACCAATCATAAAATAAATATATTTAGCAATTAGTACTGTTGCGAAAAAGTGAGATATATTTTATAAAATCTATACTAGTAAATTAGGTATAAACTATAAGAAAGTTAGAAATTCTAAAGTTTTTAACTACAAGAAATAAATCTAAAAAAAAATTAAACCCACCTGTATTTACAAGGTCCAATTCTCGTACATTATACCGAATCGACGTGCATAGGATTCGGTTCACCTAAAACTTAATTTACATTCAGAAGGCATAAAAGTGAATTTTAAACGTGATTTATATTTCCAACTCAACCAGTCGACTTAAATTTATGAATGAAAACACATATTTTTTTATTTGTTTTTTTTTTTCTAGAAGTATGTTTCAGAAATGCTTTGTTCAGTACATATTGTGTATGCGAGGAATTATAAGATACCGATACGAATATAAGAACGAGGATTGCATGTTCAAAACAATTTTTTATGGCATGTCGTTTTCAGCTTTAACCATAAAAAAATGTTTATTTTATATGTATATTATTAAATTAACAAAATAAAGGTTTCAAGCATAAACATTTATATTTCAAATTTTTCTACTGATGGGTGGGGTTTTTTTACATTACCTTTATATTAATTATGGTCCTTTTCATAAATTGAAAAAAAAATTAGTACTGCGAAGCAATTCATAAAATATATAATATATTTATATGTAAACGATAAATAGAATGACAACATTTTTATTAAATGTTGAATTCAGCAATTTTATTGGGACGTATTAGAAGTATTCTGCTAACATACAACAAAACATAGATACATACACATTTGTACAAATTTATATAAAGCAAAAATTAGCGTATGCATTTTAATAATGGGCAAAATAGCAAAACAAAATATATAACAATGACAATTCAGCATTTTAGACTCTTTTTTCGAAGACCATATTGAATTCGTATGTATTCAATAGTGCATAATCTGCAAATTGACTGGTGAACTATAATTTCTATTTGCGTTTTATTGTTCTATTTTCTATTTGACAACGTTTATTTTTTCAAAAGTCAGAGACAAATTTTGTGTTTTAAGCAAAAAATGAATTATTCTGTATTTTCTCGATGAGTTTGAAGTGGTTTTCTATTATTTAAATAAATTTAATAGTTCGAAAACCCAAATTAAAATAATTGAAATATCTCCTTAAGTTAATGGGGCATACACAACTTTATACAAACTTAGCTGAAGGTGTTTGCTTTATGCATTTTCCAAATTTTGTTTTGCACTGTGTAGATGCTGCACTGAATGCCAGTGTTACAAGCATATATTTTTTTTTAGAAATATTATTGTATATTCGAGAACAAATTTTTCTTCATTTTAAATGGTCTGCTGTGGTAAATGTGAAGTCTTTATGTTATTTGTTGCTATAGATGCTCGCCCTGCTTCCCCTACACTGTTAGACAACACGGGCCACCCTGCCCCCGATCACCCAACGCAGGTAAATACTCTATCTAACTTACCCATTATTTCGTTTAAAGCATAAAAAAATCATTTGGAATTGGAATATGCTCTCACTTTGTCTATAGTCATTATCAAAAGTATTATTTATTATTTGGTTTGAAACCACTCACTTTGTATATGATAATTTAAAAAAAAAATATTTTGCTTTATGTCTATCTATTATTTAAATGTTATTTTTTGTATAGGGAACCATATACATATAATCATAAGAGAACAATATTTCAAATTAAAACCCTCCCTTTGCTAAAAGCATTTTATTAAAACTGCAACTGTTAAAAATAATAATATATTATGTTATTTGAATACCAAATAGCAAATAATTTATTATTATTGTTTTTATTTATATCTTTGTTTAGCTATTTAATTTTATGTTCATATTTTTTATGTTATTATCTTAAAAGAGTGGCATATTATTTCGTTTGTAATTTTTATATGTGTGAGACTCCGCTTCTTCAATTCAAATGTGTTTTTTTAATTCAATGAATATGTTTTTTTTGTATTTATTTTACACACACATCTGTTCATCCGTCCAATGCTGACACCCATATCAACACATTGCTTTATATTGAGTTCAAAGATATTTATGTAATGCGTGTTATATTTAAGACATCGTACATATTATACATATTCACATTCCATTTAACACTCCTAACGAATTCTGAATATTTTGCAACGTTGGAAATATATGATTGCAAATGCATTCAGAAAATCTGTACATATAATAATTTTGCTTTGATAACCCAAATTTGTTTCTAGTTCCAAAAATGGGCTTTATTTTTTATACTTGATCACATGTTCATTCAAACCCCCATTTTTTTGAAATTAGTAGGACCCATACCCAAAAAAAGCAACCTTTATTAAAAGTTATGAACAAAAACTCTCCGCAGCTTCGCTTATGAAAAAATGCAACTGTTTATTTTAGATTAAGATTTAATCAATTTGCATTATTGTATTTTCACTCTTCTTTATGCTAGAAATTGTTAAATTAAATACATAGAATTCATGTCATTCACATTGTAACTTAATTAATAATATTTAATTGTTAAATAATACCTATATTTATCTTTTACAAAAATAATAATTCGCAGGTGATGCAGGGGATAGGAGGGATGAGCGGCGGTGGTAATAATACAGCTCAGTATCAATATCCGACGTTACATCAGCAACAACAAGAATATGATGGACAACAATATCAGCAGCAGCAGCAACAACAGCAACAGCAACAACAGCAACAGCAACATCCACCGGTAACACAATCTGGGGGTGGTCTATTCTCTGGAGCCACAAGTTTACTTTCTGGTGCAACACAGGCTGCTACAGGTGGTCTTTTCGGTTCGAAACCAAAAACGGATCAAAATATTGCACCTAATACTGGACAACCTATGCAGCAATCACAACAAGGATTCGGAGGGATGTTTGGAAGTAGTAATCAACAACAACAGCAACAACAACAACAACAACAGCAACACAATCAACAACCTCAGCAGCAGATGGGCCAGGGACCTGGGTTTATGTCAAAATTGAGTGAAATGGCAGCTCCCGGCACCGATGTATTATCTAAAGCGAAAGATTCATTTTTTGGTAAATTTGGGTTTGGCAAATAACCCTGGACATTTTATAAAATATCATATGTTAGTTACTTAATGATAAGCACATTAAATATGTTCAGATTAAACATTGATGTTCATAATGTAATATATAAATACTATGCTAACGCGATAAACATTAAGAATGGCAGATATAAAATAATATTTATATATGTACTAAATAATTCAATAAAGGAAAACGGAAAACACTTATAGATAATTCTTTATAATAATACATAAATTAAATACAAATATTTATATATATATATGTATATATATATATATATAATGTATATCTATTTAACTATTACAAGTATATGTTTATTCATTCATATACCTACATACAATTTCTATATGCTAACACTTTAATGTGTGGGTATATTAGACATAATATAAATCCAAAAAAAATGTGCAAATGTGGTAATATTAAAATGCTTTTCACTATAATAACAATTACCTAAAACAAATGAAGAATACAATACAGAATTCAAACCATTTTCTTTCTTTATTATAAATAAAATTTAGTTGTTAATAGCCAATTTATTTCTAATAAAAAAAATGATATGTTGACTTCGGAAACAAAAATATAAGTGGAAACAATTATAACTCGGCTTAAATTCATAATGAGGAGCTGAGATATCAATAATATATATATATATAAAAGAAATAAACAATAGTTTCTATATAAAATATTCACCCGTATTGCATTTATTTATGATTTTGAGACATAATGATAATATAGTATAATACATATCAACTATTTTGATGAATAACATATTTTCTTGTTATGAAACAACCCCAAAAAGTCGTTTAAGTAACATTGGGAGTGTCAATGCAAATATAAGTGACAAATATATTTCACCATTCTTCTGACATACTCAAAATTGAACAATTTGTAACTATCGAAAAACGTTTAAATTAACTTTTAATTTGCATCATGGAGTAAAATACGTCGTATCAACTAATATTATTGGTAGAGACATCTATTAACTGTCCATTTATTCCCCATGTAATAAGATATTAACCACATTCTTACACTAACCTTATAATTTTTCCTTCAACAAACGTATTAGCTTGCAGACAGCCGAAAGTATTAGACGTAGTCTGCGAATACCTTCAAACACTATCTTTATCGAAATAAATCGCTTTATTTTGTTAATTACTTTTTAAAAAAAAATCGTCTTTTATTTTATTAAAGTTGAAATAGTGAAATGCTGAATTTACACGCTGCATGTATTGTGAAAAAACTTCCAGTAAAATACTGTAAGTTGTGAAATATATGTACATATTCGTTGACAGATGGGATTGCTAGTATAATCAAGTAACGGCGTAGACAACTACGATTTGTCTGTCTGTCCCTATCTAATGAACAAATGAGTGCTTTAAAAAAACACTTAAGTTTAATGGATTCATATCGTTACACATATTTCGGTATAAATTATTAACAACAGCAAGCAGATGAGCCGATTGAATTCCTGGTTTAATAATCACACATCAAAAAATATGCAGCAATATAATGGAAATGCCGTTTAATAACAGCTCGAGAAACAATTCGAGGAACATGGTAAGAAGTTTGAGAATGCCCTCGGATCAAAGTTCAGTGATTGATAATCGATTTAAAAAAAATCAAAACTACATTTATGGCTGTAGAAGCGGAAAATTATGTAGCAAGATGAAAATTATATAGCAGAAATTTACTTGTGCGCACCACTTAAGGCGAGGTCTTCCTCTACTGCGTCGGACGTCAGTCTGGGAATCGAAGACTCTGCGAGTCGAAGTATTAGTGTCCATTGGTTCTACACGTCCCATAGCCATCTAAAACGTCCAATGTGGAGTTTTTTTGACTATTTTCCCCTCAAATCGACCAAGGATTTCTTCATCCACTTTTGCCACGCTCCATGATGATCAGGGTCTTATACAGGATCTCCATAGTAGTTCGAGTGAGGGCTTTACTACTTAATTGCCTTCTTAGCCCGACGAAACATCGATTGGCAAGAGCAATTCTTCGTTTCATTTCTGACGAGATGTTGTTGTCAGAGTTAATAGCGGAGCCGAGGTAGACAAAGTCCCGTAAAACTTCAAAGTTATATGTATCTGTCAATGGTAACGTTGTGTCCAATTCCTCAATAGCGCGTTTTAATTGCTCTTTCTCTTCTTTCTGAAATGCCTAAAGAGCTCACCCAATGGCAGCTCTCGTCTTCAACTGGAGCTTATCCTTGTAGGCCTCCTTCTTTCTTTCCGAGGCAGAACATACATTAATGAAACGTAAAATTCGGTTTCGACAGTAAAACGTAACGTAACAAAAAAGTACCCCAAAAAGACAAAAGAAAGTAATTAGCATGTACCTAGAACGATATCAAAACCATTTGTGGTTCGACAAAAAACAACGTATTTCTATTGCTAATGCCTTGGGATGGGGTATACAAATGGTTTTTGTAAGAAATCGCCCATAAAAAGTGGGCATAGGTGAAAATTACCTATAAACAAAATGTTTATTATATCATTGCGGAAGTATTTGCTTCAAAAGTTTCTTCGAACTTTTTAAAATTTGGACAAAAAACGTTTTTAATAATTATCACTAATTACATACACATCTAAAACTCAATCAAATCTACCTGTTTGGATTAAAGCTTCAATTGCAAACTCCAGACGTCAGATACACACCTTCGCTAAAACACATTTAGGATACCAAATTCAGCTGTCATTTCAACATTCAGAGGGAAGTAACAATTATACCTACATGTTACCAAATGCCGCATCCATATATGTAGCAACCTTCGTTCGATTCCTTACAACAATGGATATTACTTTCCTAAACTAAATTTTACTGAACACAAAGGATTCTTTTATTAAAAAATGAAGTTAAATTAAATAAAATAAGTCTTGTAGGCTTTTAACACCAAGGAAATTAAAATAACAAATTACATAAGTCCTGTAGAAAATGAAAGGAAAACATATGGAAGGGTGCGGATCGTTGAATACCCTATCCCATCCTATCTGTAAAACTAAAATCCCCAAAAAGTAGAAATGGCTAAAAACACGATGTGGATAAAATAAAGAAAATGACATGGTGACAACAAATTCTTCAGAATGTTTATAAAAAACTTTTACGGTTCTACACAAGACAAGGTTTTCTCCTGCATATGGTATGGGGTAGTGTATAAAAATGGTTTTTATATAAAAAACGCCCCCAAAAAGTGGCCGTGGGTTAAAATGGTCTATTGACGAAATGTTCATATTTATATTACTAATGATTCTGCATCAAAAGTTTTTTCGAAAATTTTAAAATTTGACCGAAAAACGTTTTTTATAAAAAAAAAACGCCCCAAAAAGTGGGCGTGGCAAAAAACTTTATATGAACGAAATACAGATATACAGATTGTCTAAATATGTTGCTCAGAAAGTTTTTCAAAATTCCTTATGGTTTGGCTAAAAAATAAATTTTTTCTAAAAACGGGGCGTGGCAGTGGGCGGATATCAAAAAATTTTACACTTGTTCTGCTGGGAGCAACAAAAAGCACGTGTACCAAATTTCATCCTTCTAGCTCAAAATTTAAGGCCCAAAAACTGGTGACGTACGGACGGACGGACGGACGGACAGACATGGCTAAATCGACTCAGCTATCGATTCTGAGTCGATCCATATACTTTGAGGTATATGTAGCTAAATTATTTCTCTATGTTACAAACTATGTATCAAAACTAATAATCCCCGAATGGGATAGGGTATAAACAAAGGATTGGGAATTAAATTCATTAAAAGTAAAGACACAAAGTAAGGCACATTTTAAAACATCAATCATGGTCCGTCATCAAGAAAGAGGAACCCCACAAAAACACGATATCCTTCCTGCTATTGATAAATAGCGAGTGCCTGGTGGCTCTCGAGAAGGCAGATTTCAAACTTAGGTTTGACATAATGCATACCAAGCTTAAGATATTCCCCTCACCTGGTCCTGAAGCTGGACATCGTCGAAACAGACAAGCTGTTGGAGGACGTTATAATCGGGGAAAAAAACATCAAACGAAAATGTTGAAAGTCATTCAGATCAACCTGAAGCACTCAAGGTGTGCCTCCGATAATCTGATGGTTTTCCTAAGGGAGGAAATCTTGGACATCGGCATTACCCAAAAGCCGTGGGTGAGAGACTGGTCCATAAAGGGACAACCAATACAACCTGTTTTACAAACAGCGGAACCCGGAACCCGGGAGTTCTCGGCAAGTACAAACTGCACAGTAATATCAATTCAATAATTTCTGAGGAAAATATTTCCTCGGCTATTAACAGGATCTCTGTTAAGGTCTCCGAGACCTAACGGTATACTGCCAGTTATGCTACAGAGAACGTGAGACCTAACAGTGCCATAGCTGGCTACAATTTTTAGAAGCTGTCTAATACTTAACCACATACCTTACTCGTGGAGACGCGCTCGAGTGGTATTTATTCCGAAGGTAGGCAAACGCGGCCACGAGACCGCGAAGGACTTCAGACCAATCAGTCTAACCTCCTTTGTACTAAAAACCCAGGAGCGCGTTCTAAACATCCATATGAGAAGTTTTATATAAGAATCTTCGCTATACAAATCACAGCACGCCTACCTCAAGGGTAGTGCGGACAATCGAATAATCCTTACACTATAAGAAATACACTCTAGCCTCCTTCTTAGATATAACTAGAACGAGCTTTTAACAACTTCCTCACTGAAGCTACTCTTGAATCTCTGATCGAGCTAGGTATATCCAGAACAAGAATTATCCAGGCAACACTGGGAAATTGCCACTTAACCAAATTTGTCCATAGAGGAATGTCACAGGGTGGCGTGATCTCTCCTCTACTCTGGCATATGGTTATGAACCAAATTCTCTTTAATTTGACGAGGAACGGGTCAAAGTTGTCGCATATGCGGATGACTTGGTGATTCTAGTGTCAAGAAAATTCCTCTCCATGATAAGCGAAATCAGGGGGGCTGCTCTAGACAAAGTTAGCACCTGGGCTGCAAGTTGTGGCCTCGGCGTAAACCCGACCAAAACGGAATTGGTGCTATTTACCACCAAAACAAAAATACTCGACTTCACCCTCCCCCGTCTTAATGGCCAACCACTCACACTATCTTCCAGCGCTAGGTATTTGGTTATCATGCTTGACCCAAAACTTAACTGGAAACACAACATTGTACGTGTGTTGCCTTCTATGCATTTAGCAAAACCTTTGGAAAGATGTGGGGACTTCAACCAAAGATATCCTTGCGGATGTACACAGCAATGGTATGACCAATTCTCACATACGGCTCACTAGTATAGTGGCCCGCATTGAGTAAAGGCTACAAACTAGGTCAGCGCCAATGGATGCCCTTACTGTGCTATTGCATCTCTTGTCTCTCGACCTACCCATTCAAGATACTGCTTTATGCAGCTCAGTGGGCCTCCGCACATGAGATGCGTTTAACTCTGGAGTGAAACTGGTTTCACACCATACTCCATGCGCACACGAGATGAATATGCCGGCAGAACAAAATGTATACATGAACCCCTTTTCATTGTGTTAGTAATTATATAGAAATCGACATTTGTCTTGAGTACTTTTGACAAGTACTCAGACCTAAAATATTGAAAAATGTGTTTGTATTGGTTTTTAACCTTTTTTCACCGCAAAAACTCGGTTGAAGATTTTCAACCATTTTCTCTCCGTATATATCAGTCCCCTCGCCCACAAAACCGGTTTCACATCAAAATATTCATCTCATGTGCGGAGGCCCAGTAAGACTCAAGGAGTCAAGATTCTGGAATGCAAGGCCGTATGGCCACAGTAATATTCTGTACTCGTTATCAAACGGCGTGGTAGTATCATACCGCCTACCAGTGTATTCTTGCACGCTACTGGGGCGTGACACTACGGACAAGCAAAACATTGCTATTCTCATAGATAGCCAAGCGGCCATAAAGGCCATCAACTCGGCTACCATATCCTTAAAACTGGTACAGGGACGCCGGAATGTACTTGCCCATCTTGGCGAACGTTCCAAGGTCACACTTCTCTGGGCAGCAGGGCACAGTGACATTGAAGAAAACGAGCGTGCAGACGAGCTGGGCAGGCAAGGCACACCTCTTCACGGCTAACTTGGGGCAAGGGTCCGTATCCCGCTAGGTACAGTTAAGCGACAAATACACTCATACTCCCTGAAAAATGCTGACTCCAAATGGAGAAGTTTTACAAATTGGGTCATATCGAGGACGATCTACTAAACAGAACCCGCCCAGATATTGCAAGAATTAAGGCGATTGTCACGGGGCACTGGCCAATTAGAGACCGTGCAGCCAAACTAGGGATCCCATGCAACCCTCAATGCAGTCGCTCTCCAACTCCCGTAGTGGTTAGTCGGCTGGTTTGTGCGGAATTATTTTTCCAAGTGTTTAAAATCGATATATTGTCGATATCGTCGTAGATCGGTGGTGCTATCACCTGGCTCAGAAGTGGGAGTCGTGGGTTCGATTCCAATCAGACCCATTATTTTCAATTTGTTTTTAATTTAATTTAATTAATGGAAAACCAAAACAAATAATAAGAGAGTGTTTTTGACAGAGTCACAGGCACGAAGAGAAAAATCACCCAAGCGCCGAATCTCCGCATTAGGAGGTGCATGCCAAAAAAAATGTCGCCTCAACAAAAAATATTGAAAGAAGAGGTCAATAACTACGACCTGGATGAATCAGTGACAGAAAATGGGGAATCCCGCTACGTCGGTGAGGATAACCCATTTAAAGAATTAGCTGAGGTCGACGAAACGCAGCCTGTAACGGATGATTAGGAGGCCTAATTAAGCCTCCTCATAGCAGAATTACTAGCTAAGCTAAAAAACCATCGAGAGGCAAAAAAACAGAAGCCCTTGATGATTAGAAAAGGCGCAAGCAGCAGCAGATACAACAAAATTTCGCGGTCAAACATATTTCGGCCCAAAAACATAAAATTGGCGGCTGGACCGGGTAAACCCCAGATATTGAACATGCCTAAGGTCGCTGAAAAAGCACCTAAAGCTGATATGGATCTGAAAAAGTTCTTGTTGTCGTTGAATAGCAAGATCGATAAGTTCCAGAAACAACTGAACGAGCAAACAGCCCGAATAGATTATATCTATGCGCCCCCTATTAATAAACAACGAACAACGGTGAGTTAGCACTAACACATCGGTTAACTTGTAATTCTTATTAAAAAAAAACATTTGTACAACGGATAACTTAACTCATCGAATTTCGTGTATAAGGAGCGGATAACTTTTAATATTTGCGGATAACTTTTAATATTAATTCAAAAATATTTTTCTCGATTTCATTGACTTTACACATACATATACATTACTCACATTATCTTACTTTTTATTATTTTATTTTATCATACGTATACCTGGATCGTATTATTTTGAGTACTTTTTAGTAAAGTGCTGCCATGCTCTGTCGGGATTTTGATGAGAGAGAGCGGATAACAAACATTAATATAAAATATATTTTATTAATAACAAAAGATAGCAAACGGATAAGCTCACTATCCGTTGGCTACATAACTCGTGTGTTAAGGAGCGGATAGTGATTTTTTATTAATACGGGGGTCGATGTTTACCGAGCCTAGCGACCCATGAACATGATTGGTACGTTCGATGAGGTAAACTTTAGCATCCTAGCTGTGAACGTTAATTCGCTAGTCAGGCTCGAGAGAAGTACTTTTGGTCAGCGAAACTAAGCTTAGCCAGAGACACAAATTGGGATACAGCAACTACCATGTAGTAAGGAGAGACCAACCCCACTCCTCCCGAGGGGTTGGGGTCGCTTTCTTATTACGCAAAGGTTTACGCCATAACATCATATATAGCGGTGAAGTACGTAGGTCCCATATGGTGGCATGCATCTTATGCATTCCTCTCCATAGTCGGAGGAGAATGTATGTGGTGTCGCTTTATGCACCTGAAGAAACTCAAAAAACTCAATTTATAGCAGAGCCCGAGACACTCTTGTTGCCTACAGCTTCAATCGGCTGAAAATTATTAGTTTTTGTCCGGTGATTTTAACGCTAAGCAGGCGGCTTGGGGAAATACAATCACGAACACTAGAGGCCGACTGCTTCAAAATTGGAGGGAGCAAAATATGATTGACTACAAACTTAGTTTCTACGCGACAGATATCCCGTCTTTCCCGACAGGAAACTCTTTTCTGGACTTAGCGCTTATGGACAATAGACTACAACTGAAAAATAACGAACACGCGCGGAACTGTATGCAAGCATTCGATTACGATAGTGACCACCTCGAACTCGATGCCGTATTCAGGATCCCAAACGAGCAAACTCAGCTGGAGGAGTTCGATTATCGAAAGTAGAACTGGCCGCGCTTCTCCAAAGTTGTAAAGCGAGAATTACGTTTCAGCTAAATTAATCCACCGATACCTTACAAACGATGAGAAATTGACCAAAATTTACTAAAAATGAATAAGGTCATCACAAGGTCAATGGACAATCCCTAAGGTAGCTAGTTCTGACGACCAGACGGATAAATATCGAACGCCAACAATTGATGCACCCCACAAACGGCTGCATAGACAATTAACTGACAGACAAGACCCGGAGAAGTCACTGAAGTCAAAAACCTTAAACAGTTAATCTCGGAGAATTACAGAAAATCTCTTAGTTTGTATTGGGGCAAGAAAATTCAGGCTAACCAGTAGCCCGAATATGTTCCCGTAAATAAATAAAATATTCAGGCGAAAAGATCATAACGACATTCCATGTGTCCGAATTTCCAAAACGACAGAGAATAGACAGACAACTCAGGGCTGTTGGTATAAGTCCGGAAAGTGTTGACTCGAACGACGGTTTTTTCACGATTGAAGATCCTCAGGAGAAGGCGAATTCGATAGGCGCTATTTTCGAGACCGTGTATACGGTGAACAATCCTGTTCGCCCAAATCATGATATTGAGGAATGAGCCTTTCTGAATAGGTTTTATCTACGTACTGAACTCCAAGCTTGTCGATCTGAGAATCACGGTTTTACCATATTCAATGACGAAAACCCTTTAAATGGCATAGTCGTCGATGGCCTGATGCTGTTCGTGGAAAAATATGAAATTGGTTGGTGTCCCAAACGTCGCATTTTCAACACCATGTTTAACAATGCACTGAATAATGCACATTTTCCGGTGCACTGGAAAACGGCGGTGGTACATCCTATCCCTAAAAAGGACAGCTAATCTTCGGTCAATAAGCCCTCTGCCGAATGAAAGCATGCTATTCGAAAAGATAGTCAATAGAGCTCTGTTTAAGTGGGTCGAGGAAAATAAAACTATCCCGGAAAGTCAGTTTGGTTTTAGAGCGAGGCATGACACTATTCATGCCGCGTCGAAACAAGTGTCTGACATTCAATGGAACAAGTTAAAAAATAGTGCACAGGGGCCTGTCTGGTTGACTTTGAGAAGGCCTTCAACACCATATGGTTAGAGGGGCTTTACTACAAGCTGACCAGACTGGGCATGCGTGAACCCATGCTATATATGATGTATGAAATGCTTATGGGAAAGAAGTTCGTTGCCAAATGTGGCAACGTAACTTCGAGTAAAGTCTTTGAAATTAAAAACGGTTCACAACATGGGGTGGAGAACTCCTCGATATTGTTTAGCATTAATACAAGTGATCCTTTAGGTTCTCTCAGACACGCCACTGCACAGATAAAAAAGCGGACTTCTGACAAGACTAAAACTATTGTACAAACGACCAGCAAACCACGTGACCCAGAGATTAGTACACTGAAGGCGTCGATCAAAAACATCAACCAATTGATCAAGGAGAACTATCGGTTGTCCATTAATTTGTTTTGGAATAAGAGAATTCGGGCCGTAAATTCCAGCGACCCGAGTATGTTTCCACCTTTAGGAGGAAAGGTCATAACGACCTTACGTGTATTAAGCTTTGGGGCCTTTGGGGCCTTCTACCCCAATGATGAATATTTTGGAAGTGCGCGTTTAAGCGGCTTTATTCCGCCTGAAGCTTTCCTATTTTTGGATAGTCGAGGGCTGATACAGGACAGATCGGCGGTTCCGCTAATCTACCACGTCTTCCGACGAACTGTGGATAGGCGGCTCCTATACGACCGAGACGTCGTCGTCGCCTGCGGTTCAGCAGGAGTGTGTCTGATTGGGACCGTCGGAGTAGATGGCAACAGGAGAACCTGTTGTTGTGGCTAAAAGATTAGTTTAAGATAGTTGACTTACAAATTGTATGGCCGACTTACATATTTTAAGGTTTAGGTTACATGTAACAGTCAGGGTAGCACGAAAAAAATATATACAAAAACAAATGCTTGCTGTGGCTGTTCTAGTTTTTAAGGCATTTTTAGGTAGTTTTAGTTAGTTTCTAAGTAGTTTTAATTAGTAAGTAAGTTTAAATAAAATTAAAAAAAGAGATACGAAACCAATTTTTTTTTTAATATTTCTTGGTAAAAAAAGAAGATATATATCTATATAATAAAATAATTAAATTAGATTATAGTCCGAAATGCATTAGATTTAAGGTGTTATTATTTAATTTAGGGCTCCCGAAGAGGACCAGTAAGTTAGTTAAGATAGTAGTAGTTAAAAAACACATCAGCAAATTCTTTAATCAGATTTTTCGCACGAATTTGCTGCTCCTGATTCAGCTTGCATGAGTTGAAAATCGATCTCGTTATGTCCGTCCGCTTAGTTGGCAGCACTGGTTTAGCAGTCTCCCCTTCGGTTATGCTTGATATTGGGTTAACCGGAACAGATTTACTAATTACTTTTCCTATTCGTATTCCCACCTCGTGTGGTCTGGTGTTTAAGACTCTTAATGGAACCATGTAGTTCTTTGGTTCCACCAACATTTTTAAAACGATGTAGTTTTGGAAGTCATCGTCCGCTTCTGGTTCAACTAGCAGGAATCGGTGGCTCCGGATCACCCTCCAGCTTGTAACGGAGCTGCGGTGTTGTCAGCTAAAGAGAAGAAGTGGATTAAGCAGCAATAGCAAGAGTCGGATAGATAAGAATCACTTGATACCCAAAAGGATATTCAAACACTCTTATCGAAGAGCTTTTTGATCCCTTCCTCGTAGACCCCACCAAAACTCCAACTGCTTCCACTCCATCTCTTCCAAACCTTCCACCCCTTAAGCCACCTTTATGACTCATGGCTTACAGGAACCCTAAGCCAGTCCAGGCAGAAAGAGTAGAAGGGTGTCCAGGCCTGACCGCTTAGCATGCTAGCTTTCCCACGTTCCATCTCGTCGTATGGGGGGGTTCTTGCTGTCGTAAGCGCTGAACGTTTGTTACTTATTTTCATGCCAATGATTGTAACCGAAAAAGAATCAAGGCTAAAATTACGTCCGGTAGGCTTGGTGTATAAAATGTCATCAACATGGGACTGAGCATCAGGAGGAAAAAGCTCAGTGAGGAGGTCCCACCCCAGTATCACGAATAATTGCCGAAGCAATATGCCGTAGTACATCCATGGCTTACATGTCCCTTACATGTTGTATGTAAGCCCCTAAAGAAAATAAAATTTACCTTTACCAAAACATATCAAAACTAAAAACTCGATCTTGAAACTTCGAACATCAAACTCTTCCATACCGTCGCTATAGGTTTTTTCTAATAATGCCTCGATGATCGTCACATCCACCTGAAAAACATCACTACACACAGAACATGTTTACAGCCCTAAACCTGAATAAACGTTGAAATAAACTTCCCCAATATTTATCATATCGCTTAGAACGACAAGTAAAAATATTTATTTCCTCTTCATTTGGTATGAACCCAATATATACACTTTTTATTATTACCCATTCTTAAGACAATCTATACAAAATTTAAAAAAAAAATCCTTTAGTATTTAACCTATGCCACAAGGTATGCAATAAAAAAAAATTAATCGCAAACAATGAATATAAAATGACTATTGAAATTGTTAACTTTTGGTTATACAAAATAAAAAAAAAGTGTGATCTACAAATTATTGTCAATGCCGATCTCAAACTACAGAAAAAAAAATTATTAAGCCACCTTATGTTTGATTTTCTCAAACCAAAACCAATTTCGCTTTGCCTATTCGTAGGATTTATAATTTTATAAATTTTTCCCACTGATCTGATCTCTTCAATAAGTTATCGTGGTGTTCCTATAGGCTTGAGTTGCTAGGTATGATGTTATTAATGTAGGTAAGTACTTTGGTACGCATGCTTAGCAAAAGGTGAAAAAAATATGATTGATAACAATAAAAAAAAATTTAATTTATTATAGTTCGTAATCAAATGTCAGTTTTACTCAACTTGTGAAATTGTCACTTACCCCAAAAATTACTCTTATGTCCTCTACGATGTAGTGCACCGCATCGCAGGTTTAATTGATCTTTAATCAATATTAAAATTTGCTTTATGAATGAAAAAAAGATTAACTAAAACAAAAAAAGCCGACACATCTCACGAACTTTACAGAAAATTAAAAAAAAGTATTTATATTATATTCGAAATGGAGATCCAAGGTATTATTAGGTAGTATATTTTTCTTTTCTTTTATATGAAAGTTAACTAAGCTACTAAGTTGGTGGATATCAAAAAAATAAATATTAATTGGTGGTTAAGATGATGGATGTGATCTATGATGTGGTGGTAAAGATGATGTATACAGGTGTTATGATGATTGTGCTGATGCTGGGATGTGCTTCTGGGTCTACGGCACTTTTCGTAGTTGTAGGTCTTTTTGGTTTTTCACTGTTTTATCGATGTATGTCCTTTTATGTTTCACTTTTATTTTGTTCTGTGTAGGCCTTTTTCACTTTGTATGTTTGTAGATCTTTTTGGTTTTTCACTGTTTTATCGATGTAGGTCTTTTTATTTTTCACTTTTATTTTGTTCTATGTAGGCATTTTTTTGTTTTTAACTTTTATGGAAGTATGTCTTGGTCTTTACTTGTTCGTCGTAGGTCTTTGTCTTTTATTTTTTTCGTCGTAGGTCTTTGTCTTTTCTTTTTTTGTCGTAGGTCTTTGTCTTTTCTTTTTTTCGTCGTAGGTCCTTTCTTTTATTTTATTTTTTTTTTGTCGTAGGTCTTTTTGGTTTATGTTTGTACTTTTTCACTTGTTCATCGTCTTTTATTTGTTTATCACTTTTTCGTCGCTTGTATATAATTTTTTTTCACTTTTTGTTTTTTTAGTTGCAGGTATTACTTTTTTCACTTTTTGTCTTTTTCCTCGCGGCAAGTAATTTTCGTCCCTGTTTTTTTTTATTATAGGTTTGTACTTTACCACTTTTTCGTTGATTGTACGTTTGTTCTTTTTCTAGGTTTCACTTTTTCTTATTTCGTCATTTGCAATTTTGTCTATTGCCGCTTGTACTTTTGTTCAACTTTTCGTCGTTGGTACTTTTGTTCTTTTTCAAGGTTTTAGTTTGTACTTTTTTATTTGGAATTTTATTAACTTTAATTTATTTGTTTAAAAAAAAACCATGAACCCGTAATTTTGTAATTTTATTTTATTTTTTCTATGGGTAGCTTGATGCAGGGAACAAAACGAGCACGTGTTCAAAAACAAAATTCAAAGACCGTCGGAACAAGGTCAAGTCGGTTGAAATCCTCGAAAAAACAGAGCGCGTGAGTAGCGCGTTTGGGCCTTAAATTGGCTCGATATCAGCGTCTTTAAAGCACGCATACAACGGCGTTGATAACAAAATGGTCATTGCACGGCTTCCGCGTCCTCTGCTAATTCCTTCGATTTTATTTGGAGCTTTCAGATGCTACTCTTAAAAATCAAATTGGAATTTTCCAAGAATAGGTGTGGGTTTATCTGAAACTTTCAAATAAAATCCGCGGAATTCTCCAATTTTCCGGAAGTCGTCCATCATAATGTATTATGATGTAAGTGTTCGATGTGGTCACACGCATGTTAGGCCTTGGTTTAGTTGATGTTTTTTTTGTCATTTTTTTTTTCTTAATTACGTCTCATAGGTGTTTTTACGTCCATTGTTTTTTTGTTAAAGCCTTGGCGAAATGGTAAAAGCCGTTGAGCCCGCTTTTATTTTTCGCCTTGCGGGTTCGAGTCCGCGCGTAGTCTTTTTATTTATTTATTTATTTAGTCTTCAATTCATTATTAATTTTTTTTTGTAATTAAAATGTTCATTTTTATTAGGTTATCGTTTTTCTCTTGATTGGGTGTCTTTAATTCTCGTGCCGTGCCTTTCAGTACTTTTCCTTTGGGATTTTCCATTTCACCACAGTCATCCTTGATCATAACCCAAGAACATCCACCCGGCACTCTTATACTAGCCTCGTTTTCAAACCAATTCCTAGCTAATACAATAACCCTACTGATACTCTCACCCATACCTAACACTACGCAGGTTCTCATAACGCATATTTTACCAAACCAAATAAACTAAGCACAGGTTTCCCACAAAACTTTTTCGTTTCATAAGTTCTAACGCATGAAAAGAAAATGAAATGAAACCACTATACTTGTCTCATGCACAGATTAGTTAGCCGGGCCTAAGCTTCCTACCTCTTTAAATCTTTAGTATGAAATACCCCTAATCGATTTCCCTTTTCGTCTTCTAATTCGTAAAGATTGTTTCCTACTATATTTCTTACTATTGCTTTCGTAAGTTTTGGACAAAATTTCGCATTTTTATGCTTGGCGGAATCGTTAAGGACAAAATTCCGTTTATATATGGTATCTCCGATTTCAAATCGATCTACTTCTGGTGTTATATCTATGTTCATACTCGATATGAGCCTTTTTCAATGACTTCTTTAGATCTTTATCCCAGTGCTTCTCATCCTTATCCACATATGATCTAATTGCGGCAAGTATCAATCGATTTACTCTTTCGCTGGTGTTTCGTGTAGTCACAAAAAAAGAACAATTTTTATTTTAATATATAAATTACTGATTTATTATATAATAATACTGATACAAAATTAATTTAATTTAATTTAATGGACTGTAGAAAAAGATGCTCGCTCGCTCGCGTCTGGATATGCACTGCCGCGGAATTCAATCACAATCGCCCTCTTAATTTGTCACTTCGCATATGCCGTAGACAATGTTGTCCGTTGGCAATTCTCGGTCGCGATTCCCGTTCGTCGCATATCGTGGGAAAAGTGAGGGTTTACTTCATCTCGGTCGGAACAACCGCTCATCAACTCACTATTGAAATGGGTGTGGCCTGTGCAGCTGCATGTTGAATTGCACGACCGTCGCGTCGGTGCCGCCGTTGACGATACTACAACTGTTGATGTTGTTGTTGTTACGAAAACCATTTGCTGGTATGGTCGGCTGGAAATTGTTGCACTGTAGGTGTTTATTTGTTTGCGAAAAAAAACGGTTGTTCCGCTCTGGGGTTACGGCTGCTCGTTGCCGTTGAATTGTGTGAATCTCTAACATTCCTCCCCCCCAATTGAAGGCTCGTCTTCAATTGCTCCTCTAAGCTCATCCAGAGGAAGGACACACAATTTGTGGATTGGCCGCTCTAATGTTGAATGTTCAAGCTGTACTTCAGCACTTCGCACTAGACCGTCCTTGTTTGACCAGCACCAAATCGCCTTGCTTGACATTTCTGCTCTTCTTGCTCCATTTTAACCGCTGCTGTAAGGTATGGACATATTCTTGGCTCCATCTTTTCCAAAAATGCTGCTGCATCTGATGTATGACACCCCACAGCTTGAGTCTTCCTTGAGGGATTTGGCTCACGTCTGCACTGAGTGGTAGGACCATCTGTTCTCCAATTAGAAAATGCCCGGGTGTAAGCGCGCCCAGGTCATTTACGTCATCTGAGAGTGCGCAAAGTGGTCTGGAGTTGAGACATGCCTCGATCAGCACTAAAGTCGTAGCAAGCGTCTCGAAAGTAAAAATCTGCTGGCCCATGATCCGTCGCAGGTGATGCTTTGTCGATTTTACTCCAGCTTCCCAGATGCCTCCCATGTGTGGTGCACTCGGAACGATGAACTTCCACTCCGTACCCAGTGAGTTAACTTGCTCGATTGGTAGGCTTTTCTTCCACTGTTCCGCGCTTCTCTTCAACTCCGCGTCTGCTCCGACGAAAGTTGTAGCATTATCGCTCCAAAGTACTGAACATGCGCCCCGACGTCCGGTAAAGCGTTGGAAAGCTGCCAAAAATGCACTGCTCGTCTGGTTGCTCACAAGCTCCAAGTGTATGGCCTTCGTGACCATACACACAAAAACCGCGATGTAGCCCTTTTCAATTATCTTGGATCGCCCTGATCTTGCCTTTATTTGAATAGGGCCAGCATAATCCACTCCACTATGCTTGAATGCTCTTGTTGGCTGGACACGATCTCTCGGTAGGCTGCCCATAAGCTGCTCTGATGTCGCCTTGCTCTGACGAAAACAAATTATGCACCGTGAAATAAACGTTTTCACTGCACGTCTCAAGGATGGGATCCAATACCTGTGCCTTATGTACTGTATACACAGCTGCGCACCTCCGTGAAGCGTCATGAGATGCGCTTCCCTTAACAGTAGCTCGGTTAGTTTGCCCTTGGCCGGTAGAATGATCGGGTGTATTATCTCATATGGCAAAGTTGAATTTTGGAGTCGACCTCCTACCCTAATGATTCCATTAGAGTCCAAGAATGGATTTAGCGAAATTATGCTGCTCGAACTATCCAATGAAGTCTTCTTCAAAAGTTGTTGGATCTCCTTGTGGAATGCGCGCTGCTGCTCCATCTTTGCCCAATAAGAGACTGCATCATCACGCTCTTCTAGTGTCACTGGCCTGCTCCGTAATGCTTGTTGCTCGTTTCGGCATACCTTCGTGAATCTTATCACGATAGCTGTCACTCTCAGGATGCTCTGAAGTGTTGACTTCCTCTCAAGAAGACTGATACCATCGATAGTCAGCACCGCTAGCCTTGGAATTATGAGACCAGCAACGACTGGTGGTTTTAGCTCCTCCAATGTTTCCTGCGGGAACTGCCGCCTCGATGTTTGCTCTGTACGTGGCCAATCCTCTTCGCGCTGAATAAGCCATGGTGGCCCTTGCCACCAGAGGTTGGATTGAACCAGCTGCTCTGCTGGGATGCCTCTCGATCCCAGGTCAGCGGGGTTGTCGTTGGACCGCACATGTTTCCAATGGTGACCTCCGCTCAGCTCTTGAATAGTGCTCACCCTGTTAGCCACAAATGTCTTCAGCTCACATGGCATCTTACCGATCCAACAAAGCGCAATCATGGAATCGGACCAGTAAGTTCTCGTCAAATCCCTTACTGTGCACGCACTGCTCACCTGCACCATCAGCTTGCACAAAAGCTCCGCTGCACATAGCTCCAGCCTAGGCACCGAAATAGTTTTGATTGGTGCTACTCTGGTCTTCGACGCGATAATTCTGCTGGTTGTCTTGCCAGTTAATGACGTTGCCCGCATATAGACAACAGCGGCATAAGCTCTAGTAGAGGCATCTGCGAAGCCGTGAAGCTCCAATTAATGCTGCTCAGTGCTGCCTAGCCATCTCGGGATCCTTATCGCTTCCAAGTGTGACAGCTGCTCATAATACCCTTGCCATAAGGGTAAACTGGATGCGGGTATTTGCTCGTCCCACCCAACTCCGGAGCGCCATAGGTCTTGTATGAGGATCTTCGCACTTATTATAACGGGCGCAAGGAAACCATTTGGGTCATATAATCTTGCGATTGCACTGACAACTGCTCTCTTGGTGGTAGAACTCCTGCAATTAGATTCGCGTACCTTGAATGATATCTCGTCTCTGGCGCAGTCCCATACAAGTCCCAACATCGAGGCATTGTGCTCCTCCGGAAATATCAGCTCTCTCTTACTTGCCCAAGTGCTGCTAAGCTTCGATAGTACGCGCTGACTCGAAGACATGAATTTGGTCAGTTTAAATCCGCCAGCCCTCAGCGATGAAATTATTTGGTGGCACTTCCTAATCGCCTCCTTCTCAGTGTCTGCACCGGTGAGCATGTCATCCATGTAAAAATTGCTCGTAATGGCTTCGTAGGCCAATGGATATGAGCCCTGATGATCCATTGCGCACTGATGCATTGCCCGAACTGCGTTGAAACCACTTGACGTCATGCCGTACGTGACCACTGTAAGGCAGTATTCTCTCACCCTTTCATCTGGATTCTCCCTCCAGAAGATTCTTTGTAGGTGCCATTGCTCTGGATTCACTTTCACTTGGCGGAACATTTTTTCAACGTCCGCAGAAACCGCAACTCTGAAGCAGCGAAAACGAGTTATGATTGCCGCCAGGTCAGCTTGAAGCTTGGCACCAGAAAATTGCACATCATTTAATGACACTCCACTGTCGCTCTTGCACGATGCATCGAAGACGACTCGGAACTTCTTGGTGATGCAATGATGTGGAATGTGGTATGCTCTTTTGCTCGTACTTGGTCCAACAACTTCCTTCATGTGCCCGAGCTCCTCGTATTCTCGTAGGAACTCCACGTATTTTTGTCTCAGCTCTGGATCTGCACTTAATCTCTTTTCGGTCTGTAGGAATCTCTTCATCGCCACCGCCCTTGTGGTGCCCAATTCTCGCGCTCTGGGATTCATTGGAATTGTCACAACGTAACGTCCAGCTCCAGTTCGGTAATGAGTGCTCTTGAAGTTTTGTTCAACCCATTCGTCATCCGCAGATATCGTGGATTGCCAGGTGGGCTCTTCAATTTCCCAAAATTTCTTGAGTAGCTGGTTAAGCTCTACGTCTTCAGATTCCGCCAGCGTGCACATTGTTATGCCCGCTCGCTCCTGTCTTGGCTGCAGCTGACCAAAAACGATCCAGCCAAGGTATGAATCTTGCGCCGTCAATCCGGAATTGAATCTCTTAATGCCATCTTTTATTATCTCCGCCCACACCTGTGCTCCCAAAAGCATCTCTATTTTAGCTGGCTGATTAAATTTGGGATCGGCCAACTGAAGCTCGCTCGTTTCCTCTGCTTGTGCTCGCGATAAGCATCTTCCAGGTAGACAGGATGTGATTTTCCTCACGGTAAATATCTTACATTCGAGATTAAAGCCCTGGTCAATCCAAGATCGAATGTTCGCATTGACAATTCCGGTCGGTCGGACGGCAATGCCCGACCCGATGCCGCGCACATCAAAAACGCAGTGGCGTTTTATTAAGCCCAAACGTTGCACACACTGCTCTGTCACCAAATTAATTTGGCTCCCGCTATCGAGAAGCGCCCTTGCCTCAACGGGTTGTCCTGCTCTGCTCTGTACTTTTACGCATGCTGTCGCCAGCAGCGCAAGCCCCGCCTTGGCAAGATTGTGCCAAATGTCCTGCACGCAAACAATTTGCACATAGCTTCCAGTTACGCACCTTCTCGTTCCTAGCTTGAACTGACAGCGCTAGGAAATCTCCGCACCGGTATAGAGGATGTTGCTCCTTGCACAGTGGACACCTTGGTACCGTCGCTGCTCTTGATGCACTTGCTCCGGGTACGCTCTTTTCAATTTTGTAGTTTGGTCTCTCCTTCCCGCATACGCCCTGCTCAGTGTCGAAGAAGGCCGAGTCCAGCGCACTCGCCCTGCGCTCCAGAAATTCGAAGAATTCCTTCAATGTGGCGATTTGTCGCACATCGTTCCTCGTCATTTGCCACGCATGGTTCGTCTCGTAGTCCAGTCTGTTCCTTAGCATGTTTACGATTATCGGGTCCCACGAGGCAGTAACCAGTCCCAATGACCGCAATGAACTGAGGTGCACACTTGCCTCATTCACTAGCTCTCGCAACCCACGTGCTCTCGCAGACTCATTTCCAAGTTTTGCGATTGCATGAAGTGCATTTAAATGCGCATCGACAAGATTCTGCTTGTTATCATAAACGTCATTGAGCTTCGCCCAAGCTTCCTCGTAACTTGAGTCGGTTACTTGCCACCTGCTGATAAGCCTAGCTGGGGGGCCCTCTAACACCAATTTCAGCTCTCGAAATTTGGCAACATTGGCCATCGACGCACAATTATGAATCTCACTAACAAACTGGTCCCGAAACTCCCTCCATTTCGTAAAATCGCCTTTAAAAGCAATGAGCTTTGTGCGCGATTCTTGGCGCACTTGTATCATGCTCGGTGTCTCTACCCTTCCTGGTCCCGTTGATGCACTCTGCGCTTCCAGCTCTCCTATGCGCTCACTCAATCTGGCGGTTGTATTGTGGTACGTATCCTCCGCTGCTGCCAGGTATGTGTTCTGTGTCGTCAGCGCTTCTGGTGATGACGCAGTATCCACCACACGCATATGCTGCTCCAGCAGCTTTTCGTATGCGTTATCTGCTCCCTTTAGCTTTGCCTGTAGCAACGCAAGGCTCGCCTTTGAGAACTCTACGGAATCGATGAACATAGCAATTCTCATTAAAGACGAACGATGTACCTCTCTGCGTACCACGTCGCCCATAGCTCGATTTCTCTTAAATGCACTGCACAATTTTATTTGTTGCACTACCCGTAAGACCGCACAAAACCGCAACGACCCAGGTCAACCCTTCGAAGATCGCTACAATTTCGCACAGAATCGATGCACAATTTAACTGTTTCTCTTTATTGTTTGCGCTCTGCAAGGAAAACTCACAATTGTTTACAGAATCACACCAGCACTTGAGAGCTGCACTAGCACTGCACTGCACTGAATTTATTGTTTTAAAATTGTTTTTCTTTTTTTTATTTTTCCACTGGCACTGGTAAAACTGTTCGGCTCGATAGGATCAAATGTTTCGTGTAGTCACAAAAAAAGAACAATTTTTATTTTAATATATAAATTACTGCTTTATTATATAATAATACTGATACAAAATTAATTTAATTTAATTTAATGGACTGAAGAAAAAGATGCTCGCTCGCTCGCGTCTGGATATGCACTGCCGCGGAATTCAATCACAATCGCCCTCTTAATTTGTCACTTCGCATATGCCGTAGACAATGTTGTCCGTTGGCAATTCTCGGTCGCGATTCCCGTTCGTCGCATATCGTGGGAAAAGTGAGGGTTTACTTCATCTCGGTCGGAACAACCGCTCATCAACTCACTATTGAAATGGGTGTGGCCTGTGCAGCTGCATGTTGAATTGCACGACCGTCGCGTCGGTGCCGCCGTTGACGATACTACAACTGTTGATGTTGTTGTTGTTACGAAAACCATTTGCTGGTATGGTCGGCTGGAAATTGTTGCACTGTAGGTGTTTATTTGTTTGCGAAAAAAAAAGGTTGTTCCGCTCTGGGGTTACGGCTGCTCGTTGCCGTTGAATTGTGTGAATCTCTAACAGCTGGCGTTTGTCTGAGGAGAATAGGATTCCGTTTCAATGTGGTTAACACCATATAAGACAGAAATTTGCCAAATACTGAACTCGTAAACTGTTTGCCGTTGTCTGACAAAACTGATTCTGGTACACCAAATACGGAGAAGACATGGTCGTGGAGAAACTTAATAGCTGTGTCCGATGTTGCTTTCCTAAGAGCCTGGACAATCACGAATTTGGTTAGCTGATCTAACATTATTATTATGTGAGTATGTCCATTTCTCGATCGAGGATATGGGCCAAGAAAATCAATGTACAGACGTTGAAAAGGACGTTCGACAAGAAAGGGTTTTCCCATTGAATGACGTAAAACTGGGTTTGCTGCTTTACAGGTTTTGCATACTTCGCACTTGCCTATGAACTCTTTGACTTGTGCTGCCATGTTAGGCCAGAAAAATCGTTGGCGAAGTCGATAGAGGGTTTTCGCTATACCACTAAAGGAGGCACGTGGCGGCTGATGAGCTATGGAAATCAGATGGTCAGTTAGCAAAGATGGAATCCACAATTTCCACACTAAATCATCCTCGAGAGGATTTCCTGTGCAATGATTTACCTTCTTATACACGAAATTGTCCGAGACAAGGAGGTCAGGTAGCTGATTCTTATACTTTACGATGTTGTCAATGATCTTTACATATTCCTCAGAACGAAAACTGGGATCTGCAAGATCTATATGCAGCACATCGGAAGGATCATCATTCGACAGAGCGTCTAGGTGCACTGCATCGGCGGCATACACTCTGGACAGTGCGTCTGGCACGACATGCTGCGAACCCTTTCGATGCCCAATGTCGAAATCAAATCCTTGTAGTTTTAAACTCCACTGAGCCAGTTGCCCGCTGAGATCCTTTTGACTCATCAGCCACTTCAGACTAGCGTGGTTTGTTATAACTTTAAAATTCTGACCTTCCACGTAAGTACGAAACTTTTGAATACCCATTACAGCGGCTAAGCATTCTTGCTCAGTCTCGCTGTAATTTCGTTGAGCTGTATTTAACTTGTGAGAATAAAAAAATATGGGACGTTCATTACCTTCTTCATCTTTCTGACACAAAACACAACCGATTTCAGAAGCAGAAGCATCGCATAAGATTATAAATTGTTTTTGGAAGTCGGGATGGATTAGAACAGGAGCAGTTGTTAGCATCTCTTTGATTTTGTTAAACGATGTTAATGCATTTTCGTCGAACTCAAATTTCTTTCCCTTTTTCAAGGTATTTGTAATCGGTGTTGCAAGCGAAGAATAATCTCGAATGAATCTTCTATACCATCCCGACATGCCGAGAAATCTACGCACCTGACGCTGGTTTCTAGCAATGGGGAAATCCTGAATTGCGACAATCTTTTCCGGATCAGTTTTTAAACAACCTTCACTAACTACATACCCCAGATAATTAAGCTCTTTAAAGCAGAACTTCGATTTCTGAACATTGATGGTAAGTCCAGAAACTTGTAGCCTTTTTGCAATAGTGGTCAATATTTGCAGGTGCTCATCAAAAGTGAGTGAAATCATCAGCAGATCATCCAGGTAAACGAATACACTTTCTCTCAATTCATGTGGCACCACTTTGTCCATCAATCTGCACATACGCTGTGGCGCGTTACAGAGACCAAAGGGCATTACCTTAAATTGGTAAAGTGGTCTGCCTGAAACCGTAAACGCCGTCTTTTCCCTTGGCGTGTGCTCCAGCGGTATTTGCCAAAAGGCATCCTTCAGATCCACACTAGATATGTAGTGTGTATCTGAAAGACGTCCTAGCAAACCCTCTATATGAGGAAGAGGATACGCTTCTTTCTTCGTGACATGATTAACTTTTCGGTAGTCTAGGCACAACCGATTTTTACCTGGTTTACGTACCAAAACAACCGGAGAGCTCCATGCGCTATGGCTCTCTTCGATTACGCCCATAGCTATCATACGATCCAGTTCCTCATAAAGAAGATTCTGCACCGCTGGAGACACAGGATAGTGTCGTTGTTTAATTGGTTCTGCATTTCCGGTTTCGATTACGTGGTTCTCTAGCATTGTCCTTCCTAAACCAACGGTAGCAAAGGATGGAAACATGCTTACGGCTGATTTAAGTTGCATGGACTGATCTGCTGACAACTTGTGAGCAACTAACGGATCGTCTGGTGAGGCTGGTGAAATCTCAGAAACTAAATTGGGGGCAATATTAAAAGCTTTCCAGAAGTCTATACCTAAATATAAATTCTGCTGTAAGGTGGGAACGACAAACATCTGGAGATTTTTTGTTTTACCCTGGTAGCTGATTTTTGCTACAATTTTGCCTTTAATTGGTTGATTTTGACCATCCGCCGTTTTCACATTGGACGAAAAAGTTGATATTGGGATGTTGTGTTTCTGAAGAAACTCTAAGCCACCCAAACCGAGACAACTTATGCTGGCACCACTGTCAAGTAATCCCAACATCGTTTCATCAAACAATGTTACGCTGGCATATGGACGAGGATCATTTGAAGTACATAACGTTGATTCCTCAACAGATCTACGGCCTTGTCTTCCTTTTCTTGACATCTCTCAAACTCTAAGAATTCTTTTCGAAATTCTGTCAAACTTTTTCCCGAAAATTCGATTTCGAACGGAATGGTAATTAACGAAGCGTTCATGCAAGGACTTCATTGGTTTAATTTGTAGAGCAATCTTGGGCAATCGAGTATCTAGTAGGCTATTGTAACTAGTTCTTCTTAAGATGGTAATGGCAGGAGTTGAAGATGTTTGTGGACGAGAAATATTAGGTGTTTTTAGGTGGTTATCTATTGGGGTGCCGGAGTTTGCTTTGAGGAGCAAGGATGCCCGGTCGTCGGATTGCTCCTCCGATAGTTTCCCGCACACCTTGGACATTTTGGACATGTACTGTCCTGCAGACCGCATTTGAAACAAAAGAGGGACCTTTGGGGAATGTCACAATAAACATAGCAATGTCCCTCGGCTTTGCAATTCCAGCATTTGTAGGCGCGAGTATCTGCCCTTGCTTGGAAAGCCTCGATGGAATCAGTAGCTGTTGCTGACTCCTCTTCCCCAAGGTTAAGCTCGTTAACAAATTTGCGACCTGGGGGACCCAAATGGTTCTTCTGTCTTTGACCATCATGCTCACTGATATATTTTTCAATCTTCCGACAAACATAGACCATTTCAGGCAGACTGGACGTTCGGAAAGTGAGTAATAGTACTCCCATTCGACTGCGAACATTTAGTTTAAAAGGCCTATTATCTCACTAGTCGACTTAGGCGTATGCAACCTGGTGTTTAATTTTTGAATCGCCATACAAAAATCATTGAAAGTCTCATTCATACCTTGACGTCGATCATAAATTCTTCTAGATAGCTCGGAATCTGTTTCCAGAGTACCAAACTGTTCCATCAGCGCTCTTTTAAGAATGGGCCAATCGATGGTTGGGTTTGATTTTAAAAATACCCAATACCAATTTTCGACTGGGCCACTAATAAACTGGTGAAAGTTTAATACAATTTCATCCCAGGTGCTGTTTTAGGCAAGCTAGTCTAAACAGGAAATTGTCAACCGTCATAAGACGATTGTCGAATTTTAAATTCCACTTAGGAAAATATTGACCTCTACAACTGGATTGCACTGAAGATGTCATTTGGTGTACAGTATCTCTGGAATCCCTAGCCGAAGTGTCATTCAGGTTTAGGTTGCTAAGTTGTGCCAGAAAGACATCGGCGCTTTGGTTTTCATTGGCGTTCATTTCTCGAGATGTAGAAGGAAGGTTAGATGGTGCAGCAGGAGGAATCAGCAAATGAGTTCTACGCATGGGCTCAGGACGTCGGTTGACATCGTACTCATTTTCACAAGAAGGAGTAGGAGCAGAAAGTGTTTCCCTAATAATGCTTACTATATCCTGTCGCATTACCGCCCTACTCTTTTCCAACTCCTCTCGCATCAATCTCATATAATCTGTTCCACTTACACCTACAGCGGCCGTAACTACTTCCCGAATGTATTGTGCAAAGTCTTCATCAGCATCATGAGCTTCGCTTACCCTTGGTGTATTTGCGACCGAGGGCGCACTTGGTTGGTTAGGTGACGTACTTGACGATTTTCGACCCGATCCAGAAGTAGTGGCTGCATTGGCAGATGCCTCCCTTCGGACAACATTCTTATTTGCATTCGAAGCCATTGTATCTGAAATTATGGAGTGATTCCAACCTAACCCAACTCGTTTTTTACGCAACTGATACGTACTCTTTATACCTTTAACTCTTTTAGAGCCACTAGAAAGCATATTTCCAGGAAGGTACAAAAAAAATTTAAAAATATTTATGTCTTTGGACAACGGCCTTCAATAACTTCTATCTCTAAGCTAAATAAAAAAAATGTTTATATAGTAAACGCAATAAAATTCTAACTAGAGACTAAAATGTTGAAATAACTTTATTTAAACAAACTAAATTCACTAGAAATATACTAATGAAAACTCAAGTCTGTATCTGTATCTGCATAAATTGTTTTCGGTGGATGTGACGTTATCAGGCATAATATCTAGAAAAATAACGACTAAGGCAAAGGAATAAGAATACAAAAAAATATAAACAAATTTAACCCATGATCAGAAATTCTATACATATTTGTTTAAAGACATTTTTCCGAGATTACTGTGGACTCAAATTCGAAATGGATAGTACTGATATGACTGCGAAACTAAACTAAAGTGAGTCTCATCTTGCAACGGACGGAGATTGAAGTTATATCAAATCTATCGGACAAAATTAAGTAGCTCACTGAGGGAAAAACTTAAGTAAGAAGCATATTCAATAGACACAACAGACTAAGCTGGACACCTAAAAATCCACTTACTGGATATCAATATGAATATACTTCATATGGACTAAACACAAGCTTACTATTTGGCGACGAGGCAAAACATTCAAACACCCATTCACTCACTAATGATACTTATTAATAACTTTTCTAAGTTAAGCTTGATAGACAGACACAACAGACTAAGTAGGGACAATATTCAACCCACTTACTGGATAACGAAGCTATCAAGCCTTACTAAATGTCATCGACATTGTTGTCAAGAAAAGAAATCGGATGTTGCTACAGACTAAGCGAGGATAAAATCCATCCACTTACTGTCCAACAAAGTCAATTCTGTACTTGAAAAACTAAACCTACGCAATCATATCTCATATCCACATCTAGAACTCCAAAGAAAAACAAATTTCCTCATGATTTCGAAATCTCACCAAAAAAATATGTCTTTAAATTACCTACCAGCTGGAAAATTGAACGTAATTCGGCCCCACGTTGGGCGCCACCTGTACGGAACCGCGGTTTTGTCAGCTAAAGAGAAGAAGTGGATTAAGCAGCAATAGCAAGAGTCGGATAGATAAGAATCACTTGATACCCAAAAGGATATTCAAACACTCTTATCGAAGAGCTTTTTGATCCCTTCCTCGTAGACCCCACCAAAACTCCAACTGCTTCCACACCATCTCTTCCAAACCTTCCACCCCTTAAGCCACCTTTATGACTCTGGGCTTACAGGAACCCTAAGCCAGTCCAGGCAGAAAGAGTAGAAGGGTGTCCAGGCCCTGACCGCTTAGCATGCTAGCTTTCGCACGTTCTATCTCGTCGTATGGGGGGGTTCTTGCTGTCGTAAGCGCTGAACGTTTGTTACTTATTTTCATGCCAATGATTGTAACCGAAAAAGAATCAAGGCTAAAATTACGTCCGGTAGGCTTGGTGTATAAAATTTCATCAACATGGGACTGAGCATCAGGAGGAAAAAGCTCAGTGAGGAGGTCCCACCCCAGTATCACGAATAATTGCCGAAGCAATATGCCGTAGTACATCCATGGCTTACATGTCCCTTACATGTTGTATGTAAGCCCCTAAAGAAAATAAAATTTACCTTTACCAAAACATATCAAAACTAAAAACTCGATCTTGAAACTTCGAACATCAAACTCTTCCATACCGTCGCTATAGGTTTTTTCTAATAATGCCCCGATGATCGTCACATCCACCTGAAAAACATCACTACACACAGAACATGTTTACAGCCCTAAACCTGAATAAACTTTGAAATAAACTTCCCCAATATTTATCATATCGCTTAGAACGACAAGTAAAAATATTTATTTCCTCTTCATTTGGTATGAACCCAATATATACACTTTTTATTATTACCCATTCTTAAGACAATTTATACAAAATTAAAAAAAAATCCTTTAGTATTTAACCTATGCCACAAGGTATGCAATAAAAAAAAATTAATCGCAAACAATGAATATAAAATGACTATTGAAATTGTTAACTTTTGGTTATACAAAATAAAAAAAAAGTGTGATCTACAAATTATTGTCAATGCCGATCTCAAACTACAGAAAAAAAAATTATTAAGCCACCTTATGTTTGATTTTCTCAAACCAAAACCAATTTCGCTTTGCCTATTCGTAGGATTTATAATTTTATAAATTTTTCCCACTGATCTGATCTCTTTAAGTTATCGTGGTGTTCCTATAGGCTTGAGTTGCTAGGTATGATGTTATTAATGTAGGTAAGTACTTTGGTACGCATGCTTAGCAAAAGGTGACAAAAATATGATTGATGACAATAAAAAAAAATTTAATTTATTATAGTTCGTAATCAAATGTCAGTTTTACTCAACTTGTGAAATTGTCACTTACCCCAAAAATTACTCTTATGTCCTCTACGATGTAGTGCACCGCATCGCAGGTTTAATTGATCTTTAATCAATATTAAAATTTGCTTTATGATTGAAAAAAAGATTAACTAAAACAAAAAAAGCCGACACATCTCACGAACTTTACAGAAAATTAAAAAAAAATATTTATATTTTCGAAATGGAGATCCAAGGTATTATTAGGTAGTATATTTTTCTTTTCTTTTATATGAAAGTTAACTAAGCTACTAAGTTGGTGGATATCAAAAAAATAAATATTAATTGGTGGTTAAGATGATGGATGTGATCTATGATGGGGTGGTAAAGATGATGTATACAGGTGTTATGATGATTGTGCTGATGCTGGGATGTGCTTCTGGGTCTAATAGCGTTTTCGATTGGGATTTTTAGATTTACTCTCAGATTTCAGATTTTACCCGTCCCAATCGAACATTACAGAGGTTACTCTGGTTTTGTATGTGTGGAAGTGTGCCATTTGACAGCTTATTGTTTATCTTTAGGCCGCAATTATAGCTATTAGCTATCAATGAAAACCATCATATGAAATTTTCTTTTACTCATTGCGGCATTTTTATAAATTCAACCATTGGCGAGTTGGTGTCAAAACAAAGTTTATGAATTTTAGAACATGATTATCCAAAAATATTTTAGTTTCTAATTATAGTTTTCGCAGAAATAACAAATAACACAAATCAAACTGCGAAATGCAAACTTCAGACTGACATAAGTCAGATGTTAAATGTTTTTGTGTTGGTGCATGTTGGTGTAAATCTGACCAGAGTAAAAAAAGAGTGCTTTTTGTATCCCAATCGAAAACGAAAAAATTGATCTAGAGTAAAAAAGTGCTCTAGAGTAAAAAAAAGAGTGCTTTTTGTATCCCAATCGAAAACGCTATAAGGCACTTTTCGTAGTTGTAGGTCTTTTTGGTTTTTCACTGTTTTATCGATGTAGGTCCTTTTATGTTTCACTTTTATTTTGTTCTATGTAGGCCTTTTTTCACTTTGTATGTTTGTAGATCTTTTTGGTTTTTCACTGTTTTATCGATGTAGGTCTTTTTATTTTTCACTTTTATTTTGTTCTATGTAGGCATTTTTTTGTTTTTGACTTTTATGTCTTGGTCTTTTCTTGTTCGTCGTAGGTCTTTGTCTTTTATTTTTTTCGTCGTAGGTCTTTGTCTTTTCTTTTTTTTTGTCGTAGGTCTTTGTCTTTTCTTTTTTTCGTCGTAGGTCCTTTCTTTTTTTATTTTTTTTTTGTCGTAGGTCTTTTTGGTTTATGTTTGTACTTTTTCACTTGTTCATCGTCTTTTATTTGTTTATCACTTTTTCGTCGCTTGTACCTATTTAATTTTTTTTCCCCCTTTTTTTTTTTTAGTTGCAGGTATTACTTTTTTCACTTTTTGTCTTTTTCCTCGCGGCAATTAATTTTCGTCCCTGTTTTTTTTATTATAGGTTTGTACTTTAGCACTTTTTCGTTGATTGTACCTACGTTTGTTCTTTTTCTAGGTTTCACTTTTTCTTATTTCGTCATTTGCAATTTTGTCTATTGGCGCTTGTACTTTTGTTCAACTTTTCGTCGTTGGTACTTTTGTTCTTTTTCAAGGTTTTAGTTTGTATTTTTTTACACGTTATTTTATTTACTTTAATTTATTTATTTAAAAAAAAACCGTGAACCCGTAATTTTGTAATACTATTTATTTTTCTATGGGTACCTTAATGCAGGGATCAAAAAGAGCACGCGTTCAAAAACAAAATTCAAAGGCCGTCGGAACAAAGTCAAGTCGGTTGAAATCCGCGCAAAAACAGAGAGCGTGAGTAGCGCGTTTGGGCCTTAAATAGGCTCGATATCAGCGTCTTCAAATCACGCATACATAGGCGTTAATAACAAGATGGTCATTGCACGGCTTCCGCGTCCTCTGCTAATTCCTTCGATTTTATTTGAAACTTTCAGATGCTTCTCTTAAAAATCAAATTGGAATTTTCGAAGAATAGGTGTGAGTTTATCTGTAACTTTCAAATTAAATCCGCGGAATTCTCCAATTTTCCGGAAGTCGTCCATCATAATGTATTATGATGTTAGTGTTCGATGTGGTCACACGCATGTTAGGCCTTAGTTTAGTATTTTTTTTCTTAATTACGTCTCATAGGTGTTTTTACGTCTATTGTTTTTGTGTTAAAGCCTTGGCAAAATTATTAAAGCCGTTGAACCCGCTTTTATTGGTGTAGGTGTTTTTACGTCTATTGTTTTTGTGTTAAAGCCTTGGCAAAATTATTAAAGCCGTTGAACCCGCTTTTATTTTTCGCCTTGCAGGTTCGAGTCCGCGCGTAGTCCTTTTATTTATTTATTTAGTCTTCAATTCATTTTTAATTTTTTTTTTGTAATTATAATTTTCATTTTTATAAGGTTATCGTTTTTCTCCTAATTGGGTGTCTTCAATTCTCGTGCCGCTCCTTTCATTACTTTTCCTTTGGGATTTTCCATTTCACCACAGTCATCCTTGATCACAACCCAAGAACATCCACCCGCCACTCTTATAGTAGCCTCGTTTTCAAACCAATTCCTAGCTTATACAATAACCCTACTGGTACTCTCACCCACACCTAACACTACGCAGGTTCTCAAAACGCATATTTTACCAAACCAAATAAACTAAGCACAGGTTTCCCACAAGCTTTACCCACATAACAGTTTCTGATTAGGGTGGTAGCACTTGGTCCTTCCAGATGACTGTTCTCAGAATAACTGTCTTTGGCAGACCATATTCCTTCGGAATCTCCACATTTCGATATCTCAAGACATGCATGCCAATATCCAAGATTACTTCATGAGCCTTCATGAAATCCACTCCAATAATGCATTCATCACAAATATCAGCCACCTGGAATGCGTGGGAGAAGGCGAGTCGAATGGCGAATAGCTGCTGGTGTTATGCAGCCAGGACTCCCGGACGATGTCTTTTCGGATAATGGAAGCAGTAGCGCCAGTGTCGATTGTTGTCACTGCCAGATGCTTCCCTCTGCTGCCCCCGACTGTTGCAATGTGCACAATTGCTATGATTTGATGGGTTCCTGCACTGGGGCATTAGATGTCCAGTTTTGTTGCAGTTCCAGAAACGCAATTGGGCTCGAGAATTGTTATTCTGTGAAAGATCCATTCTCTCACAGGAGCATTCAGTGGTGGCTAATTCTCTGACTCGATGAGATCCTTGGGATGCTTGATCAGCAGACTCTAATGTCAGAGTATAAGCTGCTGCTTCGGCAAGTGTGCGTTTCCCAGTCATTCGTACTGCAAGTTGGAGCTTGGTGTCAGCTATAGCACGACCGTTCTTTACCATCTGGTTGATAATCTTTTCACCAGTGTTTGGATAAGACAAATGTGCTAGGCGTTCAACATCATTTTGCTTTATTGCGTCATGAAGACGAATAACTAAATCGCTCTTTCCTCCTATAGGAGAAAGCTGCTTGAGACTCAGTTCAGCTTTCAGCTCAGCAAAGGTGAGCTGATCTAATGATTTGCGAACCATTATTTTTAAATCACAATTTTTCACAATGTCACAATTTACCATACGCCAAATTATTGTTTATTATTCTCTAATTTTTATAATTTACTATGTTTACTGCACTACGTTCAGTCACTATCTTCACTTCACTATGTTCTTGTTCTTTAACCTTCTTCTCAAAAATTTCTCGAATAATCCAAATTAACCGTTTCTTCACAGTTCACAGTTTTCTAGAAACTTCCCGTTCAGAAAAGGTTTTATCCCACTTCTGACCCAATGTTGAATGAAGCTTTGAATGATAAAACGCTATTCTGTTTATTTTCAAAAATAATTTATTTAAACACACTCTTGTTTCTAGAATTATATTATCTCTATTTATACTACTTCACATACTGAAAAAGATGAAATATTCTCGGAGGTTCCCGCGGTTTGTTGATTGTTCGAGGAGTGGTGTTGACAGCAGAGATCAGGTAAAGAGATAGGAAACTTTCCAGGACTTTACGTTTTGCCAACAAGCTAATCCTAAAATTTTCCAGGATTTTGACAAATAAATTGATCACCACGCTCCAACCAGATACATACATTCCATGTTTCACACACACTTGTTTGTAAACCAGCTAATCTATGTGTCAAAACGGGTGATAAAGAGAAAGACGTGCGAAAGTTCTATAACTCTTCCACTATTCCAGTCATTCATTCCAGTGAGTGGATTCAGTACCAAAGTACACTAATGTCCGAAAATGTTAACACATACGGGTGCTTTCACACTGAAATCAGATTTTATAACAAACTGCAAGTAGGTGTTGAACGCCTAGCACAAACACTGGTGAAGAGATCATCAACCAGATGGCAAAGGACACGTTCACTCGTTCTATAGCTGACACCAAGCTCCAACTAGCAGTACCAATGGCTGGGAAACGCACACTTGACAAAGGCGAAGCTTACGCCCTGACTTTAGAGGCTGCTGATCAAGCATCCCAAGGAGCTCATCGAGTCAGAGAATTAGCCACCATTGAATGCTCCTGTGAGAGAATGGATATATCACAGAATAACAATTCTCGAGCCCAAATGCGTTTCTGGAACTGCAACAAAACTGGACATCTAATGCGTCAGTGCAGAAACCCATCAAAGCGTAGCAATTGTCCACATTGCAACAGTCGGGGATAGCAGAATGAAGCATCTGGCAGTGAGAACAATCGACCTGCTGTTATGAATTCGCAGTACCAACAGTCGAGAAATGCTTAAGAACCAACTTCGCAAGGCAGAAATTGGGTTCTGAAATCGACGTACCCAGGATCACAATTCAAGTATCCCAAACGAAGAGAGACAACAGGAGTCTGACAGTAGATGCGGCCATCGGCGCAAAAGAACTTTCTTGATATATCGAAATGTGGAGATCCTGATGGAATATGGTCTGCCAAAGATAGTTATTCTAAGAATTGTCGTCGGGAAAGGACCAAGTGCTATCACCCTAATCAGAAACTGTTATATGGGTAAAGCTGGACGGTGATACTGGGAGCCACCGATTCCTACTCGTTGAACCAGAAGCGGACGATGACTTCCAAAACTACATCGTTGGAAAAATGTTGGTGGAACCAAAGAACAACATGGTTCCAATAAGAGTCTTAATCACAAGACCACACGAGGTGGGAATATGAAAAGGGAAAGTGATTGGTAAATGTGTTCCGGTTAACGCAATATCAAGCATAACTGAAGGGGAGACTGCTAAATCAGTGCTGCCAACTAAGCGGACGGACATAACGAGATCGATTCTCAACTCATGTAAGCTGAATCAGGAGCAGCAAATTCGTGCGAAAAATCTGATAGAAGAATTTTCTGATGTGTTTGCTGCAGAGGATGGGAAATATGCCCGTACACACTTGGTACAACACCAAATCGACACCGGAGGTGGTAGAATAATTCGTCAGCCTGCAAGGCGGCTGCCATTACCCAAGCAGGATGAAGTTGCAGAAATAGTTGCGACGATGGAGAGGGACGGACTGATAGACAACTCCAATAGTTCGTGGGTATCACCAGTAGTACTAGGACTTTCGACTTACTACCGGCGGTTTATAAGGGACTTTGCTGGCATTTCTAAGAGCTTACATCAACTCACGGAGAAAGGAAAGCTATTTAAATGGTCAAGTGGGTGTGATAATGCTTTTCAAAGACTAAAACACCATCTATGTCAAGCACCGATACTTGCACATCCCGAAGGTGGAAAGACCTTCATTGTCGATGCCGTCGCAAGTGATTTTGGAGTTGGAGCACAAAGGACAGGAAAGAGTGGTGGTCTACTTCACCAAGTTTCTGCCCACACCTGAAGGAAACTATTGAGTGACCAGGAGGGAACTCTTAGCGTTAATTCTGGCGACGAAGCATTTCCATAAATACCTCTATGGCAGGAAGTTCCTTCTTCGTACAGACCATGCTGCTCTAAAGTGGTTGCTTCAATTTAATAATCCAGAGGATCAAGTTGCTAGCTGTTTTTTCTAACCAAATCTTCTATCTCCCGTGGGTAATTGATGTAACTATAGCTCATTATTTCGCTATGTTGAGGAGTATTATTCCATGCTGCTTTTTGAAAGGTATCGATAAAGGAGTCAACAGCGACTTCGAGTTCCAATGGGGATCTAAGTGATACACCCAGTCGAATACTATTTTCAATATCGTTTTTGAAGCCTTCCCAGTTGGTTATCCCGTTTGTTAGTCTGGATTGAAAGCATGATAGTCGAGGTAACTCTTTGCGTGAGTTTCGGATATTAAACAGACGTCGATATCTTTTTGTTGCATAAACAATTCAGGTTCTCTGCCAAAGGCCGTTGGCATTCTACGTAAGAATTTTAAGAAATCTATTCATGTTGAAGGTGGAGTACGTCTTTTGTGAATACTATTTTCAAGCTAGCCTGTCGAAAATAAGTTTATTCGTTTCGCTTTGTTCCTCAAGTTTTGAAAGTATAATCGAAAAAACGTTTGAAACAGGGTCAGGTGATATATTTTTATGAGCGTTTCCGGATACTGTAGCTTGGGCATACGTTTTTAAATTTGGATTTGGATGTACAAAATCCGACCGCAATTCTGATGGCCGCGGTATTTGTTTAAATTTTGTTTTTTCTATTCTAGCTTGTTTTGGCTTTGTGATAAGTTTATGCATTATCTTAGGCTTTTGCTCAGTTAAGTTTAATTTGTGTGAAGTTTTGCTAGTAGATTTCGTCCGTCTTTTTTGCAACTCTATAGCTATTTCGCAGCCGCGATAATTTGCGGGATGATCGCCTTTACAATTAATGCAATCTACCGTCAGGTGGTTTCGGGCACATTTTACACACCGTGGCTCTTTCTGATAATAGGTTTGCGTGTGATTATATCCTTGGCAGCGCTTGCACTGAGAAACTAATTTTGAATCTTTACGCATTGGTTCGATTTTAACAACAATATTAAGAATTTTTTATTTCATATATTCTGTTCAAACTTTCTGCTTTGTCGAATGTCAGTATAAATAAAGGCAGACCGCGTTTTATAGCATTATCTTCGCCCTCTTTTTTCTCTTTTTCTCGCTTGAGAATATTAACGGCATCTATAACTTTATATTGTCTGCTTTTAAGATCGTTAACTATGTCATCCTTTTTTGCGTAAATCAAAAAGAGCATCCTGACTGTGAGGAACTCGAAGAGATCCCGGCGGTGGCGCGTCTCCAGAGGGCACTCTCGAAAGATAAAACAAACTGCATGGGATTACTAGTCAAATCTGATGGTAAAATCACACGTGGCCGGGAAGAAACGTTGACCACACTATCACAAGTGAGTTTCATGAACACATGACAGATGACTCACCCCCTAGAAACCTGAAAAGGATTAATAGTTTATCCGGCAAACTTTTTTCTCCGGATAAGGTCAAATGGGCGATCAACTCATTTAAACCATACAAGGCACCAGGGACAGACGGAATCTTTCCTGCTCTTATAAAAAAGAGCTTGGACTTTTTCTTACCCACTATGGTCGCCTTATTTAGGTTAAGTTTCAATTGGGGCTACATACCACAAACATGGTGGCAGGTAAACATGGTATTTATCCCCAAACCAGGCAAACCAATAGAACTACCTAAATCATACCGTCCAATAAGCTTAACATCGTTTTTCCTGAAAATAATGGAAAGAATACTAGACGTACACATTAGAGAGTGCTTAAATGAAAGCACTCCTCTGCACCCCTGTCAATTCGCCTACCAAAAAGGTAAATCTACGGAAGGAGCACTTCTAAGTTTAACATCACAAATAAAAAGTGCATACGAAAACAAAGAAGAAGCATTATGTGCCTTCCTTGACATAGAGGGTGCTTTTGACAACCCTGGATATGACTCCATGTCAAATGCTTTGACTAATAGAAGAATAGATCACCCCACCATCAAATGGATCAAAGCGATGCTTGAAAGTCGGAAAATAACTGCTTTATCAGCACTGACCTCAGTATCAGTAACAGCCGTTAAAGGCTGCCCTCAGGGAGGAGTACTCTCACCCCTATTATGGTCACTGGTTATCGATAACCTACTTCAAGACCTAAGTAATGCAGGTTTCAATATAATTGGATACTCCGATGACGTGTTCATCATAATAAGGGGCAAAGAACCAAACGAGGTTACAACACGTTTGCAAAACGCCCTTAAGATAGTCATTGTACGCGCCTTGAATCTCTTCAGATTAAGGTTTTACCTTGGGATTTAATTGATTTTCGCGGATAAATTGACGACAAGAAAAAAAACCCAACCTTCTCACTTGACGTTTACTTCTTAATGCTTTAATAGAAATTCATTTTACAAGAATGGCAAAAGTAATGAAGTTAGTTGCAATAAGTGCAATTCATATTGATGTTCTTAAATGATAGATGGCGTTAACATGCCGCCCACCTTGAAATAATAATACTGATTTCAATAATTTCATAGTTAAATTACAACATATTCAATTTAGTATTCTGAACGAAATTTTAAGAAAGTATCCTTAAGAGTTTAGTATAAGTACCTTTACGTTGAAATACAAGTATAATAAAATTAAAATATAAGTTTCATTGGTATTAAAAATATCAAATTCAAAAGTATTTTCCATATTAATTTAAATTGAGCATACAAATTTTCGATATAGGGCGTTTCAGGAGACCGTTCTTCGTTATAAGTGTGGCTACACGGGTCAAGCCATCCGATCCACAATGTACTTCCTTTACTCTGCCCAAAGCCCATTTGCCTGGGGGTTGATTTTCATCTCGTATCAAGACAAGGTCATTTATCGCAAGATTTACTGATCTTTGTTGCCACTTATTTCTTTGCTGGAGAGTTGTTATATACTCCAGTTGCCATCTTTTCCAGAATGCCTGTTGAAGTCGATTAATGATCTGAAATCTGGAAAGACGGTTAATATTTTTGTCGAGATAATTTGGTTCAGGTAAAAAATAATTTGAACTTCCTACTAAAAAGTGGGCTGGCGTCAGTGGGTCGAAATCTTCAGCGGAGTCTGATGTAGCGACTAGTGGCCTAGAATTCAAACATGATTCAATTTGGCAAAGTAAAGTGCGAAGTTCCTCAAACGAAAGAAGGGTTGATCCGATTACTCTACGTAAGTGATACTTGGTAGATTTTACTCCAGCTTCCCAGAGCCCACCAAAATTTGGAGCGGATGGAGGTATAAAATGCCAAGAAATCTCCTCCTTACTCGCTTGTTTTTGTAGTTTTTCTTGAGTGTCTCTCGAGCTTAGGAACTGGCCCATTTCATCTAGAACATTTTTTGCACCCACGAAATTGGAGCCATTATCGCTATACAAATTACTGCATCTACCCCTCCTAGCAATGAATCGTTGAAGAGCTGACAAGAAGGCGTCCGTAGACAAGCTGGATACTAGTTCAAGATGGATAGCTTTGGTACATAAACAAATGAACAAAGCAACGTAAACCTTCTGTCCTCTGCAGCCTCTCTTTCGCCATGGAGTAGCAACCAATGGGCCTGCGTAATCCACGCCAGCATTGAAAAATGCTTTTTCTCCTTGGAGTCTTGGGGTTGGCAAGTTTCCCATTAACTGTTTCATTGGTTTTGCATTATACCTTTGGCAGACTATACAGCGTCTAGTAACTGCTCTCACTGCATTTCGGGCACCCAAAACCCAATAGTGTTGTCGAAGCAAGGTTAGAAGCAGTTGAGGTCCGACGTGCAAGTATTTGTAATGAATGTGCCATATGACTAACTTAGTAAGTGCTGATGAATGGGGGAGAATGATTGGATGCCTCCGATTATATCCCAAAGGTGCAGCCTCCAGCCGCCCACCAACACGTAATAATCCAGACGAATCTAAAATTGGGTTAAGTCTTATAAGTTGACATGATTTTATCGGCTGTCCCTTCTGCAAGCTAAGTATTTCTTCCCTAAAGTGTATGTCCTGTACCACGTTTACGAGCGTGCATCTGGCAAGATCGAGGTCATCTGTTGTCAAAAACCCTATTTTTCGATCATCCTTCCTAGCTCTCACGTTGTAATAAAATCGCAACACAAGTGCCGTAACCCGTAAAAGCACTGTTAAGTTTGAAAATTTATGGAGCAGCTCGAAAGGCTCCTCCGACTCCAAACCAGTGACAACCGCTACCACCTTCCGTTCTTCTAACTGCAGTTTGTTGCCATTAAACCCAGGAAAGACACCGAATGCATTTGGATTCTTAAGAATGGATTCAGGTCCTCCCCACCATAATGAATGCGAGACCAGTTGATCAGCTGCTATTCCTCGAGATGCGCAGTCCGCAGTATTCACCTCAACTCTTACGTGTCGCCAATGATCTGCCGAAATAATGCTCGTGACAGCTGAAATTCTGTTCGCCACAAAATTTGCAAATTTTCTTGGATGGCCGTTAAGCCAATGAAGAACTATACACGAATCGCTCCACCCGTAAGCTGGAATGTTTTCATATCCCTTAGTAGCTCGAAGTTTTCCCACAAGCTTTGCCAAGAGAACCGCAGCACATAGTTCCAAGCGAGCTATGACAAGCACAGGCTTCAGGGGGGCTACCTTGGCTTTGGCTGCCACAAAACTAGTTATGACCTCACCGGAGGTACAAACACTACGCAGGTAGACAACGGCAGCGTATGCTTCTTCAGAGGCATCACAAAAGGCATGCATTTCCAGGTTTAGATGATTGTGTGCCTTATACCTTGGTATTTGAAGAGCACTTAGACAGTTGATCGAGTTTCTAAGATTCTCCCATTTACGTATGTGTTGCAATGGAATTTGATCGTCCCAATCAATCCTTTCTTGCCATAACCCCTGCAGCAAGATCCTATAGCCTATCAAAAATGGCGACAAAAACCCCAGTGGATCAAATATCCGAGCTGCTTCAGACAACAGGTTCCTTTTAGTATAACAAGATACTTCGCCCAAGGTTACACTAAAACTGAAATAATCAGTGACTGGATGCCATCGAAGTCCCAACGTCTTAACAGGCTGGTTCGTCTCAATTGACCATGACCAATTAGGTTCCCTCTTTTCCAGTGGAATTTTATCGAGAAGATCCTTAGAATTCGATGCCCATTTTCTCAGATTGAAACCAGCTCCTTGAAGTAGCAAACATAATTGTTGTACGATCCTTGTTGCAGTTTCCTCACTATTACAGCTCGCAATGAAATCGTCCATGTAGAAATAATCACTTATCATCGAGGATGCTTCAGGAAACCCTTCGCGACCATCTACCCCCAATTGGTTTAAGCATCTTGTTGCCAGAAAAGATGCTGGACCTGTTCCATACGTGACGGTTGTCAACTGAAAGGTTCTTATAGCTTCGGTGGGTGCGGCCCTCCAAAGAATTCGCTGAAACGGTCTATCTTCCGGATGTATGAGGATTTGCCTATACATTTTAGCGATATCCGCGGTCAAAGCAATCGGATTCAAGGTAAACTGAAGTAGAATCGTCATCAGATCGTTTTGAAGAACAGGGCCTGTTAACAGCTGTGAGTTTAACGAACTTCCACCTGGTGGTTTACAAGAAGCATCAAATACTACCCTCAACCGAGTTGTCGAGCTATCCGGTTTTACAACCGCGTGATGTGGTAGATAATAAGTTACCTGTGATTCCTTATCCTCACCCGAATTAACTTCAACCATATGCCCTAAGTTCTCATACTCTTCCATAAAACTCTTGTACTGTCGATGAAGCTCTGGATCTTTTTCAAACCGCCTCTCCATTGGCTTAAGTCTCTGTTCAGCCATACTCCTCGAATCACCCTTCAGTTCAGCAGCCTCCTTGAAAGGAAGTCTTACCACAAAGCGTCCTTGTTCATTCCTCCCGTAGTGAGTTTTAAAATGAGTCTCACATGGGTCGTCGTCAAGCAAGTAACGCATTGTGGGCTTAGGATCTTCCAATTCCCAAAACCGTTCCAACATTCCTTCTAAACTATTGGCAGCAAAAAAGGAGCATCGATTACCACCCACCGTTCCTCTATCATCACTAGTCAACACCCAGCCAAACTCTGTGTTTTGAGCAATTACCTGACCTTCCGTGTCGTATAATTTGCCATTTGTTAGAGCACGGAAGAATATGCTTGCCTTCAGCAAAATGTCAATGGGCCCTGGTACCCCAAATGAAGGATCTGCAAACTCAATCCTCTCCAAATGCGACGGAATCTTGTAAGAGACTACGCTCTGGGGAATCTGTTTAGTTATGCTCCTAAGTACAACTGCAGATGAAGATATATTGAAACCTGTTAGTCGTGATTGAATATTCAACAATACCAATCCTCTAGCCTTCGATTCTGCATCACCCACAGCATCTATTGCCATCGAACATTTTTCGCGTTGTAGTCCAAGCAACTGTGCTCACGATTCACTAATCAAGGTCACTTGTGACCCTGAATCCAGTAGTACCCTGCATGGTTTGAATTCACCCCATCGATTTATTACCAAAACTAAAGCTGTAGGCAATAAGTTCCATTTTCTGCATGACTGATTCGTTGCATGAATTCTCGCTGAATAAGCAGCCTTGCTTGTACCTGCCTTTGATTCATCGTGACATTGATCCTCGTTATATGACATTGGTTCCTGCGCTAAGCAAGAAACATTTCTCGTACCGTCTTTTGCATCCATGTGAATTAACGTGTGATGACGAGCCTTGCATTTTCTACAAGAACCTGATTTGCAATTCTTTACTGCATGCCCTGTGTTAAGGCAATTATAGCATAGACTGTTTTTGGCAATAAAACTTCGTCGTCCATTAATGTCCAGTTTGCAAAATTGAGGGCAAGAAGCTAAAAAATGGGAATCCTTACACATGGAGCAAGATTGTGATATAGCCGTACAGGCAGTTAAGCGATTTGGTTTACCCTTTGTATTTAAGTAACCCTTAGTTGTGGATACAGACTCCAATTCAAACTGACGACTTGATAAGAAGTCCAAAATATCCTTAAAGTTGGGCTTATCACTAGTAGCTGATGATCGTGCCCATAGCTGCTTTGATTCTGGATCTAACTTGGATGCAACCACATAAATAAGCCAAGCATCCCAATGCTCAGTTGGTACATTCAAAGACTTTAGCGCAGATACCGAAACACTAGATGTATTGAAAAGATTTCTTATCGCCCCAGCCGTAGGTGAGCGACTTACATCGGGCTGTTCCATAATTGTCCTAAGATGTGCATCAATAATAATTTTGTCCTTATCATACATGTTGCAAAGATCCTTCCACGCCTGGTCATAATTAGCGTCTGAGATTTTTGTATGTTGGAGAACATTTTTGGCATCGTCTGTTAAAGACCGTTTTAAATATTGGAGTTTTTGCCCAGGTGATAAGCTGCTTGAATCATGAACCATCGCCTTGAACAAATCCTTAAAGGTGGGCCATTCCCTGTAATCGCCCCCAAAGGATTGCAAAGAAATTGGTGGTAATTTTGGATCAACACGACCACCCATTGACCTAGCTGAACCACCAACCTCGGAAAGGTTAGATAGCGCTGCCGCAATAGACGCTTGACTATCAGCTAATTGCAGAAGAGTTTCATCGTACTCATTGGAAGTACGAGGCATAGCTGTTTCATTGTACAATGCAGTTGATTCAGCCGCAGGAGCTACTCGAGACATTCTTTTTAAACATAACGCCTTTATATTAAAATACTTCGATTCAAAATCTTCTCTAGCACTCGACTCAGTTTCTATTTCCTCTTCGGTTAAAAGCATTTCGATTTCTAATTGTACTTGTTCAAACGACTTTAGAATCTCCTCTAATTTTTCTAATTTGATTTGAGCATCAATCGCAGAAATATTTTGGTTGCTGTCTTCTAATATAACCCTATCCAGTCGTGTAAGACAACCCTTAATCACACCTCTCTTTTTTCGCAATAATTCCATTTTAAACACTATCAGATCTGTGTCGTAGCGAGCTTAATACAAGCGCATCTACGAGCAGAGATTTGCCACAGCATATAAAATGCATCCACAGGCTCATCATTTAGTGCATTTGTTAGTGGGACATAACAAAACACTGAAGTTAGTTTGACGTCACTAACAAAATCAATAAACGATGAAATTATTATTAACAAAACAAGAAAAAAAAATAAACATACATTTATTACGACTCTAGAATACAATTACGCAAAGTGTTTTTTAAACTACTTTTACTAACATGCAGTTCAACTACATCGCTATTTTTATTGTAAACTCTACTCATGCGACTTATAGCCTCATGCATACCATAGTTGTATTTATGATTAGGAATATGTAAAATATTTAGTCTACGAAGGTTATAGGAACCTCCACGGGTATTAAAACCAATAGCACTTAAAAGATCAGGAGCATCTATTTGTCCTGATAATATTTGGTGTAAGAAGACCATGTCATTGTTAAGTCTACGTTGAGACAAAGGCAACAACTGCAGCAGTTTAATTCGACACCTATACGGAGGCAAATTGTGTACATCATCCCATGGAAGTCCTCTCAAAGCAAATCTTATAAATTTGCGTTGGACTGCCTCAATTCTATTTGAGTGAACGACATAGAAGGGTGTCCACACCTGTGAGGCATACTCCAAGTGAGGGCGCACTAGACAATTATATAACGAAAGGGTGACATAAGGATCATTGAACTCTTTTGACCACCTTTTTATAAATCCCAACATAGAGTTGGATTTATTCACAATAACGTTTATGTGTTTATTAAACTCCAATTTAGGATCAAAATAAACACCAAGATCTTTAAAACTGTCAATACGACAGAGAGTGTGCCCCGACAGAGTATAACTGAAATTGGACGGAATACGTTTTCGTGAAAATGACATATGCTGGCACTTAGTGGGGTTCAGATTCAAACCGTTTTTAAAACACCATGTTGTAAAGCTATTCAAATCAGTTTGAAGTGAAAGCGAATCGCTTGGATCTCCTACACATTTGAAAATTTTCATGTCATCAGCATATATCAGTATTTTGCTCTCTCGAATACAAGCTTTTGCATCGTTAATAGCAAGAATAAATAAGATAGGGCCTAAATGACTACCTTGGGGTACTCCAGAATGGGCAACAAAAGGGTTGGATTTAGAGCCTCTAAATTTTACCTGATAAGTTCTTAGTGAGAGATATGATTGAACCCAATTTATGAAACCTGGAGGGAAACCATAAACCTTAAGTTTATAAATTATGATGTTATGTGATAACTGGTCAAAAGCTTTGGAAAAGTCAGTGTATATACAATCGACCTCTTTTTTATTTTCCAAACTATTGGAACAATGATGCATAAAAGTTAAGAGATTGGTGACAGTGGATCTATTTTTTACAAAGCCATGCTGCTCTTTACAGATAATGTTTCGACACAGGAATACCAATTTATCACAAATAATATGTTCAAATAACTTAGGAATGCAAGAGAGTTTTGAAATAGGTCTGTAATTAGAAATGTCTCCTCGTTCACCTTTTTTAAAAACAGGTGTAATAAATGCATTTTTCCATTGAGTTGGGAATACTCCTGTGGCAAGGGAGCTTTCAAACATATACTTAAGGTATGGCAAAAGAGCATCTTTGCATTGCTTTACGACTATTGGTGGGATTCCATCGGGCCCAGCAGAATAATCATTTTTTAATAAAGCGATATATTTAATTATTGTCTCATCGTCAAATGTGACGTTGCTGAAATTAACTTGAGAACAGTCATTGAGATAACTGAAATATTGTTCGTCTAAGACAAGAGGGGTATCAATAAATGATTTACTGAAATTCTCTGCGAATAAGTTAGATAAAATAATAGAGCTCGATATTTTTGAATTATTGTAAGAGAAGTTGGCTGGATATCCATCCGTTTTTCTCTTCGAATTGACAAAACTCCAAAAGCGTTTTGGGTCACTTTTAAGAGCGTTCTCCATATTGGCTATATAGCCATTATATAAACTATTTGACATCGCAGAGAATTCCTTAAAATAATTCAGGTATTTATCATAGTCGTATTGATTCTGACTTTTAACAAAATTATTCCAGGCCCGGTTACGTATATTCCGAAGAGATTTAAGATCTTTCGTGTACCAAGGATGCTGGATTTGAGCATTCTTAGAATGCTTGACTGGGATAGTTCTATCCATGCAATCTTTTATTAGAAGATAGAATTTGTTAACAGCTTCTTCTAAATTGGAGAGGCTGTCAATATTAATATTCGAAAGCATTATTTCTTCGGATAGCCTTTGAAAGTTCGCCTTCCGAAAGTCAAAAGAGTACGAACGATCATACGAGTCAGAATGTTCGTACAGATGTCCGCCTATGTCAATAAAAATATCTAATGGAGGATGATTTTTGTCTATGTTAGTGATACTGGTACTAGATTCTAATACTGCAGTACTAACAGAGTCAGAAGAAAAAACTAAATCGAGAATTCGATTATTATGATTTTTTATACAGCTTGTTTGCTGTAAGTCAAATGATAAAATGTTATCAAGTAATGATAGCTCTTGTTGTGCAGAGACTTCTGATGGTATAAAATGAGCTTCTCCTTCCGAAGGCACCCATTCTATGTGTGGTAAGTTGAAATCACCCAGCAACAAAATATTACTGTCACAACAAGATAAGTCAAAAATATATTCTAAAGCCTTTGATAGCTCAGAATACAGTGTGCCAAGACGATAGGAGGGAATGTACGCATTTGCGACATAAAGGTATTTATTTCCAATAGTTATCTTAACACAAATTATTTCGGTATTAAGAATGAATGGAAAATCAATTTTCTCAGAGGTAAGGTGACTGCGAACCGCAGTAAGAACACCTCCTCCAAGCGCTTTTAGGTCATTTATGTGACGGTCATTCCTATATACTAAGAACTCATGATTAAAGAGTTCCGAGTCAAGTATACTGGCGTTAAGCCACGTTTCGGTTAAGGAGAATATGTCGTGTGAAAAGGCTTGAGAGTTTAGAAATATATTTTTTGCTTTTGTTCGGAGCCCTCTTACATTTTGGTAGTAGAGGGACAGTCGGTAGAGTTTTTTGGTGCTGAGCTTTTAACTCCGCGTTTAGCTCTCCGTGGCTTAAACTCATTGACAATAGTATTTACGGGCCATGAGTTAGTGTCACATACTTTTTCGAAAAGATTTGGTGGTACAACTATTTTAAATGAAGAAACGAAACTTTCCGGATTACTAATTTTGGTACATTTAATAGAGGTACCTGCGGGGACGAGGTTTGTTGAAACCAAGTGAGTCATCACATTTTCGGAGGAAGTACCTGGTTTCAATCTTGATATAAAAATCGATTTGGGTTTAGGAATCGATTCAATTGTAGATAATTCCGAAGTCAATAAAGGAATTAAAGTAGACGGTTTATTTGCTATATTGCGAGAAGTAAAAGAAGTCTCAGTCGGCGACGATCCTACCGACAAATTTGGATTCGAATTGGGTTTGTTTAGAATCTGACTTCTAAGGTTAGAGCGTTTAGCTCTTGGATTAGCCGATGATGAGTTCGCATCACGCTTTCGCTTTCCTTTACTAGCGACAACTTTATCATTGTCTACATGAGTCGGGGCAGATTGTATTATATCTGTATCAGTATACTTTTGGGTTTTGTGCTCTCCTATGGAAATATCTTGCTCCAATCTTGGCAAAGGCTCAGTAGATGTGGAAGCGTCAACGGACAGACAAGGATCAGGGAATGCAGTATATTGTATGTGAAAAAAAATGAAATAAGCTATGTATACAAATAGATGCTTTTACTCACTGCGATGTTTGACTATGCACGTGTACAAGCGAGTGTTTGGGTGTTTGCTCCACTGATTAAGTGTATTCGCTGCTGCACCGAGTTGTTGTTGAAGTTGTAAATCTTGTCGCCTTTGACGCTTGAGCTGTACCACTTCACTACTCCAGTCGATTAACTGTCCGAATCGCAAAACTCTCTCGCTCTTGCCTTCCACTGTTGATTTCGCGAATGCGCCCACCGTCTCCAACCGTTGTAATTTAATCAGCCCTACTGCTGATATCAATCCCTGTGTTTTGTCGTCTATCATCTACCCTTTATGGAAACGATAATTCCAAATGATAAAGAATCCCACGATGCGTCAAGTTGAGGTTATTATATTTTATTTTTTGCTGATATCCTTAAATTCGATTTTAAAAGGATCCGACTTGAAGGACCAATAATGTACGCGCCTTGAATCTCTTCAGATTAAGGTTTTACCTTGGGATTTAATTGATTTTCGCGGATAAATTGACGACAAGAAAAAAAACCCAACCTTCTCACTTGACGTTTACTTCTTAATGCTTTAATAGAAATTCATTTTACAAGAATGGCAAAAGTAATGAAGTTAGTTGCAATAAGTGCAATTCATATTGATGTTCTTAAATGATAGATGGCGTTAACAGTCATAGACTGGTGTAGTAAAGAAAGTCTTTCTATAAACCCCAGCAAGGCTATCATCGTCCCTTTTACAATAAAATAAAATCTTATCTTACCCAAATTTCAATCAATGGTACATACATTGAGTATTCCAACGAAGTAAAATATCTTGGAGTGATCCTCGACAAAAAACTAAGCTGGAACTCCCACATTAACAACAAAATTCAAAAAGCAACCAAAGCTTTCTGGGCTTGCCGAAACCTGTATGGTAAAACCTGGTGAATCTCTCCAAAGACCACACACTGGATCTACACGATCATGGTCAGGCCCATTATAACATACGCTTCAATAGTATGGTGGAACAAAGTCACCCAAAAAACAACTATAAATAAATTAAACAAGGTACAACGGCTTGCCTGTCTGGGCATTACCGGAGCTATGCGTACCTGTCCCAAAGCGGCTATAGAAGCCTTAATAGGACTAACGCCCCTCCACATTTATGTAAAAAAAGTGTCAATTCGCAGCTCAGCAAGTTTGACACAAGCGGAAGAGTTAAACATTAGCGAACACCTAAAACTAATTGAACTTCTATCCGAACTTCCAGAACTTGACATGATCTGTGCGGTTACAGGCCGCTTACCAAAGACTGCCTAAACGGACTAAAGTGGTATACGGATGGTTCTAAAATGGAATCAGGAGAAGGAGCTGGCATACATAGACCGAATAGAAACATCTCAATACCTATGGGAAAAACCCTAGTGTATTCCAAGCTGAGCTCCATGCCATAAAAGAATGCGCAAACCTAATACACAACTCAGGTATTAAAGGCATCCATATATTCACGGACAGTCAAGCAGCTATAAAAGCCATTAGCTCACACACTATTGACTCCAAATCAGTACTACACTGATTCAATTCCCTCCAAACACTCAGTTCCAGGAACAAAACCAGACTATGGTGGGTCCCCGGACATAAGGGAATTGAAGGTAACGAAAAAGCTGATGAACTAGCCAGAAAAGGTTCGGAAACCCCCTTCATCGGACTTAAACCCTTCTGTGCTATCCCCAAATCAGCCATAAATCTGGTCATAAAAAACTGGGAACAAAACAAATGTTTTTCATACTGGGAAAACATCCCAGGCCTAAGACAGGCCAATAAGATACTAAATCTTCGCAGGCACGATATCAAAAACTTAGTAAGCTACCTAACTGGTCATCACGGTCTGCGATATTACCTAAATAAACTCACTTGGATGTTGTAGAACGAAGGTAGACTCTGATTGGCGTTAACTTGGCAATGCCCAGTGTTGTAACTCTGACTACACATCAAATGTGCTTATCTTTACCTCCAAGTGGTAACCATCGGGTACTGGTCTCATCCAACCGGATTTGACTTGCTAAACGATAAGTGCGAGTGTTGATAACACGACGAAAAACAGCAACACTATAAACACCCTGGTGAGAATGGCACGGATGAATACCCGGCGTGCTGCCCCAGGCGAACCTAGATGAGCTGCTCTGACATATTCGGACAACAGGTTGTCTAGGAATTTCAAGGGTTAGTCAGGCCCCTTGAACAGAGATGGTGACGGATGAACCGAAAGGGCAATGGCAGCACTCAATCCCGTAGTGGATACTGATGGCCCCGTGTCCTAGGGGTATCTAATAAATTGGAACTGGCCCTCCAGGTTTGGGGTTGTGCTTTGGGTTAACTACCCTCCAACAGAAAAAAATATGGTTACGAAGCAACCAATAGCCTCTAGTAGATGTCACAGTTTTTCATCCTCTTTTTGCCCGGCCCATTCCATCGTATTTCCTGGATGGCAGTAATGTCTGCTTTGAGTCTGCAAAAAGAGGATGAAAAACTGTGACATCTACTACGGACCGTGTTATAGTGAGCAGAAACAGTGACTATTCGGATGCGGATTTGTTATAAGTGGCAGACTTAGGCAAGAAGTCTTATGTTTCCAAGACATTAGCGAACGCGTAGTAACAATCCGCATCAAGGCCAAATTCGCCAACATAAGCCTTATATGCGCTCACGCTCCGACGAAAGAAAAAGATGATATAGCTAAGGATTGCTTCTACGAGCTCCTTGACAAAACCTATGAGCGACTACCGAAGTACGATGTTAAAATCGTGCTGGGAGATTTTAACGCAAGGGTAGGAAGAGAAGATATCCTTAGAAGTATTGTCGGAAAACATAGCCTACACGACAACACGTCTGGTAACGGACTTAGGCTAATTGATTTCGCTACGGAACGAAATGCCACTATAGCCAGCACACGGTTTCCTCACCTCGATATCCATAAGGGGACATGGCAGTCTCCAAATCAACGAACGGTCAACCAAATTGATCACATTGCGATAGATAAGAGGCACGCATCCAGTATTTTTGATGTCCGAACATTCCGAGGATCTAACATCGACTCGGATCACTACCTTGTAGCAGCCAAGGTAGGAATGCGGATATCCACCACGCCACAACAATCCAGAAATACTGTGGAAAAATTTAATGTTGGAAGACTGCAATCGCAAGAGACCGCCAAGACCTTCGCACAACGCGTATCCCTTAACCTCTCGATTAACACCATACCACCAGCATCGAATGTCGAAGAGCAATGGCAACGATGCCAACAGTCCATTATATCAGCCGCAACTGATGTGCTAGGTTTCTCGCGCCCACCAGCAAGAAACCCCTGGGGTTTGATGAGGAATGCCGACAGATGCTCGCAGCCAAGAACGAGGCCTACAAGGCTAAGCTGCAGGTGAAGACGAGAGCTGCCATTGAGCTCTATAGGCAAAGAAGAAGGGAAGAACATCGGCTTTTCAGCAAGAAGAAAAAAGAGCAAGAAAAGCGCGCGATCGAGGATATAGAGAGGTGCCACTCCAGGAACGATGTTCGCAAGTTTTACCAAAGTGTAAAACATCAAAGCCAAGGATACAAGGCTCGAACAGAATCCTGTCGAGATGAACAAGGAAATATTGTAGTTGAGACACAGTCGATGCTGAGGATATGGAAGACCAACTTCTGCAGACTGTTAAATGGCGATGACGAACAACATTCCGCTGTCAGGCAGAACGAACCATATAATATTGGCAACGACAGTGAAAACTGCCAACCACCCGACCTGAGTGAAGTGAGGATAGCAATATCTAAACTCAAGCTTAATAAGGCTGCCGGAAATGACGGCCTTCCCGCTGAGCTTTATAAGGCCGGCGGAGATGGCTTGGTAAGTAACATCCACTAACTCAAAAGCAAAATCGGGTCGGATGAAAGTATGCCTGAAGAATGGAACCTCAGCATCGTTTGCCCGATCCACAAAAAAGGAGACCCTCTCAACTGCGCCAACTACAGAGGCATAAGTCTCCTCAACATCGCCTACAAGATCCTATCTGCCGTAATATGTGAACGACTGAAACCGTTTACCAACAACCTGATCGAAACTTATCAATGTGGTTTTACGCCAGGAAAGTCCACAACATATCAAATTTTCACACTTCGGCAGATACTCGAAAAAACCCAAGCAGTCCAAATCGATACCCACCACCTATTTATCGATTTCAATGCCGCATACGACAGCATTTATAGAGAGGAACTAAACAGAGTTATGTCCAGTTTTGGTATACCGCCCAAACTCGTCCGTTTGTGTAGGATGACGATGGAGGATTCTCGCTGCTCAGGTTCGGAAACGACCTGATTAAACGATGATTATTGTACGAGAATTGAATTAAGAAGCCAAGTAGCTATTTATCGCCGACCCCGCCGCCTTTCGCACCAGGAACGCATGGAAGTCAAAGAAATTATTAATAAATTGTTATCGTGAAATATAATTCGACCTAGTAACTCACCTTATGCCTCTGCGATTGTGCCGGTTCGCAAGAAATCTGGTGAGATGAGAAAATGTGTTGACTATCGGCCCCTGAACAAAATAACACTACGTGATAATCATCCCCTTCCGCTAGCTGATGACTGTCTAGAGCATTTAGGTAATAAACGTTATTTCACCATTATGGATCTTAAGAGTTAAATTTGAGCAAATGTAGGTTTGCACAAATTGAATTGGAATACTTATGTTTTCGTGCAAACGCACAAGGAATACTTCCGGGTAGTAAACATATCGAGGCAATACAGAAGTACCCCGTTCCTAGAGATCATAAGCAGCTGAAGTCCTGTCATGTTTTATTTTCTTTCTTCCGCCGATTTGTGCCTTCATTTTCTAGAATAGCTTACCCTTTAACGCGATTACTGCAAAAAGATCAACCGTTTGTATTTACTGAAGAGTGTCGGCAAGCGTTTTGCACACTGCGACAAAAACTGATTGAGCCACTAGTATTAGCTATATTTGATCCGAAAAGAGATACAGAACTACACTGTGATGCCAGTTCACGAGGTTTTGGTGCAGCCCTCATGCAAAAACAAGATGACGGAAAATTTCACCCTGTAGCTTATTTCTCAAAAGCAACTTCCGACTCTGAATCCCGATTACATAGCTATGAATTAGAAACCAAAGCTGTCGTTTATGCTTTACTTCAAAATAGTAACTGATTGTGATGCTTTAACAAGGACTTTGGCTAATGAGGACAATTCTTCTAAAATAGCCCGTTGGGCTCTTTTCCTTGAACGGTATAACTACACAGTGCAACATAAACCGGGAAAATTCATGACACATGTTGATGCACTCAGTCGAGTGGAAAACATGGGTGCTGTCAGTGACTTGGATATTGAATTCCAGTTACGGGTTGCACAAAGTAGAGATGAAGAAATAAGCCGTTTGCGCGCACATTTAGAAATAAATGATAGTGAAGATTATGAACTAATAGATGAGGTGGTCTATCAAAAATCTCCTTCTGGAAACCACAGATTATATATCCCAAGAGAGAGTCCACTTAGGAGTGGACAAGTGCTGTGCAGAGATAAAAAAATTATTGGTTTCCCCTTATGAAAACGAGAGTCCATAATTTCATTCGAAATTGTTTAAAGTGTATTATTTATTCGGCACCTGCACGAACAAATAAGCGTAACTTGTACAATATTCCAAAAATATCTCTGCCCTTTGATACAATTCATGTTGACCACTTAGGCCCCCTACCATCTGTACTATCTAAAAAGAGATCTGTCCTAGGTAGTTGTGATTGATGCCTTTACGAAGTTTACAAAACTGTACTCCACTACAACAACTAGCTCCAAAGAATCGTGGACACATCTAGAAAACTACTTCCACAATTATAATCGCCCACGTCGTATATCATCTGGGGAATTTGCTTCATATTTTGAATGCAACTGCCAAGTTGAACGTGTTAATCGTGTCCTTACGCCTCTGATGAGTAAATCATGTGAAAAACCGGGTCATGTAGATTGGTCCTATGTACTTCCGAGAGCCGAATTTATCGTCAATAGCACTGTTCATACAACAACAAAGGAACTTCGATCTGTTCTTCTTTTTGGTGTTGCACAACGAGGTACGGTTGCCGATGAATTAGCGGAATATTTAATGGAGCGAGATGGTGTAATTGATCGAGACTTACTTAAATTAAGAAAAATCGCGTCAACAAACATTGTCCAATCGCAAGAAAATAATTACAATCGGTTTTTGAAGCACAATTCACCTGCTGACACTTATAAAAAAAGAAGATTATGTAGCCATTAGATACTTAAGCACAACCCCTGGTGGCTGGTGTCAATAAAAAATTAGATCAAAAATTTCGCGGACCATATATGGTACATAAAGTACTACCACATGACAGATATGTGATACGTGATGTTGAGGGTTGCCAAATCACACAAATTCCATATAATGGGATTCTTGAAGCAAATAAACTTAAGAAATGGGTGTCAGGGTCTGCGGACTTAGCTTCTGTTGAGTGTCCCGAGGAAACACTTTTTGGATTGTAAATAGAACCAGTAGACATGGAAATAGAATATTTAGACTTAAGTCCTTATGACCCTTAAATTGAGGTCAATGTGATTGTCAGAATGGCCGAACTGTAGTCGTACATTTACATTATGTAGTACATTTATGAATGTAAACACAACCTTAGGCCACTTACATGTAATCTGCAAATCTGAAAGTGACCCTAAGGCATTGTGTCATGTGTCACATTTTATATTTTGATTGTTAAGTCTGCTTTCACACGTAGACTCACGACTCACGACTCACATGAGTGCAAAAGAGAAAGAAAATTCGAAAAGTTGAGAGGAAAAATATTTTGCCCTGTGAGTCGTGGGCAAAATTTTCAGCGACTCTTTTTGACGTTTTCTTTTCTCTTCCTTCTTTTTATCATCATGTTGCTTCATATAATTTCGTAGCTTGGAGAGGCAGTTTCGGCTACTTGCGTAGATTTGTTCGGTTGCTGGTGTTATTTTTTCAAGCAGAATAAAAGAGGAATGTCAAATTTGAGTCAAGAGAAAAAGTCTCACTCACGAAAGAAAATTAACAAAGAGAACTTCGAAAAAAGTCTTGACTCAACAGTCAACGTGTGAAAGCAGACTAACCATTTTTAAAATCTGTATCTAATGGCGTTTTCCATTGGGAAAAAAATAATTTTTTTTTTGATCTGAAGACCGATTTTGACAGTTGTTGTGTTCCATTGGGCGAAAAAATTGATTTTTTTTGTGATCAGAGATCAATTTTGCAAATCTGAATTTTTCGGCAGATTTACCAATACCAATACAAATGATAGCTGTAAGTTTGACAAGAGTGATTTTCATTTTGATTTTTTACTTCGGTTGTGAAAAACAAGAGTGCTTTGGGTTTAATTAATAATGGATATAGACACAGAAAAGAAAGTTATACGTGAACTATTAAATTGATTGAATGAATTAAATGAAGATAATTTCTGTATTTTCAAATGTTTGTTAAGTTTTTAATGTTGGCAGCTACACCGACGTTAACTTAACAGACACGAAATGACACCAATGCAATGACAAAAAAAAATAAATCTGAATCGTGTTCCATTGACACTCAAAAAGATCAAATTTCAGATCAAAATCAAGATTTCCCAATGGAAAACGCCATAACTCACTCTTTTCCTGTTTCTTGATAAAGTCGGCATCGCATTTTTGTCAATCACGAGTTTTTAATTATTTTTTTCGAATTGAACCGAAGGATTACACAAGGTCTAATAACGCATTTGCTGTCGTAACTCGAAGCATAAATGACGTATGTCGAGGTAAGCTTCCTAATTTTTTCGACGTCGTCAGTCGAAATGACTTAACTCGAAACGTCGTAACTCGAGGTATGACACTAATATTCCTCCAACAAAAATTAAAAATAAAATATAAGAAAATCAAAATCGTATTAAGAAGACCAGATCGAAACCACTACATCCACAGTCAGACGAAATGGTGGAACGGTTTAATCGAATCTTGAAAGAACACCTCTCCAAGGTGGTAGACGACAATCAACGAAACTGGGATCGTTGCACTCCCTTGACCCTTACGGCGTACCGAAGCGCGATGCATAGCACTACTGGACACTCTCCCCATATGAAGTCTTATTTGGCCAAGCATTAAGGTTGCCTAGTGAAGTAATGCTCGGATCCCCAACGGTAGAGCCAACAACTGAAGATGACTACATCGACTATCTACGGCAAAGACTCCGAGATATCCACGAGAAGACCAGGACTAGAATAAGACTAGCCAGCGATCGTATGAAAACGAGTTACGATATCAGAGCAACAGAAACTGTATTCCAAAAAGGAGATTTAGTATGGCTATATAATCCCCAACGTAAAAAAGGAATATCGCCGAAGCTACTGCCGAAATGGGAAGGCCCATATAAAATTGTGAAGCGCATAAACGACGTTGTCTACCGTAGGGGATTACGTGGAAATTGAAAAGTAGTCCATCTGGATCGGTTACATCATTACGAAGGTCACACTGAAGCGTTTTATCATTTGAAGCCCGGCTTCATACAATAATATTAATTTACATATTTCGAATTGTAAATTTCTTTCAATATCCTCCGCAGTAAAATAGGTAGAGCAAATTCGAGCTGTATTCGGTTTTAAATTGTTCTTCCTTCTGCAGAAGTGAATCCACTGCTTCCGCAAGATATTGTTTTTTAGAAAGCAATAGAATAGCACATTGACTTTCATGTATTATTATGTTAACTGCAATTGAATACTGTACACCTCATTTTGCAAATATTATTATATTTCTTCAATCTTTTAATACGAAAACTTAGTTTATTTTTTTTAATTTATCGCGTGGAAATCGTTAAATCTCACATCCGTATACTTAGAAGTGAATAACCGCTCGTCACGGGCTACGTAACCAGAAATTGACGGAAGGGGTCGAATATGCGAAAAGCCCAATCTTGTAATATATCATTCTTGAGTCGAAACGAAACGGAATGGGGGCCCTGGGTGATCAATTTATCTGTTTAATTCCTGGTAAATGGAATGATTGTCTTAATGGCAATTAATGAGGTGAGGTGATGTGGAAAGGAATGGCAAGGTAAATGTCAAACCCTTAATTTGCCATTTCATTTTATCAATATTTATAGATTTTTATTTACTTTTATCTATTCAGAATAATTATTCTTTATAAAAAAGCAAGAAATAAAATAAATAAACCCATAATATTGGTTAATGCTACTGAAGTCTGAAATCAAAAACATCTTCCATGACAGGTCAGCGCGAAATCAGCTGTTTCTCTCATATCCGAGTGTGCATGCGTAAATATTCAACTTCTTTCGCTAGTCATTTCCCCTCCAATGTCGGTGCATCGGCAAAGTTACATTGGTAAAACTAAAACCTGGAACACGGCCATTAGCATAAGGTAACAACCTGGAAAGCAGTGATCAGGTAAAGAGGAGATAGGAAACTTTCCAGGAATTTACTTTTTACCTACAAGCTGGTCCCGGATTTACAGGATTTTAACAGATAAATTTATCACCACGGTCCAACCAGATACACACATTCCTAGCTTCACACACACTTCTTGTTTGCAGCCCAGCTAATTTATGTGTAAAAACGACACGAAATCGAGTGATAATTCTTACTTTATTCTTTTTTCCAATGCCAGATACAATGGAAGGGTGTGATGTTCGTCAGTTTTCATAACGCCTGGAAAATTTCATATCCCTTCTTTATAATTTTGCTGACTAGTTTTTGGTTTGACAGGGGTATGGGGTATATCTGTGTCTGCTGCCAACAATACAACAACATTGGGCGTTCGTTAAAAAAATTGTTTTTGTTTAGTTTGTACTTTGTGTACATCAAGAAAAACTAGTTTTTCATTCAGGCAACTACTACTAACATTCAAAATAAATCCATATGAAATGGAAAAAAAAGATAATCAATTTATTAACAATAAATGGGAAGATCATGTGTTTCGATGTCCTTCCTGCGATATAAAATTAAAATCGGATGAAGTAAGATCCCATTGCGAGGTGGAAGTGAATAGTTTAATAGACCCTAGAAAGTCTGAAGTGCTTTTATTAACAAATAATGAATATAATAATAATAATATAATTAAAAGTGAAGTTAAGTCTTGGCCTTGGGGAATATTTCAAAAAGTAAAAAAAAATCGTCTGTCTAGGTCAGAGGTATGTCAACTGTTTGTTTTAAGGAAATTATATCTTTTAAACAGAAAAAATATTTAAAAAAAATGATCAACATAATCCAAAAAAAGTTACAAAACCGTTGTGAATTTTTGCCACAAATAAATTGTTTGTATCTTATTCCATAGGTCATAGAATTGCATACTAATTGCTGTAAAGTTCCATGGCATAAGTATTGTGTATACATACTTTGCGTAACTTAGAACTGCCTTGAAATTCTACGCAATTCTTTCCAGTTATCCTATTTTCTATACTTATATTAACTAGTAATAGGACGTTCAAATATATATATATCGATTACACGCCACTAACCCGACTGGTTAGGGATAGAAACATCTGCACGACCGACGCTTGGAATCTCGAGTAAGTGAGGGCGTTTTTCTAGACTTACAGAAGTTAGTATTTCTATTTTCGTCTTGAGAAATTTGTTTTGTTCATTCGAAGTTCGCTCGTTAGATTCTGTGAACAGCTAATATGATAAAGAGAAATTTCTTTAGAGTATTAGTTTGAAAGATATACGCAAAATAAGGTGAAATTTCTTGTAATAGTGCCATCACTGTAGGATTCAATTTCCTGTGGTACGGTGGTATAACTCACTTATTAACACTATCAGATCTGTGTCGCAACTTCCTTACTACATGCAGGAATCACAAGCAGAGATTTGTCTTAGCATATCATTTAGATCCATAGGCTCATTATTTAGTCAGACAAAGACAATAGTTGCAGCATTTTGATTCGACTCCTATTCATATATATTCTCAATCTCATATCCTCTTCTTGTGTACATGCTGAACGTGTTTTTTTAATTCATTTTTTCTTAACTTAAAACAAAAATAGACAAAAAAATTATTAAAAAAAACTTAATTCTAATGCTGTTATGCTTATATCCTATAATTTTTTTTAATTAAGAAACGTAATAAAAACTTTTTATCAATGTTTTTTTTTTATTTTTTATTTTATTCAAATTAAGATGCTAATTAAAATTACTTACAACTACTTAAAAACTAATTAAAATAACTTAAAAACTAGAACAGTTTATTTTATTTTGTTTGTATATTTTTTTTTTTTGACCACCACGACTGTTTCATCTAGCCTAAACCTAATACCTTAAAACTTATAAGTCGGCCATACCATACTTCAATATGTATATAAGTCAACTGTCTATAACTAATCTTGTAGCCACCAAAACAGGTTCTCCCGTTGTCATCTTCTCCGACGGTGAAGTCCAGGGCAGCTTCTCAAACATCCGTATCATTTCCATTTGAGATGGGGCAACGTTGAACCACACCGGGCACCCATAGGAAATCGTAGGGCTGATAAGGGACATGTAGCAAATCACCTCCACCAAGACGACTGCTTTAAAACAATTGTTTTGTTAGGGCAAACGCTGCCCTAGCTCTCGCCAGGGTAGCATCTACATGTCGTCCGAAATATAAATACTGATCAAGCCAGATGCCAATATACTTTACTACACTTTACTCGCCAGTTTGGTCCAACGATCACCAGCTCGCGCCATTTCTTTCTCGTATCTCTAAAGGCCCTAGACAACGATGTCATAAACAGGATAGTTTCCGATTTTCAACTTCCAGTCATCACAATATTTCTGGATCTTGTCGACGTGGTGAATGTGTTTGTGATGTTCGATTCCGTTTAATTTTATTTCGCTCTTGGAGTTGCTCCGCAGTTTGATAACATCGAAAATACACCATCTTTGAAGCATGCCGAGTTTTGCGACCTAAATTGCTCCTTCTTATTGGCAACTTATTTCAATTTATGAAACAATTGCAATGTACTTACAATGGAATCTTAATTGAAAACATATGAGAAAGCTACAATCGGCTGTGCGGATCGTTTAATACCCTATCCCATCCCATCCTTAAAATTAATATCCCCAAAATGTGGTCTTTATGGCCATAAAGTATTGAAAAAGACGTTGTCACAACATATTGTTCAGACGGTTTATCAAAATCTTTTATGGTTTGACAAAAAACAACGTTTTTCTATTGCATATGCCTTGGGGTAGGTCATGCAAATGGTTTTTGTAGGAAAACGGGCGTGGGCTTAACTGTTATAAGGACGAAATGTTCATATTAATTTTATTAAAGTTTTTTTTGGATATTTCGATATTTGAAACCGAAAAAGGTTTTTTTACTAAAAACGCCCCCAAAAAGTGAGCGTGGAAAAAATCTTTATATTGAAGAAATATAGATATTGCGATTCCCTAAATATGTTGTTCAGAAACTTTTTCAAAATTCCTTACGGTTTGCCAAAAACAAAGTTTTTCCTTAAAGTGGGCGTGGCAGTGGGCGAGATTTGAAAATTTTTAAAACTTGTTCTGTAGGCACGGACCAGGATCCTATATACCAAATTTCATCATCCTAGCTCACAATTTAAGGCCTAAAAATCGGTGACATGGCTTAATCGACTCAGCTAGCGATTCTGAGTCGGTCCATATACTTTTCTTTCCGTAAAAACCCAAGTTGGGTTAAGAAGAACATATGAAAAAAAAAACAGTACAGCCGTTCTCCGATTTAATTAAATAAAAAAAGTGGGCGTGATCAGTTTTTCTTTACACAAAAACCTAAGTTTCTTCGGGCTAAGAAGTAAAGCCCTCACTCGAACTACTTAGGAGCTCTACGGAGCTGAAGCATTGACCGTATCAAAAGCGGATGAAAAAATCCTTGGTCGATTCGAGAGAAAAATTCTTCGGAAAATCTTCTGCCCCGTTTGCGTTGACGGGCTATGGAGGCGAAGATTCAACCACGAACTATACGAGCTGTACAGCGATATACCCCTAGTCAAAAAAAAAAAACTCCGCATTGGACGTTTAAGATGGCTAGGACATGTAGGACGCCAAATATCTCAAAATGACAATTTGGATTTTTATGTTTGGAACGACGAATTGTTTCAAATGTTCTTTGAAAGTGAGAAAAATAGAGAAATTATTTGTTTTATTTCATGTCGTTAAATTGTTAATAATAAGCAAGGTAAGAGCTGTTTTACAAGAGTGATCTCTATTAGATACAAACTAAAACAATGTGAATGTTTATGTTTTTAACGCTAAGTCCGCGTCTTATATATATTGGACACATTCTTTACACATAAACTTAAACATAAGATTCGCTAATTTCCAATCCAGTAGGATTTTTAACTTACTCTTACAAAGAGACAGGTTTTGTTTTCGTAAAATTGTTCGACCTCTAGACTTTGATTGATTAACATTACGATGATGTGGGAACACAAAAAGTTGTTTTTGGTCACTCCACCCTAAACGGCTTGACAGATTTTCTTCAAACTTCATATACAGGGTTTTTTGGTCATAGTTCTAATACATAATTGAGGCTATCAGCGCAGAAGTGGTGTAACCCCAAACGTTTTAATTAGGAGAGAAATAATTTTTTTTGTGAATATATTTAATTTTTTAATTTAAATTATTTAAATTTTCAATTTTTATCAGTAATGTAGTAGATTATTCAAATACAGCCAAATCTTTAGGGATGACTCTAGACGCCAAACTGCGCAGAAAAGCGCATGTCAAGAAACGAATGGTGGGTGCACGACTGGGTCGTACGCAACTTTCTCTTTCACAGCGAGTTGGGCGTTAGTTCAAATCATAAGCATTTTGATTATTGATGCTAAAATGATATAATTAATGTCGAAATGTTATTATACCAACGTTTATTCCGAAATTTGAAGGAATCGGTGTCTTTGTCAATAATAACGATTTTCCGTTATTGGCCAAAACTGAAAATTCAGTTTAGTGATATTTGGGCTTAAACTAATTGTGTGGAATTGTTTCAAACTGTAATAGTAGTATACATATTAAATTTCATTCAATTTGACATAATAGTTTGCGAGAAATTAACAATTTTCTTTATATGGATTTTCTCGAAAAAACTTGGTATGTTGGAACTAATATGCTTATAATATATATATATGGTTTAATCAAAATCGTTAGAGCCGTTTTCGAGAAAATTAAGGTTATGTGTTATTTTTATATGGCAGGTACCGAAAACAATATTCATATTTCTCTTTGTAAGATAAAGTAAAAAAGAGAAAAATTAAACATCCGCTACAGTAAAATGTATTATCCTTTTGGGAGATACTCATCCCCTTTCAAGCTGCGGACATGCACATGCAAGACAAACTTACTAAGAATACAAACCTTCCAAAACAAAGTACATACTACGGAGCATAGTAAACACACTGTGGTACATACGTAACACCGATCTGCATAGAGATCTATATATTGAAATGGTTGAAGATGAAGATAAATGAAGATATCTTGATCTTTGTAGCTAAAATATAAAAACAAAACACATAGAAATCCGACATCTAGGTCAGATTCCTTGAAGTCATATAAAAGTCAGTCTTCGGGAATTGTTTTGGATCGGGTTAAAGAAGATTCCCTCCCGATGAAACCTTTGCATGTCTTTCGATGATTTTCCCTTCCAGCGAACCTCCAAATTTACAAAAACTTCTTTTGAGTACCAAAAGGTGGCTTACTCCACTTTTGTATTGATAGTTGGTAAAGTAAATAATGTATATAACACCAGAAAATCAACCAACAAAAATTGTGCGTTACACCTGCACTTCTGCACTGTAAGTTTTAATTCTGATTTCAGGATTTTTTTAAACTGTAAGTGGCCAATCATTAGTATTTAACTGCGGAATCATGAGTTAAAAATCAAATAATTCAAATAGTAAATAAAAACAATTATTGTTTACTTGTTGTTTAACTCTTGATTTCACATAATACTGGCATCAGGTTGATGAATAGTGTATAAAACGGCTCTAGGTATGTTTGTAACCATGACGGTTCATTGTGGCGTTATGAAGTCCAAGTAGTTTCTGTTTCGCTACGGCATGTTTATTAAGATATTTTTTATTTGTTTTTGCAAACATAATGGCACCGAATCCGTTTTATTATGTTCTGCAGTAGAATAATTTGGTGGATCCAACTTGGTGTAAAATTGCATAAATAGTTAGATAGCTAAATAATAAGATAAGCGATATTTGTCGGGGAGATATCCTTTGCCGTTCTCTGTACAGGTTAATGTCAAATACTAACAACTAAAACTACAACAAAACCCTCACATAACTTATGTATTTTTCAATATTTTTGGAGTGTATTTAATTTATTACTTATATATATATGTTTTTTTATAGATAAGAATTCGCAAAAGAACCCCAACTGATGCCAAATGCCCTATCCGAAGTGTACAAGTTACTCGCGATATTAACAGACACATCGAAAAATGTTTGAAGTCAAACAATGAGCAAATCGATGTCTTTAACAATATGGAAGAATTTGAAGAATACGAATGGGCTGGGCAGACGAGAATTAGGGTTGCAAGCCTTTTACAAGGAGGTTACGCTTCTATTGGCGTAGGAACAAATATAAATATAAAAAAAAGTGAAGAAGATGAAGATTTAAATGTTGATGAAGATGATACTACAATATATGGTCCACCGCAATATAATATAAGTGATGTAATTACAACTGAAAATATTAAAAATGGCAACGCAAAAGAATGTGACAGTAATAACTACTTACAAACATCTACTACTTTATCAGATGTAATATCTAAAGATGTCGATAATTATGAACAAGACAATAATGAACAAAACAGTTCAAATAGTGCACAGCAAATAATAGATTCATTGAAGTCAAAATTACGGCAATGTGAAAAAAGCACGCAAAATAAACTTAAATGCTTAATTTGCTTAGATGAATACAACAATCCAGCTATATCAATATCATGTTGGCACGTTCATTGCGAAGAATGTTGGCTGAAATCACTTGGAACTCGAAAACTCTGTCCACAATGTAACTTGATAACTTCACCATCAGATTTGAGACGAATTTATATGTAATTTATAGATCTTAATACCGGTTAATATATTAATTTACATACTTTATATGATAAATAAATATAAGAAAATTGTATTTAATATTTTTATTTGTCATTACTTTATAGCTGAGTATGTTGTATTGATAGACTTGAATTACCTTAAATGGGAAGTAGATACTTGCTTTTGCTGAAAAAATCCTCGTAAGTAAAATATCTACTTTCTCATTGAAATTTAGGTATAATGCATTCAAGGAAGACAGTGTAGATATGTGATTTATTGATCGATTCCATTATATCGATTTATACGCCAGAAGCGTTTTACTAAAAAAAATTAATAGAACAAACCCGAAGCGTTTTAATAAAAAAAAATTAAATAGAACAAACCCGAAGTAAAAGTCCTTGGGTATTTTGAGCTAACAACTGTTCATACAATTTTTGGTCCCGTTTGTGTTGATGGGTTATGAAGATTAAACCAAGAACTTTACGAGCCCTTACATGGACATAGACCGGTTTTAAAAAAAAAATAAACTCCGCATTAGGCGTTTAAAATAGCTAGGTATGTAGAGCGATTGGCTCCCAGAATCATCGATTCACATGCAGTAGAAGAAGACCTGGTATGAAGCGGCACACAAGTAGAAACCTCAAACAATTAAAAGGGAGCACCTGGATGCTGTTAGCTTAGGATTGTGCTAATTAGACAGTAGCGCCTTGTATGTAAGTAAGTAAAGGCCTTAGATAGAAAAATATTTAGACATTTAAAAAAAAACATACGAAAACTCCAACTATCCTTACACGCGCTTCTAATAAGGTTTTGTTATCTTGTCCGGAGGAATATTTTTTCCAGGGTATAACCTCTTTGCGTGCCGCACTGCATGCAGAACCACTGCATGTGTATTTCAGGCAACAGGTATAATGGTCCATACAAACTTCAAATTTAATTGACGAGTGAAAAAGTTTGAAAAGCGTCTCTACATATGAAAAAAAAAACATGTTAAGTGCTATAGAATTAAGGGAAATTTTCATTTATACACATATCATCTTGTATATTGCCTAATAGTAAAATGTTTGGAAATACGCGTTTGCAGTTTCGTCTTAAACACAGTTTTCTTATGGTAATCCTGTATAAATAAAAATGTCCCTTAACTCAATTGACGACTGAAGGCTAGCATTTTGGTATACATTGTAATATTCCTTTTTTCTCTACTAGTCGCAAAAGTGGCGCTATTCGTATGGAAAAATAGCGCCAAATTAAAATTACATTTTTCTATTAAAATGATAATTTAATCGCTCAGCATTTCATATATTTAAAAAGTCCATTATTTATTCCATTAAATGCCATATCAACTTGTATATTGCCAAATAGTAAAATGTTTGGAAATACGCGTTTGGACTTTCGTCTTAAACACAGTTTTCTTATGGTAATCCTGTATAAATGAAAATTTCCCTTAATTCTATAGCACTTAGGATATTCTTTTTTTCACATGTAGAGGCGCTTTTCAAACTTTTCCACACGTCAATTGACGACTGAAGGCTAGCATTTTGGTATACATTGTAATATTCCTTTTTTCTCTACTAGTCGCAAAAGTGGCGCTATTCGTATGGAAAAATAGCGCCAAATTAAAATTACATTTTTCTATTAAAATGATAATTTAATCGCTCAGCATTTCATATATTTAAAAAGTCCATTATTTATTCCATTAAATGCCATATCAACTGGTATATTGCCTAATAGTAAAATGTTTGGAAATACGCGTTTGGACTTTCGTCTTAAACACAGTTTTCTTATGGTAATCCTGTATAAATTAAAATTTCCCTTAATTCTATAGCACTTAGGATATTCTTTTTTTCACATGTAGAGGCGCTTTTCAAACTTTTCCACACGTCAATGGTGTGTGTATCTGATTGGATTTAATTGTCACTTCTAGATGGCGACAAAATCTATAAAAGTTTTGTGATTGTTTCTGAAACCGTCAACAGCAGTTCGAAATAGGGAGAATAGAGTTGTTGACTTGAAACACAGGAGCGTGCGTGTTAGCTAGAAGGCATTTTGAATTCCAACGATTGTTTCGAGGAGATACATACGAATTGCAATCGCGACTGGATATGTCTATTAACTTTAATTTACAATTAATTTTTTGCTAATTCGTTTTGGATTAATTCATTCATTAAATGATAAAGTACCTATTTTCGTATAACTACGTTTTTGACTAAGATTGTTTATAATAAGTAGTTGCTTTAAAAACTAACCCGCTACAACTGGTGACCCCGACGTATACCACGTATACCAAATTTTCATACTTTTTGTATTTATGCGCCACCCTCTTCCTATTCAGCGAGATAGTCTCCAAACGAAAATGGACAGTCCGGCAGATGATTCAACGGTGGAGCTCATCAACAAGCTCCGAGAGGAACTTCGTGAAGCAAACGAAGCCATGGAGCAACTCAAGAGAGTAAACCTTACTCAAATTGGTGTCACTATGCCACATGAACGCTACGCCTATTTGCTGGTTAATCTTAAGAGCAGTTAGTGATTTATCAGGTAATCCGCATCTGTCAACAACAAATTCGCCGCGATCAAAGAACGATTAGTGAATCATTTGCTCCCACTACAGAATCACAACTACTAAGAATCCTACGAGGGGAAGACATGAGCGGGAAAAAACCATCATCCATCCTAGCACATATAAGGCATCTCTCTGATGGTCGCTGCTACCCGTCAATCATGCGGAAAACATCTCCACAGTTCTACTAGCAACTGGACAGGATGACCTAGACAAGCTGGCCGAAGTTGCAGACAAAATATTTGATATGACTACCACACATCACTTGTGCACCGTCTCTTATCCTCAAACAGCAGTAGCTTCAGTGGAAAACATCCAAGCTATTTCGAGAGTAGACACGACAGTGTTGGACGACATCAAAAAGTCGATCGAATTTTATCGTAAGGGAATTCAGATCCTTAAATTAAACAAACAAACGAACAACAGATTGTCATCACAGTTTGGCAGCGTGGGACGAAAATGTAAAGCTGGGTGTCGTAACTGGACGGAAAACTAAAACTGCAGTCGAGTGTACAGGCGGTCACTCGCGGCAACAGAGATTTTCAACGTCTACAAATCACCGACAAAACCAACGGATTTTCATTCTTAACGACACTGGAGCTGACATTTCCGTTTTGCCAATAAAATTTTCTAATAACGACTCACCAGCCTCGTCTCAACTTTATGGTGCACAAGGTACTACAATATCAACCTATGGTACTAAAACATTGATACTCGACCTTGGGTTTCGACGAAAATTCCGTTGGCTATTCATAATAGCTGACGTAAAACAACCAATCATCGGCGCAGACTTCATTCATCACTTTGATCTAACCATCCGATTAAGCCAAAAGATGATCAGTGACAACAAAGTAGATCTCAGCGTACAAGGCCGGCTCATCAGCAGTTCACAACCAACACTTAGAACCATAGACGAAAACAACCGTTTTGCCAGCATTCTAAAGGATTTCATTGACATCACACATGACAAACAGACCTGCGTCCAGGATCATATCGTTCAACATCACATCATAACCAAAGGACATCCAGTTGAGGAACGAGTTCGTTAGCTTGCCAGGGAGAAGCTCAAAGCAGCTAAAGATGAGTTCAAAAACATGATGCTTCAAGGGATCTGAAAACCATCTAAGAGTGAGTGGGGATCTCCGCTACAAATGACAAAAGAAATCTCGATGGTGGTGGCCGTGTAGTGACTACCGTCGCCTCAATAACATAACCGTAGCAGATCGGTATCCAATACCACACCGCAGAGATTTCAGCCATCAACTCAATGGATGTACCATTTTCATAACCCTCGACCTGAAAAGAGCGTATCATCAGATCCCACTCGCTCCAGAAGATCAATCAAAGACTGCTGTTATGACACATTTTGGCCTCTTTGAGTTCAACGCGATGACATTGCGTCAACTAATGAGGAAATGCAGCGACCGTGTCGAAGCGCTTACAAGCTATCCGCAACCAACGACGATCGGAGTTGTATACCTGCTGCATCAACATCGCAAGCTCCTCTAGTAAATTTGACCATCGGAGCTAGGAAAAATGACAAAAGACTAATTCATCGGACCCCCGAAGCAGACAGAGCATTCGATGAATTTAGAGCAAAATTGAGGGATTCAGTCCAACTGGCCCACGTTCAGATGTGGCTTTGGTACTACGACGTGATGCCTCAGACGTTGCAATTTGAGCCGCACTCGAATAACGCGACAACAAAAAACGACATCCCCTCGGCTTCTTTTCAAGAAAACTAAATCCGAAAAAAGCGAAATATAAAGTCTTTGACTGAGAACTGCTTGCCATCTTCAGAGCCGTTAAACATTTCCAACACCTCATAGAAGGTCGAGAACTCATCATCTTCACCGACCACGAGCCGTTGATATAAGCTTTCAACCAGAAATCCGGCCACGCATGAGACCGCATCGGACGGAAACTCGAGGAAATTGGTCGCTTCTCAACGAGAATCGAATTTGTTGCTGGAAAGGAGAACGATGCGTACTCCCGCATTGAAATCATCAACATGCCTGTCACAATCAGCACCACAGGCGGGTAAGAATTCACTTCAACTACGACGGCTACAAACAGATGATACTGACATAACGATATATTGCGATGTTGGAGGCAATGACATTCGTCCATATGTACCAGTCACCGTTCGCAAAAAAGTTTTCGACAGCGTGCATAAACTATCACATGCCAGTGGAAGAGCGAACAAACAACAAACACGCACCAAGTATGTGTGGCCAAACATTTCCAAAGACGTACTTTCGTGGGCCCGATCTTTCATACAATGCTAAAGTAGCAAGATAAATCGTCACGTCAAGAACATACCGCTGCACATCGACATGCCAAGTAGTAGATTCGAACATGTTCACATCGACATCGGCATAATGGTCACTGGTAAACGAATTTCGATATCTATTAACCATGATAAATCGTTTCACAAGATGGCTTTTAGTAGTACTGCTTCCACTAAAAGATATCAGAGCGGAAACTATCGTCGACTCTTTCTTCAATAATTGGGCATGTATATTTGGGGCCCCAAAAACAATAACGACCGACAGAGGATCACAATTCGAATCCGCACTATTCTAAGCACTCACGAAACTCATCGGAAGCACTTGTATCAGGACGACAGCCAACCATTCAGCTTCCAACGGAATGATCGAATGTGTATTTTTTTTGCTGTGGTGAACGCAGCATTGCCATGTTGTAAAAAAAAACAAACCAAATAAAAATATTATAACACAAAACACTGTTGAGATATATGAATTTTTCATTCAGCCAAACTCGCACCCAAACCAAATACTACAGTGTGTCCAAGTTTGCAAGGGGCAGCATGCCCCCCCCCCCCACACACTGCACTTTTTATTTTGGATTTGGAGTTAAGTAATATATAATGTATAATCTGGCAATGCTCAATTCTTCTTATGTATCACTCCGCAATGTTGATTTGTATGGGGATTTTTGGAATTTTTATAAAGGGTATTTATACAACTTCGTAATTTTTTTGCAACGCTTGCAGATTTTACATGTGTTCGCTTCCATTGAAAACTGTTTGTTCTATCTTTTCTGCAAGGAGAATTCTGCACATGTGTTTTAGGCATTAAAGTGACGCGAAGTGCTGCCAGAGCGTTTTCCTAATTAAAATTAAACAGTGTCTAATGTCTTTGAAAAATCTAGCAGATTAAGAAATGGGAGTTTGTTTTCATCTACGGTTTGCCTTATATATAATAATAAATGTTCACCCTCTAAAAAACAGGTGCCTCCACACATTAATATGCATGCAAATTTTAATCAATCGACAACCACCACTACACCTGTAAATCACTGTATTCACACATTTATATTACGATAATGTCGGATACAAATTTGTAAAACAACCACTTTGAATTAATACGCCCAAACTTGTGGTCATTTGCAATACCTAAATGCATCATGTTATGCCTGAAACACACGTGCAGTGGTTCTGCATGCAGTGCGGCACGCAGTACAGCAAGCAAAACACACGTGCATTACTTTTTTGTTTGACATACATGCAGTGCAGTGGCTACTGTCATTACATTCAGCTTACTGTGGTGGTGTTTGATGATATATAATTGCCTCATAGTGCTTCATTATATGAAATAAATAAAAAAATATGCATATGGTAGGAACTTGGGTTTCAGTTGGTTGAAGCATTCATTCCAAATACACATTGAAAAAAGCAATCTCATGCTCTTAGGTCATAATAAGATTGAATAGGTATTCGTTCAGTAATTGCTTCGTTCATCAAGCCATTCAAATTGGAAAACATTTTCATGTATATACATTTGTTTTGTTATGGCATTTATTTTTTTTTTATGCGGATTAAACGTCATAATTCAATGATGCCAAATATCTTAATATTACGTTTTTTTTCTTTTGTGTTGTGGTGCCATTGAATTTTTGCAGTGGATTTAAGGCCTGCTCAGAATGCATATCTGTAGCTGGTATCTGTAGCTGAGTGAAACGTCAAACGTGAATCTGAAGCGTGAAGTTGAACCCCATTCAACTTCAAGCTACAGATTCACGGGAGATACACATTGTGAAAGCGCTTACGGGTTGCCTTGTTTTTAACTTTCACTCAGCTACAGATACCAGCTACAGATATGCATTCTGAGCAGGCCTTAAATCCACTGCAAAAATTCAATGGCACCACAACACAAAAGAAAAAAAACGTAATATTAAGATATTTGGCATCATTGAATTATGACGTTTAATCCGCATAAAAAAAAAATAAATGCCATAACAAAACAGATACCAGCTACAGATATGCATTCTGAGCAGGCCTTTAGAAATAGAGACAACTTGCAGTACTGCAACGCTTGCAGATTTTACATGTGTTCGCTCCCATTGAAAACTGTGTGTTCTATCTTTTCCGCAAGGAGAATTCTGCACATGTGTTTCAGGCATTACAGTATTGTGCTCTAGAATCTAGTTGCCAACAAAAAAATTAACCGTTTCCATATTCAAATAATCTTTTATCATCCATTGCCTAGGTCAGTCAGTGGCCAAAAAGTCAAAACAAACAAAAGAATATCGAAATCTCCCCGGTCCCCGCACCCAAAATCCCATCATCGAACATTCTCCTTAATACCTACAAACTTTAAAGTAAAGCAGTTAACACTTGATCAGCTGATTATTTGTAATTCTTCTTGTGCCTTCTCCTTTTTTTATTGAGAGAAAATTGAAAATATTCATTCATTGATACATATTACATAGATATTCCAAATATACGTACACATATGTGATGTTACACAGCGAAGAAACAAATAGGCATACGAAGAGCTGCGAAACAAAAACCTAAACCTAAACCCATGCACCCCTTCATCTTTTTGTCACAAAAAAAGCAAAGCAACCAACCAACAACAATTTTTCTGTTCTACCTTCCTGTGCCATAGAGTTCACGACAACGTCATTGTCAAATGATAAACTGACAGCATCTGTATGAAAAGAAACTTTGACAATTACGCGCATAGTGAAGTGACAGAACAAAACAGAAACATTTTTAAATCAAATTGAAAATTGGATTAAAAACCACTAAAAATAAAACAAATTATTTTGATTAAAAACACATGAATTTATGTTAAATTATCAAATTGTTAAGAACCACATTTATAAGGTTGCCAAAAATTGTATTTCTGGCAGATGTTAAAAATGACCCTGGTCATTTTCCTGAGTTTACTAAGGTCCTCACTCCACCACGGAGGGAGTTTTTTCTTTCTGAAACTAGATGGACACGAGAAAAGCAATACTCATTGCCTTTTCGAAGGTATCGATAGTTGCGTTCAGTTCGTCTGTCGAAGTGATCTTAGATTTTGGTATTTCTTGAAGTCTAGATTTAACTATTTGGTTAAACTTTGGCCAGTTGATTCTTTTGGGATTTCTAAAGGGGATTGGTGCATCAATCCGAATATTAACATCAAAAAGTAACCAGCTGTGATCCGAGAAGGATTTCAAGCTGGATACTCTCCAGTTCTGCACCTTTAGGTTGTCGTTGTTTATGGCTAGTTAATAACTTCTTCCCAGCCCCTTAAACTCACCGTGCTCGCGGAATGTAAGTGTTGGGGTACAACCCATGTTGCAAATTGACGGGTTGTTATATCAAAAAGAGACTCACCTCGTTCATTGATCTCTGAGCTGCCCCGCAGGGTATGCGTGGCATTGGCATCGCAGCCCAGAATCAAGTTGGTCTTCTTATTGGATAAAGTGGCTGTGAGATGCTCTACCTCTTTCGGCGGAGCAATTCGTAGGACCTGGATCAGTTTGACCCTCTCTAAGTGCACATTGGGTAGCCAAATGCGGGCCCGCGGTCCACAAGGAATGTCATCGGCTGGAATGAGCTTCAAACTAAAACCCGTCCAGTTGTTCCGAATCTTGGCAACACAGTTTTCGAGGAAATTCCTCGAACATTTATCCGCACATTTAACCACCCTAATACCCCTACCACTTCTTCAGAATCGAAGTATGGCAGAGGGCCACCCGGATTGTCCAGCAGAAAGTCCTTAACCACGACTGCTCGTCGACAATTGCAACTTGCAGGTCGTCTCTTACGATTCGGGTATTGGAACGCCTCGGCTTTTTTTACATTGGCCTCCACATGCTTTGATGAGTTACTAGACGCTAAAAACTTCCCCCGCTTTGAGGCGTTAGTAGGCTCATCATGAGACCTATTGCGCTTCGCGGTTTCAGACTCTAGCCGCTTTCCCTTGAGTTTGGTGTAGACTACAACAATCTTTTGGTAAATATGTTTGTTGTTGTCATTGTTATGTACTATGCCAGCCGCTTCATTCTGAGTTATCTTGCTGAGAATGTGGCAGACTCTACTATACTGACTTTTGGTTATGTACGATTCAGTTGGCTGTTGGACATCACAAGCGACCTTAAGCCGGAATCGTTTTGGTGTTTATTGACTTAGACGATGCCGGAGTGCTGATTGCACATTTTCCAACGCATAAGTCGGTTTTTGTGATCAAGACGCTAGACGATGCGAGTGTGCTAACTATACAATGCCCATCGTTAATTGGATGAGACTCCGCGAGTGTACTAATTATACAGTGCGCGTCGCCTGAAGAGGTCTCTAGAGATACCACAGGCGGCGTGGGAATACTACTTGTACCCCTAACATCGCCTGTAACCGTCTCTTGAGAGGCGGCTAGTTAATCTTCTTCCGAAGAGGTACCAACCTGCTTATCCCCAAGTTTGTTGATATTTTTTTGTATTTTCTTATCAATTTTTTATTTTTTTTGTTTGGTCCATGTTTATTTTTGGACCTGCAGAGCCAATATACCGGAGTAAGGCAAAAGATGCGACAGACCATGCCTGTGCATCTGAAGAAGCTCGTTAGCGGCTGGTTTAACCCCCGTCTTGCATTTTTGGCACGGTTTGCATTAAGTGCGCTCACACCACATACACTGCGAGTCATAAGATTAGAAGCAGGTATTTTTGAGAAGTAAAATCGATATTTTTACCGTTACACGATGGATTAGAAAAAAACGACTATGGCAAATGAGAGACGATTGTGTTAGCAACAAAATATTAAATGAGTGTATAGGAGAGATTTGGCTAACGGAACTTTGAAGACAAATTGTAAATTGAGTAAAAAATACGCGGAAATAAATCGGGTCATTAGATTAGAAGCACATCAAATAAATGAAAATAAAATGCAGTTATTTATATTTTGGTATTCATATTAGCTTTTTTTATACATTAAATAATGTGTGCTGCCACTAGCCTTTAAAATAACTTCAAAAATTCTATCTTTTAAGGATTTATACAGCGGTTCCAAGTAGTCCAGTGAAATCTCACTCCAGGCCAATTTTACGGCATGAATTAGCGTTTCCTTGTCATCGTATTGTTTCCCTCCCTCATATACCTTACGTGTAAGCTAGCCCCAAACATTTTCGATTATGTTAAGGTCCGGGGTATATGGTGGCCAAGGCAGAAAGTGGACGTTTTGGCTCGCAATGAAGGATTTTACCACTTGGGCTATGTGTATGGGGGCGTTGTCCTGCTGAAAAATCCATGAAATTTGTCCTAAAAGCTCGTCAATATTGGGGAATACTGATTCCAGCAAGGCTTTATAGTTGTTTCCAGTCATTTTTGTATCTTGGACTACCAAGTCTATAGCTCCATAAAATTGAACCCCAGACCATTACGCCTTCTTCTCTGCTATGGTGACGGTTCAAAAACCGCCCCTCTTTCCTCAGGTCATGGAAGTAATAATTATAACCATCCGGCCCATCTTGGGTTATTTTCGTCGGAAAAAAGTACCTTCCGCCAAACATTTGTAGTCGTTGCATTTTGCACATCCCAGCTCATGTGATCTTTCGCGAAACACAAGCGTTGTTTCTTTCTTGCGTCATTAAGTGCTGGTTTTTTCTTTAGTTTCAGGCGCTTTAAGTGTTTAGCACGACGAATGACGAGGGTAACAGTAGATAAGCTGGTCCTTAACATTAGCTTTTTCCCTAATTTTAGCTGCTGATAAAGCTGAATTTGACGCTAATTTAAGGATACTTCGCGTTTCGCGGCGTGTTAAGGCAGAAGAATTGTTTCCTTTATAATTTGTTGTGTAAGACGTAGGGTTTTTTTAAATAATTGCTGACACAATGATCACTTCGCATTATTTTTTGGGCTATAGCACGACATGAAAGACCTTCGGAGCAATAAACATCTTTTCTAGCACTTTTCTCTACTGTTAAACATTTTTTCTTTCCCATTTTTATTAATACTCAATCAAGAACAATTACTTTATAATATGTACCGTTTAAACCGAAAAAAAAAAAATTTACTAAACAAAAATCGTTTATTTGTTCACTGCTTCTAATCTAATGACCCGATTTTTTTCCGCGTATTTTCTACTCAATTTACAATTTGTCTTCAAAGTTCCGTTAGCCAAATCTCTCCTATACACTCATTTCATATTTCGTTGCTAACAAAATCGTCTCTCATTTGCCATAGTCGTTTTTTTTCTAATCCATCGTGTAACGGTAAAAATATCGATTTTACTTCTCAAAAATACCTGCTTCTAATCTTATGACTCGCAGTGTACAAACGGGATATTTTACTATTGAGAAGTTAAGTAACATCACCGCAATGCCCTCTGACCTTAGCTGATTGCCTTCTTGACAACGTACAAGAACACTGTAGCAATCATTACCGGCCGGCACCCACTGGGAGGGTTTGGATGAGGATTTTTTTTTGTTAATACATACATATATATTGAAAGGTCATCAACATATGCTTATTTTTGCGGAAGACAAATTTAGTCACAAAGCTTAACGTTATTCTCACAGGTTAGGAAGATCAATTTCAATCATAAAAAAGAAGAAATTCTTTGGCTCATCTGAATAGGTTCAATGGCAAAAACTTTACTTTATGCGTAGGTGCATCGGCCATTAGTAATTAAAATTTGTTTTACCGATAAATCTGATTGTGTTTTCTCGGTTAACGTTAAATATGGGTAGCGAAAATCTTTAACAGAGGAAGAAAGGGCAAAATAAAAGAGTTAGGCTTAAACCAACGGAGCATTACAAAAAAAATTGCAAATAATTATTATTTTCATTGCCTTCGAAAAGAGGAGCATTATTTAAGCCGTCTTCATAGCTGTGGAGGCAGTGTCATGTTGTAGTGAGCTATTTCCTTCTACGGGCCCTTCGAACTCCAATTTTTTACATCAATAATGAATGCAAATGATTATAAGAGTGTGTTGGAAAAGTCCTTTCCTCATATTTTTGACCTGTTAAGGCCAATAACGTGGACATCTCAACATGATAATGCCCCTATTCAAAGAGCAAGGACGGTAAAACAGTGGATTGAGAGCCAAATGTAAATATGTTGATGTCAATATATAAAATAGAATATGTTACGTGGCCAGGTGCACGCAATTTCGGCAGCACCGAGAGAATCCTCCATAAATGTACCTAAAAAAAATACGCGATAAATGCTTGTAATGAAAATGTATGTACACATACATGTTGCAAAATGTAAACAAACCTGCTGTGGTATGTGATTAAATTTCCTTCCTTGACACACACACATAGCAGGCAAAACACTTTCATCCGCTGTCTCATGTAGTATTCCTTCCTGTGAACAATAAATATTGAATTAATTTCCACTCAATAATTAAAACAACTTATCTTGTCCTCATTTTCGCAACAAAAATTGTTCTGACGTTTGAGAAAAATGTGATTACCTGACTTGCATGGCAACTTAACGTACTAAAATAACTTATTGTAGGTGGTGGTATTAGGTAAATTTATAATTATGATAAGGTAGATCAGGGTAGATGGGTCAAAGCTTTAATAGGTTAGGTAGAAAGATAAGATAGGTGCAATAATAGGATAAGAATGATAGTATAGTTTTAGTATTTAGGATTAACTGACGACTCAACATGACAATTACTAAAGTATGAACAAATCACTTAAACAAACGGACAAAATAAACGTGACGTGACTACTCGTACGAATACGTAATCGTTTTGACTGGGGAGTACATTTCAGGGTCTATCACTCGCAGTACGGCCAGTGTGATAGCAATCGGTAGTGTCGTGGGATGGCCATCTCTTGCCATCAACAACAGGCATGCTTCGAAGGTCATAGCGAACCTTCCATTGGTGAGAGAGCGATGCTGTGAACGAGAGTTGCGGATAGGGTTCACGCGATTGCAAGTATCGTTTAACACGCGAAGTATTCCCAGATTTCTCACCGATGTTGGCATCGGTCATGAGAAGTGCTTTTTCCTTTTCTTATCTGCTTTTCTATCTTTAGAGGTCCGTCCGCAGTCAACGTATCTTCCTTTTTCTCTTATTTTTTTTTTTTTTTTATATTTTTGGCACGAACAAAATTTTTGTCGAGCAGGTGGTGTGTGGTGAGCGGGCAAGAACTACCCCGTCCGACGAGTTTAGCTGAGCAACCACAAGCGTGCCATGCCCTCCTCACCTCCACTGAAGATGCCTCTATGGACCGACCCTGACTCACAACAGATATGTGGGGACTTTTTTCACGTAAGGTATACTAGTCAGGAAGACAATTCGAAGACAAAAAGTCATTAATGCATAAAACCATTTAAAACGAAATTTCGCTTCAAAACATAGAATTTTTTTTGATTCCATTCCAAATCGAATTGACGAATCTGTGTTGAAAAAATGGGGCGATATTCATTAGTGATTATTGATATTAGTTCGTATCTAAACACATGTGCAAAATAAATCATTATATTACAATTACTTTTCTTGTTTAACTCTTTTTTGTTTGTTGAACCTATTCAGATGACCCAAAAAAATTTTCCTTTTTATGAATAAAATTGACCTTCCTAAACTTTGAGAATAACAGTATATAAAAAGAGAGGTTAACAGTAGTTGTAAAGTTGAACCTATGCAGATGACCGGCAGTGTATATGTGTAAGAATGCATTCATTCAAAATTGAGCTATGTTATTGTTATTTTTGATGCTTTCATTATAGTGAACAGGTTGTGCATATGAGAATAAAAATTAATATATAATAAAAATTGGTATTTAACACAAGGTGAATAAATGTTAATGTGGTTATTGTAGGTATATTATCGTTGCATGTAGGTATGTTTGTTTTTTTATTCAAATCCGTTTTGTTATTAAATTTTGCACCCTGTTAGATCACATGAACTCACCATATCTATTATAATCACAATCCATTAATTCATTGTTGTTAACTTATGAATACTTATCCAATGTAACGAACTAAACTAAGTTAATTCAAATGTAATTTTAAAACTAGCGCCAAAAAACCAAGGTTCGCCATAATTTTGAGGATTCTCTTTCTACTAAGCAGTAAACTTTGTCCAAAAAACTCATACTAATCATGTAAATTAAATAAAAAGTTTATTCTTGTCGTTGGCACCAGCTGAGCAACAAAGTTTTTTTCTCGCAAGTTTTCGTCCTGTTACGTTCTTCGCAAAATTGTGTCTACACTCTACATACAGTCAAGTTTCGTTTTCACGCAGATTTTTCAATCCCAAAGCAAGGACACTGGTTTTTATCGGGTTTTTCCAAGTTTTCGAACATCGCGAAATTTACTCATCCGAGGGAATTTTATTGCGACAGTATTTGAAGCAAGATTTTTCCAAGGAGCAGTCGGAAAATCATTCGATTGTACACACCCTTAAGCCCCATTTAGATGATCAGTTTCAGTTGAGCTGTGAATATGTAAAAGATGGAGCGTTTAACTAAAACTTAACCTGAGACTGAAACATATGGAATTTTCATCAGTTATCAGCTCAACTGAAACCTCAACTAAACTGATCGTCCAAATGGGGCTTAACAGTTAAAACATAAGAAAAATCGCTGTCTACATTAAAAATGAGTGGTGGGTGTACGACCGGGTCGTACGCAACTTTTTCTTTCACATCGTGTTGGGCGTAAATCAAAAGCCAAGATTTGAGAGAATTTGACAATCATAATCATAATTTCGCCAATATACCTAAACAAAACATTCATTTTGATTATTGATGCTAAAAATGATTGATTTGAAGGAATTGGTGTGAATAATGATTTTCTTTATTGGCCAAAACTGAAACTGAAAATTGACAATTGACAACTTTCTTTATATGGCCTAAATGCAAAAATTCGTTATATGGATTTTCTTGAAAAAAAAAACTGGATAGGTAAGTAGTTTTGTTGGGACTAATATGAATAGAGTATACATATACATAGTTTAATAAAAATCGTTGGAGCCGTTTTCGAGAAAATCGAGGTTATGTATATTTTTTATATGGCAGGTGCCATTACTATAATGGCAAAAAGTAATAAAAACGGCCTAGAATTATGACCGAAAAACGCTGGATACGAAGTTTGAAGAAAATCGGTCAAGCCGTTTAGGCTGGAGAGACAATTACGGACAGATGGACGGAAATCCAAAACCACTGTTAGTTAGCATCAATCAAAATCTCTATGTAGAAATTGTTTACGAAAACAATAAATTTCTCTTTGCAAGAGAAAGTTAATAAATTTTCAATGTCAAATGCATCAGATATTAGTTATACATTTATTTAAATTGCTAAGGGCGGGCGAAGCAAGGCGAGCATTGGTCAGCTAGCCTCTCCAATTAGCCTAGCCTTATCTAACTGTCTCCATTTGCGCATTCCAAGTTGGTTGAGGTCGGTTTCTACGTGTGCGCGCCACTTAAGGTGAGGTCTTCCTCTACTGTGTCCGACGTCTGGCTTGGTATCCAAAACTCTGAGAGCCGGAGTAGTGGTGTCCATTCGTTCTACAAGATCTAGCCATCTTAAACGTCCAATGCGGAATTTTTTGACCAGGGGTATTTCGCTTTACAGCTTGTATAGTTCTTGGTTGAATCTTCGTCTCCATAGCCCGTCGACGGAAACGGGACCGAAGATCTTTCGAAGAATTTTCTTCTTGAATCGACCAAAGATTTCTTCATTCGCTTTTGATACTGTCCATGCTTTAGCGCCGTAGAGCAGTACTGGATGATCAGGGTCTTACATAGGATCTCCTTAGTAGTACGAGTGAGAGCTTAACTACTAAATTGCCTTCTTAGACCAAAGAAACAGCGTTTGGCAAGAGTAATTCTTCGTTTAATTTCTGGCGAGAGGTTGTTGTCAGAGTTAATAGCGAAGCCGAGGTGCACAAAGTCCCGTACTACCTCAAAGTTATATCTGTCAATGGTGACGCTCTGTCCAATTCGTCGATGTTGTGTCCTTTCGTGTTGACAGCTTTATACTTAGTCTTACCCTCATTTACTGCTAAACCCATTTTTGCTGCTTCCTTCTCTATACTAGCAAACGTGGCTATCACATGACGTTAAGTCTTACCAATGATGTCAATAGCGTCGGCGTATACTAGAATTTGCACCGATTTTTGGAAAATTGTACCTCTGGTGTTGGCTCAGGAGTTTTGCACAGTCCTCTCATGAATAAAATTAAATAAGTCATATGACAACGCATCGCATCGAGCATTCCCATCGTCATTCTACACAAACGGAAGAGTTTAGGCGATATACCAAAACTAGACATGGCTCTGTATAAATGTCTCTAGTCTCTATAAATGCTGTCGTAGGTATGCTGCTTTGAAATCGATAAATAGGTGGTGGTTTTGGCCTTCATGGGTTTTTTCCAGGATCTGGCGAAGTGTGAAAATTTGATTGGTTGTGGACTTTCCTGTCCATCACTCTGATTGGGGGCCGATTGTTGGTAAACGATTTAAGGCGTTCGCATATTACGGCAGATAGGATCTTGTATAGATGTTGAGGAGACGTACGTCTTTGCAGTTGGCACAGTTTAGAGGGTCTCCTTTTTTTGTGGATTGGGCAAACGATGCTGAGGTTCCATTCAGGCATACTTTCATCCGACCAGATTTGGCTTATGAGTTGGTGGATGTTACTTACCAAGTCATCTCCGCCAGCTTTATAAAGCTCAGCGGAAGGCCGTCATTTCCGGCGGCCTTATTAAGCCTGAAATTGGATATTGCTATCCTTACCTCACTTAGGTCGGGTAGTTAGCAGTTATCGCCGTGCGTCGTTACCAATGTCATTCTGCCTGACATCGGAATGTTGTTCGAAATCGCCGTTTAACAGTGTGCAGAAGTGGTTCTTTCATATCCTCAACATCGACCGTGTCTCAACTACGATATTTCCTTGTTCATCTCGACAGGCTTCTGTTCGATCCTTGGCTTTGACGTTTTATACTTTGGTAAAACTTGCAAACATCATTCCCTCTAGAACAATAAGTCTTCTATGTCCATACATTTACAAACTCCTTTCATAAAATTTTTAATTATTTTGTATAAAAATTGCCTCTAGAACCATAGATCTGTTCCTGTACAAAATAATATTTACTGATTCTTACTGAGGAAAATTATTTGCATGCAAAACTTGAGTAGATACAGGAACGGTTTTAAGTAAAAACCAGTAAGAATCAGTAAATATTATTTTGTACGGGAACAGACAGAATAAGTCTTCTATGCCCATACTCAACTTTGTTTTGTGTTCTTGAAACAATTTAAATATAACCATAACATAGTGATAATGTAATTTGAATATAATATAATCAATACAAACATATTTTCATATGAAAATCTCTAGTTTTTTTTTTATAATACACTCATTACTATTATTTAAGAAGATTCCTGGCTTTTAACACGATTATGGCACTTTATTGCAGGTGTTCCTGTTGTTTTAAAATAATTTATTTGAAAAATGTTTTTTTTAATTGGATTAACAGACTATTAAGGGGTTGATTCATCTAATCGTCTTGTGCTTGGTTTGTATTTGTGTAGGTAGGTACCTACCTACTTCAAACTAAATTCAAAAAAGAGAATGTATTATTGAACTTCCATTTTCGTTTTTTTTGCAACAGCCAACTACATTTCTGCAGTTACCAGTTACATCCTTTGCGTATGTAGCGATTGCGGTTATAGGTATATTCCTACCTTATTTTAATAAAAACTACTTAGGTACATCCATCCAATAACTATGTCAATATGCAAAAACAAATATAAACTAAAATGTGTAATATAGTTGTATGCTGATGACACACAAAAATGTAACGGAAAATATTATATTATAAAAAATTAAATTGATGAAATCGGTACAAACCCAGTCAAATAAAGACCTAACTAAAATTTTATGTTTTTGCTGTAAACGAAACCATTTTGCCAGATTTAAAATACATACCTAGAATCATCTGTTTATTCTTTATTTAACCGAATATTTACATTAAAAGACGCACAAACAATTTGGCAGGCAACTATGCTATGCACTCGAGTCTGAGAATCATAACAATATGTATAGGCTGTCGTTCATTCTACTGGATAAGAGTGCGCCTGCTAAATAGATCTATAACAAAATCGGTAAAAAAACATCTGAAATACTTAGCAAGAATAAACAAGAGTGACGCAAAAATATTAAGTAATTCATATGTATCATATGAATTTCTAACGAAATTCTCCGATTAATTGTGGATCGAGTACTTCAACTCAACGACATGAAATGGTGAACTTTGACAAACGAAAAACTATCTATGCAATTAAGGTGTTTAAATCATGTTCTTAAACTGAATGTTGAATTTCTATTATTATTGTATGAATTGGGTAGTCGAGCACGTGTCAATATTTCAAAGGCAAATGTTGAACTTCAACCTAAAAAATTATCCGCTTGCAGCGTGAAATTGAAATAAATTAACTCATTTCAAGCAAATGCACTTATCATGTGATACCTACTTTCATTCCTGAAATTTTCAGATGAATTTGTCCAAATCAACTTATTTTCCTAGTCACAATCGTTTGCAGAATCCAAATTGATATATATATATATATGAACATAGACAATCCAAGTATATAGTAACCACCAACCCATTCATATCCAAGGGAGGCAACCAAATTCCGGAAAAATTCCAATATAAGAGCACATATTTTTCTTAACATGTAAATAACAAATTAACGACACCAAATGGTCAACATGACAAAATTAGAATAAAACATTTAGGTTAACATACTAATTAAAACAATCAATTACAGTAGTTGTGATCAATTTTTATTGTTGCAGTACATAGTTTCACACACTTTACTTCCTGTTTTGGTTGTTTTGACGTTGCATATCCTTAGGGAAAGTCCTCACTGGGGGAGTTCTAATACGCCTGGCTTCCTTCGATCTGTTACGAACTACTTTAGAGTGAATAGCACATGATACACAATAATGCAGCTTTGCATAAAGTTTGGGCAAAACGTAAGTTTCCCAGATCGATGCTTCGGAAATATCTCTGACTGCAGCGGCCTCTACGATATTCCTGATAACAAACTTTTTAATTGCCTTGTCTTTAGGAACACAACGAGCACAATTGGTACAACGCACTGGCTTCACATGCCCACGATTGTGCTTGCAGCGACCTCCATTACGGCGTTTTTTCGTCATTTTACACAACCTCTCCGAGTCAAGACCAACCGGAAAAAGAATGAAAGAAGTTGGGTTACGCGAATGTCACGAATCTAAGATATAACTAGAAGGAAGACTTAACCTATAAGGAATGCTTGGAAGTGACGTTACACGTGGACTTTTTTAACGACCAAATAAAAAAAACTTTTTGGTATAATATTGGAATAACCGATTGGGTTTTGACGTCTTCCAATAAGAGAAAATGATGGTGAATGTAATTGAAGTTCCTTGTAAAACAAATTAAATCAAATCGTAGAACATTTCCAAAAGCAATGGTTGTGTGTGTCCAAATATCACCATCGAGAACAGCTTTTTGGCAAATTTACAAATGCGCTAATTTGAGAACTTAGGGAGTGTGCCGATTGCGTTAAAATGGTGGTTACTTTTTATAGTGGTTAATTTTTGATATATCTGCAGCCATATTGCGATTATCAATTATCAATTTTATAATGTTGGGAACAGATCTGCATCTTATTGGTGCTTTAATCTTGGCTTCTATTGCAGATAGAACATAATGGCGTTTTCCATTGGTAAATCTGAATTTTGATCTGAAATTTGGTGCAAATGGAACACGATATCTGATTGATTTGTTTTTTTTTTGTCTTTGTCTTATTGTAATTTCGTGTCTGTGAAGTTTGTACCGGTTCGGTGTAGATGTCAAGTTTCAAGTCATACAGGTTGTTTGTTATACCCTATCCCATAGGGGGGTATATTAGTTTTGATACTTAGTTTGTAACATAGAGAAATAATATTGCTACATATACCTCAAAGTATATGGATCGACTCAGAATCGCTAGCTGAGTCGAATTAGCCATGTCTGTCTGTCCGTCCGTCCGTCCGTCCGTCTGTCTGTTCGTCACCGATTTTTGGGCCTTAAATTTTGAGCTAGGATAATGAAATTTGGTATATAGGATCCTCGTCCGTGCCACCAGAACTAGTGTAAAAATTTTTGAAATCCACCCACTGCCACGCCCCCTTTTTAGAAAAACATTTTTTTTGGCCAAACCGTAAGGAATTTCAAAAAAGTGTCTGAGCAGCATATTTAGACAATCCTAATATCTATATTTCGTTCATATAAAGTTTTTTGCCACGCCCACTTTTTGGGGGCGTTTTTAGTAAAAAAACGCTTTTTTTCCAAATTTTAGAACTTTCGAAAAAAATTTTGATGCGAATACTTCCGCAATAATATAAACATTTTGTCCATAGATCATTTTCACCTACGCCCACATTTTGGGGGCGTTTTCTTACAAAAACCATTTGTAAACCCCATCCCAAGGCATTAGCAATAGAAATACGTGGTTTTTTGTCGAACCACAAAAGATTTTGAGAAACTGTCTGAGCAATATATTGTGACAATGTCATTTTCTGTATTTCATCGCCATAAGGCCTATATTTTGAGGATATTAATATAAAGGATGGGATGTGATAGGGTATTCAACGATCCGCATAGCGGATTGTAGCCTCTCATATGTTTTTTTATTTAATTTATATTTCACATAGAACTGCTACAGTTTTACCCCCTTAATAATAAACGCTGATAAGCTAATCGGTGATTAACTTTTGACATTTGCGCAAGTAAGTAAGTTAATGATTAATAATATTTTTTCTCAAATAATATTTTTTTTGAAATAATAATAAATCAAAACGGAAATCACTATAGTTAAACTGACAGCTATCATTTGTATACATTTACACGTGTGACATATATTGCATATAATAAAGACTTTTGTCATTTTATAATGACACCATCATTTATACGACGTTAAATAGTGACGAATACAAAGCGTTGTCACTACGTTTCATTACTTTTTGACATTTATTTATGTTATAATGACAACGGCAGAAGAATGGGAATTTCCACTAATGACAGAATTTGAAAATGTCAAATAATGACAATCAAATATATAAGTCAATAATTATACCCTATCCCATAGGGGGGTATATTAGTTTTGATACTTACTTTGTAACATAGAGAAATAATTTTGCTACATATACCTCAAAATATATGGATCGACTCAGAATCGCTAGCTGAGTCGAATTAACCATGTCTGTCTGTCCGTCCGTCCGTCCGTCTGTTCGTCACCGATTTTTGGGCCTTACATTTTGAGCTAGGATAATGAAATTTGGTATGTAGGATCTTCGTCCGTGCCACCAGAACAAGTGTAAAAATTTTTGAAATCCGCCCACTGCCACGCCCCCTTTTTAGGAAAACTTATTTTTTGGCCAAACCGTAAGGAATTTCAAAAAAGTGTCTGAACAGCATATTTAGACAATCCTAATATCTATATTTCGTTCATTCAAAGTTTTTTGCCACGCCCACTTTTTGGGGGCGTTTTTTAGTAAAAAACGCTTTTTGTCCAAATTTTAAAACTTTCGAAAAAAATTTTGATGCAAATACTTCCGCAATGGTAATATCAACATTTTGTCCATACATCATTTTCACCTACGCCCACATTTTGGGGCGTTTTCTTACAAAAACCATTTGTATACCCCATCCCAAGGCATTAGCAATAGAAATACGTGGTTTTTTGTCGAACCACAAAAGATTTTGAGAAACTGTCTGAGCAATATATTGTGACAATGTCATTTTCTGTATTTCATCGCCATAAGGCCTATATTTTGAGGATATTAATATAAAGGATGGGATGGGATAGGGTATTCAACGATCCGCATAGCGGATTGTAGCCTCTCATATGTTTTTTATTGGAGTTTGATATTTTATGTTCATCCAAATTGCTTTGTCTCCAAACATATATATAAAAAAACAGAACTACAAATAATATAAATGTAAAAAAAAATTAATTTATGTGTCATAACGACACGTAAGAAATCGGGCAATTAAGGAAAGATGTACGAAAGTTTCCTATCTCTTCTTACTTGATCTCTGGAAAAACACTATACGTAAAAGCTACCTTCGACAAACGAAAATGATTGGAATATAGGTATGACTTCTCCTGAGGTAATAGAATACTCACATTTCTACTGACGTTTATCAATTGTATTGGTGCTGCAATACAATACTTACTTACATACTTACGTGGCGCTACAGTCCGGGATGAACCTGGGCCTCAACCAACATGCCTCTCCAATTAGCCCGGTCCATAGCTAACTGCCTCCAGTTGCGTACTCCAAGTTGGTTGAGGTCGGTTTCTACTTGTGCGCGCCACTTAAGGCGAGGTCTTCCTCTACTGCGTCCGACGTCTGGCTGGGAATCGACGACTCTGCGAGCCGGAGTATTGGTGTCCATTATTTCTACATGTCCTAGGCATCTTAAACGTCCAATGCGTAGTTTTTTGACTAGGGGTATGTCGCAGTACTGCTCGTATAGTTCGTGGTTGAATCTTCGTCTCCATAGCCCGTCAACGCAAACGGGACCGAAGATTTTCCGGAGAATTTTTCTCTCGAATCGACCAAGGATTTCTTCATCCGCTTTTGATACGGTCCATGCTTCAGCACCGTAGAGCAGGACTGGGATGATCAGGGTCTTATATAGGATCTCCTTAGTAGTTCGAGTGAGGGCTTTACTACTAAATTGCCTTCTTAGCCCGAAGAAACAGCGATTGGCAAGAGTAATTCTTCGTTTGAATTCTGACGAGATGTTGTTGTCAGAGCTAATAGCGGAGCCGAGGTAGACAAAGTCCCGTACTACCTCAAAGTTATATCTGTCAATGGTGACGTTCTGTCCAATTCGTCGATGTTGTGTGTCCTTTCGTGTTGACAGCATACACTTAGTCTTACCCTCATTTACTGCTAAACCCATTTTTGCCGCTTCCTTCTCTATACTAGCAAACGTGGCTATGACATCACGTTAAGTCCTACCAATGATGTCAATATCGTCAGCATATGCTAGTAGTTGCACCGATTTTTGGAGAAATGTGCCTCTGGTATTGGCTCGGGAGTTTTGCACAATCCTCTCAAGAATCAAATTGAAAAAGTCACATGACAGTGCATCGCCTTGCCTAAATCCTGTTTTGGTATCGAATGTGTCGGTGAGGTCGTTTCCGACCCTGATGGTGCAGCGAGAATTCTCCATCGTCATCCTACACAAACGGACGAGTTTGGACGGCATACCAAAACTAGACATGGCTCTGTATAGTTCGTCTCTTAAATGCTGTCGTATTCGGCTTTGAAATCGATAAATAGGTGGTGGGTATCGATTTGAACTTCTTGGGTTTTTTCCAGGATCTACCGAAGTGTCAAAATTTGATCGATTGTGGACTTTGCTGGTCTAAAACCACACTGATAAGGGCCGATCAGGTTGTTGGAAAACGGTTTCAAGCGTTCACATATTACGGCAGATAGGATCTTGTAAGCGATGTTGAGTAGACTTATGCCTCTGTAGTTGGCGCAGTTCAGAGGGTCTCCTTTTTTGTGGATCGGGCAAACGATGCTGAGGTTTCATTCTTCAGGCATGCTTTCAACCGACCAGATTTGGATTATGAGTTGGTGGATGTCGCTTACCAAGTCATCTCCGCCAGCTTTATAAAGCTTGAGTTTAGATATAGCTATCCTCACTTCACTTAGGTCGGGTGGTTGGCAGTTTTCGCTGTCGTTGCCAATATTAAATGGTTTGTTCTGCCTGACCGCGGAATGTTGTTCGTCATCGCCGTTTAACAGTCTGCAGAAGTGGTTCTTCCATATCCTCAGCATCGACTGTATCTCAGCTACGATATTTCCTTGTTCATCTCGACAGGATTCTGTTCGAGCCTTGTAGCCTTGGCTTTGACGTTTTACACTTTGGTAAAACTTCCGAACATCGTTCCTGGAGTGGCACCTCTCTATATCCTCGATCGCGCGCTTTTCTCGCTCTTTTTTCTTCTTTGTGAAAAGCCGATATTCTTCCCTTCTTCTTTGCCTATAGAGCTCAATGGCAGCTCTCATCTTCACCTGCAGCCTAGCCTTGTAGGCCTCGTTATTGGCTGCGAGCATCTGTCGGCATTCCTCGTCAAACCAGGAGTTTCTTGCTGGTGGCCGCGAGAAACCTAGCACCTTGTTGGCATCGCTGCCATTGTTCTTCGACATTAGATGCTGGTGGTGTGGTGTGAATCGAGAGGTTAAGGGATACGCGTTGCGCGAAGGTCTCGGAGGTCTCTGGCGATTGCAGTCTTTCGACATTACATTTTTTCACAGTATTTCTGTTTTTTTGTGGCGTGGTGGATATCCGCATCCTTACCTTGGCTACAACAAGGTAGTGGTACGAGTCGATGTTAGCCCCTCGGAATGTTCGGACATCCAAAATACTGGATGCGTGCCTCTTGTCTATCGCAATGTGATCAATTTGGTTGACTGTTCGTTGATCTGGAGACCGCCATGTCCCCTTGAGGATATCGAGGTGAGGAAACCGTGTGCTGGCTATAGTGGCATTTCGTTCCGTAGCGAAGTCAATTAGCCTGTCCGTTACCAGACATGTTGTCGTGTAGGCTATATTTTCCGACAGTACTGCTTATGATGTCTTCTCTTCCCACTTTTGCGTTAAAATCTCCCAGCACGATTTGAACATCGTACTTTGGTAGTCGCTCATAGGTTTTGTTGAGGAGCTCGTAGAGGCAATCCTTAGTTATATCATTACAACTCTGCAAAAACTAAATTTTGGATGAAAAATTACTCTCCAGTATTTCTCAAACTAGGATCCCTCCTCACCCTCCAACCCTCAAACATGAGGTTCAACCGGTTAAGGCATACTCGGCATATAAAAAATATTAAAAGAGGTTGTTGTTTGAGAAAAGAAGTAATAATTATATCGAAAACGAAAACTTATCAATTTGATTTTAATTTTTACAATCGCATTTATGTTCACACAATTTTATAATTTATCAGACTTGCTTAGTATTTTTATACAAATTATTTGTATTTTACTCTGAACAACTTATATAAACAAGTTAAAAATGTACTCATATACACAAAGATATGAGTGAACCGATGATTTTGCGTCGACCTGTTTTATATTTCAGTAGCATTATCCAATATTAAGGTTTTATTTAGTTCATTTCTTACTTTTTTGATAAAGAATAATTATTCTGAATAGAAAAAAAGTAAATAAAAATCTATAAATATGGAAAAACAAAATTGCAAAATAAGGGTTGGAATAGTTTGACATTTATGGCTAAAACACAATCACGCTTTGGGGCTTTGGGGCTTTACCAACGTTACGCCCAACTGCTTTGCGCACGCTTTGACATATTTATTTTCTCAGCAGTTTCAACTTCTGCTACAAGAAGGGGGGAAATGATTAAAATCTTTGCTAAAAATATCGTATCCCACAACCTTCTCAGAAAATAATCCAGAAAACAACAACAAATATTTTGACAATTCACACTTTTTCCAACCTTTGCTTTGCCCATTGCGCTTTACAGCAACGTTACGTTAAGATTTTACGTTTTTCATTTTGAGGTGGAAACTCAACGCCAGGCAAAGCTTAATTGGGATAGGTAACATTGATTTCATATGCTTGAACTAGGTGCGTCAGCCAACGCAACGCACCAAAGCGTTTTTGTGTTTCAGCCATTACCTTGCCATTCATTAGGATTTTGGTTTCCACTTCACCACACCTCATTTTTCAGTTGTAATCTAAAATACGGAACACGCCCATCGTAAATTAATAAGTACTCAACCACTACACATGTAAACATGGTATAATCAAATGAGTGACAGTTATTGTCAAAACGGCTGGAAAGTTGCAAATGTTTTCCTAACTGTTATTCTATTAGGCATATTGCGACAAGTGGAGTAGTTATTTACAATTTAAGAAAAGTTTATGTATTGCTTTTGATAAATTTATTTTGTAAACAACATATACTTTGTAATATATAATGGCATATAAAATTATTGTACCTAATGGCAATTGATTTATTTTTATTGATATAAGTTGTCCTTCAAAATTGTGTTTCAACAAAACAATATGGATGTTGCTTGTGTAATCGACACTCAACTTGGAGACAACTTAGATGACCGCAATTGTGCCTTACTAGAAGTTAACCAAGTCTGTAAAGCCTTAAATGTCAACTTCCAGAGGGTTCAAGTAAGTAGAATATTGTAAAGACATTTGCAAATTTTGAAAAATATAATTGCTTTTTATTTTAGTTTGACAAGTTGGATTTTGGTGAAACAAATGTTTTAGAAACATTCTATAATGCAGATGTTGTTATTGTTGATCTTAGTATACAAGCTCAGCAGAGCTCATTATTTTATCACTTGGGAGTAAGAGAAAGCTTTGGCATGAAAGGCAACATTCTCACCTATAATGATGTTCAATCTAAACAGACCTTGTGTTTAAAAGTAAGTTTAAGTGTGGTGTGTTCTTCAATAGATGATTGTATGGTTAAACAAAATATGCTGGTTTATTCAAGCAAATAGTTCTAACATTAAACTTTTCAATAATTCTGTAAAACAAATCAAAAAGAGATGGGATGTCAGAAAATTTAACATATCTTCAATTTAGTAATAAACGAATGATACATAATTCAAAGTTAATATTCCGTATTAAAATACCTATGCCTAAATGGAAAGAATTTGTTAACAATTAATATTTTTGTTTGAATTAAATCACCTTGGCCTTGGGTTAGAATTTTACAAAACCGTACAAAACCAATATTTAAATCTATTTTCATTTACCATAATTAAGTCGAATTTTATTACATATATTAAAATGAGTATACATAAACGGTTCTGTTATTTGAGTTTTAACAACAATAATCACATTACTACAATTTACTTGTAACCTCAAGTTCTCAGCAAACATTGTGTCTCAGTTACTTTTGTTTTCATTAAGCATTTCAGGATTCTGTTCCCGCTTTATATTTCTTTGACTTTTTACCTAGTAATAAAACTTCCGAATATCATTTCTCTTGTTCCAAATTTCAGATTTAGTAATATATCTTAGATAAAGCTCTGTTGTCATTGATCAAAATTCGCGATTGGCAATTACCGAAAAGATATAAAACTCATTGTCGGTTAATCGCTATTCATTTTTCATTGGTTTTTAAACCTACTTTCATGCCTGTAGAAATTAAGGTACCTATTTGTATACCCTATCCAATAGGGGTATATTAGTTTCGACATTAATTTTGTAACATATAGAAATAATTTCGATAGTTATACCATTAAGTATATGAATCGACACAGAATCGCTAGCTGCGTCGATCTAGCTATGCCTGTCTGGCCGTCTCACAGAGGAGTATTTTATCTAAACATGTGTACAAAAATATAGGATAGGTCAAATAAGACTTGCGTTTTAAAAATTAGTTTTGACTCATTTTAAGAATGATTTATTGAGTTACTATGCTGAAAATTGATTTTTTTTAATAATAAATACAAATATGTAAAAAAAAATTAATAGAAATACATCCGATGTTAATTATAACCTATCCCATAGGGGTATATTAGTTTTGATATATAGCTTGTAACATAGAGAAATAATTAAGCTAAATGAGTTGAGTAAGCAATGTCTGTCCGTCCGTCCGCCCGTACGTCACCAGTTTTTGGGATTCCAACCGAACGAGAACAAGATTTTTTGAAGAATTTTTGTCTCGAATAAAGGATTTCTTCATCCGCTTTTGATACGGTCCATGCTTCAGCGCCGTAGAGCAGGACTGGGATGATCAGGGTCTTACATAAGATCTCCGGGCTTTACTACCAAATTGCCTTCTTAGCCCGAAGAAACAGCGATTGGCAATTGTAATTCTACGTTTAATTTTTGGCGAGATGTTGTCATAGTTAATAGCGGAGCCGAGGTAGACAAAGTCCTACTACCTCAAAGTTATATGTGTTAATGGTGACGTTCTGGCCAATTCGTCGATGTTGTGTGTCCTTTCGTGTTGACAGCATATACTTAGTCTTACCCTCATTTACTGCTAAACCCATTTTTGCCGCTTCCTTCTCTATACTAGCAAACGTGGCTATGACATGACGTTAAGTCCTACCAATGATGTCAATAGCGTCGGCGTATGCTAGTAGTTGCACTGATGTTTGGAAAATTGTGCCTCTGGTGTTGGCTCGGGAGTTTTGCACAATCCTCTCAATAATCAAATTGAAGAAGTCACACGACAGCGCATCGCCTTGCCAAAATCCTTTTATGGTAACGAATGTGTCGGTGAGGTCGTTTCCGACCCTGATGGTGCAGTGAGAATTCTCCATCGTCATCCTACACAAAACTAGACATGGCTCTGTATAGTTCGTCTCTATAAATGCTGTCGTATGCGGCTTTGAAATCGATAAATAGGTGGTGGGTATCGATTTTAAATTCTTGGGTTTTTTTCCAGGATCTGCCGAAGTGTGAAATTTTGATCGATTGTGGACTTTCCTGGCCTAAAACCACACTGATAAGTGCCGATTAGGTTGTTGGTAAACGGTCTCAGACGTTCACATATTACGGCAGATAAGATCTTGTTGTCGATGTTGAGCAGACTTATGCCTCTGTTATTGGCGCAGTTCAGGGGTCTCCTTTTTGTGGATCGGGTAAACGATGCTCAGGTTTCATTTTTCAGGCATGCTTTCATCCGACCAGATTTGGCTTATGAGTTGGTGGATGTTACTTACCAAGTCATCTCCGCCAGCTTTATAAAGCTCAGCGGGAAGCTTGAGTTTAGATATTGCTAACCTCACTTCACTTAGGTCGGGTGGATGGCAGTTTTCGCTGTCGTTGCCAATAATAAATGGTTCGTTCTGCCTGACAGCGGAATGTTGTTCGTTTTCGCCATTTAACAGTCTGCAGAAGTGGTTCTTCCATATCCTCAGCATCGACTGTGTCGTTACTACGATATTTCCTTGCTCATCTCGACATGATTCTGTTCGAGCCTTGTATCCTTGGCTTTGACGTTCTACACTTTGGTAAAACTTCCGAACATCGTTCCTGGAGTGGCACCTTTTATATCCTCGATCGCGCGCTTTTCTCGCTCTTTTTTCTTCTTTCTGAAAAGCCGATGTTCTTCCCTTCTCCTTTGCCTATAGGGCTTGTAGGCCTCGTTCTTGGCTGCGAGAATCTGTCGGTATTCCTCATCAAACCAGGGGTTTCTTGCTGGTGGCCATCACCAGCGGCTGATCTAATAGTTTGTTGGCATCGTTGCCATTGTTCTTCGACATTAGATGCTGGTGGTGTGGTGTGAATCGAGAGGTTAAGGGATACGCGTTGCGCGAAGGTCTCGGCGGTCTCTGGCGATAGCAGTCTTTCGACATTAAATTTTTTCACAGTATTTCTGGTTTTATTGTGGCGTGGTGGATATCCGCATCCTTGCCTTGGCTACAACAAGGTAGTGGTTCGAGTCGGAATGTTCGGACATCTAAAATACTGGATGCGTGCCTCGTGTCTATCGCAATGTGATCAATTTGGTTGTCTGTTCGTTGATCTGGAGACCGCCATGTCCCCTTATGGATATCGAGGAGAGGAAACCGTGTGCTAGCTATAGTGGCATTTCGTTACGAAGCGAAGTCAATTAGCCTAAGTCCGTTTTCAGACATGTTGTCGTGTAGGCTATATTTTCCGACAGCACTGCTAAAGATGTCTTCTCTTCCTACCTGTGCGTTAAAATCTCCCAGCATGATTTTAACATCGTACTATGGTAGTCGCTGAAAGGTTTTGTCGAGTAGCTCGTAGAAGCAATTCTTAGTTATATCATCTTTTTCCTCCGTCGGAGCATGAGCGCATATAAAGATTATGTTGGCGAATTTGGCCTTGATGCGGATTGTTACAATGCGTTCGCTAATGTCTTGGAAACATGAGGTTTCTTGCCTAAGGCTGGCACTATAACACGGTCCATAGTAGATGTCACAGTTTTTCATCCTCTTTTTGCCCGGCCCATCCCATCGTATTTCCTGGATGGCAGTAATATCTGCTTTGTAGCAGTTTAGGGCTTCCGCTAGTTGTTCGCCTGCACCTCTCCTGTTTAATGTTCTCACATTCCAGGTGCAGATACGAATGTCGTTGTCCTTTTTTTGTTTAGCATGGTCGTCAACAATAATATCAGTCCTTTCCGAGGCTATTGGTTGCTTCGTAACATAAGCTTTTTTCCATGGATGGGTAGTTAACCCAAAGCACAACCCCCAACCTGTAGGGGCAGGCCCTTGTTTTGACTGGAAAATACCGATGTCAGTAGCCCATTTTGGGATATGAGCGCTGCCGTTGACCCGTTGAGGGCTCTTCCGCCACCAAATTTTTTCCAACACCCTGGTTCATTATTGGAAATCCTTATAGACCTGGTGTTCAAATATGTCGGAGCAGCTCATATAGGGATTACACTACCAGTTCGATCAAACTGGAGCTGTACGTGCCACCGTTGACTCCATCTAGGGAATTCCTCCGCTGCCGCCTGAGAGTGAGTGCTTTAGTGAGAGGACACTCCTCCCTCCTCTCTCGTTTGCTGCCACCAACGACCTTCCACAGGGGTTTATTACCCCATCTTCAGTCGAGGTACTAGGCACCCACCAGTCACCAGCGTGGAGGTGAGAGTAGGAGTTGATAGTAAGAGGCTAGAGTGAGAACGCTTGTGTTCTCATGTAATCGCATCACTATCCTTAAACACCCTTCTTAGGTAAACAAAAATTGCCTGAGCAACATATTTAGACAATCTCAATATCTATATTTCGTCTTAATTAAGTTTTTTTTTGCCACGCCCATTTTTTGAGGACGTTTTCAGTAAAAAAAAAATGTTTTTCGCTAAAATTTCAAAATATTCAAAAACACTTTTGATGCAAAATCATTGGGTATGATAATATAAATATTTCGTCTTTAGATCACTTTATCATTTTATCACTTTTTGGGGGATAGTTTTAAAATTATTGCAAGATAATGGTTTTCGCAAACCATTTAAGAAATATCTTAACTCACGTTAACTCGTATAGATACCACCTACAATATAAATGCATTTTTAATAAAACTCTTATATTTTATAATGCTAAGTAAAAACGAGGTAAAATGGTGCTGTATCAATATTAATTATAGAAATTTATATGTCTTTGCAAAGTACACATCTTCTGTTTACAGATATATGTCGACAAAATAAATGTTCGCACAGTAAAAACAAAGAAACGCGTGCGAAATGTTAAGCTTTGCATTTAGTCGGTTTCAGCAAAAACATGCGATTAAAAAAACTCCCGACTTTCGATTGATGGTGAACAACAGCAAAAATAGAAAAAAGAATTTCGAACAAAGTTACGAAGAAAATGTTTCCATAATACATACTGCTATGAACATTTTGTCAATAGTTCATTCAAACCCACGCTCACATTTTGGGGGCATTTTCCGATGTTGATTTTGAATAAAGCACAAATTATTTAGGAAATTATTGTCATTTCTTTTTTTTATGATAATATTGGTATGGTTCAATTATGTATGCAACAAAATACCGTTAATGTGCCGAATTATCTCATCCTTTAGCTCTGGAATTGTTGCTGGCTTATCGATGTACACCTTTTCTTTCAAATAACCCCAAAGAAAGAAGTCCAACGGTGTCAAATCACATGATCTTGGCGGCCACTTGACATCGCCACCACGTGAGATAACACGGCCATTTAATTTGTCGCACAAAAGAGCCATTGTTTCGTTAGCTGTGTTGCAGGTGGCACCGTCCTGTTGAAACCATATATGGTCCACATCCTTATCTTCCAATTTGGGCCATATAAAGTTCGTTATCATCTCACGATAGCGAACACCATTCACAGTAAAGGGTCAAACCCACCGACCAACCGAAACCGAAACTTCGTTTTAATTTTTTTGTTCAGTTTTGACATTTCATACCCACCGAAAATAGGACTGAAACAGAAAAAAAATCACTTTGACATCAAAAACGTGAGGCAAGTGACTTCTACAAACTTCTTCAAACAGAAATTATCACGAAAGAAAAAAAATTGCCAGTTCCGGTACGAAGAAATGCAAAACTGCAAAATGTAAAAGTAAAATTTCGTTACGGAAAACAAATAAAATCATTTTATATTAAAATCAAAAGATTTTAAGAAATACAAATAAATTAGATTAGTGTGGTTTATTGATATATTTTATTTCAGAAGTATTTTTAACTGAAAAACACAGACAATTGGAAGTAATTAGCAGTTAAAAAAAAAAACAAGTTCCGGTTTCGGTTTCTCGGTGGGCTTGGCCCTTAACTGCCTGATCGTCCTCATTTTGGAAAAAAGGCCCGATGATACCGCCAGTCCATAAAGCGCACCAAACAGTCACTCTTGCCTGCCTCATCACTGAAGATGATTTTCTTCGAAAATTGTTCATCCACTGTTGCCATTTCTTGCCACCATTCTGACCATTTACGCCGCTTGAAATGGTCAAGAGACTTTAGTTCTTAAGTCAATTGCACCTTTTAAGAGTGTAAATGCAAGTCTTTATGCATAATGTTCATCAACGACGAGCGTAAGAGGTGCAATTGTTGGCCACGACGACGAGTTGAGGTGGACGGATTTTCAGCCACACTATCGCGAACAACAGCAATATTTTCTGCAGTACGAGCTGTACGAGCATGCACTGGTGTTTTCACATCTCCTACAGACCCGGTTTGCTCAAATTTTTGCACGATTTTTCCGATTTTACGCACATTTGGACGATTAAATTGACCGAAAAAATCAAGAAGTGCACGATATGCGTTAGTTTTTCAAAGGCTTTTAATACGAAGGACGTTAGACTTATGGGTCTAAAGTCTTTCGCAGTCGTGTGGATGGGCTTGCGGGCTTGTAGGATAAAGACTACCTTTACTTTCCACCAGGGAGTTTGAGGTAACCTGGCACAGCCGGTTCCTTGCCGATTAGTTTTTTTAAGCCTGGCTGATTCAGTAGTGCTTTCTACATTAAAACATTACACCAGAAAGAGCGCTTAGCACTGTTGACCGCGCTTTTGAATTTACGCTGATTAATCTTATAAAGACACCAGTCGGTTTCCGAATTCGAGCTATAAAGTTTTCTAGTTTCCTTTCTAATGCTCTTTTGTCTACCTCGTCGGTGATCTATTGTATCGTCCTCTATTTCAAATTATATTATTCTGCGGTCAGAGTATGATGTTTCTGATGAAACTTTGCAGTGACACACAGCGAATTTATCAGAATTATTGAAGAGGGTAATATCAAGAACCTCTTCTCTATTTTTAGTTACAAAGGTGTGATCATTACACAAATGGTTGTCTATAATAAATTGAAGGAGAGGCCCACCTCGTGTATTGGTATCAGAACTGCCGATTGTGTTGTGAGTTTGCATCGTATTGCATTATGAGATCCCACTTCGCACGTTTAACCTTTTGCACCAGGTAGTCTATTAGGCCAGTTCTAGGTCCCTCCATTGAGTCGTATGGCATGTAGAATTGTAGATGGTTGCGATTGCAACTGGGGAATTCCCTCGCCGCTCATATTTTGCCACAATGTGGTCATTGTTTCTAAGAGTAGATAAGAGAAAAAGGTTAGTTTGTTTCTAAGCTAAAATATATGATCTTACTGTTTGTGTCGGATGGACAGGAGTGATACAGTATGTATTAGATAGATTGTGATACAGTACTAGATATGTTTCGTTTTTTATACTGCCTAGGACTATCCAATGTTCTTGTATTTGGGGAATATTCATCACAGTCAGGCTACCCGCCTCTATAACCTCCCAGTTCTGGGTTGAGGTTTTGTAGGTTGCGCTGAATCCTATCCGTTGGGATAAATGGCCCTAGGATAAGGATGGTTAAGAAGCTCTTTCTTTTCAACGATACGACGATCTGCATTATATCATTTGGCTTTGTGTCGCCGATAAAAAGGTTTGTTTTTTTAAAAAAAAAAGGTGACCTTGCTGATATCTTTAATAAGAACAATCTTAAAATTATCGGGAATTCCTAAGCTTTTGGAACATATTATTTGTGATAAATTTGTATACCTTGTTCAATCATTATCTGTATCATATGTCTCATAGAGAACTTTCCAAGTAAAATTAAGAGGTTCCAAGTCTAACCTATTTTTTGCTCAATCTGGAGTACCTCAAGGAAGTCATTTATGACCAATTTTATTTATACTTGCAATTAACGATGCAAGAGCTTGTAATCGGGATACCAAAATAAGGATATATGCTGATGAAATGAACACATTCAAATGTGTAGGAGATCTTAACAATTCCAAACTACAAACTGATTTAAATGGTGTCTAAAAACGGTTTAAATCAGAACCCTACTAAGTGAAAGTATATGTCATTTTGACGAAAACGTTCTTCATCTGTCCGGGCACATGCTCTTTCGTGTAGACAGTTTTAAAGACAAAACGTTATCGTCAATAAATACAACTATATGTTAGGATTTTCAAAAGGTGGTCAAATGAATTTAATGACCCTTATGTCACTCGTTCGCTATATAAGTGTCTCGTTTGCCCTCATTTGGAGTATGCCTCACAAGTTTGGACACCCAACTATGTAGTTTATTAAAATAGAATTGAAGCAGTCCAGTTTGCACCCATATAGGTGTCAAATTAATTTGCTGCAGCTGTTGGCTTTGTCTTAACACAGACTTTAGAGTGACATGCTTTTCTTACACAAATTATTTTCAGGACAAATTGATGCTCCTGATCTTGTAAGTTCTATTGGATTTAATACCTGGGGAGGTTCCTACAACCTGCGTAGATTAAATTTATATAACATATAAATAATCATAAATTGGACTATTGTATACATGTGGCATTTAGTCGCATGAGCAGAATTTGTAATCAAAATAATGATCTAGTTGAACTGCATGTTAGTAATAGTAGTTCTCTGCGTAATTGCTAGAACCGTAATATACTTACTTACTTAAGTGGCGCTACAGTCCGGAATGAACCTGGGCCTCAACCAACATCCCTCTCCAATTAGCCCGGTCCTTAGCTAACTGCCTCCAGTTGCGCACTCCAAGTTGGTTGAGGTCCACTTGTGCGCGCCACTTAAGGCGAGGTCTTCCTCTACTGCGTCCGACGTCTGGCTGGGAATCGAAGACTCTGCGAGCCGGAGTATTGGTGTCCATTCGTTCTACATGTCCTAGCCATCTTAAACGTCCAATGCGGAGTTTTTTGACCAGGGGCATGTCGCTGTACAGCTCGTATAGTTCTTGGTTGAATCTTCTTCTCCATAGCCCGTCAACGTAAACGGGACCGAAGATTTTTCGAAGAATTTTCCTCTCGAATCTACCAAGGATTTCTTCATCCGCTTTTGATACGGTCCATGCTTCAGCGCCGTAGAGCAGGAGTTGAGGAGACTTATGCCTCTGTAGTTGGCGCAGTTCAGAGGGTCTCCTTTTTTGTTGATCGGGCAAACGATGCTGAGGTTCCATTCTTCAGGCATATTTTCATCCGACCAGATTTGGCTTATGAGTTGGTGGATGTTACTTACCAAGTCATCTCCGCCAGCATTATAAAGCTCAGCGGGAAGGCCGTCATTTCCGGCAGCCCTATTAAGCTTGAGTTTAGATATTGCTATCCTCACTTCACTCAGGTCGGGTGGTTGGCAGTTTTCGCTGTCGTTGCCAATATTGAATGGTTCGTTCTGCCTGACAGCGGAATGTTGTTCGTCATCGCCGTTTAACAGTCTGCAGAAGTGGTTCTTCCATATCCTCAGCATCGACTGCGTCTCAACTACAATATTTCCTTGTTCATCTCGACAGGATTCTGTTCGAGCCTTGTATCCTTGGCTTTGACGTTTTACACTTTGGTAAAACTTGCGAACATCGTTCCTGGAGTGACACCTCTCTATATCCTCGATCGCGCGCTTTTCTTGCTCTTTTTTCTTCTTGCTGAAAAGCCGATGTTCTTCCCTTCTTCTTTGCCTATAGAGCTCAATGGCAGCTCTCGTCTTCACCTGCAACTTAGCCTTGCAGGCTCCTCGTTCTTGGCTGCAAGCATCTGTCGGCATTCCTCATCAAGCCAGAGGTTTCTTGCTGGTGGGCGCGAGAAACCTAGCACATCAGTTGCGGCTGATCGAATGGCCTGTTGGCATCGTTGCCATTGCTCTTCGACATTCGATGCTGGTGGTATGGTGTTAATCGAGAGGTTAAGGGATACGCGTTGTGCGAAGGTCTTGGCGGTCTCTTGCGATTGCAGTCTTCCGACATTAATTTTTTTCACAGTATTTCTGGATTGTTGTGGCGTTGTGGATATCCGCATTCTTATCTTGGCTGCTACAAGGTAGTGATCCGAGTCGATGTTAGCTCCTCGGAATGTTCGGACATCCAAAATACTGGATGCGTGCCTCTTATCTATCGCAATGTGATCAATTTGGTTGACCGTTCGTTGATCTGGAGACCGCCATGTCCCCTTATGGATATCGAGGTGAGGAAACCGTGTGCTGGCTATAGTGGCATTTCGTTCCGTAGCGAAATCAATTAGCCGAAGTCCGTTACTAGACGTGTTGTCTTGTAGGCTATGTTTTCCGGCAATACTTCTAAAGATGTCTTCTCTTCCTACCTTTGCGTTAAAATCTCCCAGCATGATTTTAACATCGTACTTTGGTAGTCGCTCATAGGTTTTGTCAAGGAGCTCGTAGAAGCAATCCTTAGTTGTATCATCTTTTTCCTCCGTTGGAGCATGAGCGCATATAAGGCTTATGTTGGCGAATTTGGCCTTGATGCGGATTGTAACTATGCGTTCGCTAATGTCTTGGAAACATAAGACTTCTTGCCTAAGTCTGGCACTTAACACGGTCCGTAGTAGATGTCACAGTTTTTCATCCTATTTTTGCCCGGCCCATCCCATCGTATTTCCTGGATGGCAGTAATGTCTGCTTTGTAGCAGTTTAGGGCTTCCGCTAGTTGTTCGCCTGCACCTCTCCTGTTTAATGTTCTCACATTCCAGGTGCAGATACGAACGTCGTTGTCCTTTTTTCTTTTAGCAGGGTCGTCAACAATAAAATCAGTCCTTTCCGAGGCTATTGGTTGCTTCGTAACCATATTTTTTTCTGTGGGTGGGTAGTTAACCCAAAGCACAACCCCCAACCTGGAGGGCCAGTTCCAATTTATTAGATACCCCTAGGACACGGGGCCATCAGTATCCACTACGGGATTGAGCGCTGCCGTTGGCCTTACGGTTCATCCGCCACCATCTCTGTTCAAGGGGCCTGACTAACCCTTGAAATTCCTAGACAACCTGTTGTCCGAATATGTCAGAGCAGCTCATCTAGGTTCGCCTGGGACAGCAGGCCGGGTATTTATCCGTGCCATTCTCACCAGGGTGTTTATAGTATTGCTGTTTTTCGTCGTGTTATCAACACTCGCACTTATCGTTAAGCAAGTCAAATCCGGTTGGATGAGACCAGTACCCGATGGTTACCACTTTGAGGTAAAGATAAGCACATTTGATGTGTAGTCAGAGTTGCAACACTGGGCATTGCCAAGTCAACGCCAATCAGAGTCTACCTTCGTTCTACAACACCCAACCATCCGAACCGTAATATGTGTATGTAAAATTGTATATAGATTAATTTTTTTTATCTACATACACTTCGCGTCAACTGAATAAGCACACAAATTTTCTAGAGTATGTTGTCCATTTTTTCCTAACTTTGAGCTTTAATATATCATTTGATGATGCTTACTGCTTCCTTATGAAGTTGAGAAAACAAATCAGAAAGAAACATTTAAAAAGTACCGCTATTTTTTTTCTCGCTCTCTTGTAAAGCGTTCCATATGGAAAAATGTATTTTTTTTGCGTCAACTGAATAAACACAACTATTAAAATATGAAATAAAATCTAATGGAATGAAATGAAACAAGTTTTTCTTTAAATACTTTTTTATTGGTTATTTCTAGTAGTGGGTACTGCCACCTTTATTCGTAATCACTTCATAAATTCGGTCTGGCATGGGATCGTAGAGGCTCTTTAAGTAGTCCAGCGAAATTTCCCTCCACGCTAATTTAATGGCTGCAATAAGCGATTCTCTGTCTTCAAACTGACGGCCAGACTCATAAACTTTTCGAACCAACCATCCCCATACATTTTCTATAAGGTTCAGGTCGGGTGAGTACGGTGGCTTTTGAAGCAATTCAACATTTTGGCCCTGTATCCAACTTTTGACAATACGCGTAGTGTGGATGGGGGCGTTGTCCTGTTGGAGAGTCCAGTTAATGGGTCCAAAAATATCCGAAAATTAAGGAAAATTTCTTTTCAAAATTCCTTTATAGGTTATTGCAGTCATTTTTGACGTTTGAAACTCAAGGTCTACAGACCCATAGTAGCTAACTGCTCCCCATACCATAACTCCACCTTCTCGACTATGATGCCGCGCTAAAAATCGTTCTTACTTCCTCACATTATGATAATAATAATTAAAGCCATCAGGGCCATAAAAAATGAAACTCTTCTCATCGGAAAAAAACACGTTGCGTCACTCATTTTTCCAACTCATATGGAGTCTAGAAAATTCTAAACGAATACCTTAATTTGCTCGTTTAGTGGTGGTTTCTTTTGGAGTTTCAATCGTTTTAAATGATCTGCGCTGTTTATTACTCTGCGGACTGTTGAAACACTTGCAGTTACACCAGCTTTTTGCTTAATTTTTGCCGCAGAGTCACTCGAATTGGAAGCACATCTCAAAATTGCACGTCGGTCATTTGCTGTTGTTGCCGTTTTTTACCTCCTTTCATGTTTTTTCCGTACGAACTTTTATTTCGGAGGTATGAATAGACAACACTAAAACTCCGTTCAATTTTGGTGGCTATACTACGCCCGGTCAGCCCTTGTTCTTTTAACAAATCAATTTTGGCTCTCTCGACACTAATTAAAGCTTTTGATCTACCCATTTTTTTTAATTAAACAAAAAAAACTAAAATTCACTTAGGACACTTCCAGCCGTATTTATAAAAGCATTTTAGAGGTTGCCTAACTTTAGGCAACCTTAAAGTACTGCCTAAGTGCAAAATCGGTATTTATAATCGATTTTCACATTTAGGCAACGTTGCCTAAAGGCCGCCTAACTTAAGCGCGAACAAACCCTATCCAGAGGCTGTATAGAGGCTGCTTAAGGAATTTTCATTTCATTTTCATTTTGACGTTTACGAGAATTTCAATCTGGAAATTTATTTTGAGATTTTGTGTGGTGGTTTGCAATAAAGTGAATGAATGGACTCAAGCTACATTTCATTTGTAAATGATTTAAGTGTAGTGAATATTATAAATTCATACATGCCAACTAGTAGGAGACCAAAAATATACAAAACGCTTACTCGGTGATGGGGGCTATGCCTGCTCCAACATTCTTTTCACTCGACTGTTGAATCCTCAAACTAATTTCGAACAGCAATATTAACATTGCCCATATAGCTCCATGTTCTTCCTTTAAGATATTTGTTTACAAATAACATATGCTGTCAAACCCAAAAAAAAAAAAAAATCTGATGTAAACAAAGTACAAGAATCTTAATTTTTTATACTAGATTTGTAAATTCTACTACTTCTTTTGACATAAACTTCGCCTAGCAGCAATGGAAAATCGATTATAGATAAGAATTTAAGCAACGTTTCCTAGAGGCAACTTAAATATTTAGGCATGCCTAACTAGGCAACCTCTGAGACCCCGCCTAAGGAAATCGAATAAATACGGCTGTTCTACTTTTGGTTTAGTATGCCAATCACCTCAAAACACTCATAAGCAATGAAGATAATGACCCTGAATGACCGTATATCTTTTCAGTTGAGGCGAAAAAACTGCATTTTTCCATATGGAACGCTTTACAAGAGAGCGAGAAAAAAAATAGCGGTACTTTTAAAATTTTTCTTTCTGATTTGTTTTCTCAACTTCATAAGCAAGCAGTAAGCATCATAAAATGATAAATTAAAGTTGAAAGTTAGGAAAAAATGGACAACAAATTTGTTTGCTTATTCAGTTGACGCGAAGTGTATATAAACTAACCTGATATTTTGTGTGTTAACGTATAACTCACATAATTTTCGACTAATGTACTAAGTTTTTCTTTTAAACTATTCAGAAAAACAATGAGAAAGATTTCAAATCCGGCCACTGCCACGCCCACTTTTCAGTAAAACGTTGTTTTTGGTAAAACCATAAGGAATTTCAAAAAAGGTGTTTTGAATATCTTAATTTCGTCAACACAAAATTGTTTGCCACGCCCACTTTTATTAATATTACCAATGTTTTTGAGTCAAAAGTTTTTGTGAAAAGTGGACGTGGCAATGGGCGGATTTTTAAAATGTACACACTTGTTATGCTGAGAGCAACGAAGACTACGTGTACCAAATTTCATTCTACCTTAAAATTGAAGGCCAAAAAACTGGTGACAGGCATTTTAATCATTTTAACACACGCACCATTTTTGGGTGCGTTTTCTTAAAAAAAAAAAGATTTGTATACCCTACCCCAATTATATGTAACTGAAAAACTTTTTTTTGTCAACCATAAACGATTTAGATAAACTGTCCGTTGGGCCACATATACAAGGTGGCGCAAAAGTAATCCTCCTATCAGAAAATACATCGGAAGGTTATTTTTGCGCCACCTTGTATAATATGATGTTGAAACAATAGTGATTTTTAACAACTGAAAGCTGACTCAAATATATTAATGGCCCTTTCTGAGAAGTGTAAACAATTATGCAATGCTTAAAATGTATCTTAACCTTAATCATAATTTTTTTTTTAAAATGCTTAATAAAGAATGTTAGGTACAAGGTGGCGCAAAAGTAATCCTCCTATCAGAAAATGCATCGGAAGGTTATTTTTGCGCCACCTTGTATAACAGTATATATATACTATATAAAGCAAAACAACGTTTACCGGACCAGCTAGTATAGCTAAATTGTAATTTCATTATTTATTCATTTGCTGTGCCAATCTCTGCTCGTAGATGCTGCTTGTACTAAACTCGCTGCGACACAGATCTGTGACACACAGACGGACAGCTGGCGATTCTGAGTCGATCCATATACTTTAAAATACATCAATAGAAAATATTTTTCGATGTTACAAACTTAATATCAAAACTAATATAATACATCTAAAATGAACAAAAAAATGGTTGTACCTTATCCCAGAAGGTAGGCGCATATTAGTCTTGATATTATGTTTGTAACATACAAAAATAATTTCGATAGTTATACATTTAAGTACAGTACAGCCTCGCTAGTCATAGTAAAGTTTCGTGTGTATCCGGAATATCGAAAAGTTCTCCAGACTATAGAACACAAAAAAACGTGTTATCCGTAAAAGATCTTTAAAATAATGAAAACTTAACGCAACTGAGAAGGCTCGTCATAAATTACAACAGAGCATGAACAATCAACATACACAAATGTAAACTTGCAATGAGGCTTGCGAGTGCCTGGACTAGCGAGGTTGTACCGTATATAGATCGACTCAGGATCGCTAGCTGAGTCGACTAAGCCAAGCCTGCCTGTCCGTCCGTCCGTCCGTATTTCACCGATTTTTGTGCCTCAAATTTTGAGCTACAATGAGAAATTAGGTATATATTACCTCAATACATAGCTTATGACATGCTTTTAGTTTTAATTTTCACAAAATATTGTCAGATATATATTTTCTGGACAAAACTCATTAAACCTGTGGCCTACAACATAAAAAAATACATACATATATAGAATTAAATATTCCTTTTTTCAGATATCTTGCGGAAACTATACTTTCTTACCATACAAACTCAGTGAACAGGGCTTTTGTTTCGTGACAACTTTTAATAAAGAATCTGGAGATTTGAAACAATCATCACTTTCTATACGAGTGCGTCGTATTCTCCAAGATGTCGAAATTCAATCAAAGTATGTAGAATTTACTAAATTTAAAATGGTTTTATATATTACTAGCTGACCCTATTGACGTTATCTTGTCCCTGACTGCAGCAGTACCCGAGTAACTTTTTCCCCATACAAAAATGAGTTGAATCGGTCCAGCCATTTTCAAGTTATATCGTTATTAACCCTCTACTGCTCGCATTAAGATTTTTTTATATTTTGTTTTTATTTTTCATTTTCAAGAGTTTAGAAGATTTTAAAAAAAATTACAAAAATATGCTTACGTTTATAAAAACAAACACTTTCGCCATATATGTACCTATGGCCTCTTGAGCAGTAAACCTGAAAAAAATTTCCGAAATATGGCATATCTGCCAACCAAAAGAAACACAATTTTAGAAATAAAATAAAAAAAAAACTAATTAAATATCGAAAAAAATAAAATCAAAGATTTATTTGTAAAAGCCATATAAAGCCATATAATGATTTGATATAAAACATTGTGTGAAAGAGAAAGTCGCGTAAGACCCAGTCGTGCACGCACCACTCGTTTCCTTTTCAGTTGGACCGGCAATGTTGGGAACCCTATTCAGTCTAACCGTTCCCATTGGTAAAAGACCCGTTTTGGATAGGTATACCTGTAGTTTTGGGTTATTGAACTAGCTGTCGAAAAATATCTTGTAGTTTAAATGCCTTAGAATTATAGATGTCAACCGCAACAACATTCCCTCTAACACCCAGATCTGGAGCACCGTCTGGAATAACAATATTTTGCTCTCCTGCAAATATGTCGAAGTCATAGCTGAATCCTGATATTCCGCTCAGAACGAGGTTTTTGTAACCCCATTGCAGTGGCTGCACGCGATGGATCTGTCCTCTTTCCTATATTCGTTTGCCTAATTAAACAATTTAGAGCTTACTATGTAGCGTAGGAGGTTTCTGACATTGATATTTGCCAGATAACCTAGATTGTCTGGTTAATGTTTGGCCAGTGTTGCGTTGATATCTGACATGCCTTGTATGCCTTGCAATTCCCTGGTATGTCTCTGTGGCCCGGCACCCAAAAGAGGTGAATTTAAAAATGCTCTGTCATCTCGTTAAGATATAGGCGACATTCGTGGGCTTGAATGAAATGGCTTCCATTGATTTGATTGCCGCTTGGCTGTCGCTGAAGATGTTAATATACTTCGTGGATATTACACTCCTTTTCAGAACAAGACTGTTTCGCGCGGAAACTATCAACAACTTTATTTTTGACAAAAATAATAAGGGCCGTTGTTGATTTTGAATAAAACACATTATTTAGGAAATGATTGTCATTTCTATTTATTATAATAATATTGGTATGGTTCAATTATATATGGAACAAAATACTGGCCATATGGCCGCCGCGACCTCAGCGGCATACCTCCATCCGATGGTCCAAATTTTCGATGACGCTGAGGCATAATTGAGGTACTATGCCGATAATGTGCCGAATCATCACATCCTTTAGCTTCTTTCAAATAACCCCAAAGAAAGAAGTCCAACGGTGTCAAATCACATGATCTGGGCGCCCAATTGACATCGCCACCGCGTTAGATAACATGGCCATTAAATTTTTCTCGCAAAAGAGCCATTGTTTCATACCTTCCAATTTGGGCCATAAAAAGTTCGTTATCATCTCACGATAGTGAACACCATTCACAGTAAAGGGTCAAACCCACCGAGCAACCGAAACCGAAACTTCGTTTTATTTTTTCATTTTTCTGTTCAGTTTTGACATTTCATACCCACCGAAAATAGCCCTGAAACAGAAAAAAAAAATCACTTTGACATCAAAAACGTGAGGCAAGTGACTTCTACAAACTTCGGCAAACAGAAATTATTACGAAAGAAAAAAAATTGCCAGTTTCGGTACAAAGAAATGCAAAGCTGCAAAATGAAAAAGTAAAATTTCGTTACGGAAAACAAATAAAATCATTTTATATTAAAATCAAAAGATTTTAAGAAATACAAAAATGAGATTAGTGTGGTTTATTGATATATTTTATTTCAGAAGTATTTTTAACTGAAAAACACAGACAATTGGAAGTAATTAGCAGTTAAAAAAAAAAAGAAAACCAAGTTTCGGTTGCCAGTCCATAAACCGCACAAAACAGTCACTCTTGCCTGCCTCATCACTGAAGATGATTTTCTTCGAAAATTGTTCATCCACTGTTGCCATTTCTTGCCACCATTCTGACCATTTACTTGAAATGGTCTAGAGACTTTAGTTCTTAAGTCAATTGCACCTTGTAAGCGTGTAATTGCAAGTCTTTATGCATAATGTTCATCAATGACGAGCGTGAGAGGTGCAATTGTTGGCCACGACGACGAGTTGAGGTGGACGGCTCTTCAGCCACACTATCGCGAACAGCAGCAATATTTTCTGCAGTACGAGCTGTACGAGCATGCACTGGTGTTTTCACATCTCCTACAGACCCGGTTTGCTCAATTTTTTGGCCGATTTTTTCGATTGTGCGCACATTTGGACGATTAAATTGACCGAAAAAAACACGAAGTGCATTTGGATTTGGAATTGAAAGCCCATTTTCATAATAAGCCTGAATAACTTTAACGCTTTGCTCTTTCCATGGTTCAAATTGTCCTAGTCTGAAATTGAGAAATGTCAAATGAAATGCAGAAAAAACTTGACGTTTAGGTGTTACAACAAGAGCTTAGCGAAAAAGAAACAAAACAAAAAACAAATGCTACAAAAGCAGCAAACTAAAAAAATGAACAACAACAACTACAGAAAAAATTGCATCAAAAGCTTGCATAAAAGCATAATCAAGCAATACACCAACAACAGCAGCAAAAGCAGCAGCAGCGGGAACACCAACAGCAGCCACAGCCGCCGAAAAAAGAGAAAGTGCCACCCATCAACACCTACAAAATATACCTAAAAGAAACATTTGAAATATGTAAGATAGGCAATAATTTTACAGTTAAACAATTAAGTCAAAATAGGCATGCTATCCATTGCTTAACAGTGGAGCATTATAAAATTATTAATCAATTGCTTGTAAACAACCCAACGGAGTTTTTTACATTTACTCCGAAAGTAGAAAAATGCCAGACGGTTGTCTTAAAGGGCATAGATTCCTAAACGGATCGGCAGGCGCTGTTAAATGAGCTCCGCCAAGTAGCCACAAGTAGCACCATTCACCACATTAAAGGCCAGACGGGAGAATCGGAAACTTCCGATCTTCCTAGCTCAGCTATCGCCCCAAAGCAAGCTGGAAATGTTGAGGAGTATCTCAGTCCTTTAATGAATGAGTTTCCAAAGGTTCGGTCACGCCTCAGCAAACTGCGAAATGCATTCACGATGTGTGTAGTGTGGAGAGAATCACAACATAGGAGAGTGTAAGTAAGGATCGGGTCGACGATATGACCCTTCTTAAATGTGCACAGTGCGGAGGCGGCGGGCACCCTGTAAACTATTGGGGCTGTTCAAAGTTTCAGCAAATAAAACTCAATAAAAAACGAAGCAAACGGTAATGGCGAATCATTCAGCCGTTTAATGTCCGTCAACCATCAAATTTCCTACTCCCCAATGGCGTCAGGAAAGGGAAAAACGGTACAGCATCCACCAAAGGAAGCCCGACAGGCCCCCGTGCCTCAGGCTCAGCAGTAAATGCGGTTTTTTTGACTGCGTTGCGGGCCATTCAAGGTCAGCTAACCGGTCTTTAAAACCAGTTACGGGGGCAGGCGTCAAGGGTAGACTATATTTACTAATTGTTGCCGAGCTTAAAGCACCAATAATCGAAATGGGCGTGCTGTCAGATAGACCCTTAAAGATCCTGGCTGTTAATGTAAATGCACTGATTGGGATCGAACGTAGAGCTAATCTTTTCCAGTTGCTTAAAGACCAAAGTCCCGATGTGCTTATGGCTGGCGAAACTAGGCTAAACCAGAAGCATAAATTGACTAACAATCTCTGAGACTGAACTGAGTATAAAACTTTAACTTTTAGCCGGAGATCTTAATGCCAAATACGAAGATTGGGGAAATCAAATACAAAATCCTCGGGGTAACCATCCACTACAATGTTGAATATAGGATCGACATTCTCACCAAAGGCCATCGTTTCCTAGAAGCGGCGCTTTTCTGGATCTTTTACTTTGGGACAGTTACGGACAGAGTAGGTCAACACTCGCGAAACTGTTCACGGAGATCGAGTACGACAGTGACAACTGCAGACTCGCCGCCGTAATACAGCTTCCGAACGAGCTTGTGGCGTTGGAGGAGTATGTGCCTTTGCATTCTTACAACTACGGTAAAATGCGCTGGCAACGCTCCACCAACACCTTATCAAGAGAACTACGTTCGAGTGCCATATCTTCACCAAACAACAGACACCTGACAAACAACGAAAGCGTCGAATACTTACAACAAATGGACGAGACTATTTAAAGAACAATGAACAGGACGATACCAATATACAAAGAATGACATGTCGTATACATAACGTAACGTACAAAAACGCGACCATTGACGCACTGCACAGACAACAAAGCGGACTTCTGACAGGACTTAAACTTTTTTACAGACGACTGACAAACCCACACGACCCGAAGTAGTAAACTAAAGGCGTCGATCAAAAACATCAACCAATTGATGCAAAATTCGAACTCTTTTGCAGTGGGACTTCGACAAGATCCAGAGATATTGTGATGACTGGAAGTCGGAAATCAACTTTCAGAAATCGGAAAAAAATCCTTTTTAGTACACCGTTCTTTAGAGCTTCTAGATATACGAGAAAGAACTTGTGCAAGCTGGTGACCGTGTGACCTAACGGACAACCACTGGCGAGTAAAAGTGTATTAAAACCTTGTCATCTGGCTGGATCAGTATCTATATTTCGAAAGACATGTAGATTCTTTTCCTATATTTGGATAGTCGAGGGCTGATACAAAATAGATCGCCGGTTTCGCTAATCTTCCACGTCTTCCCACGAACTGTGGATAGGCGGCTCCAGTACGACCGAGACGTCGTCTCGGAGGAGAGCGCCTGCGGTTCAGTCGAAGTAGATGGCAACAGGAGAACCTGTAGACGTACATATTTTATTGTGCACGCGGGAGGTCAAAATTAAACAATAGCAACTTACTTTTAATGCCTTAGCAAGTTAGTTAAGTAGTACGTTTTTGTCGAGCATTTAACTTAGTTTTAAGAGGAATAAAAATAAAAATTAAATTAAAAAAAAGGGGGTCTTAAGCTTGGACCTATTTACTATGGCTCCTCGCCTTCGTACGATCTACGGAATTCCGTGGGTGTAATCAGAAATACAGCCCTTATTCTCTTGCTTTTTCAATAAGAACTATTTGTCATGGGCTGCAGCAGTGTTATTCTTAGTATGTCGCTGTCAGAAATGTAAATCGCAACACTTCTTTTTAATTATACACAGATTAATTCCTTTCTGCCAAATGACTTTTAAAATTTAAAGCCACCAATTTTATTTGGCACAGACCTTTAGGCCTAAAGTGTAGGCCTAAAGGTCTGTGTCAAAATAAAACATTATCTATTTGTATGAATATTTTGTATTGTTTTTTTTTTAATATTTAGGGCGCATATGCGAGAAAAGTTTTTGGCGGATCTAAGAGGTGTGCGAGAGGAGCATGCTTCTAATACTCCTAAATTGACAGAAATATTGCATCAAATGAGAAAACGGCTAGACGATCCGCATGTATTATCTGGTGACGTTGTTCATAGCTTTATGTGTTCCCTTCGTGATATTCAGGATTATGATTCTATGGTGCGCTTAGTTAATGACTTAAAAGCAATTCCTAATACACGAAAATATGTAGAAACAGGTAATATGAGTTTCCTATACGCCTTTGCTCTCAACCGAAGAAATAAAAAAGGTGATCGCGAAAAGGCTTTAGAATCATCTTTAAAAGCTTTAGAGAAGAAGGAAAATGAGTTCCCAGATATGCTTTGCCTCTGTGGTAGAATTTACAAAGATATTTTTGTCGAATCAGATTACACTGACATTGATAGTTTGAAAAATGCAATTAAGTGGTATAGACAAAGTTTTGAGGTTCAACCAAACGAGTATGCAGGTATAAATTTGGCAACGCTCTTGGTGATCGACGGAAAAGAATTCAGCAATACCGAAGAACTGCAACATATCGCTATGACACTCAATAATTTAATAGGAAAGAAAGGAAGCCTCTCATCGTTAACAGAGTATTGGGATGTAGCAACATTTTTTGAAATATCCGTATTGGCTGAAGATTATACAAAAGCTATTCAGGCAGCAGAATGCATGTTTAAATTAAAGCCTCCTAATTGGTATTTAAAGTCAACAATTGGAAATATTGCATTAATTCATCGTTTTCGTAGAAGATCAGAAGATCACACATGCAGTATAAAAGAACAAGTTTTCCAGTTTTGGATAGACTACTTTTTAGAAGCAACGAGCTCAGAAGCACCAAATAATGTTCGATTTCCGATTTTAGTGAGTATAAATGAATTTTTTTAATTTAGCATTAAATATATTAACATTATACTAACCTTATACGGTAAAATAACTCTACATATATTATATAGGAAAATATATATAAAATATTATTATATTATATATAACACTACATATAGTTACTATATATTTACTACTACATGCTTCTCTTCAAATCTTCTACCGCCTTTATACAATTTATGCCTAACATTTTAGATAATATTGTAGTCCGGGGAATAGGACGGCCATGGCAAAGTTCCACGTTTTCTGATTGAATCCAACTTCTAACAACCCAGGAACTGTGGACAGGTGCCGCATTCCGCAACTGTGTACACTGTCTTGTTCCGATTCCGGCGTGCAAGTGAGTTTTTTTTTTACAGTTTTCGAATGCAAGTGAAAGAAATTATTTACTCCCTTTTCGGCTGTGAATAAAGCAACTTGAAGAAAATGGGCTAACCGAAAATATTGTTCACCACGCTGTAATTCGAATGAATTCAGTTCACTCGGCTGACAAAAATTATTCATTTAGCACACTGCTATGGGCGTAAAGGTACACATATAGTGAATGTGAGTTTTGTGAAGTGTGTACACTGGCAGAAAACTCAAGCGGAATTTGGCTTCAGGGGTCCGAAAATGTTTGTGAGGGGCTCAGTGGCGCGATGGTTAGTGCGATGAACTGCCGCGCAGGAGGTCTGGGTTCGATTCCCAGCCGTAGCAACACCTAAATGATTTTTCACTGGCCCTCCTCTCGTGATGATCTGACAAATCATCCGAGTAGTATCAATTGTCAAGAATAGCTTATCTCAACTTAGCCGTTCGGAGTCGGCATAAAACAGGAGGTCCCGCCATCGTGCAAGAAGTACACACGCACACATGAATGGTTGTGAGAAAGCTAGGCCCTGGGTACTAACGAGCCTGTTGCGCCAAAAATTTGTATTTTTTTTTTTTTTGGTCCGAAAATGTGTTTTCACTTTTGGAAATTATCGTTCCAGCAAACATTTGTAGTTGTTTCCGTCATTGTTGTGGACAAAAATTCCAACTCGATTATGCCATAATAGTAATAATAAGTGGTAATGTTTTGCCACATAGATTTTGCTTCACTTTGCGTGAATCTGGTTACTTTCTGTTTTTGAAAGCAAGTAAGGGTCTAAACCTATTGTCGCATAAGGAGATGCAGCTGGACGATCCTAGTCTGGCTAGCTCGTCAGCTTTCTCGTTTCCTGGAATGTTATTATGTCCTGGCACCCAGATAATTTACACATTGTTTTCATTACATAGAGCCCTTAGCTCTGAGCAGCGGACTCGGACTGCATGAGTTTGCCAATCGAATGGATGTGTTTCACCCGATTCTATCGGAATAGACCCCATATCCCACTCCTATTTCCATTTTAGATCCATCGGTATAGATAGCTATTTCGTTGTTGGATACCACATTGTTTGACGAATATTCGCCTCTACTTGGTATTCTGATGGTGTAGTGAGATGCCCCATTGTCATGTTCTACTAACTTCAATATTTTGCTGTGATCAAATGTGACCATAGGTTTCCCGCTTCTTTGAGGCGTGCTGCGCTTTTCGCTGCTGTGTCAATCAACTGTAATTCGATTGGTGGGAGATTTAGAATTCTTTCCAAACCTGCTGTGGGGCTAGTGCAAATAGCTCCTGTAATGAACACACATGTTATTCTTTGAACCTTTGTTAGTGCACTCATGTGCTTTGTATTGTTCATGGCATTTCACCAGACTAGTCAACCATATGTGAGAATCGGTCTGACAACTGCTGTTTATAGCCATACCGTGACCTTCGGAGCGGGGCCCCATTTTTGCCTATATTGCATCTGTATAGTGCAATATTTGCTTTCTTTGATTCTTAAGATTCCAATTTAGCTTGCTGTTAAGTATCACTCCCAGGTATTTGGCACTTGCTGACAGTGATAGGGAGGCCCATCCCAGAGTCGGTGCGCAAACTCTGTGATTGATCTCTTGTTAGTAAGGACTAGTTCAGTCGGATGGGAATTTCCCACATGCCATGAGAACCACATCGTCTGCATAAGCCAATGTTTATATTGCGGTGGTTTCTAATCTCCGTATTGCTTCAGAAGTGGAGAAAGAACACCCCCTTGTGGAGTACCTCTCGTCGTTATTATCCTTTTGGTACATTCTCGCAGTGAGGATGAAATTAAACGTTTTTTAAGCATGGTTATGATCCAGTCACTAATGACCGTATCTATTCGATTGCGATTGCATTCACGTTTGTGTCAATGCCATTCTGATCAGTTGCGGCACTCTTGAAGATGTGTTGTGAAATTTTTGCCGTAAGGAAGGGAAATTCTATGGTCAGAGAAACTAGGTTAGCTTGATACTTTCCAGTCGGAATTTGTTAGACTGTTTGATTTATAGGAAAGCATTAAGTCTAGTACTTCCCTTCTGTTTTTATTATAAAAGTGGAAGTAAACCTCCACGATTATGTATCAGGAGGCTATGTTTTATAATGAATTGAAAAGAGCGTTAGCGTCGCATCCGATTATTAAGTTGCTTAGTCGTAGGGTAGTTCGGCTGAACAAAGAAGCAACGAGGTTGAATCTTTCCTCTCCTACACTACAGTTGAATGATCCTTAAGTTAATGTTTTTCCTGCCCAGCTACTGCATTTAACGTTGTTGTTTTTGTTATAATAAATATTAAACGATTCGGATTTTAGTCCGCAAATTACCCCTTTAGAGATCGATCCATGGTTCCTGAAGGAGGGAAATGTCGACGTGGTGTCTGGGTAGGTGGAGGAGTAGGTTGGCACTGGCCGACCTACTGTGGTGAAGGTTTAGTTGTAGTACCTTCATTAATGTTGTCATTTTTTGATCGATAGGGATTTTGACCACTGACTCTGTCATCTACGAAGTTTAATCCCACCTTTAGCTTAAATCCGTCACTATAAAATTTCGCCAACGTTTGGTTGTGGAGCAATAAACGGATGCTTTCTTCTTTGACAGATAATTTAAACATTTCGGTTATCACCATGTCATCGGACAGAAAGTCAGGGTTTTGACGCCTGAGCATTTCTAATAATCGTTCTTTTGAGATGACAGGACCGGAATAAACATTCTGCCTCTTGGAGTATATGGGAGATCCTTGTGCTTCAACAAGGTTAGGGAAGCTCCCGGCCAAGCGTTGGTCATCTTCTCCAATTGGGTTTTGAGCCACTGTAGGGTCCAGTGATTGTCGCAAGACTTAACTCGGAATCTCTTATAATGGACCATTTTCCCAAAGTTTGGGCATTTGCTGTGTCTGTTGCCAGAGCATTGCTTAGGCACAGCAGTAAATTGTTTTGAACCAGTCGCAATTGCTTCTCATTCAGCCGTAATTCTGGGTTGGTAGTGTCGATCACCGCAACACGTAGATGTTCCTCGCTTGTGGGATTGGCGAAACGAGTTCGCTTATGGGTGCCACATTTTTTATTAATTATGCTTAATTAATTATGCTTCAGCACCCGCCATCCTAGCTGGTATTACTTCGGCAACCGTGGGTACTTCCATCGGTGCTTTGGGTACTACCTCTAGAACGACCGGTTTTGACGGTTGGCTTGCTGCAACTAGGTTGCTATGAGGCTTCCAAATGCTGTCGCCCACCACTCCAGTTGAACATCCTTTTGCGACCGTGGGTAGTCCCAACGATGCTGTGGGGTCGCTCTCTAGGGTTTACCGGTTTGCTTTTGGTTTCGACCGCCCCTTCAACGTCTGTGGGTATACCCGACAGAGTTTCAGAGTCTCCCTCTAGAGAAGCCGGTCTTACCTTATGGTTACCGTAATTGTCGTTCCTATTTGGTTCGCGAACGTCCGAGGGTGGAGGCGACGATTTTCCGGCGCGATGTTAATAATCCGTCTTATCGCCCTTCTTGCGTTGCGCCTACTACTTCCGCTTAGCCCCGAGGCTAGAGACATCGAGTCTGCGTCCCCTCTTATATGTCTCACGGTCGTGTTGAGGCATGTTTCATTGGATTCTGTTGTAGCGTTCGATACGTCCAAATCCATTTCCGTTGCTGGGTTCATTACCATTATCGATTTATCCGCAAGGGATTGCTCCCTTGGATTACCAGCCATCAATAGCTTAAACCCAGCCGGGTTGCGAGAGCACATCTGTTTAACCTCTGCGTTGGTCCTAGTGGTCACCGAAGAAATTTGACGGTCAGGAGTAGATCTCCTCCCCTTTCAAATTCGCCGGAAGTTTACACACCCCAAGCGACGCCGTGGAGACGCCAATCCTACTCCTACTCGCATGTGGAGCTGCGGTCATCCTTTAAGAGTTTGTCCTCTCTAAGTCCGGTCGCAGCTTCATCTTCAGAAACCGGTCTACCCGTGCCGGATTCAAGTAGTCCGTACATGCTAAGAAGGAAGTTATTCTCATTACCGATGTCGTGCTGGTCTCCTTCTGGACGTTCTTTTGTTTTGATTTTGTGTTTTTTTTGTTACTCTAAATTTTGTTTGTTTCTATATTTTTATTTTTATTTCCCACGAGTAGCGCGAGAAAGACAGTACACGCAGAGCTCCGAGTTACGTAGATAAGGCAAAAGTTAAAACCGGAGGGCGCCGGATATCAGGAATTCACCCAACCATACAGATCCTACGCACGGCGGAATCACACGGTGATCTTAGCTACAGGGAGGGGGAAGTTTGAGAAAAGACATTGGAAGAGGGAGGATTTGGGGTTTTGTTGAACTTCGCTTCACCTTGAGACGACCGAAATGATTGATGCATAACGATCCTCTCCCAAAACTACTGAGCCACACCGCCTCGACATTTTCTGGATGTGAATTAATAATATATTTAATTAACCACTTACATATTTTCCAATTCAATTAGTGCAAATGAGATATCTTAAACTTTGTTCGATCAAATTTGTTTCGTTCGTTTTCTATGATCAAGTGAAAAGCGGTTTACACTACCGACAAGTGAACTGTTCACTATAAGGATGTCATTACCATACCGCTCCCATAAAGTGGGCGTGGTATGGATAAGATATAAAAAATGGCATTATCTATATACATCTCGCTATGACAAATCATCCGAGTAGTATCAGTTTCCAGGAAAAGCTTATCTCAAGTTAGCCATTAGGATTTGGCATTAAATAAGAGGTATGAAAAAGCTATGCCCTGGGTACTTATGAGCATGCTACGTCAAACAATTGTATATTTTTATGTAATTGTACTGTCAATATATCTTCTTCAGAAATTTGGCCCTATCATAGTACCCGTTCCGAAAGAATCGGATAATTTGCTTCATATTTCGTCGCGGAAATATTTTTGAGTGAACAAAATGTGAGCATTAAAATAATTTTGTTTTTGTTGATTTTTTGTTGAAAACTGGTGTTTTAGGATAAATTCTAATGGAAAAACAAGCACCAAACAAAATGAATGCATGGTTGAGTTGATGCATGAGGAACCCGGCGTAGCTCGGAATTTCAATAAGAGAACACCATAAGAGGTTGCATATGACAAATGACAAATGAATGCGTTGATGAACCTTCGGAAAACGGATACTATGAACGTAAATTCAGTCACCGACTAGTGTCTTTGTCATATCTAATGCGGAGGCGAGGTAGACAAAGTTCATCAAATTATAACTGTCGATATTGATTGTATGCTTAATTGGTATTTGAAGGGCTCCCCTCTTTCTGAAATCAAGCATGTGTTCTTGATTTTATTTACTGGTAAACCCTTTTCAGCCGCTTTCTTCTCTTCATTTGTTAATGCAGCGATAATATCTCGTTCAGTTCGACCTATTCAACTTAATGACGTTCCGCAAGTATTGAATGGTGTACTGTTGGGTTGTTAAGAACTATTGTGGACCCTACAGCGGAGGCTATCGCTTATTGCAAGCTTACTAGAATATTGAGCGAAGTAAATTGCACAGCTTTTTAAATATAAAGTCCCGAAATACTAATGTATATTATAAAAATTAACGGGGATCGGATTTCTCTTGAAAGTGAAATTAAAACTTGGATTATTTGTACTTTTGTGACAGGTTTACATAATTTTCCTTACAGATCGTAGAACCTCAAAAAATTATCATGCCGAGTTATATAACCATAAATATGGACGCAGATGAGAAATCAATACAGATTGTTAATTTATGCCTGGCCCATGAAATGAAAGCGTGCAAGAAAATACACAACTTCGTGTTTACAGCTAGTCAAATAAAATCGGTTAGCCTATATAAACGTGACGAGAGATGTGCCTTTTTATACGTTCATCATAATTCAGATGATTTTCAAATATTTTTTCCAACAACTGGATGTCGTCAAAAATTTTATGAGCTTGTCTTAGAAATGGCTTCGGACCAAGAAGTTTTCGTTAATTTATCAATAAATGAAACACAAATTGAGGTAAACAGTTAACATATTTTATAATTATTTCTTAGAATCTGCAACTTTTGTTTAGTACGAATATGATTATGACGATCAAAATATGAGAGTTATTCTTGGAAAGGGCACTTACGGAGTTGTTTATGCAGCGAGAGACCTTCAAACTCAAGTGCGAATTGCTATTAAAGAAGTACCTGAAAAAAATTCTCAAGATGTTCAACCTTTGCATGAAGAAATAAAACTTCACTCAGAATTACGACACAGAAATATTGTACAAGTAAGTATTTTATACTATATCTGCCTATAATTCGAAATATAAGTGCTAAATTTCCTAAAGTATTTGGGTTCTTTGTCAGAAGATGGGTTCTTCAAAATATTTATGGAACAAGTTCCTGGAGGATCTCTTTCGGATTTATTAAGAGAAAAATGGGGACCTTTAAAAGATAGTGAATCAACGATGGCATTTTATTCTAAACAAATTCTCGAAGGTCTTCGATATTTACATGAGCAAAAAATAGTTCATAGAGACATTAAGGGAGATAATGTTCTTGTAAACACTTATAGCGGTGTTGTAAAAATATCCGATTTCGGAACTTCAAAACGTTTAGCAGGAATTAATCCAATTATGGAGACTTTTACCGGTACTTTACAATATATGGCCCCTGAAGTTATCGATCAAGGTTTTCGAGGATATGGACCCGCCGCAGATATTTGGTCATTTGGCTGTACAAACGTGGAAATGGCTACCGGGAAGCCTCCTTTTATAGAGCTGGGATCCGCAGAGGCAGCCTTGTTTAAAGTGGGATTTTACAAAAAGCACCCTACAATCCCTACAGAACTCTCACCTATGGCTAGTAACTTTATTCTTCGTTGTTTTGCAATTAACGTGCCAGATCGACCAACTGCTGCCGCATTATTAGAAGATCCATTTCTATCTGAGTAAATTTTATTATAAACTATTTTGAACAAGTATCTAAATAACGTTTTATTTAAAGTAAACATCCAAAACTTCGAGTGGGAAGTGACTTCAGTAGAAGTATATCAGTACCAGCTGATCGCTTAACAAATAGACCCAGTTCAATAGTAAAACATCATTCAAATACGAACTGTTCACCCACGACGCCAGAATTAGAGTAAGTAAAAAAACAGTAATTTATTGATATATTTTATTTGTGGTTACAGAAACATGTAGGTCTTAACTGTATTTGAAAATTACAACGGGTATTATTATAATAGAACGTTTCAATTCTGAAGTTTCCCAACGACAAATTAAAAAAATCCAACTTCCATAGTTAAATCCATAAATTATTTTTTTTTTATAATTAGCACCCGCTTAAGGGTTTATGAATACCCTTATAGTGTATTACCTGAATTTTAATCGAAGAAATGTTACGAATTTCATTTTTTTAAGAGTAGAAATATACTGGATCCCCACTTCGATTATCAATATCGATCAATCGGTATAAATTACTACACTGGCGATCACTAGGATGGGGCCATATATTTTGCAATCGATTTTTAATCTTTATACCTGTTGGAAATTATTTACTACCTGTGGCTAGGTATATGTTAAAGACAGTTGAAATTTCCAAAGTTCAAACAATGAACTATTTGATAAACGTATAAAAAGTTGCACCACCAATATGAGGACATTGCGAATATTTTTTTTGCAGGAGTTCACTTCAGCAACTTCTTTTTTAAAAAAAATTGTTAAGAATATATAAAAAAGCGTTGAAAATAATTGTTCTTATTTAAGTAAACAAATGGATTTCGGAAAGACTTTGACAGAAAGTGGACAAATATATGCTTTCAAGCAGTTAGGACTCTTTGGCCGAGAAATTGCAAGGAGGCTTAAAAGTGTATGAAGGCGGCAGACAATTTTCTTTTCTCTTGGTTATCTAAAAAAACGTATTTAAAAGCAGAAACAGCGACTATTCGGATTTAAGTGCCAGACTTGCTTCTACGAGCTCCTTGACATGATGTTATAATTGTGCTGGGAGATTTTAACGCAAAGGTAGGAAGAGAAGACATCTTTTGCAGTATTGTCGGAAAACAGCACGTCTGTTAACGGACTTAGGTTAGGTGACTTCGCTACGGAACGAAGTGCCACTATAGCCAGTACACGGCTTCCTCACCTCGATATCCATAAGGGGACATGTCCCCCCCCAGATGAACGAACAGTCAACCAAATTGATCACATTGCGATAGACAAGAGGCACGCATCCAGTATTTTGGATGTCCGAACATTGCGAGGGGCTTACATCGACTCGGACAACTACCTTGCTGCAGCCAAGGTAGAATGCGGATATCCACCACGCCACAACAAACCAGAAATACTGTGAAAGACAGCAATCGCAAGAGACCCCCAAGACCCTCGCCCAACGCGTATTCCTTTACCTCTAAATTCACACCATGCTACTAGCATCGAATTTCGAAGCACAATGGCTACGATGATAACATGCCATTAGATCAGCCTCAACTGATGTGCTAGGTTTCTCGCGGCCACTAGAAATAAACCCCTAGTTTGATGAGGAATGCCGACAGATGCTCGCAGCCAAGAACGAGGCCTACGAGGCTAAGCTGCAGGTTAAGACGAGAGCTGCCAATGAGAAGAAGGGAAGAACACGGAAAGAAGAAAAAAGGGCAAAAAAAGCGTGCGGTCGAGGATCCAGAGAGGTGCCACTTCAGGATCGATGTTCACAAGTTTTACCAAAGTGTAAAACGTCAAAGCCAAGGATACAAAAATAATCATGTCGAGATGAACAAGGAAATATCGTAGTTGAGACACATGCGATGCTGAGATATGGAAGAACCACTTCTGCAGACTGTTAAACGGCGATGACGAACAACATTCCGCTGTAAAGCAAAACGAACAATTCAATATTGGCGGCGATAGCGAAAACTGCCAACCACCCGATCTAAGTGAGGTGAGGATAGCAATATCTATACTCAACTTAATAAGGCCGCAGGAAATGAGGGCCTTCCCTCTGAGCTTTATAAAGCCGAAGGAGATGACTTGGTAAGTAACATCCACCAACTCATTAGCCATACCTGGTCGGATGAAAGTATGCCTGAAGAATATAACTTCAGCATCGTTTGCCCGATCCACAAAAAAGGAGATCCTCTGAACTGCGCCAACTACAGAGGCATAAGTCTCCTCAACATCGCCTACAAGATCCTATCTGCCGAAATATGTGAACGCCTTAAACCGACGAAAACATCGACGAATTGGGCAGAACGTCACCATTTACAGCTACCGCTACCGCTATTGACTCTGGCAACAACATCTCTTCAGAAATTAAACGAAGAATTACTCTTGCCAAGCGCTGTTTCTTCGGGCTAAGAAGGCAATTTAGTAATAAAGCTCTCACTCGAACTACTAAGGAGATCCTATATAAGACCCTGATCATCCCAGTCCTGCTCTACGGCGCTGAAGCATGTACCGTATCAAAAGCGGATGAAGAAATTCTTGGTCGATTCGAGAGAAAAATTCTTCGAAAAAATCTTCGAACCCTTGGAGACGAAGATTCATTCGTGAACTATACGAGCTGCACCGCGACAGCGACATACCCCTGGTCAAAAAAAACTCCGCATTAGACGTTTAAGATGGCTAGGACATATAGAACCATTGGACACTAATACTGCGGCTGGCAGTCTTCGATTCCCAGCCAGACGTCGGGCGCAGTAGAAGAAGACCCCTCTCCTAAAGTGGCGCGCACAAGTAGAAACAGACCTCAACTAACTTGGAGTGCGCAACTGGAGGCAGTTAGCTAAGGACCGGGCTAATTGGAGAGGTATATTGGTTGAGGCCCATGTTCATTCCGGACTGTAGCGCCACGTGAGTAAGTATGTAAGTATGTTGTATTGCAAACCGTCTTATAGAGGTCGTTTTGTAAAATGGCGGCCATACTACATTATTAAAGTAGAGAAACGTAATAAGAAATGTAAACAGTTTATTAATTTTTATCCTTTCTTTTGAAGATTTTGCATGTGACTTCATCCTAGTAACGTATCTTTTTATACGCTTTTCAAGTAGTTCATTGTTTGATCCAGCAGTTATAAAGATTGCAAACTAGATAGCCTTATCCTTGTGATCACCAGTGTATATCCGTGTGGATATCACTATTGATTTTTTTTTTCGATTTATACAGTTCGTAAAATTCTAAGTACAGCATAACCTGGAGTCTTAGTATCGCCTAGGAAGTTTTCTGTTACTTTCCAGACATGTTTTTCTAATGAATCTTTTATAAGCTTTCTAATGTCCTTACCCACAAAAAATACACTCGTTAGTTTCTGCTTCGCTTAGTGATTGGTAACTTTTGTATCAAAGAATTAAAACCAGGTTGGTCTTTCTTCACCGCCTTTACACAGTTTTAAATAAGTCCCAATTTGATATATAATGTTGGTAGAATAAGATGCTGTTGTTGAATCAATGAAGTATTTCTTATATTTGTTTCTCTAAAGGTATTATATAGAGGTGTTATCTTAAAGCTAAGCGAATGCAGAGACGTATTCACAATTACTTTCATTTAATATGTATGTGATGTAACAATAACAAGATAAATTTATACTGAACCAAACCAATGTCAAAAACAAAACAAAAAGTATATTAATAATGTCATTTTAACTTTAGTTGTATTTAATCCTCACTAAAAAACACCCGTATTGTTAGCCTTGCTTATAGTTGGTCTTTTGTGATTTTCATTCACATAATCACATTTTTATTAATTGCGTTTTTATTGTTTAATTAATTATAGTTGCCATACCAATAGTACGATAAATGAGGAACAACCAATGAGTCTAGATAGAAGAAATTCATCAGGGTTTCTATTATCTCCGGAGATTGAAATATCATCCAGTTCATCGAAAACAAATTTATCTGAATCAATCGAAGCAGATGGTTTCTATATGTTGAAAAAAGATTCACAGAGAAGAACAACGCTTTCGAAAGTTCTTTCGAATGACGAAATCAAAATTTGTGATATATGGATGGACAAACTAGAAATTGACAATAAAAATAAACTTGCCATACGCAGGAACGATCTTTGTGTTATGATTAGAGGACTACGGCAATATATTATTGATCATAACCGTGAAAATCTTGAAAAATCAATCAACGAATTGAAAGCAACATTGGATTTTGACACAACTGCAATAGATCATTTGCATTTAGCGCTGTATTCTTTTCAAGATGCTGTTATTAGTGTTTTAAGATTGCATTGTATAAAACCGCATTGGATGTTTGCTTTGGACAATTTGGTAAAAAAAGCTGTACAAGCAGGAATTATGATTTTATCGCCAGGTAGGTCAAATTAATAAACTAACCTATACGTTCATACTATTATTTCTTCAATTTATAGAACTGGGGGCAAACTTAGCAGGACAAGAAAATTTGGTATTTAATGAGAACAACTTCATGGTAGCTGATCATCCAGTTTTTGCGGATGCAATAAAATCAACCTCTGAAAGCTCACATTTGGGAGAAATCAAACAAGTTGTTGAAAGATTAATCGAGTCACAGCAGTGCATTCAGACAATACTTAAAGCAAATATGGACCAACAGAAAGAAGAAATTGAAATACTTAAAAAAGTAAATGTTGGTCTCTCACGTCTATATAAACTTTACGATGATTCTAGGTAAGTCATTGAATAATCAATTTTAAAATTACAAAAAATGCTGCAGCGATGTGTACTGTATTTGTATAGTGAATTTATTAAATAATTAAATAGCAAGCATTTTGGTCCTTTTAAAGAATATGCATACATATGCAATATATGTAACCTTCAATATTTCTCATTCATTCTTGTTTTCATTATTTATTTATTTATAGATAAAGAGCTATAAAATAGTATATAGCAGCACATGAAAACTGAAATCGAAATTTTCTATAGACACTATATGGGCCATCGTCGTGTACTTATATTAGAGTGAGATTCACTCACAAAAGCCACCACCCTGTTTCTATTTGTATTATCACGAGGTTATAAAAATATTTGTCAGGTATTCCTACATTTTTCGCATTTTTTTGCGCGGTTTGTGATTGAAGGGCTAAATCCAAGGATTTAGTTCATTGAAGGCGCCGTAATAAGTATGTTTCATCAAGAAGTTTGAGGACCGAAGTGTTGGAGTTTTTATGTTTCTGTACAGCAATTTGTCGTTTCATATTTAACCGTGGAAATATTCAGATCTCTGCGGAGGTTTCATTTCTTATGTACCACGGCACATTAAGGAATGATCTTAACATTTTGTTTTCAAACGTTTGTAAGGTGTTTAAATTCCATTCACCGGCATCGTAAAAGCATATTGCAATATTTTATTCGTTTCCTTTATTAGTGTGGCAACTGCTAGAATATGAGGGCTCAGTGGCGCGATGGTTAGTGCGATGAACTGCCGCGCAGGAGGTCTGGGTTCGATTCCCAGCCGTAGCAACACCTAAATGATTTTTCACTGGCCCTCCTCTCGTGATGATCTGACAAATCATCCGAGTAGTATCAATTGTCAAGAATAGCTTATCTCAACTTAGCCGTTCGGAGTCGGCATAAAACAGGAGGTCCCACCATCGTGCAAGAAGTACACACGCACACATGAATGGTTGTGAGAAAGCTAGGCCCTGGGTACTAATGAGCCTGTTGCGCCAAAAATTTGTACTTGTAACTGCTAGAATATCTCTTGTGTCGTTTGCTTGTTGAATTTCACGTGTAAATAGCAAGTACAAGAGTGGTCCTAGGTAGCTTTCTGGAGGTAGCCATTATTTCCAAGTTTCACCAGAAGGATTGCTTTATTTTGATATACAGCTAGGTTCTGTGAAAAATTAAAGAAAATCGGTCATTACTATTGGTATATATCCTTCGCAATAGAAAAGTGCACATCCTGAAAAGTCCGAATTGTAAATGTTATATGTTACGATGACCGGAATTATACTAATGATTCAAGTCAATGAGAGATTTATGAGATTTATTTTCAATAATTAGTAAGCGTGAGAAGCGCGTGCTTCTCAAATGATTCCGATGTGCCAACTGACTCTTTCTATACCTAATTGGTATGTTGATGTGTAATGATAATGACGTTTACAATTATACATCATTTCCCTTCTCGTATTTAAGACATTGAATCTCTCCACAGGTAATTAGTAAGAATATTATTAGTACTCTCTTGAACTGGAACAGCCATTATCTCTGTTGATTCAGGGGTGTCAAGCTGGGTTTCTGATAAGGATGTTTGTATACTTTGATCATTAGGAGATAATAATTGTTGAAGCTGGGTATTTTTTTTGTTTAAAGTTGTTGAATGTTCTGGCCTGGTCAATTGATCGTTGCACGATATTGATTGTCGAGTCTGGGTGAAGTTTGTCATATCGTAATTGGTGCTTTCTGTAGTTTGCGTGGGTTTTCTGTTGTGGATCATAAAATTGCTTTGAAATGTTGTTGGGTCTAAGATGATTTTGGTGACGTCTCATTGTAAATCCGTCGCCTTTAACTATATACATCTTCCTTCCCAATATGTTCACCACTGTAGCTTCTTTCCATTTCGGACCACGGCTTAAATTATGAGCGAAAACGGACTGTCCATTGAATCTCTTATGTCTTAAAGGTAGTTAACAACATGGTCGACTCCCGAAAAAAAATCTGCTCCAGTAACCATTGAAATATCGCGGTTCCGAGGCGATACCAAAGGGCAGTCGTTGGTATTGATAAAACCCGAGGATAGTATTAACAACTAGCAATTCCTTTGCGTGATCATCGAGTACCACCTGTAAATAAGAATCGGATAAATCTATTTTCGAGAATTTTGTACCGCCTTAAAGTTTATAATAGTTCAAGTGTATTTAATAGTTCTTCGACCCTAGGAATCGGATCTCGATCCATATAAAGCTGCGAATTTACCGTCTCTTTAATGTCCCCCAATGACGATCGGCGCTGCCCACTGACTTAATTGGTTTCCAGACTCCGGCATCAACAAGGAGTTTGGCTTCATTTTTAAATGCTTCCATTTGAGAGAATGGTAATAATCGTGGCTTGCAAAATTTTGGCTTCGCGTCTTGTTTTAATTGAAGAGTAGCGGTGAAGCTGAGACATGTGCATAGAGAAGATTCAAAAATTAATTTATATTCATCGCAAAGTTGATTTATTTATAGTTTTGTATTTTTCGAATCCGTAATAGCTTATTGATTAACACTGCCTGCAATTTTATCGATTCTCAACCAGAATGCGTTGAACCAATTCATTCCAAAAATATTTCCACCTTGCTTTGAATTGGTGACCAATAGCGGCAGTAACTTTTCTTCACCATTGAACTGTACGTGAAGTTAGTTGTGAAGTTAATCGAAATGTTGGGCGTCCTAACTCATGGTAGCCATTTAAACTTATAATTAATCAAATTGCTACAGTGTCCAGTTGAAATTCCATGTTTGTGTCTTTTACCTTCAGATTAATAAAAAGATTGTCTTCATAATTACCTCTTGTCGCCAAAAATAATGTATTTATTGTATAAATTTGCTCTATTGATTCCTTATTATTTAGGTTTTCTCTATTTTGCGGTTCAAATTTATTTTGATTTATACGCATGCAACAAACGTGAGCGATATGTCCAATTTTACCACATTTGTTACACTTTGCATCCCGAAATTTGCAATACTTTTGTAAATGATGCGATCCGCAACCTGAACACGATTGTAATATTGCTCGATTGCTTTCTCCACTTTCCCGTTTAAAACTACAGTTTTTTATTTTGTTGCCTCTTGGCCAAATCCATGCTGTTATTGTTGTATCTGTTCAATTTGTTGTTACTGTAACACAAGCTTCTTTTTTTTCCTCTGTTCATGTTACTTGTGTAATTCCAATTGTCCTTTAGCTGATTGACTTCTGATATTGGTGCTTCATTAGTAATCATGCAAATGGTTTCTTGTGTAGCTTCAAATGCTTCCGCTATTGCTAAAACATCAGCTAATGATGGGTTGGGCTTCTGAAGAGCAGCGGTACGCACTGTATCATGCGGTGTGTGCAGTTCGTCTACATATTCATGCTTACATGTATCATTATTACATGCGTACTTGCATTGTCGTACAATTCCCCCTAATTCCGCTATCCATTCACCGTAACTTTGATTGCACTTTATTTGTGATCGAAAAAATTCGCATCGTGCTGCTAATACATGTGTCTTTGATTCAAAATGCTCCGTTTATTTTGAAACTAACTCCACGTATGTGTTTTCGTTTAAATAATTATTTCCAAATAGCTTTTGTTCCGATCCGAACCATGACAGAAAATATGCTTTGCTAGACGCCTCCTTCATAACTTCATATGCTTTGAAGTGTTGTTCCAGCTGAGCTTGATACGTACACCAGTTTTCTTTAACCTATCAAAACTATGAAAAGCAGGAACAGTTCCAAGTGTCACCATCGATGATGATCCCTGTGCCATATGCGAATCCATCCAACTCTTTTGGTCACATATCATTTTCTCCATGAAAAGCTTTTGACCGTCAAGTGCTTCTTTGAAAGACCAAACAAAATCTTCCAATATGGATGATGAATCAATATAAAAGTATGAAATTTATTTAAATATATATAGATAATTCCCTATAAAAAAAACGTAACAATAATAAGTAAGCGCGAAAAGCGTGGCTTCTCAAATGATTCTGATTCTTTCTATACCTAATTTGTATGTTGATTTGTAATGATAATAAAATTTTTGACACATATACATCAGTAAAGACATCTCCTTGTCTAAACTGAACAAATGGACTACAATAACAGAACACACAAACATTCCAAAGAAACAATTCACCAACATACTGAATTTTTGCCTCAAAGACAACAATTATTTCCAATACGACAACAAATTATATAACCAAACAAATGGCATGCCCATGGGAAACCCATTGTCACCTACAATAGCAGACGTAATATTGGACAACCTACTTGATAACACAATAAATGAGCTCAAAAAGGTTAACATAGAGATCAAATTTATCGTCAAATATGTTGACGACATCTTTGCAATCATCAAAGCTAAAGACGTAGACATAATTCAAAACACATTAAATAAATATCATGACAAGCTTCAATTCACCGTAGAAAAGGAAAACAACAACAACATTCCATTTCTAGACGCACGAATCCATCGGACAAACAACAACAACATCATACTTAATTGGTATGCAAAACCAACATCCTCAGGCAGAAGCATGAATTATTTTTCTACACAACCAATAAAAATAAAAATAAATACAGCCAATAACCTCATTAACAAAATGTTCGACATCAGTGACACAACATTTCACAAAGAAAACAGAACAAAAATAACAAAAATACTTCAGATGAACAACTCCAGCGTCACTAACTAAAAAATTATTAGACAACAAAATACACAACAACTAAAACGAAAAAAACCAAGCTAACAGACAACGAGACAGATGGTAACCCTAAAAAATACTACAGCATCACATATATACCCTCACTAAGCGAAAGCAAAGTCCTACACAAAACAATAAAGAGAGAGAATACCACATTTGCACACAAATCAAACTGCACTCTCAGCACCATATTCACAAACACAAAAGACAAAATAGACAAACAACAACAACACAATGTTGTTTATGAAATTGGATGCAACGGGAAAGATAACGAAAAATGCGATCAAGTCTACATCGGGACAACAAAAAGAGCTTTAGGTACGAGAATCAAAGAACACCAAGCAGACATACGGAAAAAGAGATTAACAACTGGACTATCGCAACACATACATGACAAAGACCACACTGCTGATTTTGACAACATAAAAATACTTGACCACGAAAAGAGAACCAACAAGAGATATACCCTAGAGAGCTTACGAATCCAACAAAAATTGACGACAACAATGAATACGAAAGAGGACAAAGACAACATAAACTCCACATACATGCTAGCGATTTAATAGTTGCGTTCAAAATAATGTGTTCACGTCAGTTTCCTTGTTTTTCTAGTCTATATCATGGTGTTTAATTTATTTATATTTTTCAATGTTTTTTATTTATCATTTGACAATTGCAATCGGGAAAAAGTGCAAATAAACAAACTAAATGTAAAATAAAATAAGAATGTGAGTAATTTATGTAAACAGTCATTTGTGAAAAACATCATTGTATTATAATGTATAAATCTTTAATTGTTGTTAATTGTTTTTTATTTGTAAAACATTCAAGATTCAATAAATATCCCTGAGGAAGGTGGAAAAAAACTGCCGAAACGTAGGAGGAAATTATGAAATAAACTTGTTTTTATTTGCATTAAAAATGATCGACCAAAAAAACAGCCTATAAACAAATAAACATCACACATAAAAATTTTAAAAGATTGGTCTAAAAACAAATCACATTATTATTTATTTTTTTTTTTTTTGATAATTTGCGTGCACTCAAGGGGTTATGAATTCCCTTTAAATGTTTTACCACAGTACGAGCGTTAGAGATGAGGAAGAAAGAGAGTAATAGCAAAGATTTTGGATGTAGGGGAGACTTACTCCATGGGTGGTGTCCGAACTAGCTTCGGGAGTAACTGTTTTTTGTGTTCGTTATATTCGCAGAACTTTCAAGATGTACTTTATCAATAGCCTTTGTAACGTCTAGGAATATAGCATAACAAATTTGTTGCACTTAATCTATTTTTAAGTGTTTATTTCTAAACGCGAATCGGTGGGATGTTTTCTTTGCTATATGATTTGGTTATGTCTCTCAATAAGGAGTTTCTCGAAGAGTTTTGATAATCCCGGTAAAAGAGAAATTGGCCTAGACTACCCTTGTTTAGGTATAACAATAATTTGTACTATCTTTGCCTAAAACAAAGATTTTTTTTTTGTGTGGCCACTAACGTGATTAATTATTAATATAAAGAAAACCACAATACCAATTTTAACTTAACTTAATAAAGGTATTTTTGTGCTCAAAAATGGCCAACGTTGTCAATATATATCAGCTATCTTTTGCAGCACTTTTATTTGTTGGTTTCATTAGTACTTAATTTTTTTCTACTAGAATTAGTAACCCAAAAAGTAGATATACTATACACTATTTACGACTTGTTTTCTCCTTACTTTTAGCGTTACCTTTACAACTAGAACACTTAGATGCCCAAGATTGCCAAGAAGAAATAAGAGAAAGAGGATATTTAACAGTAAATTGTTAAATAAGGAATTATACATAGACCTAGAGTTAAAAGAATGGTTGGAGCAAAATAATCTTGATAACAAGGCAATATCGATTATTTTAGGAGAAGGATTTTCATACAGCGATTTCGTTTTTAATACAGACAAAGCTGATCTATTAAGGCTCGGGCTAAGGTAATGTATATTTTTTTATTTTTATTTTTTAATACAAACGTTAAATTCATCGTTGCTTTTTAAAGAAAATTATTTCAACAATAATATTATAGATTCTGTAGTTACTCTCACTTATTTCAATATGTTTTGGTTGAGATCATGCATAATACAAAATATAAAAATATAATCCAAATAGTACTCATAGTTCTAATAATTACTTTAATAACATTCACAATACTATACAATAGAACTCAGCTTTTTGATGGTTGCTCTAAGTTCTAGGGAGCGTCACCTCTTCGTTGACAGTGGTTCTTGTCCTGTCACTTTCTCAACATTATACCCATTAGTCAGCTGCTGGGAATGCACCTTCGGTGTCTGTGACTAAGTTGCCGTTATTATTTTTTATAGAGCCTGCGTTCCTACTTAGAAGCCAGCTGCCATTTGTTTTGCGTTTTTGTATATCTGACGGATGTTCTTTTTGTCGCCAAACTCTTGAATGCAAGAAAATTGACGTTAGGTGTTAATAAAATTACTTAGAGTAACAAAATGGACTACAATTATGACAAAGGAGTGGTGGGTCCACGAAGGGGTCGTACGCAACTTTCTCTTTCGATGCGATGTAGGCCTAATATCAAATACAAATCATGCGTAAATTTGACGATTTTCATATGTGTTATTGATATTAAAAATATATAAATATTGTGATACTGTGAAGAAATTTTATATCGGAATTTGAAGGAATCGGTGCCCATGTGAATAATAATAATTTTCCGTTATTGGCTAAAATATACGTTAAGAACTATTTCGGCTAAAACTAATTATATGGAATTGTAACAAACAATAATAAGAACACAGATATTCAATGTTACCCAAAAGTTTGCGAGAAACTGACAATTTTCCTTTATGGCCTAAATGCAAAAATCAGTTCTATGGATTTTCTCAAACAAAAAAAAACAAAATGCGTATGCAGTTTTGTTGGAAGTTTTATACTTATAGTATATGTTAATTTTAATCAAAATCGGGTAATTTTATATGAAAGGTACCGTTAATAAAATGGGTAAAAGAAACAAAAACGGCCTAGAATTATGACCAAGACAAACGTGACTATGTAGTTTCAAGAAAATCCGTCAAGCCGTTTAGGCTAGAGAGACCATTACGGACATACGGACGGAATTCCAAAAAAAACTTCTTTGTGTTCCGCTATCATCGTGATGGGTGATTGATTTTATAAACTTATAATCATATCATTTAAACTATAGAGACCTTTTCTATTGTAATACGCGTGTTGAAGATCTTTTTTTGGTGGTGCAATTTTGATGTGTGTTCCATCTACATAACCAATTGTCCCCGGAATATCACTCCTATAAAAAAATACGTTTTTACCCGACGTATTTCCACTTCGGTATATGTATATTTGATCAATTTTGGACAAATACATTCTTCCAAGGCGTTAAAAACATCTTTTAAAATAATGAACAATGTGGACTGTGCTAAGCCAATTGTATATTCATTCCCGACACTTAATTGGTACGACCCTTGCGCAAAGAAACGTAATGCTGCACACAATTTTATAATGTTCGGAACTGATGTGCATCTTATTGGTGTTTTAATCTTGGCTTCTATTTCAGATAAAATATAAATAAAAGCGGCCTTCGACAAACGAAAATGATAGAAAGATGACTTCTCCTAATATAATACTCACATTTGTTCTTCCAATTCTATAGGGTTTGAAGCATCCCTTAGTTGTCAAACCACAATTTCACAGAACTCATATATACTTAATAGAATAGAAATTAGTATACATTTCAAAAGTAAACCCAATTTTCAAAACAACTGTCAATTGGTTGTGGATTGACAACCGCAATAGGTGTAAATCATTTTAGGATAAGCAGAACGGGTTGCAGTTTTTTTTTAATGATTATGATATGTTTTCACATATTTTTAATTGTTCATTTCACCTTAAATTGATAGGTGAGATTTAAAATTTGAAAATGCCGCGGATTTAAAATTGACAATAGCTGTTGGAAACATTCAATAGCATAAAAAATATACATGGTATAAGAATGTTCGTATACCATATTATATTATTTTTTTTTATATTTTTAGTATTGGACTGGAAGTACGCATATGGAAGCTCATAACAACCGAACGAGATAAGATGAAAGTAATTTCTGGTCACCCTGCTACAAATGCCGCAATTGGCGATGAGATAGAGAGTGTATATGAATCATGTAATGAATAAATGCTTAGTAATTATAATGTCTTAAATAAATTGTAATCTTATTTATATATTTTGATATAAAAGCGGGTAATGTACATACCTAAATCATACAGAAATAAAAGGCGAAGTATGGAAATAAAGTGTTTGTTGATTAACAAAAGGCGTCCAGAAAAACTAGTTTTTTTAATATAGCCATTGCTCACGATGGAGTTTCAAATATAACGGGTCCGCCATCTAACGTTTTTATATCCTATCCCATAGGGGGGTATATTAGTTTTGACATTAAGTTTGTAATATTGAGAAATAATTTCGATACATATACCTCAAAGTATATGGATCGATTCAGAATCGCTAGCTGAGTCGATTAAGGCATGTCTGTCTGTCCGTCCGTCCGTCCGTCTGTGTGTCACCGATTTTTGGGCCTTAAATTTTGAGCTAGAGTGTTGAAATTTGGTATATAGACTCTCTGGCCGACGAAGCAGAACAAGTGTACAAATTTTTTAAATCCGCCCACTGCCACGCCCCCTTTTAGAAAAACGTAGTTTAAAGCCAAACCGTAAGGAATTTCAAAAAAGTGTCTGAGCAGCATATTTAGACAATCCTGATATCTATATTTCGTCCATACAAAGTTTTTTGCCACGCCCACTTTTTGGGGGCGTTTTTAGTAAAAAACGCTTTTTGTCCAAATTTTAACACTTTCGAAAAAGTTTTTGATGCAAATACTTCCGCAATGAAAATATAAACATTTTGTCCATAGATCATTTTCACCTAAGCCCACCTTTTGGGGGCGTTTTCTTACAAAAACCATTTGTATACCCCATCCCAAGGCATTAGCAATAGAAATACGTTGTTTTTTGTCGAACCACAAAAGATTTTGATAAACTGTCTGAGCAATATATTGTGACAATGTCATTTTCTGTATTTCATCGCCATAAGGCCTATATTTTGAGGATATTAATTTTAAGGATGGGATGGGATAGGGTATTCAACGATCCGCACAGCGGATTGTAGCCTCTCATATGTTTTTTCAACTAGTGCTTATTTCGTGAATGGTAACACTTAGCTCATGTCTGATTTGACAGATAATTAGTTTTATCCTTCCGCTGAACGAATATGGTTGTGTATACGCTTGAACAACGCTGGGAAATATTGCGACATTTCTTTGAAAATCATGGTAATGTTGCAGAATGTGTGCGAAAATTGTGTACGGATTTTGGAAGAAGAGAAGCACCGTCAGCTCCGTATGTTCGTTATCTTGTGAAAAAAGTGAAAGAAACTGTCATCCTCATCGATAAACCAAAGCCAAAAACAGTGCGTACACCAGAGAATATTGCTGCTGTGGCAGAAAGTGTGCGTGAAGCGCCATCAACATCAATTCACCGTCGTTCTCAACAATTGAACATTTCGGAGACATCATTGAGACGAATTTTGCATAAAGACCTTGGTATGACAAAGTCCAATTGGTTCAGGAGTTGAAGCCAACTGACCATCCAATGCGTTTTCGCTTCGCTAAGTGGGCCTGCGATCGACTTAGAGAAGATGCCGATTTTGCCAAAAAAAAAAATCATCTTGCAAAATTGTCGCATTTGGGGCACAGAAAACCCGCACGCATACATTGAAAAGCCGATACATCCAAAACGAGTCACTGTTTGGTGCGGATTTTGGTCCAGAGGCATAATTGGGCCATTTTTCTTCGAAAATGAGCAAGGAGTGGCCGTTACAGTCAATGGCGATCGTTATCGGGCCATGTTGAACGAATTTTTGTTCACAAAAATTGAAGAGGAGGATATTGGCAACATTTGGTTTCAACAGGACGGCGCTAGGTGCCACACAGCCGAAGCTAGACTCGATGTTTTGCGCCCTGTTTTTGAAGATCGCATTATCAGCCGCAGAGCTGATGTCGTTTGGCCACCTCGGAGCTGCGATTTGACACCGTTGGACTATCATTTGTGGGGTGCCGTAAAAGATAAGTGTTACGCCGACAAGCCAGAGACAATTGACGCTTTAAAGGACAATATTCGTGGAGCCATTGGTGAAATACAGGTGCACACAATCGATAATGTGCTTAAAAATTGGACCGATCGTGTAGGCTACTGCATGGCCAGCCGAGGCAGCCATTTGAATGAAATTATTTTCCATTATTAACCGGAAGGAAATAAAAAAATAAATTTCAGAAAATATTCAGTAGTTTTTTTTATATAGCATTTTCCAAAAAAAGTTATTTGGCGGACCCTTTAGTTTGTTTCTAAGCAATATGCACTTAATATTATGTAGAACTCACATTTGGTCTGTTTCCGTACTTTTTCAAATTAGTAAGCTCTGACATTTATTGGTGTGATAGTACACGTTTTAAGGACGATCAATTTTACGAAAAATATGAAAACATTTTAAAATAAAATACATTAAAATCAATTTATAAATAATAAGTATGAAAGTTTGAATATCTATCATTTATACGTGTAAGCGTATCTTTACACCAGAGCTCTTCCTCGGAACCTAAGGTCTATATTACGAGTGAAGATCGATTATCGATTCGTTGTTCGTCGTTGGTTTCGGTATTGTCAAAGACAATCGACAGAGATTTAAATTGAGATTATTTAAATAAATAAAATCAATAAATCATTAAATAAATTGCAAACAAAATTTGTATTGAGTTGTGGTTTGAAGAAACGGAATAACAAAAAAAATGTTCATATTTTTGGTTTGTTTTGGAAATGCACATTGGCCTAAAATGGAATCTTGCAATTGCCTTTGGCCTGGCTACACTTTCGTTGGAATGAAAGTCATCTCCAACGAGATAGGTAGATTTTATGTGGGCCAAAGAGGAAAATAGACAAATTGAAGAACATTTCCTTAAGGGTATGTTTCATACGCAAATGTATGGTAGTACGCTGGCTATATTAATAATTACTCCTACGTTTAAAGAGCTATTTTGATGAAACGAATTTGTTTATATAGCCTAGAAGCATATCTTGAAATGGACATTTTCAAATTGTGTTTATTTATATGTATGTGTATTGTAGAGAAATAATTCTGGTATATTTTCATTGATTTGGAATCACTCATTCTTTCCGGACATGGGGCTCTCATGTGTTTTACTTTTTTTTTATTATTATTTTGTTTGTTTTTTAAATCGGCGTTACTAATAATCAATTTTAGTAACAAGTTAAATTTTAACCTCCACACTTTTCAAAAATCCTTTACCAATAAAAAAAATTAGATCACAGACTAGCGCTAGTTATAGGTTATTATAAAATGTACAGAAAGTCGCATATAAGTCATCAAGTATCTAGTGATAAAATTGTGAAGTAGGGACCTGTAGTGAATAATACTGCGGAGATGTGTGTGTGCGATTGCGTTAGTGTTTGCGCATTAAATGAAATAACTTTGTTGTGACAACGAAAATTGTAGCAACGGTAAAAATAAATAATGGTTGGTTTGACAGTTTCATGAATGAAAGTGTAGTATATTAAGTCGAAAAGTCGAGTTTACTTAGTTGTGCGTTTTCATTATTGGTAGAGTTTCTATAAAGCTGTACATTATATTTTAGCCACAACAGCGTGGTCAATTTACACTAAAGTATACAAAGTATTTTTTGTTTACTAACCTGGACTGGGTACTACATGTAAAACCACTTATTTAAAAATTTGTAGCGTTTTAAACATCTAAAAACATCTATAATACAAAAAACACATACAGCTAGGTTCCAGAAATCGAGTGAAATGAAAGTGAAATTACTTTTGTAAATCGAGTGAATTCGTTTTTGGTGTTCCACATTCCGACCGATTTCATAACTTCGAAAAGTTTTCGAAATCACTCGGTGAAATTAAAGACAGCTGATTATCTGTCATATGGGACATTGCAAAATAATTTTTCTTGATAATTGTTTTGTTTAGAAATTCTGTTCATTTGAGACCTTTCTAATCCTTTAGAAATTGCAGATGCTGCGTAAGTAAAACAAATAAATTTCAAATGAAAATAAATAATTGTTATTTTATTTAGATTTATATCATATTATCGACTTGATAAACATGGTTTCCAATTTTTGAATTTTTCGAATGGTTTGTTCGATGTTTTTTTGCTACACGGATACTTTTAATTGAAGCCTCCACACCATTCTCAATTTTTTTCTCCAATCTTAGAAATGGCTTCAATTTGTTGACTTATGAGCTGATGCAGATTGTCGTTCGCTGAGGCCGCACTTCTTCTTTTTCTGCAATCTGCATGGTGTATTTGCAGGTTCGCTCATGCGTATTATGGTAGTACTTCCTGCGTATTACTCCTCGGATTTTCATCGGCTTCTTCTATTCCGAAATCTAGTATATTTGAAATAACATCAACTGCTGTGTAGAAACCGCATATTTTTGCTACGGCATCTTCTGTAGGAGATACAACAAATTTATTGAAAGGCCCGCCTCCAGTTGAAATATCTTCGGCCTTATTGTCGGATAGCTTCTTTCTTATGGAAGCCTTCCAGTCCGTCCATACCTGAGAAAAGCAATTTTTTTTTATTAATTTGTTTTAATTATTTTATTTATTATTCACCTTTTTCAATCCATTCGCATCCTTCTGTGGTGGACCATGGGTGTTCAATTCATTTTTAAGATCGTTCCACAAAGCGTCGGCTGCTACACGATCTCCTTTCATGAATCCTCTGGCAAGGTCTTTATGCCTCTCCAAGAATTCAATATATATTGCCTCTTGTGAAGTAATCTTGTGTTTACCCCTGTTAAAAAACATTATGTTTTAATATATTTATTCAACATCTAAATAACACTACTGCACTCAGATATTATTCACTTACATTTTCAATAGCGTCAGCTCATCCCAACAATTTCACAGATACCAAAATGATCGGATTGAAATCACTCACAAAACGATAAAACCGAATTGTGGAACACGGAAATTCACTTTTTTTGTAACTTCGAAAAATGTGAAATTGAAATCGGTAAAAGTGAAATGTGGAACCCAAAATTTCACTTTAGACCGATTTCAATTTCATTTCGAGTGAAAGTGAAACGTAGAACCTAGCTGAAAGCTACTTATTTTTAGGTACATAAACACAAGAAAACGCAGAACTCATTACAGCACATTTGTCATATTTATATTGTTATTCATGTGATTATTTTCTATTTGATTGATGAGCTGACGCTATTGAAAATGTAAGTGAATAATATCTGAGTGCAGTAGTGTTATTTAGATGTTGAATAAATATATTAAAACATAATGTTTTTTAACAGGGGTAAACACAAGATTACTTCACAAGAGGCAATATATATTGAATTCTTGGAGAGGCATAAAGACCTTGCCAGAGGATTCATGAAAGGAGATCGTGTAGCAGCCGACGCTTTGTGGAACGATCTTAAAAATGAATTGAACACCCATGGTCCACCACAGAAGGATGCGAATGGATTGAAAAAGGTGAATAATAAATAAAATAATTAAAACAAATTAATAAAAAAAAATTGCTTTTCTCAGGTATGGACGGACTGGAAGGCTTCCATAAGAAAGAAGCTATCCGACAATAAGGCCGAAGATATCTCAACTGGAGGCGGGCCTTTCAATAAATTTGTTGTATCTCCTACAGAAGATGCCGTAGCAAAAATATGCGGTTTCTACACAGCAGTTGATGTTATTTCAAATATACTAGATTTCGGAATAGAAGAAGCCGATGAAAATCCGAGGAGTAATACGCAGGAAGTACTACCATAATACGCATGAGCGAACCTGCAAATACACCATGCAGATTGCAGAAAAAGAAGAAGTGCGGCCTCAGCGAACGACAATCTGCATCAGCTCATAAGTCAACAAATTGAAGCCATTTCTAAGATTGGAGAAAAAAATTGAGAATGGTGTGGAGGCTTCAATTAAAAGTATCCGTGTAGCAAAAAAACATCGAACAAACCATTCGAAAAATTCAAAAATTGGAAACCATGTTTATCAAGTCGATAATATGATATAAATCTAAATAAAATAACAATTATTTATTTTCATTTGAAATTTATTTGTTTTACTTACGCAGCATCTGCAATTTCTAAAGGATTAGAAAGGTCTCAAATGAACAGAATTTCTAAACAAAACAATTATCAAGAAAAATTATTTTGCAATGTCCCATATGACAGATAATCAGCTGTCTTTAATTTCACCGAGTGATTTCGAAAACTTTTCGAAGTTATGAAATCGGTCGGAATGTGGAACACCAAAAACGAATTCACTCGATTTACAAAAGTAATTTCACTTTCATTTCACTCGATTTCTGGAACCTAGCTGTTTTTCTCATTTTTCTTTTTAAAGTGGTATATGTATTTTGGGGTGATGTGTAATAAATTGACCATTGTTCCCGTTCGGTAACGGCAGAAAATCGATCACTTTTTGTTTAGGTTATTAAGTATTCATACGTTTTTTATTTTTGTTTTAAATACGTGGTGGGATCATTATTATTTTAGAAATTATATACGTATTTATATTCTGTTGTAGCTATAAGTGGGAAGTTTTTTTTGCATTTGGCGATAAACATATCTATGTTATTACATATAGCATTATACAAAAAATTCGATTTTGATCATTTGGTTTGGTATCGTCGCTGAAGTATTGTTTTGATTTAATTTTATGTGGGTAATGAATGTATAAAACTAACCATTTAATATTGGCAACGACAGCGAAAACTGCCAACCACCCGACCTAAGTGAAGTGAGGATAGCAATATCTAAACTCAAGCTTAATAAGGCCGCCGGAAATGACGGTCTTCCCGCTGAGCATTATAAAGCCGGCGAAGATGACTTGGTAAGTAACATCCACCAACTCATAAGCCAAATCTGGTCGGTTGAAAGCATTCCTGAAGAATGGAACCTCAGCTTCGTTTGCCCGATCCACAAAAAAGGAGACCCTCTCAACTGCGCCAACTACAGAGGCATAAGTCTACTCAACATCGCCTACAAGATCCTATCTGCCGTAATATGTGAACGCCTGAAACCGTTTACCAACAACCTGATCGGCCTTATCAGTGTGGTTTTAGACCAGGAAAGTCCACAATCGATCAAATTTTCACACTTCGGCAGATCCTGCAAAAAACCCAAGAGGTCCAAATCGATACCCACCACCTATTTATCGATTTCAAAGCCGCATACGACAGCATTTATAGAGACGAAATATACAGAGTTTTGGTATACCGTCCAAACTCGTCCGTTTGTGTAGGATGACGATGGAGAATTCTCGCTGCGCATTCAGGGTCAGAAACGACCTCACCGACACATTCGATACCAAAAAAGGATTTAGGCAAGGCGATGCGCTGTCATGTGACTTCTTCTATTTGATTCTTGAGAGGATTGGCAAAACTCCCGATCCAACACCAGAGGCACAATTTTCCAAAAATCGGTGCAACTACTAGCATACGCCGACGATATTGACATCATTGGTAGGACTCAACGTGATGTCATAGCCAAGTTTGCTAGTATAGGGAAGGAAGCGGCAACAATTGGTTTAGCAGTAAATGAGGGTAAGACTAAATATATGCTGTCAACACGAAAGGACACACAACATCGACGAATTGGACAGAACGTCACCATTGACAGATATAACTTTGAGGTTGTACGGGACTTTGTCTACCTCGGCTCCGCTATTAACTCTGACAACAACAACATCTCGTCATATCCCTTCGGGATAGGGGCGGTGTAGAATATTCCCGAGGTAAGGTATGCCTGTCGTAAAAGGCGACTTAAATCCAAAAAGTTTAAACTGTTCACAAAAGTTAAAAAGAAAAGAACATGCAATGAACAAAACAAAAGATTTGAATACCCCAGGTGGTAGGCCAGTTACACTGTTAAATCCACCCTCTTCGGAGGTCGGTCCCATGGATTCTGGGGGGGACCATTTATTGCCTAGTAGCGACCCTTTCGGAAGATGTAAAAGGGTCGAAAGAACACCCCCATCTAAAATGGTAGATAACAATGAAAACCTTAAGGCTAAATTTTCAAAAGCCTGTGAAGAAAGAGATGGGTTTAAGCAACTCAATGAGGCACTGCTGAGAGAAATAAATAATCTGAAGCAGGAGTTGCAATTGTTGAAAGAACAAATCAACGGCCAAAAAAAAAGAAAATGCTCAGACTGTCGAGTTCTCAACCGATGAAGAAGAACTTAAAAAAGAGACGGAAGGGCATCGTCACATGGGGAATAAAAATAAAAAGCGTAAGATGAGTACATCCCCGAAAATCTCATCCCAAATGGAAAGCTGCCAAAATATTGAGATTGATCCAGGTAGAGGAAACCAAATTAAAAAAATAATCAAACCTCCACCAATCATAGCTCTTTAAATAAACAACTATGAAAGCCTAACCAAATTATTGGAGGAAAATAAAATAAAAGCAAGCACAACCCTTATTAATAATAATGATATAAAAATTAATGTGGTTGAAGAGGCAACGTACAGAAACCTCACCAAAATACTAAACCAAAAAAAAGTGCAATGGTACTCTTATGAAAGTAAGCAATCCAGTCCTATAAAGGTAGTAGTAAAAAAATTACACTACTCATGCTCGCCTGAAAGCATTAAAAAAGACCTAAAAGAGAAAAAGTTAAAAATAATAGAAGTAGTCAATCTGCTTAAATTTAAAAGCAAAGTACCACTTCCAAACTTTATGCTCAGTTTTGAGCATGACGAAGACATAAAAAAAATCTACGGAATAAAAGACATACTTGGAATGAAAGTTGAAATCCACACATTAAGGAAATCTAAACTCGTTCCACAATGCAAAAATTGCCAAAAGTATGGTCACACACACAAAAATACTGCAGCGCAAATTCAAAATGCGTAAAATGCGAGGGAAGTCACCATACTAAAGACTGTATAAAAAAAAAGATGAACCGCCAAAATGTGCGAATTGCAACGAAAATCATCCAGCTAGCTATAGAGGATGTGCAGTTGCAACAGAAATCCAACTTGCTAAAGACAAGAGGCAAAAGAAGCCTCACAACATACTAAATATGGACGCACCTTAAGTCAAAAAGGACTTACAACAAAGCACCCAAACAAAAATCAATAGCCAAGAGTTAAAAGTCTTAAAAGACACAAAATTAAAACCAACTGCGGGTGCAAAAATAACATCTGCTCAAGTAGCACCAAAAACCGCAGGAAAACCAGCTGACAAAACAGAAAAAAATAATATAAAACCAATGGAAACCCTAATGAGACAAATCCTTAATAGAATGGATTCCATGGAGAAATGCAATAAAACAATATTAGAAAGAATATCTATTCTTGAGAGACAGAGCAGCAACAAAAGAGCTGTACCAAAAAGACAAACATGATGGATAACGAATACTAGAGGAAGAGCTTTACTTGAAACTATTAAAGAATGTGGCAGTAAATATCATTCGGCGGGAAAACCTACCTACTGGCCAACAGATAGGAATAAAACCCCAGATCTTGCCGACTTCTTTATAACAAAAAATATATCCTCAAATAATATAAATGTTGAAGAAGGGCCAGACCTACAGTCAGATCACTCTTCAATACTTTTCACACTTGGCGATAAAATAATAATGAAAGAACAAAGTCTAAAACTAGTTAATAAGCTAACTGACTGGAGCTACTTCAGAGAGAAGTTGGAAGAAAATACCCAAATGATAGGTATTGAAACAGAAGAGCAAATAGAGGAAGCAGTGCAATTATTTACACTCAATATACAAAAAGCTGCATGGGCTGCAACTCCAAAAATAAAAAACAAAACAAAACAAAATTCATACCCTCCTGTAATATGTGGAATTATTGCAGAAAGGAGAAAAGCTAGAAAACGTTGGCAACAAACAAGGGCGCCAATTGACAAAAACAAACTAAACAGGCTAAATAGTAAGCTCAGAAAATCAATAATTGAATTCAGAAATGAGTCACTAAAACAATACCTTACAGGCCTAACAAATGATGCTAGTACTGACTACTCGCTCTGAAAGGCAACAAAGAAAATGAACAGGCCAACAGCTCACATCCCACCAGTGAAAACCAGAGAAGGAAACTGGGCAAAAAGCAGTCAAGAAAAAGCAAATACTTTTGCTGAGCATCTTGAAGGCGTCTTCCAACCATATGAAGATAAAGACTATCAAGGAATGGAAGAAACGTGCCAGGAAGATGTACCAATTCGACCGGTTACGTCTAAAGAACTTTCCAAAGAAATAAAAGAAGGTATAAACATAAAAAAGGCCCCAGGGTTTGATTTAATAACGGGGGAAATTTTAAAACAATTCTCAAGAAAAATACTGAAACATCTAGCGCAGATCATAAACGCTGTATTTAGATTAAGATATGTACCAAGCATATGGAAGGTCGCGGAGGTTATAATGATTCCACAACCAGGTAAACCACCTACCGAAGTAACCTCATATAGGCCAATATCGATACTACCAATGTTGTCCAAGCTATTCGAAAAGATGCTGGTAAAACGCCTGCAAAATATTATTGTAGACAAATCGCTAGTACCGAGCCATCAATTTGGGTTCAGGAATAAACACTCAACAATTGACCAAGTGCATAGAATCACTCATAAAATTGAAAATGCTTTTGAAGAGAAAAAAGTATGCTCTACAGTATTTCTTGATATATCACAAGCTTTCGACAAAGTATGGCACAAAGGATTGATCCATAAATTACAAAAGCAACGGCCGAAACAGTATTCAAAAATACTGGAGTCGTATATTCTACAGCGATTTTTCAGAATTTAACAAGAAACAACATACTCAACATTAAGAGAAATTAAGGCTGGTGTACCTCAAGGCAGTGTTTTAGGTCCAGTACTATATCTCCTATTCACTAGTGATTTATCAGAAAGTGACGAAATCACTCTAGCTACCTTTGCAGACGATACTGCTATACTTTCTGTAGGAGAAACTGTCGAAATAGCTACAAAAAAGCTTCAAAAGGCAGTAAACAATATCTCAGAATGGACTAAAAATTGGCAGATCAGATTAAATATAAATTTTGCGTTAAAAAATGTACCACACATACCAGTATACATAAATAGTAATGTAGTGGAATATTCAAATACAGCTAAATATTTAGGGAGACTCTAGACGCCAAACTGCGCTGGAAAGCACATGTAAAGAAAAAAAGAGATGAGTTAAACATCCGCTACAGTAAAATGTATTGGCTTATTGGGAGATACTCACCCTTATCCAACTACAATAAATTATTGCTATATAAGCAAATTCTTAAACCAGTATGGACCTATGGGCTCCAGCTGTGGGCATGCACATGCAAGACAAACTTACTAAGAATACAAACCTTCCAAAACAAAGTACTACGGAGCATAGTTAACGCACCGTGGTACATACGTAACACCGATCTACATAGAGATCTTGTTTCGTAAGCTTTTTTACGGTTTTCAACAACTAATGAAATTTCTGCGAAACTGTCTTCAACGAAATAAAACACGACTAGTTTCAATGATCAAAATTCAACAATAATTTATTTCAAATATTTAACGCCCTTTTATATTACTCTTTTTGAGTGAGTTTACAAAGATTTAAAATTTGGCAGTTATGTTGAGTGACTTGGGTTACAAGGTGACCCAACATTCCGGCCCCTGTTGAAGGAACTGCAGGATTGCAGCTAATTCAACACTCAAAGGGAAGTATCGCCAATCTTTGCACCGCTCGCTTCGTTATGCCTGCCTTAGTTTTAACCTCGACCACTCGTATTTTGCCGTCGTCGCCCTTTATCGTGGATATTACACGTCCCATTCGCCACTGGTTTGATGGAATGTTGTCGTCTGCAATCAGCACCAAAGTCCCTGACTTGATTTCTTTGACGGCTGCTGCTCTCCACTTTGCTTTGCTTTGAAGTTCTAGCAAATAATCTCGTCGCCATCGCTCCCAAAAATGTTGCCTTAGAAATGATACCCGCTTCCAGCGCTCTATTGATGACATGGTTTTTGGTTGATCAAGTACCGGCTCCGGTATGGCTCGTTGTGCGTCTCCAATTAGGAAATGGCCAGGCGTAAGGACCTCACAATCATTGGGATCGGATGACATCGGCGAAATAGGTCTAGAATTTAAAATAGATTCAATATCAATGACAATGGTATTAAATTCTTCAACATTCAACAATGTTTGAGACATCACACGACGAAAATGGTATTTAAACGATTTGACCGCAGCTTCCCACAGCCCCCCAAAATGCGGTGATCTAGGTGGGATATGTTTAAATTCGATCCCCTCCCCCGCACACCAACTACCTATGTCTTTCTCCGCTTGCTGGTTAAAAAGCATGTGCTTCAAAGACGCAAGTTCTCTCCTAGCACCTACGAAGTTCGTTGCGTTATCACAGTAAATGCGCCGGGGCAGTCCTTTTCTTGCCACAAATCGTTTTAATGCCATGATAAACGCTTTGGTCGTCAACTCGCTTACTGCCTCAAGATGAACTGCTTTACATCCAAAGCACACAAAAACTGCAACATAATACTTCTTTGGCGAACGTCCTCTTACTCCTTCTGTAACCCCATAGGGTCCACAAAAATCGACGCCTGTAGTTAGAAATGGCCTACTTAAACTAACTCGATTTTTCGGAAGATTTCCCATTATTTCCACCTGAAGCTGAGGTCGAAATTTAAAGCATCGTAGACAACTTTTTATTACCTTGCGCACCAATGTTCTGCAGTTTATGATCCAATACCGGTAAGGCATCGCCACTAATGCTTGTGGGCCTGCATGCATGTTTTTAATGTGCAAATGCATTACATAGTTCCACACAAACTGGTTATCGTTGGGTAAAAGTATTGGATGTTTCATATCATACGGAAGCGTTGCATTTTTCAACCTTCCCCCAACTCTCAACAACTCCACTCCTGATTGTACTCCTATGTACGGAGCTAGCGCCTTCACCTTGCTATGAGTTGGTAACTCCTTGTTGCGCTTCAACAACTGTGCTTCCTCTTGGAACGATGAGTTTTGGATATGCCTCATTATTTTCAACAACGCCTCTTCCAGCTCGTCTACCGATAGAATCTCTTCTTTAGGCATACCCGTTTTACGACACTTCTTTATAAATCTACAAACATATGCCACAATACGAATTGTTTTTTGGACGCTGCGAAATTTGGTATATATTCCTCGAAACTCATCTGTGATTCTTGTTGCCATCAACGTTGTTCGCACACTTTTTTTTCCTGGAACTGTTGATATATTAAGAGTTGTTTTCGTTATTGGCCACTCCCTTTCGTCCTTATACAAGAATGTCGGCCCTGTAAACCAGATCGAGTTCATCAACTCTGCTACTGTCGCACCTCTCGACACGATATCCGCCGGATTCGCCTTGGTTCCCACGTGTCTCCAAGTAGCTTGGTGGGATCCTTGTTGAATCCTGGATACGCGATTTGCCACAAAAGTTTCCCACGTCGATGGGTGTTTTGCTAGCCAGTGCAAGACAATTTCTGAGTCTGTCCACAGATTGACCAACTCGATTTCTTGCGGAAAGTTGTTTAGCACCTTTTCTAAAAGTTGTACCAATAATTCCGCCGCACAGAGTTCTAGCCGAGGGATTGGTTGGACTTTCTTCGGAGCCACCCGTGATTTGGCACAGTATAGGTTCACCAATACCTGTCCTCTTGTGACAGAGCGCACATAGATGCAACACCCATAGGCTCTACCCGATGCATCTGCAAATCCATGGATCTGCACCTTGGAATCGGACTCCTCACATGGTAACACACTTCTCGCAACCCGTATCCTCTGCAGCTCTTCTAGTTCGTCCTTGAACTTTGCCCATTGAGTGTGTAATTCCTGTGATAACGATTCATCCCACTTCACCTTGGATATCCATAGATCTTGCATAAAGATTTTCGCCCTCACGATTATTGGATTTATTAATCCTAATGGGTCAAATAATTGAGCCATTTCTGACAGCACTATCCGCATCGTGATACGATTGGATGACGCTAACTTTGGAGTCAAATAGCAAAGCTGGTCTGCCGTAGGATCCCAACTAATCCCTAACGCTTTAATGATGTCTGCATCATTTATTCGCAATGGTTTCTCCTTATCGTCATCTGGAATGGATGCCAAGAATGATGGCTCGTTGGAAAACCACTTACGAATCTCAAATTTTCCCTTTTTTAGTACCGCTTTTACTTCATCGTAAATGCTCTCAATCTCTTCACGCGTATTACCACCAGTAATTAAGTCGTTGACGTAGAAGTCTTTTCTAACTTTTCCTGCTCCAATTGGGTAATCGGTTTGACACTCCGCTGCCAGCTGCGTGAGGCATCTTGTGGCTAAATACGGAGCCGACGTTGTGCCGTATGTGACAGTCAATAGCCTGTAGATATCCAACTCGCTCTTAGGGTCATCTCTCCATAAGATGCATTGAAAATATGTATCCCGATTATTCACGTTAACCTGTCTGTACATTTTTTATATATCCGCTGTGAGTGCATATTTGTAAGCTCTAAACCTCAATATAATTGAAAACAGATCATCCTGCACAACTGGGCCTTTCAACAAAATTTCATTCAACGAGAGATTACCTGATGATCTCGCACTACAATCAAAGACAACTCTTAATTTTGTTGTCGTCGAATCCGGCTTGATTACACACTGATGTGGTGCAATATATTTAACCAGACTGCGATGGCATCGTGGCACTTTTGTCATATGTCTCATATCGACATATTCCCGAATGAATCTGCCATATTCTTCCGCCAACTCTGGATTCCGGCTAAACCTTCTCTCCAATCCGTAGAAACGTTGCTCCGCACTCCGAAATGAATCACCCAACAACTCTTTCCTAGATTTGAATGGTAGCCGAACAACAAATCTCCCATCGGCACTCCTCCTCATCGTCGATTCAAAATGGGATTCGCAGCTCCTTTCCTCTTCCGTTAATATTGGATTCTCTGGTTGCAATGTTTCGATCGCCCAGAACTTTTCAACTAATGATTTTAGCTCTGGATCACCTCTGTCCAATTCCGTAGCTGTTGCTATATGACAACGCGCTTTGGTCAACTTCGTCGTCCTGATCTTTCCCGACACGATCCACCCAAAGACAGTTTTTTGTAAAATAGGCCTGTCTACACCTAACTTGATTTGCCCCACCATCAACAAACTATAAAACAAATCTGCCCCTAACAACAGGTCTACTGACGAAGGCAAGTAGAAGTTTGGATCTGCGAGTGAGAGATTTGCAGGAATGTTCCACTCTCCACACTCGACTTTTTGCTCCGGCTGGATGCTGGTTATTTTTGGCAAAATTAAGGCATCCGTTGATGTACTAAACGCCGACGACCTCGAGTTTATTGAAATTGTAGTGCTGTGCTTGACCTGCATTGGCAATGAACCTACTCCGGCTATTGTTGAGTTGACACGTATTTTTCGAAGACGTAGCTGCTGCACCACTGCTTCCGTAACAAAATTAAGTTGAGAAGCAGAATCTAACAACGCCCTAAACTCATGTCTTTCCCCACTGCAATCTAGAAGCTCCACTACTGCTGTTGCCAATATAAACTGACCTGATTCATTAACTCGAGCAACTGCCGAATGCAGGGCTGAGTTACCCGTGATGCTTTCTGCTTCTGCTTGTTGTGCACCTGAATCGACCCGATCCGCCGTATTTACTTCGTATCGATGTAGAAGCATATGATGGGGCCAACCACATACTGAGCACTTTGCCTTTGTGCACTTGCGAACAGAGTGTCCACCACCTAAGCAATTAATACAAAGTACCCTATTTTTTACCTCCAGAAATCTATCCGCGACGCTAATATTCTTGAACGCAGAACACATATCAATTGTGTGTCCAATTTTCGTGCAAAAATTGCAATTACCGCCGTTTGCTACGACTAGCGTGGTTTTATGTTTGCCGTCATTTTTCGACCGATTCCTACCCGAATGTTGTTGCTGGGATAAATGGTTGGTTGATATCGATGGTTGATGACACAACTTAGTTTCCCTTACTTCCAAATTCTGACATCTACGCGAAAGAACTTCCTCGCAATCCTTCCACAATAGTCTTTTAGAATAATCAATCGACTCTTCCCATTTCAGCAATGAATCTGCATCGAGCTTTTCGCTCATTGAAACGATTGATTGCATTGCACTAAAATGGTTTGAAACTGAATCAACTAATGTTCTAAGCTGGGACGCGACACCTCGAGACATCTTTGGCAACATAAATATCGACTTAATATGTTCCTCTACCATTAATGTTTTGTTATCAAACCGATCCTTTAGTCTGTTAAATGCCTTCGTGTAATTTGCCTCAGTAATTTCAAATTCTTTTACTGCGGCAAGAGCCGTTCTTGTCAGACTATCCAACAAGTAGTTAAATCGTTCCACGTTATCCAGTGAAAGATTATTATGAACTAATTTTTTATATATTCCTATAAAATTGGGATATTCAGAATATTTTCCTGCGAATTTAGGTATCTTCTGACACTGCAAATTGGCCTTCGTCAGAGACGGAACAGCCAATGATGCATTTAAAGTATCGACTGAAACATTTGCCTTTACTTTATTAATTAGCGACATTATACTCGACTTGGTTTCAATGTACACATCTTCAATCTCATTGCGAGTTTTAAAATTAGCGGCCTCATCTGTGCTAAGCCTTTCGATTTGTATTTGGGTACTCAAAATCTGCTTGAAATAGGATTCAAGAATACCTAATCTACACTCTAATTCAGTCAACGATAAATGTTCACCTTTGCTGTGAATCAATTCTTTGATTCGAGTTAGACTTCGCTTTGTGTTCGAGCGCAAAGCTTTTAATTCGCCAACTGATGGCCCCGCCATCTCCTTTGGTTTTGCATCATCCACCATATCGTAACGATTGTTATTTATTTAATATTTGTGTTAAAATTCTACTATTCGACTATTGATATATGATAAGCAATAATATCGAAGTAGTTGTCACAAATTTGAATCTGTCTTGAAATCTTGCCTTTTTCGTTTTAATATTTCAATTTATCATTGAATGATTTGAATTCCAATTAATCGAATCGGTAAAGCTTTCAAATTTGTGTCAACTAATCGCAAAGGCACATACCGTGTTTCCACTTGAATATACTTAACCAATGTGTAGTTCTCTTAAATTTGGTTCTCTTCAAATGTTCGTTCCCCAACTGCAAGCGTCCGTTAAACAGCTGTCCAAGTGCTCACCATCACCGTAGATGATTTCCAATGTTCCGTATGTGTATACCAGCAAACCGTCGAAGATCATTCACCTCACCAACAACAACAACCACGAACTTTTTCAATTGTCTTGCGAAGACGAAAGTTCTTTCACTTTGTATTGTGCTTTTTCCTTTTCACTCGGTATGAGAAGGTCAATTACACTATTGAATGCACTCTCGCGACCAACCGCTAATCACTCAACGAAATTTGTATGTCAGTCCAAGGGACTTTTAATTATTGGGACTTAAGAATGTTTAATTGTTAATTAATTCCCGGGTTTCGGCACCAAAATGTTTCGTAAGCTTTTTTACGGTTTTCAACAACTAATGAAATTTCTGCGAAACTGTCTTCAACGAAATAAAACACGACTAGTTTCAATGATCAAAATTCAACAATAATTTATTTCAAATATTTAACGCCCTTTTATATTACTCTTTTTGAGTGAGTTTACAAAGATTTAAAATTTGGCAGTTATGTTGAGTGACTTGGGTTACAGGGTGACCCAACAGATCTATATATTGAAATGGTTGAAGATGAAGCTAAAAAAGTAGCTCTAAGAAACAGAGATAGGCTTCTCAGCCATGTTAATTTAGAAATAGCACAGCTTTTAAGAACCGACAATATAGTCAGGATATTAAGACGGGTTAAACCCCTCGATCTATGTAGCTAAAGATATATATATAAAAAAAAAGAAATACTGAAACTTAAGTACAATTTCAAACAAAACTCATAGAAATCCGACCAACGTCGGAATTTCTTTTAAATTTTATATTTTTATAAAATATAATACATGTGAAAAATAAATTGCTGATTAGTCTAACGACTAGGTGCGATTCCTTGAAGACATACAAAAGTCAGTCTTCGGGAGGTTTTTCAGATCGGGTTAAAGTCCCTCACTATTGCAGAAGGTTCCCTCGCGATAAAACCTCTGCAATGTCTTTCGATGATTTTTCCTTCCAGCGAACCCCCACAAAAAAAAAAAACTCTTGCCAATCGCTGTTTCTTCGGGCTAAGAAGGCAATTTAGTAGTAAAGCCCTCACTCGAACTACCAAGGAGATCCTATATAAGACCCTGATCATCCCAGTCCTGCTCTACGGCGCTGAAGCATGGACCGTATCAAAAGCGGATGAAGAAATCCTTGGTCGATTTGAGAGAAAAATTCTTCGGAAAATCTTCAGTCCCGTTTTCGTTGACGGGCTATGGAGACGAAGATTCAACCACGAACTATACGAGCTGTACAGCGACATACCCCTAGTAAAAAAACTCCGCATTGGACGTTTAAGATGGCTAGGACATGTAGAAAGAATGGACACCAATACTACGGCCGCAGTCTTCGATTCCCAGCCAGACGTCGGACGTAGTAGAGGAAGACCTCGCCTTAAGTGGCGCGCACAAGTAGAAACCGACCTCAACCAACTTGGAGTGCGCAACTGGAGGCACCGGGCTAAGGACCGGGCTAATTGGAGAGGCATGTTGGTTGAGGCCCAGGTTCATCCCGGACTGTAGCACCACTTAAGTAAGTAAGTAAGTAATGAATGTATAAAAACAAAGTGAAATATTAAGTTTTAAGTTTTTTGAGTTATGCTGATGGAATTTTGTGTATGAGCTCTTTGTTCAGCCTAGCAGAACAAGTGCAAAAACAATTTGACATTTTGTAATTTTTATATTTATTTCAGGAAAAGTAGAAGAACATTCACCAACTGTGAAAATGAAGTTGTTTCATTGAAACGGATTGATGAAATTGATTTAGACCAACAAGATGTCGAACAGGTGCATAGTTTTGAGATTCCCGGTGAGGTCAGCAGTTCTAAAGAAGACGACAGTAGTTTATTCTTCTTGAGGGCAGACGAATAGTCGATTTTTTTTTAAATTGTTTGAAGAATAATTAACACACGAATCGTTCTTTGATTGTACTCTAAATAATTTAGTACTAATTCAAGAAATCCAACAAGGTATCAGAGCTTATTGAAATTTATATTCAACAATATATCTATCAAAATTTTGTTGGGCCTAACTTCAAAACTAATTTTTAAGTGCAACATGTACCAAAAAACGTTTAATTTATTCTCATGTAATCAAAAAGAAGACAACAGCGAGGAAACAAATATAACCATCAATAAGGATATTTATTTATTGTTAAATAAACATTTCTTTTGAAGTGAAACTTCTTTTGGGACGGTGTGAATAGGATATTATGAAACATAAAAACATCACGATGACGGTGTTTTGATCCGGTTCCCCATTTAAGTACTAAACACAACCGACATTTTTAAAACGAGATACTAGATATAGGGAACGCCGAGAGAGGCTGCAATTTGAAGACAAAAATTGGTATGTTGTCTGATTTGGGTAGGATGACGTATTCAGATTTGATGTATGAGTTGTATAAGGGTACTTTTGACTAAGATTGCCTTTTGAATGTTTGACGGTTTAATTGATATTTGGGAGTCTTCCCGAAAGGTGGAAAGTTGGATTTTGTGCTTATACATTGAAAAGAGAATATCTTCTTCACACTGCAGATCTTGCAGAAGGGACAAGCTTCGATTACACTTACCACTAAGAACTTTTTCAATGCTCTAAAACCAAAAGCTCCTCAACAGAAACCCAAGAAAAATACTGAAATAGTAACTGAACAGACACTGGTAACTCTGAATGCACATCATTATACCCTATCCCATAGGGGTATGTTAGTTTTGATACATAATTTAGCTATATAATATACTATATGCTATAAAAAGTATATGGGTTCGGCAAAATTTTAAAATTTTAGACAAAAATGTTGATGCAAAATCATTGGTATTCTTAAAATGAACATTTCGTCTATAGACCGTTTTAAATTACGCCCACTTTTTGGGGCGTTTTTATATAAAAAACATTTTTAAAACACCCCATATGCAGGAGAAGAACCTTGTAGAACCATAAAAGTGTTTTTTAAACTGTCTGAACGATGTGTTGTGACAATGTCATTTTCTATATATAATCCTTATCGCGTTTTAAGCAATGTACACTTTTTGGGGATCCGCACAGCGGATTGTAGCCCTCTCATATGTTTTTAATGGGGGTGAATAGCAGCAGCCACTGCCAATCAGTGCACAGATGTGCGCTGAGTATGACATTGGATGTATGTCGGATGCAATTGGAATTTACTGGAGGGTCAGCACTTATGGTAGGTTTCCTTATTTTAGTATGGTGCAAAAATATGGTTTTCGGCTGGTGGGAGAGTTTGTTGGCTTGTTGCGCTTTCCGGACATGGTATTGTCTAGGTGGTTGTTAATGTGTTTGAGTACTTATATGAGAGACAATAAGTGTGTTTTGTTTGTTTTTGTAGTTGAATGAGATTACAGAGATTAAAGTATTGGCGGGATGAAATAGGTTTTTATTGGTTTTGTTTTAGCAAAATATTCACTTAAAAGGATTAAAGAAATTTAGTGTCTGTTTAACGAGGATTCGATATATTTTGTTTTAGGAAACTTGGTAACACGGAAAAAGCTTAGTAAGTCGTAATTTAATATACCACTTGATCGCACACGTCTGCTCGGTAACACATTACGGGCGCTCGAATTTTTAGATTTAGGCCATGTAAGGAAAATTGTCAATTTATCGCAAACTATTTGGTCAAATTGATTATCTGTGTTACTTGTATTGGTTGTAATAATTCCACATGATTAGTTTTAGCCCAAATATTTCTTTACGTATATTTCAGTTCAGGCCAATAACCAATTCACTTTGGAAAGCTATAAAAGGCACATTAGAAAGCTCCTGGTTAACTGTCTAAAATCTTGGAGCGGATATTACTTAGGCGTTTACAGGCGAATATAGAAAATAATAATCTTATCACTGACCACCAGTTTGGGTTCAGAAGTAATATTTGACTATTAACAAGGTCCACAGAATTACTGACGTCTCTAAAATTAGGACGCCTAGCCTATATGATATTTTAGAATCATATCTCCGGAATTGAGATATGAGAAAGCTCTGCCGGAGTACCGCAAGAATGTGTTTTTGGTCCTCATACCTCTTATATACTCGTTATGTACCGAAATAAGCTGACACAACTCTTGCTACGTTTGCCGATGCAGCTCTCCGCTCTCCTAGCAGTAGGTATAAGGAAATCGAAGAAACGACTGCAAAACGCACTGAATAAGTGAATGTAAACAAGGGAATAGCGGATCGCCCTTTTCAATGGAAAGTAACCTGCAAAAGATTTATATTCGTGAGTAAAAAAAATGCTTGGTAACATTTATCTTATTTGCAGTAACTAACAATTCATACCGGCAGTTCTCATAGTCTGCCCTATCGCGAATAAATTTTTCAATTCAGCAATCTGATTTACATTGCTGACAAAGGAAACATTTTTTCGGGGAAAAATGTATTCACTTTTGTTTCTTGTCAAAATAATGATGTGAATTTCTAATTAATAATGTAAATTTTCGTTTCCTCAAAAATATTACATTTCTGAAAATTCTACAATACACCGATTGCGTTAGAAATTTAATGCAACGTTTCATTTGAATACGCGTGTGTTGCATCCATATATAATCCGTAGATTGCAATTATATTGCCCGCTTCCTATCTTTCTTCAACAGCAGTCGTTATGGGAGGATTTTTTTTTCATATTCCTCCTGGATGATTCGCACCAGGGCTATGTTGTATGTTTGGCAGATTCCACTAGTAAATAATAAAATGTAACTTCCCATTTGGTATTTGCTTTATTTACTTTTATTATTATTTTTTTTATTTTGATCAATGTTTTTGTCTTTTCCAGTTCGGTTGCCCATTGTCAAATCTGGGAAATTTGGCAATTTTTTTTCGAATTTGAATGTATTGAAACAAAAAACATAAAAAAGGTAAGCCGTTTCGATTATATTATATATAAATACATATATTAACATAAACATATATGCATATTATATATACATTATGTATATGTATATATAATTTATAGATATACTGCATATATTAATAAATATATATACATAATATATATTGAAGTACTTCATATATACATATATACTTAACATATATATTTATTTTTTTATGTATGTATATATGTATATATATATATATATTAATTTTGTATATATGTATGTATATATGTATATTAATTTTTTATATATGTAAATATATATGCACATATAAATATGTACATATAAATTAATATATATATATATATATATATATATATATATTAATTTATATGTACATATGTATACATATATATTAATTTATATGAACATATATATACATATATATTAATTTATATGTACATATATATACATATATATTAATTTATATGTACATATAGATATATACATATATATTAATTTATATGTACATATATATACATATATATATATATTCATATATATTAACTTATATATACATATATATTAATTTATATGTACATATAGATATATACATATATATTAATTTATATGTACATATATATACATATATATATATATATTCATATATTCATATATATTAACTTATATATACATATATATTTATTTATATATACATGTATATATATTAATTAATACATTTTTAAATATATAATATTACGAAACCACTTAAGCTTTCCCTTTATTCACATTTTATTATTAGGTATGTATGTACTTCCTACTTAGCTGCAGATGCAGCTTTTATTTTCTTATTGGAAAGCTCACTGTGCAGGGTGTTGTGGCATTATAATCTGAAATTGCTGGTGAGGATTTTGAGGTGTCCCTTGATGATAATAATTGGGAACCAATTGCGGATGAATTACGGGGCACATTACATGATAGGGTTGAGCTGTGGTTCCAAAAGCAGTTTGTGGTCCCCCGCCTGCAGGAGAAGGTTGTGGTGGTGGATGGAACTGTTGATGTGGTTGACCTGGCGAAGGAGTGGTGGATGGTGGTGTCTGTGCTAAGAATTGTATAGACTGTATAGACTGCGGAGGAGGGTCAGGAAACATTCTCATCTGAAATGTTTAATATTATTTATTGTATTGGTAATTACATATATTATTTTTAATTTTACCATTGGCTGATATGGCTGCGACGGAAAATGCGGTGGATGTGGCGCTTGTTGATAGTGAATAAATTGTTGTAGTGGAGGCGCAGCTGTTAATAGCGGTTGACCCGTGGCAGCTGCAGCTGACACATGCATTTGTGATGCCCCGACAGGACCTAGGAAATATATTAAAAAATGTATATTAAAAAAATGTATTAAATATTATTAAGTGATTTGATTTTTTAAGTCATACTGAATTTAAAAAGAGAGCTCGATTTACATGATAGTAATTTATTGCGCCAACTATAAAGTACCGAGCCTAGATGTAACCTGCAAGTTTTAAGTTTTTTTTTACACTTTGCTAGTTACAGTCATAATTCGTTTGCTGAACATTAGTGCTACATTAGTGATTTCGTCACGTGTTCAAAATATCGTCACAGTTTTATAAAGGGTTAAAATTAAATAAAATCGATGTATAAAGGAAACCTTTGATTGAAGTATTAGTTTGGTTCATGCTATTTAATGTTTAAAGATAATTTCATTCCAATGTTGCATACGAAGTACTCTTAAATGGTTTGTTCTGTGGGTCCAATTTTCAATCACTCTCTAAAGCATATCGGCTGGAATTCCATGAATAACACGAGTTATTTTGGCTTCCAAATTTTCAATCGTTTCGGGTTATCGGTGTTAAGAAGAGATTTCACATATCCCCATAAAAAGTAATCCAATAGTGAAAATCATAAGATCTTTGTGCCCAATTGACAGGATCATTTGTTGAAACATCGAACTTTTCCCTCAATAAAGCGATTGATTTGTTAGATGTATGGCATGTAGCGCAGTTTAATTGAAACCACAATTCAGCTACACTAGAATTTTCAGCAACAAAAATTTATTGATTATTGCTCTTTAGCGATGTGCATTGGCGGTCCGATGATGCCGCCTGCCCAAAAACTACACCAAACAGTGCATTTATGGAGTTGCATTGGTAGCTGTTGGATTGCCTCTGGCTGTTCATCGGCCCAAATACGGCATTTTTGGTTATTTAAGTATCCGTTTAATTAAAAATGTTGAGCCGATAGTTTTATGCTGCTACCATATATGAATAGTATATTTTAAATATGTTATTGATAAGAATAAATAAATAAATAATTAAAAATTAGCTTCGTCGATCATGACGATTATGACGACAAAAATGTGGTGGTAGAACTCTATTATCATTTTTAACTGAGTACTGATTTAGGAAATAAGTTTCCACAATTTGTATGCGTTGTTCCGGCGTAAGTCTATTATACTGGGAGGTCATAGAGGCAGGAGAGCACTCAAAAACCGGCACGGAAGTTGTGGTGCTACTCAGCCACAAATCTATGCCGCTGCTACGTAAGAAAGGGTACAAAGTACGAGTCGGGATTACCCGATACAAAGTACGTCCTTTCGTAACAGTCAGAGGCAACGATGGGAGGAAAGCTGACCGCCATGAAGATTATACAAATAAATCTTCACCACAGTAAGGCGGCCAGCGCCAACCTTGTCTTCCTTTTAATTAGGAACGACATTGACATTGCCCTAATACAAGAACCTTGGGTAGTCCGAGGCAGTATAAAAGGGCTAAACAGCAAAGATCTAGTACTGTACCATACCGGCTCATCCGACACAAACAGGAAGACTAGATCATGTATTGTAGCTAAGAAACAAATAAACCTTTTTCTCTTATCTACTCTCAGTAACAATGACCAGACCGTGGTAAAATATGAACGGCGGTGGGTCCCCGATTGCAATAGCAGCCATGTGGGACCTCATTATGGGATGCGATGCCAACTCATCACACACAATGGGGCAGTTCAGACACCAACACACGAGGTGAGTACCTGTTCCAATACATTGTAGACAACAATTTGTTAGTGGCGAACAGGGGTAATGACCCCACCTTTGTCACTAAAAATAGAGAAGAGGTTCTTGATATTACCCTCTTCAACAATTCTGATAGATTCGCTGTGCGCCACTGGAAAGTTTCATCAGAAACATCATACTCTGACCACAGAATAATAGAATTTGAAATAGAGGATGACACTAAACTCCCCCTTCAACATCGAAACCCCAAGAAAGCCAACTGGGACAAGTTCGTTGTGGAAGTAGGGAGACACAGTAGCGCCCTTCCACTGCATCTGATGGAAACTCCGTTTGAAATCGATGCTGCAGCGGAACTAATAGGCAATATTTTAGTCAAAGTCTATGAAAGGATCTGCCCTCTAAAGACTATAAAACCACAAAGATCACCGACATGGTGGACGAAAGAGCTTCAAAGCATTAGAAGGGAAACCAGGAAATCCTATAACGCAGCAAGAAGCTCAAATTCGGAAACCGACTGGGATCTTTATAAGAATAATCAGCGCAAATTCAAAAGTGCGGTCAACAGTGCTAAACGCACCTCTGGCGTAACTTCTGTTGCAGTGTAGAAAGCACTACTGAATCAGCTAGACTTAGAAAAATAATCGCCAAAGAACCGGCTGTGCCAGGTTACCTCAAGCTCCCCAATGGGGACTGGACACAATCCACCCATGAATCTTTAACACATCTACTGGAAACGCACTTTCCAGGATGTGATTTATACTCCGGTAGGACCCCAGACACAACCGTCTATGATTGCAACCCCATAACAGCAGCAATGGAGGATATGGTTAGTGTAGAAAGAATCAATTGGGCAATTGACTCCTTCTCTCCCTATAAATCTCCAGGAGTCGATGGTATTATCCCGATCATGCTTCAAAAAACGAAACACCTCGTAACAGCATTCCTACACAAACTGTTTGTTAGTAGTCTAAAATGCGGTTACATCCCTAGGTGCTGGCGGGAAGTAAAGGTAGTCTTCATCCCAAAAGCCGGCAAGCCCAGTCACACGACCGCGAAAGACTTTAGACCAATAAGTCTTACAGCCTTCATACTAAAAACCTATGAAAAACTAATGGATATCTACATTCGTGACAAACTCGACCCCCAATACATATCCTCGGCACAGCATGCCTACACGAAAGGTAAGGGAGTCGAAACTGCCCTACATGATATCGTTAGTACAATAGAAAAACCTCTTCACGAGAAGGAATATACACTCGCTGCATTTCTCGACATTGAAGGAGCCTTCAATAATGTGAACACAAACGCAGTCGAAAGAAACCTCGCGAAGAACAACGTGGACCAACCTCTCATACATATTATTGGAAGTATGCTCAACCACAGAAATATAAATGCGAATCTGGGAGACACCCATCTCAAAGTAATAGCATCAAGAGGCACACCACGAGGAGGCGTTATCTCACCTCTGTTGTGGAACATAGTCATCAATGAGATACTCATAAAGCTACAGCGAAATGGGGTAAACGTCTTAGCCTACGCAGACGATGTAGCGATATTAGTTAAAGGGAAATTCCTACCCACTATTAGTGAACTACTCGAGCGGGCATTGAAAACTCTCAACGAGTGGACAAAACAATGTGGGCTTGGCATCAACCCCCAGAAAACGGAACTCGTTCTCTTTACGAACAAGAGGAAGATACCAATATTCGACCTACCGGTTATCGATGGGACTACCCTCAAACTAGCCGATAGTGCAAAGTATCTGGGTGTCATTCTTGATAGAAAACTCAACTTTAACCTAAATGTGCGCGAGCGCATTAAAAAGGCCACAGTTGCTTTCTATACGTGTAACCGAATATTCGGAAAAAACTGGGGTCCGAACCCCAAGATCATCCTATGGATGTACACGGCCATTGTGAGACCTATATTAACATATGGGGGGCTTGTCTGGTGGCAATCCACAAATAAAGTCACCCATCTGAAAAATATGACAAAGGTACAAAGGATAGCATGTGTGGGAGCTACTGGCGCAATGAGAACCGCACCAACAGCGGGACTGGAAACCATCCTTAACCTGCTACCGCTAGACCTTTACATTCAAGAATCTGCAGCCAAAAGTGCTCTAAGAATCAGCCAGCTCAACTGCTGGAAATCGAACTCAGGAGGACATGCCCAAATTCTACACAGATACCTGGGCTCAGCTGTATCCTCTGACTACATGCTGCCTCACCATGACTTTCAAAGACCATTCTCCTGCATCCTCCCAAGCAGAGAGGAGTGGGAGAGGAACGAATTGGGCCCCGAAACCATATCCATCTACACTGATGGTTCAAAAATGGATGTAGGCGTTGGAGCTGGAGTGTTTTCAGAAACACTTAAGCTAAACAGCACCTTTCGTCTCCCTGAGCACAGCAGTGTCTTCCAAGCCGAAATATTGGCAGTAGCAGAGGCAGCCAAAGCGACCTCAATGCTGGCGATACCACCAGATGATATCACCATCTTTATTGACAGTCAGGCTGCAATAAAAGCTATCTCTGCTGTCGAAATAAAATCTCGGCTTGTGAAACGTTGTCGTCCAACATAATGTCGTCCCTAATCTTTTCAGGTTTGCATCAACATCTGGATGGCTGGAAAGAGGCTAACAACAATGGACAGTAACGGGACAATGAATGAACCAACCAATGAAGACACACACCGTCTGCCTCATCAACCCACCAACCTAACCTAACCTAAGTCTATTTATAATGAAAAATGTAGACAAGCCCTTTGACAAATTATAACTGTAAAAACAACGCTATTAAAAAAAGTACCTTCTATTACATTACCCGTTAGATATAATTATATTTCTCGTCCAATTAAACATTCATGGTCAAGACAATGACTGTCGGAACAGCTAGTTTATGTATATAGATCTATATGAACAACTAACGAATGACCAAAATACAGCAACATTGTTAAATCTATTTTAATTAACAATATGCGTGCACCTAATGTGCAGTTATGATGCATGCATGTGAAAATATTTTATTAAGTTTATTATACTCGATGGTTTACATCCGCTTTATGGCGTACCGGTAATATTAAAGATATAACGAAAAACACAGTAATCATGTGCAGTGAGATTATAAGAAAAAAATTAAGAAAATCAATAAAGGCTTTATTGCAGTAGAAGATTAACTATTTTTGAGAATTCTGATTTTACCAAAACCGTGGTATATCCTAGTAGCTTTCATATGATAGGATGTACCAAACTAAACATTTTTTTAAACCGTGTTGAACCCAGTTTGAATACTTACTGTACAAAAACAAATTGGAATTTATACGAATTCAAAATAGATACTGAATAAGTCAATGCAAGTCGGCTTAATTGTACGTTTGTTTCGGTTTAATACGACAATCGATCCGTGTTATACCGTAAAGTCAAGTTGAAAAGCATGCACTCATATAGCCGAGTCAACCCTATGTACAAAAACGTTTACATTTTTGATTTTCATGTGATGGAGGAACTGTTAAGTTGAAATAAGCTTTACGTAATAATTGATACATACTTTTATGATATCTCAGATCATCGCTTGAGGAGGGCGACTGAAAAACGTTTTTTGTGTTGCTAGCTCTTTTGAAAAAGATAACATGAAATATTTACTCAATTTGTAAGTCGTTTCGTGGAGTATATAGTAACATACTAAACTTATGTCAAAAATAATATAGCAGTACCTTATATCTTCTTTGAAATTACTTTTTCAGGGAAACCAAATGTCGCAATTTATATCAAAGAAAGTACAAGTATATATTTACCCCCCTATTAATGAGTTAGCACTAACACATCGGTTAACTTGTAATTCTTATTAAAAAAAACATTTCTAAAACGGATAACTTAACTCATCGAATTTCGTGTATAAGGAGCGGATAACTTTTAATATTTGTGAGATGACGTTTCGCTTTTTAATTCAAAAATATTTTTCTCGATTTCATTGACTTTATACATACATGTACATTACTCACATTATCATACTTTTTATTATTTTATTTTATCATACGTATACCTGGATCGTATTATTTTAAATACTTTTTAGTAAAGTGCTGCCATGCTCTGTCGGGATTTTTATGAGAGAGAGCGGATAACAAACATTTATATAAAATATATTTATTAATAACAAAAGATAGCAAACGGATAAGCTCACTATCCGTAAGCTACATAACTCGTGTGTTAAGGAGCGGATAGTGATTTTTTATTAATAGGGGGGTAAAGTTTAGTTTAATCAAAATACGTTGTGTTAAGCACTTCTGATGACGTGATGAATATGTCATTCTATTGAGATTCTTTTTGGTTTCCAAATCCCGTTTATCTATCTAATCCCGAATTTTCGAATACATCGTTTTTACTTGCTCCTAATAGATTGGATTATAGAAAAAAATCAAATTCTGTTTTCAATCAAACCTAACATTACGATGATGGAGAAATCAGTAATCATTTCTTTTATTGCAACCAAAACTAATTGTTTTGCGGTTAGCAGGATTATAAAAAACGGTATTATATGAAATAGGAAAATAAAATGAGGAATCTCGTAACCATTGTAGGTACAGATAATAAAATTACAAAACAAACTTTCACTATATGATAATTAATTTAATTAATGAAATTGATTCGTTTAAATTTTGTTATCAAACGCTTATATCTTCTAAATTATTCAGGTTACCACTGGTTAGTTGAATAAAAGTGCAATTGGTATTAAATGTTGTAAAAATTTAAAATAAACATACCCCTTCGTAGTCTTGGTTGTTGCACAGCATTGGGATGTGTATGCTGCTGAGGTTGCATCAAATAAAACGATGTTTGGTTATTTCCAACATGTTGGCCTGTCGAGTATATTCCGCTGATAGACTGAATGGGTGTTTGTGGTGTATGTGGTCTAGAAGGATTCGGTGTACTTGGACTTCTAGGAGTAAACGGCTTTGCAGATGGATTAAGAATATGGGTTTTCTTTGCAATCGTAGTTTTGGGTGTAGTCTTCTCTGCCGATACTAAATCCGTATTATTTTTGTTCGTATTATTATTGAAAGACGAGTTTATTTTATTATTGCTGTTGTTATTTGTATTGTTATTAATATTGTTATTATTAGCCTGGGAAAGCGTTCCTGGATCGTTAGTGTTGATTCCGGGAGATATTACCGGAGATGTTTGCTTTGCGACTGGCTGTGTATGATTTTGATACATCGGTTTATCTATCGGCTGGTTTGTATGAGCAAATTGAGCAGGCTTAACAGCTTGGGATATATTAGAATCCAACTGTTTGATATTTAAATGATGAATCTGCGGAGGTTGTATTATTTGTGTATGGTTATGCATTGACGTCGAATTATGAGGCGAAGTGTTTTGAATTGGTGCTTGAGTCTGTGGTGGTGATAACGATTGCTGCACTTGGTGAGCTATATTAGCACTTTTATTAATATTTAACTGCGGTTGATGCTGACAAGGTGGAGGATTTATTCCAGATAAATGAAAATCTTGCTGAAATTTTCTCAAATCTTGAGTTTGATCTTCTCGACCTCGCATTTGTCTCTGTGATAAAGGTGGTTGAGTGCCAGCTTGTATATTTGTTGTTTGTTGTCCCATGTGATTTGAATGCAGTGGCGGCGAATTATTGGTTTCTTGAATAATGGTAGTAGCTGCACAGGTTTGATTATGGGAAGGAATAATCGATTTAGGGATATTCATCTATAAATAAATGTAAACGTATATATTTTTAGTACTTTTGCATTAATTAAACTAAACGATTTTATGTTAATTTTTTTAATAAACTGAAAATACCGACAAATATATTTATACAAATACACAAACTTTATATCAAACCCCACTATGTGCGTAAATGAGTTAAGATAACAGAGGAAGAGCACCGAATATCACAGGATACTGGATATTATATTAAAGGGACGATCAGAATGCGAATCTGTATATATAGCTCGTAGCGTAAGCGCTAATTCAATGCATTCACGCACTATTACTAAGATTTGCTCTCTAAAAATTATTACACGGGTTTTCAATACCAAAATTTTAGTTAGATTTTACGCGTTAGAGCCATTTCACTCATACCCGGCAGCCGGCTAACCAGGACCTGCTAGCCGGTCGTTGGGAATACATTCATTTGGGAGCGTTATTTTGTTATAAATACTTTTTTAAATGGATATTGAAATTCAAAAATTGATCAGCTTTGTTGAAGCAAGGTCCATTTTTTGGGACAAAAGCTTACAAATGTTTAAAGACCGAAATGGCACAAAAAATGAGTGGGAAGAAAAAATAAAGGAATTACCTTTTCTATTTAATGAATCTGGTTAATTTTTTTTTATATTGCAGATTGATTTTTAGATTTAACAAAAATGGATAACTTAAACACTGAAACAAGAATTTGGATTGTCCGCCGGTTCAAAGAGAGTATAGGCGCATGTTTGACGGCAATCATCCGAGCAGATGGACCATAATGAGACTTGGTAACAATTTTCCCGAGCATGGAACAGCCGAAAGAACACATTACCATCGAAACTCTTCAGTTCGGACGGAGAGTTTTTCTTTCCAGAATTACGCCGAATGGGAATTTCTTTCAACTCTGTGTGGTTTCAGCAATATGGTGCAACTCCTCAAATAGCCCAGCCGGTTATGACAGAATTGCGACGAAAATTACCCAATAAGCTGACTCCATGGCGCCTGACATTACTGCACCTGACTTTTTCTTGTGGGGTTATTGCAAACAGGAAGTCTACAAAGCAAAACCAACAAATTTGAATGAACTAAAGAAATAAATTCGAGAAACAATTACGGCTTTCCTGTCTCAACTCTCCAAGCAGTAATGAACAACTTTTTGGTAACGGGCATTTAAATTCCATTATTAAGCTATATTTAATAAAATTGAATGAGCTTTAACACAAATAATAGTAAAAGAAAAATGAATTCCATGCACTGAAAACTGAAAAAAAAAGTTATTTGAGTGGCAATATTCAGCCACCCTGGGGCTCTATTAAATAAAACGAAACGAACGGCAAGTAAACGAAAAAGAAGTAAACGATAGACACGACATAGTGGGATCGTTTAAAACGAGAAAGGCGTAAGAAAAGCGTTGCCAAATGAAAACGAAAAAAAAAAAAAAACATATATTTTTGAAGCGCAACCAACTTCAATCCTATTAAGGACTGTCAAAAATTGAATAACGTATGTTGTTTTTTCATTACGATTTGTTTTTGGATAGTGACGATGATTCCGAAGAGGAAGAAGAATTAATCTCAAGTAGACCAATTAGGGATAACTCAGACCCAATGTGCATTCCCAATTCAGCGTTAGCAATCATTTACCCATACGTCCATCTTGATGTACTTATTATTATTACAATTTATTTTAGATTATAAAAACTATTTCGACTTAACAAAGAAGTGTTTATCTTCTGGGGAAGATTGATTTAAGTCTAACTTGAACGCGATTTTTTCAATTAGGTTCCTCAATACGCCAAATCCTTAAAAGTTCCAGTTCTAAATTTTGTTTGAGCATTTGTATTAGATGTTTGTCGCGATCTATTTTCCTTTAACCACGTTTAAATTAAGTTGCTTTCTTGCCCGTCTGTTTTTTCTTTGTTTATTGTTTTTCTTAATTTATTTACTTTATCTTATGATCATAATAAAAGGCATATCCTGGGATTGGAGAGTATGCTTAATTTTATAAAGTTGATTAAAACTCGACAAACTCATCCTAAAGTAATTAAAAAAAACATTTCAGATCTTCTCCCAATTGATTGAATAAAACATAAAAAAACCTCACATACCTTCCGCTTTTGATTAATATGATTCACCCAATGAATTCTATTTGTCCTTCTTTTTTTAGCGATCTAAAAAACAACAAAAATGCCAGAAGTTGACTTCACTCCATCACTACCCACCGACTCAAAGATATGAAAACTGAAAACATACTGTCGATCGCCACGAATGGAACAAAATTCACATTTTATAACTTGTTATCAGCCGGCTGCCGGATATGTGTGAAAACATATTTATTTGTTGAGAAAACTTCCCTAACCGTCCCGGGTAACCGGTAGCCGGCTAAGCGTGAAACGGCTCTTAGCGGTACAATTAAGTATAATAAATATTTGTTTTATCAATTTTCTTTGAATTTTTCTAAACTAAACACTTCATTTAATTTCTGAAAACCGGGCCCGGTTATCAGGAAAAAATATCAAGGAAATAGGAAACATGACGTTTGAAACGTGTACGTGCTTTATTAACTCTGAGTTAAACCATTGTCAACTAACCCTCGATTGAAATAGAGATAACTCATGAAGCAGTTTTCAGTGCAGATAAAATTTGATACCATAAGTGGTGATTAAATATTTTCCGAGATCTTTAAAGGGTTTTTGTTCTTACAACAATTTAATTCAATATCTTAAACAATTTCGAGTCGTTCAGATCTGAACCTGATTACAAGTGTATTTGTATATACCCACGAAGAATTAAAGCCGACTGACTCTGGTTAATGTTTTAATTTCAGTTTGTGAGCCTTGGAACAGCTTCAAATTTAAAAATCTTATTAACGACAAAGGTCATTTTTGGTTAAACGGCTACGTTAATATCGTATTTGGGCCGATGAACAGCAAAAGGCAATCCAAAAGCTACCAATGCAACCCCAAAAAATTCACTTTTTGGTGCGGTTTATGGGCAGCGGCATCATCGGCCTTATTTATTTAAAAATGCGGAAAGACCGCGTGATCAGTGATCAATCAATCAGAGCATTGATCAATGGATTTTTGTTGCCGAAAATTCAAGATATTGGTGCAGGTAACTTATGGTTTTAGGATGGCAATACTACCATACAGCTAACGAATCAATCGCTTCATTGAGGGAAACGTTCGTTGAAAACATCATTTTAAGTAATGATTAAGTCAATTGGCCACAAAGATCTTTTGATTTGACACCATTCGATTACTTTCGAAACCTTTAAAAAAAACCGAAATGATTATAGCTTTGGAAAAAAAGTTTGAAAGCTGTTATTGGATCACCCTTTAGAACAAGCAAGCGGCAAAGTTTTCTTCAATCGACTTTAATCGGGTTGGTGATGTTCTTGACGTCGCTTAAATCTGCCTACTTACTTACTTACTTAAGTGGCGCTACAGTCCCGAATGAACCTGAGCCTCAACCAGCATGCCTCTCCAATTAGCGCGGTCCTTAGCTAACTGCCTCTAGTTGCGCACTCTAAGTTGTTTGAGGTCGGTTTCTACTTGTGCGCGCCACTTCCTCTACCGCGTCCGATGTCTGGCTGGGAATCGGAGAATCTAAGAGCCGGAGTATTGGTTCTACATGTCCTAGCTATCTTAAACGCCCAATGCGGAGTTTTTGACTAGGGGCATGTCGCTGTATAGCTTGTATAGTTCTTGGTTGAATCTTCGTCTCCATAGCCCGTCAACGCAAACGGGACTAAGATTTTTCCCGTCTCGAATCGACCAAGGATTTCTTCATCCACTTTTGATACGTTCGATGTTTCACCGCCGGAGAGCAGGACTGGGGTGATCAGGGTCTTATATAGGATCCACTTAGTAGTTCGAGTGAAGGCTTTAAGACTGAATTACCTTCTTAGCCCGAAGAAACAGTGGTTGCAAGAGTAAATCTTCGTTTAATTTCTGACGATATGTTATTGTCAGAGTTTTAATAGTGATATCGAATGTGACGCAGAGGTCATTTCAGACCCTGACGGACGAGTTTGGGCGGTATCCCAAAACTATACTTGGCTCTGTATAGCTCGTCTCTATAAACGCTGTAGTATGCGGCTTTGAAATCGATAAATAGGTGGTGGGTATCGATTTGGACTTCTTGCGTTTTTTCCAGCATCTGCCGAAGTGTGAAGATTTGATCAGTTGCGGACTTTCCTGGCCTAGAACCACACTGATAAGGGCAGATCATGTTTTTGGTAAACAGTTTCAGGCGTTCACATATTACGGCAGATAGGATCTTGTTTACGCAGTTCAGATGGTCTCCTTTTTTGCGGATCAGGCAAACGATGCTGAGGTTTCATTCTGCATGCATACTTTCATCTGAGCAGATTTGACTTATGAATTGGTGGATGTTACTTACCAAGTCATCTCCGCCGGCTTTATAAAGCTCGGCGGGAAGGCAATTATTTCTGGCAGCCCTATTAAGCTTTAGTTTAGATATTTCTGTCCTCATTTCACTTTGGTCGGGTGGTTGGTAGTTTTCGCTGCCGTCGCCAATATTGAATGGTTAGTTCTGCTGAAGGCGGAATGTTGTTCGTCGTCGCTGTTTAATAGTCTGCAAAATGGAAGTGTGCCTTAACTACGATATTTCCTTGTTCATCTCGACAGGTCTGTTCGAGCCTAGTATCCTTGGCTTTGACGTTTTATACTTTGGTAAAACTGTTTCTTGCTGGTGGGTGCGAGGAACCTAGCACATCAGTTGCGGCTGATCTAATGGCTTCTTGGCATCGTTGTCATTGTTCTTCCACATTGGATGCTGGTGGTATGGTGTTAATCGAGAGGTTAAGGGATATGCCTTGCGCGAATGCCTTGGTGTTCCCTTGCAATTGCAGTCTTTCACAGTATTTCTGATTTGTTGTGGCGTGGTGAATATCCGCATTCTTACCACTACAACAAGATAGTAGTAACAATAGATGTTTGCCCTCGGAATGTTCGGACATCCAAAATACTGGATGCGTGCCCCTTGTCTATCGTAATATGATCAATTTGGTTGACCGTTCGTTTTTCTAGAGACCGCCATGTCCCCTTTTGGATATCGAGCTGAGGAAACCTTGTGCTGGCTATAATGTCATTTCGTTCCGAAGTCAATTAGCCTAAGTCCGTTGCCAGACGTGTTGTCGTGTAGGCTGTTTTTTTTCGACAATACTGCTAAAGACGTCTTCTCTTCCTACCTTGGCGTTAAAATCTCACAGCACGATTTTAACATCGTACTTCGGTAGTCGCTAGGTTTTGGCAAGGAACTAGTAGAAGTAAATTTTAGCTATGTCATATTTTTCCTCCGTGCGTCGGGGCTTATGATGGTGAATTTGGCCTTGATGAGAATTGTTACCATGAAATCGCTAATGTTTTGGAAACATAAGACTTCTTGCCTATGTCTGGCACTTGTAGCAAATCCGCATCCGAATAGTCGCTGTTTCTGCTCACTATAGTACGGTCCATAGTAGATGTCACATTTTTTTGCCCGGTCCATCCCATCGTATTTCCTGGGTGGCAGTAAGGGCAGCTTTGTTGCATTTTAGCACTTCCGCTTGTTGTTCGCCTGCACCTATAGTGTTTAATGTTCCCACATTCCAGGTGCAGATACGAACGTCTTTATCGTTTTTTCGTTTAGCAGGGTCATCAACAATAAAATCATTGTTTTCCAAGGCTACCCGTTGCTTCATAAATATGTTTTTTTTTTCATGGGTGGGTAGTTAACCCAAATTGAGCGGGATTGAGCGCTGCCGTTGACCTTTCGGTTCATCTGTTCAAGGGACTGACTAACCCTTGAGATTTCTAGATAACCTGTTGTCCGAATATATCGAAGCAGCAGTGTAAATCATCGACCTTGATAACTATTTGGAAAATCATTTTTTATCACTATCCTTGACTGATCGTCCTAAGAAAAAAAAAGATGTTTCCAAAAACCGACGTATGAATCTTCCTGATCAGTAGCAACTAATGGCTACCATAGAGGTCTTTCATGTCTGAAATAAAACGTACTACCTGCAAGAATATTATTATTTCTTCTTCTTTATACCAGCCCGGCGTTTTCAAACAAAATGAAGTTTCATATTGAAGCTTACTGAGAGAAAACATAATCTAAGAACAGAGTTCAAATGTTAGTTATTACGAACGAACGACAATTTTCCAAATAAGTGAAACCGACACGAATAAATGTTTATGTTTATGTCCCTTAAAAAGTTATAATAAATATGTATCATATTAAATATATCATTCATACCTGTTGTGAATTATATTCTACATAACACTGGGTGGCATATGATCTGACAATTCTCTGTGATGTGTTCTTAATCGTATTAGCCACTTCGCCATTCAATTTAGGTTGTGGTACATTCCCTTGGTGCCTAAATGATGCAGACCTGAAAAAAAAGATATGTGTAAAAGTTCAGTTTTTTAATATATTCAAGTATGTAAGCTGTAATAAATGTTTCGAATTGCTAATTGACCAGGCATTGTTGATCAAACAGGTCATATGCATGATATGTTCTGTTTGCGTTGAATAATTCTGGGTGATATTCTAATCATATAGGATGTTTTTTGATTTGGAATGGGAAGGTTTTTGATCAAAATTAATAAAGTTTTTTTTTTAAAAGTGTCCAAAAACTGTTCTACTAGTATGTCAACAAAATCATCTATGTGTTTATGTGTATCTAGAATATTTACAATTGTTTGCCAATACCTGAATTGGCATACCCTTTTTCATAACGGATAGTTGAAAAAATAGGGTCAGTGAATAACTTTATTGTAGAGGATGGTTAGAATCTCAAGGGTAAGTCAGGCCCCTTGAACAGAAATGGTAACGAAACAACAGAAAGGCCAACGGCAGCGCCCAATCAGCCCGTGTCCTAGGGGTATCTAATAAATTGGAATGTGAGAACAATGTAAAACCCCTAGTTTGATGAGGAATGCCGACAGATGCTCGCAGCCAAGAACTAGGCCTACAAGGCTAAGCTGCGGGTGAAGACGAGAGCATTGAGCTCTATAGGCAGAGAAGAAGGGAAGAACACCGGCTTTTCAGAAAGAAGAAAAAAGAGCAAGAATAGCGCCCGATCGAGGATATAGAGAGGTGCCACTCCAGGAACGATATTCGCAAGTTTTACCAAAGTGTAAAACGTCAAATCCAAGGATACAAGTCTCGAACAGAATCTTCGAATCCCAGCCAGACGTCGGACGCAGTTGAGAAAGTGGCGCGTAGAGCAAGTGGAAACCGACCTCAACCAACTTGGAGTGCGTAACTGGAGGCAGTAAGCTAAGGACCGGGCTAATTGGAGAGGCATGTTGGTTGAGGCTCAGGTTCATTCTGGACTGTAGCGCCACTTAAGTAAATAAGGTTAGGTTATAGTGGCTACCAGCGATTCGCCAGCACACTTAGACCAGTTTTTGGTCCATTGTGATACCACATGGATTTCGTTGATTCTTCCTGCTACCTTTGCAAAAATCAGTCTCTTGGATTTTCTTAAATCCAGCTTAGGCCAAATTTGTTTGAGTTATTTGACACGTGCGTCGTTCCAAGACTGAGATTCGATATGCTGTTTGCATGTTGCGCTAGTAATGTTTTGCATGTAGCGATAGGTGTACCTAGTCCTTCCGTGTCGACTACGACCTTACAGTTCCCTGGAATGTCATATAAATACTCTGACATCTTTTGTAAAGATGCGCGACAATCTAGGGTTGTCTTTGAGTTTGTTAGACCGATTGTAGGGATTTGATGGCCGCTTGGCTGTAAGAGAAGATGCTAATATCCTTGGCAGATATAACATTCTTTTTCAGCCAAGATAAGGCTTCTTTGATCGCCTTGAGTTCTGCCTGCAATGATCAGGAAGACGGAAAGATAGGCTGAGATTTAGTTCGTAGGCAATCACGTTGTATCCCTCTGCTTCCAGGATGAGTATAAGCGCGTTTACCACTACGTTCCAAAGAAGAAGGGACAGGACTCCGCCTTGTGGGGTACCTCTACAGACATGTCTTCTGGCCGAATTGATTGTGTTTATAATCCTGCTATTTAATAGCAATTTAGTCAACATTCTAAGTGAGTGATTAACTTTCAGCCATGTTAGCGCCTTAATGATCGCTCCCGGATTCACGTTGTTAATGGCACCTTCAATGTCTAGGAATGCAACCATAGTATTGTCCATGCAACACAATGACTTTTCGATAAAACGTACTGTGTATGGCTGTTTCTACAGATTTGCCCTGCAGTACACACACATGTTGGGATGCAATATCAATCAATCTTTCCAGGGTTTTCAGAAAGAATGATGATAAGGCGATCGGTCTCAAGTCTTTCGGATTGAAGTGAGAACTTTTACAAGATTAAGGTATGAATAATACTTTCACTTCCCTTCGGAATTCAAACCAGCTCGATGAAATTCCTAAGGATAGCTTCCAGGCTTATTATGTAAATGGGCGTTTAAATCAAAATGCATATCGTGCATTTCGTGATTTGTTCGGTCAATTAAATCGTCCAAATGTGCATACAATCGGAAAAATCGTGCAAAAATTTAAGCAAACCGGGTCTGAAAGAGATGTGAAAACACCAGTGCATGCTCGTGTAGCTCGTACTGCTGAAAATATTGCTGCTGTTCGCAATAGTGTGGCTGAAGAGCCGTCCACCTCAACTAGTCGTCGTGCCCAACAATTGCACCTCTCACGCTCGTCGTTGATGAACATTATGCATAAAGACTTGCATGTAAACATGTAAACCAGCTCGGTGAAATTCTTAAGGATAACTTCCACGCTTATTATGAAAATGGGTGTTTAAATCAAAATGCATATCGTGCATTTCGTGATTTGTCCGGTCAAATTAATCGTCCAAATGTGCGTACAATCAGAAAAAGCGTGCAAAAATTTAAGCAAACCTGGTCTAAAAGAGATGTGAAAACACCAGTGCATGATCGTATAGCTCGTACTGCTGAAAATATAACTGCTGTTCGCGATAGTCTGGCTGAAGAGCCGTCCACCGCAACTCGTCGTGGTGCCCAACAATTGCACCTCTCACGCTCGTCGTTGATGAACAATATTCATAAAGACTTGCATTTACACGCTTACAATGTGCAATTGACTCAAGAAATAAAGCCTCTTGACCATTTCAAGCGTCGTCAATGCCAGGACGGTGGCAAGAAATGGCAACAGTGGAAGATCAATTTTCGAAGAATATCATCTTCAGTGGTGAGGCGACACATTTTCACCTCAGTGGATTCGTCAATAAGCAGAATTGCCGCATTTGGGCAAATGATAATTCAAGAGAAAAATCAATGCACCCACAAAGACTGTTTGGTGCGGTTTATGGGCTGGCGGCATCATCGGGCCGTATTTTTTCCAAAATGAGGCCGGTAAGGTAGTTACTATGAATGGTGTTCGCTATCGTGAGATGATAACGAACTTTTTATAGCCTGAATTGGAAGATATGGATGTGGACGATATGTGGTTTCAACAGGACGGTGCCACTTGCCACACAGCTAACGAAACAATTGCTCTTTTGCGCGACAAATTCAATGGCCGTGTTATGTCACGTGGTGGCGATGTCAATTGGCCGCCAAGATCATGTTATTTGGCACCATTGGACTTCTTTCTTTGGGGTTATTTGAAAAAAAAAGATGAACATCGATAAGCCAGCAACAATTCAACGGTTAAAGGATGAGATAATTCGGCACATTCACGACATAGAACCTCAATTATGCCTCAGCGTCATCGAAAATTTAGACCATCGGATGGAGGTGTAGCTAAAGGTGGTAAAAAACTGAAAGGAAAAATTAATCAAATTCAAATTCAAAAACCATAGAAATTTGAATAGTGGCGGCTTTTCTTTTTAATTTTATGATTAATAAAAATGAAAAATAAATGGCTAGTTAGATTAATTAATATGTGCGACTTTTTTTTTAAAATTGTGTTTAATCCCCTCACTATTGCAGATGGTTCTCTTGCGATAACACCTCTTTTCCTCAAGCGAACCTCCACCAACAAATATATACATCTAATGAATCTTATTATTCATTCACGACATTGACTTATAACAGTCCCGAAAAGACCACATAAAAGGATGAAATGCGAACTCGTTGCGGGGAGCTGATTTAGGCCAAGAGTAATATATTTTAAGCTGGTGAGTGATCCGCATCAGAGCAACGTTTTGCAACATCAGACTCTACCGATAAGACTGAAGACCTTATCTAGGAGTAATTTTACGACGTCCTGAATAAAGCCTCTCCGGAATTCGATGTGAAAATAGTACTTGGGGATCGGTAGGTAAAACGTCTTTGGCGGGTTTGTTGTAAAGCCTTCACGATATGACTCCGAATCCACAAAACAAACTGACGATCTCCCGATAGTCGAACCGTAAACCAAATTGACTATGCGCTCATAGAGACGAGACACACATCCAACATTCTAGATTTACACACATTCAGAGGGGAAAACGTCGTCACGTTGTTCGGCTTAGTGAGCCGGAGATTGTCAGAGTCTACAAGTAACAATTGTGTGAGAGACTTCACGCTGTGCCCTCATCATTCACAAATATTAACACCCAATGACTACAGTATCACAATCTCATCAAAGAATCTTCATCAAAAAACGAAAATGTGCTCGTGGTATGATGGTATGTATATGCAAGTATCAAAATAAAATGACAGAAGAGGAATATTTCAGACTATTTCACTATATTTCGCTGGAAGAGAATAGAAGAAAATATTTGAAAAGACAGAAATAAAACACACAGCCTCACAGCAAACAACCAAATTACTGACAGTTGGCTTCAATATAGAAATGCATGCTGCACGAAATAAAAAATGGCAACCTTGTCACTAACGCGCAGGGAATTGAGGCAGGCAGTAGAACTCTTAAAATACGGAGGTGATTCCATAGAAGTATGCGTGTACCAAACCATCACACGTCTGGACTATGGACTCTTAGACTTAGAAGGTATACACAACATCGACTAATCGGATCGAACACCGCAGGGCACAACTATTAATGTTTAACAACTATTTTTATATAATATATTTAAATTTATATATATATATATATATATATATATATATATATAAATCTTTGCTTTTAAAATATAATGTTATTTAATCACAGACATGTGCCCATTTTAGTTAACTATTTTATCAAACTACTATAAGACCTTCTATTGCAATACACGTTCCTTTTTTTCATTTATTCCCAGAAAACGTTTACGTTTTACAAAGTAAAAAGGAAATATGGTGCAGCAAATTGTTGTTGTTTTTTTTTAAATAATAATTGTCGATAGAACCAAACAGAAGATATTACAAAACATTATCATCGGGTACCAGAACATATCCTAAAAACAAAAATTAAATCCTTCTTCGGAATAAAATAAATTGTGGAGCGTTGGTTAGTTCAAGGAAGCACCGCACTAAAGGCTATTTCTAGTCGTAGCAACACCAACATAATTTTCACTTCCCCTCCTTTCGTGATGATCTGACCATCCGAGTATAACCGAGCTAAAACTTATCTCAATTAGCCGTTCTAATTCGGTATGAAACTGCCTGTCCCATGAAACTGCCTGTCCCACCATAGTGTAAAAGTGCATTTTGCCAGTTTAATGTTGAATTTTATTTAGAAAAAATGTACGCTTTTAATTAAAGATTGGGACTATCAACTAGTAATATCACCCTACTTAAAGTTTCTTCTTCTTCTTTATTATCAAATTAAAATATGTTAGACTTACCCTGCCATTAGTGGCGAATAGCCTTGATTGATAGCAAATGATGCTGTTCCTTGAATTTGCACAGGTTGGTAATTTGTTAATTTAGGGTTATTAGAGTTTGCTTGAGAAACATTTGTGCCTGTATTGGCAGTCGCAGAAGAACGCACTAATTTAGTGTTAGTTTGTACCGTTTTTCTTTTAGGAATTTGAACAAATTTATCTGACACATTATTGCTGTGTCTCTGCTGCGGCATTGCTAATGAATGTTGAGTTGAATTAATTGGTGGCATAATATTTGCAATACGAGTTTGGGATATATTCGGTTTGTTGGTCATATTACACTCTTCTCTATTTAGCTCTGGTGGCCGCTCTACGGCTGCATATAAAGCTTCTTCATCGCCATTCTCAAGATCCAATCGTTCTCTACAAATTGGATTTTTTTCTATTTCTTGGGCTAGCTTTTCAGCCTTGGCTTCAGCCTCTTTAAATTCGTCGGTTTCTTTCTTTTCAATTTGAACAGTATAGTCGGACAGTGAATCATCGAAAGTTGACTGGACTCCAAATGTTTTTTCATTCTTTGTGAACATTTCATTAGCATCCCATCCATTTGCACCACCATCTAACTCAAACTCAACTTCACCGTTCATTCCGGATGGATCCCATGGTTCCAACTCTTTCTCATCCAATCGTGACACTATGATTAAATTGAAATATTAAAAAAAAAATTAAAACATTTATTTACGAATTCAAACGTACCAAACTTTTCTGAAATAGCATTATCAGTTTGGAAAGCACCGCCTGTAGCATAGTTCGGATCAAATTCTTTTGCAACAATACTTATAATATTGTCGGAAGTAAAAATCATACAGTTTGGAACTGGTTTTCCTTCATCCAATGTACTTATATTGCTCTTAATGCAAAATGGTAGTTCCAGTGCAACCTTAAATAAAATGCAGTTATAAATATATATATTTGAATGTAACCACTCAAATTTACTTACATCAAAGTTGGGAGAAAATGTACGAAAAACCCCTTCATATACATTTCCAGATCTTAAGTGCACTTGGACTAAATTGCCAACAAGTGCTGTTGCAGCATGCATAAAATAGGTGTTATTATAAACACCTTGAGCTTGAACTGGTTTTCCTTTAGACTGCCGATTATCACTGGGATATCTTAAATAAATAAATTTTAAAACTGCATTAAAATCTATCTTTATACAAATTACTACAATACCTTAATAAAAGGTATTTTTTCTAATGATATGTATTAATCTTAATGCAAACCTAGTATATAGGTTACAAGTATAAGCTAATGCTATTGGCTCCATTGTAAAAAAATCAACGAAAACAAAACCACTGTTTGATGAGCGTAAGAATTATGTACCAAAAGTCTTATTCGAGTCTATCAAACCATTGACGACCCTGGAAGCATAAAATATACGGACTATATCCCAATGAACTGGAAATGGTTGTCTGGTAATAAAACAAGGTGAAGTGTAACAAGTCCATGGATGATTTCTCTTAGAAAAAGAGACGACAGATCTTCTGCAAGTCTTCTCTGAGCCAAATGTTCATTATTTAATAAATAGTCGACAAGGCACATTGTTCATCTTTGGATAGTCTGGCAAGTTCAGTGCGAGTGCTTTATGGACTAGTCTAAAATATCTCTGCGCTCAAAAGAGGTAACAAGTCTCGCTGATTTGGCAGTAGCGGTTGTTGGTATGATGTATGGTATGAAATCTGAATTAATTGTAATGCCTAGAAGATCCAAGGATTCTTAGAATTTAACGGCTGTATTTTGAATTTTGATTTGCGGAATATGTTTTTCATAAAAATACTGTATACTGCGCTTACTTTTAATTGAATTGAAATATATTTTTCTTTCCCCATTGTATAATCTTTTGTAGGTCTTCGTTTCTAGAGCGGATTTATTCACATCTCTGACGCCTGCATAGTTAAAAGTGAGGCTGTAAGTTGTCCCTAAAAGAACATTACTAAGCGGTAGAAATAGAGTAGCTTTGAGAATTGATCATTGAGGCACTCTAACGTTTAAAGAGTCTTTAAGAACCCTTCCATCGAACCGTGCAGTATTTGAGGTAATCCTTATGTTATTAATTTGCTTATCAAAGTTCTGTGCATATTTAACCAAAATCCTTTGAGGGTACGTGCTCTATCAGCCGGATAAAAGTTTGCAAGATACTCTTTCGTTGCAGGCATCAGTTGTAGTTTTCATTGCTACTATGTTTCTGATCTTTTTTTTCTTTTGTTTTTCGGATTGCTTATTCTTCTTGCTCGCATTGTTAATGGTAAGTTAAAACCTGGAGTCAGGGATCACCAATTGTTGTGATAAAACAAGTTGTACTTAAAAAATGCGCACCCAAAATTAATTTTTTTCTATGTCGTATGGCCAGCAGGTTCTTCCCAGTTGCTGGAAAATTATTCAAATCCAACCGATGCCAAAAATAAAATGCATGTCTAAAACCCCAGACCCATTGCTTTACTATCGATACTTTCAAAGGAATAGTTTAATAGGCGTTCGTCAATATGGGTTCCAAGTTGGAGACCTGCTAAATTATGTGACCCCTTTATAGATCATGGAGAATTTAAAGCTGTTACCCTGGGATATATCCAAGACTTTCGATAGAGTTTGGCACAGGTCTTTGCTAAAGAATGATGAACAAAACATCTTGTGTTGACATTGGTATCAAAAACTGTCTAATCGATCTAATGATAAAAGCAAGTAATAACAGCAACAGCAGTAATCAAGAGCAAAATCGACTATAAACTGACTCTGTTTAACTCGATGTTTGAAATTTCATCGCTTAAGCGTACACCCTATACAATTATCTAAACATGAACTCGCCCTAAATCAGGAGCTCTTCAGCGCGCAGTAAATAAATTTCTTGGCTTAAATATCGCGAACAGTTAGAAAAGTGGAAACAATAGAAGTTTTAAGTACACATCGTTTTAAAGTAACCATAAGTATCCATTTTTGATATTTTTAATTAACTGAACTCAAATTGAATTATGTCACAGAAGGTCTGAGCATAAATTGAGATTCAGCAGAAAGAAATTGCCAGTGTCACTAGTGTGTTTTTTTAAGCGTGTTTATAAATCTGTAAATGAAGTTTTTCTCGGTGGTATTGGCAGTAGATATTATATATATAAATGTATATATATATATATATATATATAGGTATATATTTATATCAGTTTCCTATAGTATTTTAACAAATGTTTACACGATATAAAAAGCTATAGAAGCAGACAGAGTGAAGAAAACAAATTGAACTCATGAACTGCAAGCATACTACGCCCTTACGTGGGGAAGTCTTCATGGCCTATCTTCACTAGCAACATTCGACATCTATTCATTTAAGATATTTTTATACAACTTTCTCTAAAAGACACACGTGACAAATCGGTTAGTTGGTCAAAAAAGTTTACTGGCAAATAAACAAAAAAATGTAGTGCAAATTAAAGTCGAAAATTATGTTAACAATTCCTAGAAAGTCCAGTAGAACAAAAACAATTAACATTTTCTTAATTGCACACTTGATGAAACCACTGTGAAAAATGTTATTTTTTAACAGCAAGAGATGATTATTGAAAAACTTATGTGTTTATAATTATGAATTAAGGTTACAGTTTTATAAGGGTATAGATGAAGACTGACAATATATATACATATATGTGTGTATGTATATATTTTACATTTTATATGTTTAAACAATATTAATCACCTATAAATGTCAGAATATTATCTACGTAATTATTCAAATTTATTGATTAAATAATGTCAAATGTTTATCTAGAAGTTATAATATATATATATATATATGGAGACACAAATATTATATATATATATACATTTATCAATATATATACTACACCTATACATAAAACAAACTGTAGATAACACCTTGACAAGCCAGCGGGACGACTTTTCCTTTTACTGCCGTTCATTACGTTAATGACTGCTTACAACAATTTTAATGAAAAACAAAACTTTTTTTTTTTATTTTTGCGAGTTTTTTTTATTAAATTTGTCTCTCCTTTTTCTAGTTTCACTCAAATGTTTTTAAAGTGGTATATGGCAAATTGTATTGAGTTATAATAGTCAAACTTCATGGAAGATTCTTTAAGGAATTTCAAAAAAAATAAATTAACGATTTAACAGCTATTATTGCTTGCACACATACTTTAATAATTCTGTATTTTCTCACATAAATATATTTCCCTATTCCTTACAACTGACACATCAGTTAAACTGCATGACAAAGATAGTGTAATAAAAAGATGTTCTAGTTTCCAGGCATATTGACATTTGCACAGCCTTCAAAATTTCCAAAATTTGACAAATTCATTTGGAAAGCACAAAAAACAAATTTTTTTTCTGGGAATGCGGGGAAATATCAGATCACAGTTTGAGAATCTCTAAAGATCACAATTTCAGTAAATACCAATTCGTCTGCCGTTTATTGGGCCTGCGCACACGAGTATGCTTCAACCGTAGTCATTATGGTTACTTTTCAAACACACGGGAATATGTTCAACCGGTTGAATTTTGTGTAATATAACAAACTTTATATGTATGTGTACTTCCATGGTTTGTTTAAACTTTTATTTTCCGTGATAATGTACAACACAAACCATTAAAACTGAGTGACACCGATTTGTTTTGCGTATATATATTTTTTGTTGAAATTCTTGTTTGTTGATTTTTTTTATTTAATTCGATTGACACCGAACTAGCCGCCGTATTTTTTTAATACCACAACTGTCAGAAACGCATGCATGTGTTGGTAGATTCAACCTCTTCAACCACTTAATTTTGGGTGAAAAAGTGCTCTCCACTGGCTTTCAAACTGTGCTCCCTCCTCACCCGTCCAACAAACAAACATGACGTTCAACGGGCCTGCGCACACGAGTATGCTTCAACCGGTTGAACGTCATGTTTGTTGGTGGGACGGGTGAGGAGGGAGCACAGTTTGAGAGGCATTGGAGAGCAATTTTTCACCCAAAATTAAGTGGTTGAAGAGGTTGAATATACCAACACATGCATGCGTTTCTGACAGTTGTGGTATTAAAAAAAAATACGGCGGCTAGTTCGGTGTTAATCGAATAACACATACATATAATGTTTGGTATATTACACAAAATTCAACCGGTTGAACATATTCCCGTGTGTTTGGAAAGTAACCATAATGACTACGGTTGAAGCATACTCGTGTGCGCAGGCCCAACCGGTTGAAGCAACTCGTGTGCGCAGGCCCAGTGGTAAACATTGTAAACACACACGAGTATGCTTCAACCGTAGTCATTGTGGTTACTTAAGGGCTACCCAGAATGCGTATCTGGTTAACACAAACGGTTACGATGATTTTTCTTCAAAAAGACAAAGGATATTTTTTTATACCCTTAATGTTTCAGCGCCGTGGAGCAATACTGGGATGATCAGAGTCAAAATAGGATATCCATTATATCTTGTACTTAATTGCCTTCTTATGGACGGTCTGTTCACTGTCGGTTAACTTTAACGGACGGTTATTACAGCCGATAACCGACGAATTCTTTTGTTCACCAACAATTTAACCGGGGAATATACGGTTAGCTTAGTTAACCGGGTAAATCTACAACCGCCCGATTTTGTTCGGCTAGTGGCATTTAACCGATATTTTTTTCTGGAATTTTGATTGTTCATGCTTGGTTTCGAGAGTTTACTTTTGACGTGTCATTTACAGAACAACATTCCGTGCAAAATCAGAGAATTATTCGTGTGCTATGTTCTTACTGGCGATACAAATATTTTTATACCCTATCCCATAGGGGTATATCAGTTTTGATACATAGTTTGTAACATAGAGAAATAATTTAGCTTTATATACCTCAAAGTATATGGATCGATTCAGAGTCGCTAGCTGAGTCGATTAAGCCATGTCTGTCAGTCCGTCCGTCTGTCTGTTCGTCACCGATATTTGGGCCTTAAATTTTGAGTTAGGATGATGAAGTTTGGTACACGTGCTCTTTGTTGCTTCCAGTAGAACAAGTGTAAACATTTTTTAAATCCGCTCATGGCCACGCCCCCTTAAAAAAAACGTAGTTTTTGGCCAAACCGTAAGGAATTTTAAAAAAGTGTCTGAGCAGCATATTTAGAGAATCTTAATGTCTATATTATATATATTTCATCAATATAAAGTTTTTTTACCACGCCCACTTTTTGGGGGCGTTTTTCATAAAAAAAAGTTGTTTGGCCAAATTTTAAAATTTTCGAAAAAATGTTGATGCAGAATCATTAGTAATATTAATTTAAACATTTCGTCTATATACTATTTTAACCCACGCCTACTTTTAGGGGGCGTTTATATATAAAAAGAAATTTTATACACTACCCATGTCTGTCCGTCCGTCCGTACGTCACCAGTTTTTGGGCTTTAAATCTTGAGCTAGAATGATGGAATTTGGTACACGAGCTCTTTGTTGCTCCGAGCAGAACAAGTGTAAACATTTTTGATAAACTGTCTGAACAATAGCTATGTTGCGACAATGTCATTTTCCATATTTCACAGCCATAAAGCCTACATTTTGAGAATATTAATTTTAAGGATGGGATGGGATAGGGTATTCAACGATCCGCACAGCGGATTGTAGCCTTCTCATATGTTTTTTATTTATTTATGCCCTATCCCATAGGAGTCTATTAGTTTTGACATTTAGTTTGCAATATAGAGAAATAATTTCGTTAGTTATACCTTAAAGTATATGGATCGTTTCAGAATCGCTAGCTTAGTCGATCTAGCGATGTCTGTCTGTCCGTCTGTGTGTCACCGATTTTTGGGCCTTAAATTTGGAGTTAGATTGCTGAAATTTGATGTATAAACCCTCTGGCCGACGAAGCAGAACAAGTGTAAACATTTTTGAAATCCGCCCACTGTCACGGATCCTTTTGAGAAAAACGTAGTTTTTAGTCAAACCGTAAGGAATTTTAAAAAAAAGTTTCGAAGAAACATATTTAGAGAATCTCAATATCTAGGTAGTTCGTCTATATAAAGTTTTTTGCCACGCCCACTTTGGGGGGCGTTTTCTATAAAAAAAACTTTGTTTGGTATATTTTTATAATAATATGAACATATCGTTTCTAGATTATTTTAACCCACGCCCACTTTTTGGATGCGTTTTCCTATAAAAACTATTTGCATACCCTATCCCAAGGCATATGCAATAGAAATACTTTGTTTATTGTCGAACCCTGAAAGATTTTGATAAACTGTCTGAACAATATCTTTTGAGAACGTCATTTTCAATATTTTATGGCCACAAAGCCCACATTTTGGGGATATTAATTAAGGCTAAGCTGCAGGTGAAGACGAGAGCTGCCATTGAGCTCTATAGGCAAAGAAGAAGGGAAGAACATCGGCTTTTCAGAAAGAAGAAAAAAGAGCAAGAAAAGCGCGCGATCGAGGATATAAAGAGGTGCCACTCCAGGAACGATGTTCGCATGTTTTACCACAGTGTAAAACGTTAAAGCCAAGGATGAACAAGGAAATATCGTAGTTGAGACACAGTCGATGCTGAGGATATGGAAGAACCACTTCTGCAGACTGTTAAACGGCGATGACGAACAACATTCCGCTGTCAGGCAGAACGATCCATTCAATATTGGCAACGAGAGCGAAAACTGCCAACCACCCGACCTAAGTGAAGTGAGGATAGCTATATCTAAACTCAAGCTCTGGTCGGTTGAAAGTATGCCTGAAGAATGGAACCTCAGCATCATTTGCCAGATCCACAAAAAAGGAGACCCTCTGAACTGCGCCAACTACAGAGGCATAAGTCTACTCAACATCGCTTACAAGATCCTATCTACCGTAATATGTGAACGCTTGAAACCGTTTACCAACAACCTGGTCGCCCCTATCAGTGTTGTTTTAGGCCAGTAAAGGCCACAATCGATCAAATTTTCACACTTCGGCAGATTCTGGAAAAAACCCAAGAAGTCCAAATCGATACCCACCACCTATTTATCGATTTCAGAGCCGCAAACGACAGCATTTATAGAGACGAACTATACAGAGCCATGTCTAGTTTTGGTATGCCGCCCAAACTCGTCCGTTTGTGTAGGATGACGATGGAGAATTCTCGCTGCACCATCAGGGTCGGAAACGACCTCACCGTCACATTCGTTACCAAAAAAGGATTTAGGCAAGGTGATGCGCTGTCATGTGACTTCTTCAATTTGATTCTTGGGAGGATTGTGCAAAACTCCCGAGCCAACACCAGAGGCACAATTTTCCAAAAATCGGTGCAACTACTAGCATACGCCGACGATATTGACATCATTGGTAGGACTCAACGTGATGTCATAGCCACGTTTGCTAGTATAGAGAAGGAAGCTGCAAAAATGGGTTTAGCAGTAAATGAGGGTAAGACAAAGTATATGCTGTCAACACGAAAGGACACACAACATCGACGAATTGGACAGAACGTCACCATTGGCAGATATAACTTTAAGGTAGTACGGGTCTTTGTCTACCTCGGCTCCGCTATTAACTCTGACAACAACATCTCGTCAGAAATCAAACGAAGAATTACTCTTGCCAATCGCTGTTGCTTCGGGCTAAGAAGGCAATTTAGTAGTAAAGCCCTCACTCGAACTACTAAGGAGATCCTATATAAGACCCTGATCATCCCAGTCCTGCTTTACGGCGCTGAAGCATGGACCGTATCAATAGCGGATGAAGAAATCCTTGGTCGATTCGAGCGAAAAATTCTTCGGAAAATCTTCGGTCCCGTTTGCGTTGACGGGCTATGGAGACGAAGATTCAACCACGAACTATACGAGCTGTACAGCGACATACTCCTAGTCAAAAAACTCCGCATTGGACGTTTAAGATGGCTAGGATATGTAGAAAGAATGTACACCAATACTCCGGCTCGCAGAGTCTTGGATTCCCAGCCAGACGTAGAGGAAGACCTCGCCTTAAGTGGCGCGCACAAGAAGAAACCGACCTCAACCAACTTGGAGTGCGCAACTGGTGGCAGTTAGCTAAGGACCGGGCTAATTGGAGAGGCATGTTGGTTGAGGCCCAGGTTCATCCCGGACTGTAGCGCCACTTAAGTAAGTAAGTAATTTTAAGGATGGGATAGGATAGGGTATTCAACGATCGGCATAGCGGATTGTAGTCTTCTCATATGTTTTTTTTTATGATTTTATGACAGTCTGTTAGAAGCCGGATATATGTAATAAAACTCATATCCTTTTTCCACACATTGGTTTTGTGATTTTTGTATTAATTGAATATTCAAGCGGTTTTATTTTTCTTATTTTTTCATTTTTATTGCTTCAGTAAGTCATTTTCGATTTACGTCGAGCTTGCCGGAACCAACTAGGAAACATATATTTCAATCCCACCCCTAGTTCTTACAAAAATAAACACAATAACACAACATAGACAATAAGAAAGATGAGTTTGTGAAAGACAAACTGGAAAATGGAACTATTTATCGCACATCCACGTAATCGGCAGTGAAAAACCGGCCCTTAGTCCGAATAAACAGCGGTTGGCAATAGTAATTCTTCGTTTTACTTCTGACGAGATGTCAAATAGTATATTACATGAATTTTTTTTTTTTTGTAAATTCTGACCCGCCCAAGAAGTAATATACACATCGACCTAAGAGATCTATTGTGCTTGCCGTCAGATGCTTTTTAGGTTAGTAGCGCTTCTACTTTCCTAATGTAGCTGATAATACTTTCAGCCGAAGATTTCCTCAGTTCTTCGGGACTTAAGAATTCCCTGAAGAAAGATTCCCTTCTCATACCGTAAAGGGCCGGGCATTCACATATGATATGCTCGGCTGTTTCGTCTTCTTCTAGACATAGTCTGCACTCCGGTGAGTCGACTAGACGCATTTTGTTTAGGTGATATCGCAGACCGTGATGACCAGTTAGGTAGCCTACTAAGTTTTTGATATCGTGTCTGCGTAGATGTAGTATCTTGTTGGCATCTGAGTTGAATAGCTCTCTTGGCCTGTCTTAGGCCTGGGATGTTTCCCCAGTATGAAACACATTTGTTTTGTTGCCAGTTTTTTATGACCAGATTTATGGCTGATTTGGGGATTGCACAGAAGGGTTCAGGTCCAATTAAGGGGGTTTCCGAACCTTTTCTGGCTAGTTCATCAGCTTTTTCGTTACCTTCAACTCCCTTATGTCCGGGGACCCACCATAGTTTGGTTTTGTTCCCGGAACTGAGTGTTTGGCGGGAGTTGAAACAGTGTAGTACTGATTTGGAGTCAATGATGTGTGAGCTAAGGGCGTTTATAGCTGCTTGACTGTCCGTGAATATATGGATGTTTGCGCCTTTAATACCTGAGTTGTGTATTAGGTTTGCGCATTCTTTTGTGGCATGGAGCTCAGCTTGGAATACACTAGGGTTTTTTTCCCATAGGTATTGAGATGTTTTTATTTGGTCCATGTATGCCAGCTCCTACCCCTGAGTCCATTTTAGAACCATCCCTATACCACTTTAGGCCGTTTAGGCAGTTTGGAGGGTTGTTGCTACACCATGCTTCTCTGGTTGTGATCTCCGTTGAGAATCTTTTGTCGAAGCATAGTGTCTTTGGTAAGCGGTCTGTTACCGCACAGATCATGTCAAGTTCTGGAAGTTCGGATAGAAGTTCAATTAGTTTTAGATGTTCACTAATGTTTAATTCTTCCGCTTGTGTCAAACTTGCTGAGCTGCGAATTGCCACTTTTTTTTATATAAATGTGGAGGGGTGTTAGTCCTATTAAGGCTTCCATAGCCGCCGTGGGACAGGTACGCATAGCTCCGGTAATGCCCAGACAGGCAAGCCGTTGTACCTTGTTTAATTTATTTCTAGTTGTTTTTTTGGGTGACTTTGTTCCACCATACTATTGAAGCGTATGTTATAATGGGCCTGACCATGATCGTGTAGATCCAGTGTGTGGTCTTTGGAGAGATTCCCCAGGTTTTACCATACATGCTTCGGCAAGCCCAGAAAGCTTTGGTTGCTTTTTGAATTTTGTTGTTGATGTGGGAGTTCCAGCTTAGTTTTTTATCGAGGATCACTCCAAGATATCTTACTTCGTTGGAATACTCAATGTATGTACCATTAATTGAAATTTGGGTAAGATTTAATTTCCTCCTTTTTGTAAAAGGGACGATGATAGCCTTGCTGGGGTTTATAGAGAGACTTTCTTTACTACACCAGTCTATGACTATCTTAAGGGCGTTTTGCAAACGTGTTGTAACTTAGTTTGGTTCTTTGCCCTTTATTATGATGACTAGGTCATCGGCGTATCAAATTATATTGAAACCTGCATTACTTAGGTCTTGAAGTAGGTTATCGATAACCACAGACCATAGTAGGGGTGAGAGTACTCCTCCCTGAGGGCAGCCTTTAACGGCTATTACTGATACTGAGGTCTGTGCTGATGAAGCAGTTATTTTCCGACTTTCAAGCATCGCTTTGATCGATTTGATGGTGGGATGATCTATTCTTCTATGAGTCAAAGCATTTGATATGGAGTCATATCCAGTGTTGTCAAAAGCACATAAAGCTACTTCTTTGTTTTCGTATGCACTTTTTATTTGTGATGTTAAACTTCGAAGTGCTCCTTCCGTGGATTTACCTTTTTGATAGGCGAATTGACATGGGTGCAGAGGAGTGCTTTCATTTAAGCACTCTCTAATGTGTACGTCAAGTATTCTTTCCATTGTTTTCAGGAAAAACGATGATAAGCTTATTGGACGGTATGATTTAGGTAGTTCTATTGGTTGCCTGGTTTGGGGATAAATACCACGTTTACCTCCCTCCAGGTTTGTGGTATGTAGCCCCAATTGAAACTAAACCTAAATAAGGCTACCATAGTGGGTAGGAAAAAGTCCAAGCCCTTTTGTATAAGAGCAGGAAAGATTCCGTCTGTCCCTGGTGCCTTGTATGGTTTAAATGAGTTGATCGCCCATTTGACCTTATCCGGAGTGAAAAGTTTGCCGGATAAACTATTAATCCTTTTCAGGTTTATAGGGGGTGAGTCATCTATCATGTGTTCATGAAACTCACTTGTGATTGTAGAGCCGGGAAAGTGTACCTGAAGAAGTGTGGTCAACGTTTCTTCCCGGTCGCATGTGATTTTTCCGTCAGATTTGACTAGTAATCCCATGCAGTTTGTTTTATCTTTCGAGATTGCCCTCTGGAGACGCGCCACCGCCGGAAGCTGTTCGAGTTCCTCACAGTATTTGCGCCAGGACGCTCTTTTTGATTTTCTCAACTCTATGTTGTATTGGGTAAGTAGAGATTTATATTGGTCCCACTTACCGGTGCGTTTGGCTTTATTGAAAAGTGTTCTTACTCTTTTACGGAAACTTTCTAGGTTATCGTTCCACCATGGTGTGCACCTCTTTGCCACAGTGCGTTTAACCTTACAGCTATTTGTAAAATATGAGATGATAATGTCATTTAGTTGACATTGTGCGACTTCCGCTTCACTAACGCATGAAGGTTTTTCTGGAAGTATGTCACATTTAATCGAAAGATTTTCTCGATACGTTCTCCAATTTGTGAGTTTGTTGTCGTATTTTATCGGCGCATCCTCGGTGTTGTATCTTAATTGGAAACTTATGTGCATGTGATCCAATAAAGATGCCCCACCAGAAACGTGCCAATTTTCGACGGTGTTTTGTACAAACGGAGAAGAGATGGTAAGGTCTAAAACTTCTTCTCTTAAAACGTTTCTAAACGTGGGTTAATTATCCTTATATCTCTATATATATATCTCTATAGGTGGTTCTGTCAGAGGTTGTTTTCCCAGTGCGAGCTCGTTTCGCTTCGGACTGAGGTGGTGTGTTGTCCTAAGATCTCATGCGTTTGGCTTCTTTGGCATTATCTTTTGTTTTTGCAAAGATGCGGGCTTGCTCTATGCTGCTACCCTGTTTCAGCGCTCTGTTGGCGTGAACCTGATGCGCTTGGAATCAGTTCGAGCCGTTTTGCCTAGGGTCCCTGGCGCTTCTGTATATTCCGGATGCAATTCATCCGAGAGTATACTGATGCTGTATACAGTACTTGATTCCGAGGCTGAGTCGCTCAGATGAGACAATTTCTCTTCTAGGCTCATCATCTCGAAATCACTGATTTGTGACCCTTCCCGATTGGCAGGTGTCGTGTCGTGTCGGTTTCGACAGGGTGTTCTGAAACATCCCTAGTTGTTGATGCATTTGTAGAGGCATCATTCTCTATGTTTTTTTCTATCGGTAATTCCATTTTTCCCACGAGTAGGCGGGATTTATTGGTCGCCCGTCTAACCACAGGAAGGCTATCTTGAGATCGGAGGTAGCCCGGTATCCGAAATTCGCAAACTAGCGGCTTAAAACTCCCTTTTTAGCCATGCATCCTTCGGCGTTTGCTGTTCCACCTTGGATTTGGGTTTACGGGTTTTCTCCCACCTCAAACTTATGGTTCCCGCTTGTACATTGATCGTGCGTTGCAACGTGTTACAGCGAACGGTCAATATCCAAGTGGGACCCTTGGCTGTCCTAACAGGCATGCTGATTAATCATTTTCAGGTGGGCGCCCGCGAGAAGGACTGAAAGATGAGGATTTTGCCCAACCCATATTACATGAATAGTTGAATAGAATAATAGGGGATTATTTTTATTTCTTCACAGATGGCTGAGCATCAGGCCTACCAAAGTTTCAATTGTAAGTTGAAAACATATGAGAAGGCTACAATCCGCTGTGCGGATCGTTGAATACCCTATCCCATCCTATCCATAAAACTAAAATCCCCAAAGTGACAACAAATTCTTCAGACTGCTTACAAAATACTTTTACGGTTCTACAAAAGACAAGGTTTTCTCCTGCATATGTTATGGGGTAGCGTATAAAAATGGTTTTTATATAAAAACGCCCCCAAAAAGTGGGCGTGGGTTAAAATAGTCTATAGACGAAATGTTAATATTTATATTACTAATGATTCTGCATCAAAAGTTTTTTCGAAAATTTGAAAATTTGACCGAAAAAGGTTTTTTATTAAAAACGCCCCCAAAAAGTGGGCGTGGCAAAAAACTTTATATGAACGAAATACAGATATTCAGATTGTCTAAATATGTTGTTCAGAAAGTTTTTCAAAATTCCTTATGGTTTGGCCAAAAAATACGTTTTTCTTAAAAGAGGGCGTGGCAGTGGGCGGATTTCAAAATTTTTTAAACTTGTTCTACTGGGAAAACAAAGAGCACGTGTACCAAATTTCATCCTTCTAGCTCAAAATTTAATGCCCAAAAACTGGTGACGTACGGACGGACGGACGGACGGACAGACATGGCTTAATCGACTCAGCTATCGATTCTGAGTCCATCCATATTATTTGAGGTATATGAAGCTAAATTATTTCTCTATGTTACAAACTATGTATCAAAACTAATATACCCCTATGGGATAGGGTATAAAAAATATCGTCCAGTGTATTTTTATACCCTATCCCATAGGGGATATAATTTAGCTACATATACCTCAAAGTATATGGATCGACTCAGAATCGATAGCTGAGTCGATTAAGCCATGTCTGTCCGTCCGTCCGTCCGTACGTCACCAGTTTTTGGGCCTTAAATTTTGAGCTAGAAAGATGAAATTTGGTACATGTGCTCTTTGTTGCTCCCAGCAGAACAAGTATAAAAATTTTTGAAATCCGCCCACTGCCACGCCCCCTTTTTAGAAAAACGTATTTTTTGGCCAAACCATAAGGAATTTTGAAAAATTTTCAGAACAACATATTTAGACAATCTGAATATCTGTATTTCGTTTATATAAAGTTTTTTGCCACGCCCTCTTTTTGGGGGCGTTTTTAATAAAAAAACGTTTTTCGGTCAAATTTTCAAATTTTCGAAAAAACTTTTGATGCAGAATCATTAGCAATATAAATATGAACATTTCGTCTATAGATCATTTTAACCCACGCCCACCTTTTGGGGGCGTTTTTATATAAAAACCATTTTTATACACCACCCCATAACCTTGTCTTTTGTAGAACCGTAAACGTTTTTTATAAGCAGTCTGAAGAATTTATTGTCACCATTCCATTTTCTTTATTTTATCCACATCGTGTTTTTAGCCATGTCCACTTTTTGGGGATTTTAGTTTTACAGAAAGGATGGGATAGGGTATTCAACGATCCGCACAGCGGATTGTAGCCTTCTCATATGTTTGTATTTTAGCAGTTGTGTTTCACTGTTGAATTTGTTCAAATGGTTATTATTCTTTACCTACAGACTTAACATTGTAAATGACGTTATTAAGTCAACATAAGACACCAAAATGTTATAAAAATGTAAAAAACAAAGTTTTCATCATAAGATTTGCATCCATAAAAATAATTCCTTGGTAACTCTGCCGAGCTTTTTATACCCTATCCCATAGGGGTGTATTAGTTTTGATACATAGTTTGTAACATAGAGAAATAATTTAGCAACATATACCTCAAAGTATATGGATCGACTCAGAATCGATATCTAAGTCGATTTAGCCATATCTGTCCGTCCGTCCGTCCGTACGTCACCAGTTTTTGGGCCTTAAATTTTGAGGTAGAAGGATGAAATTTGGTACACGTGGACTTTGTTGCTCCCAGCAGAACAAGTGTAAAATTTTTTGAAATCCGCCCACTGCCACACCCCCTTTCTAGAAAAACGTATTGTTTAACCCAAATTATACACATGTAACACAGCCCTCAGCTGATACTAGTTTTCTCTACATGTAGGTCTCCATTTTAACTTTTTTTCTTATAGTTCCATTATGGAACGCAGTTTCCTTTCTTGTTCTTCTTGCAAAAACTGTCTAACGACTCAGACGTGCGAACCACCAATAAAGGTATCCGTTTTTAATTAAAGAAAAGAAGACACGTTTTTTTTGTTTTTTATATATATTGTAGTGAAAGAACTCAACATTTTTGATCCTTATCGAACCAGATTTTTACACCAGCACCTGTGCACAAATTTGCACAGCCAAACGTGACTGTATCCACAGCAGCGTCGTCGCGACCAACAAAAACCTTTTTTTTTTGTTGCATTTTCTTCGTCACCATCCATTCTCTCTCGCATCGTCCTCCGACCAGCGCACAATTGCATTTTCGCCACCACCACCATCTTCATTCGCATGTCGCATCGACCACCGCACACTTGCATTTCGCCACCACCACCATCTTCATTCGAATGTCGCATCGACCACCGCACAATTGCATTTTCGCCACCACCATCTTTCGGATGTCGCATCGGTCTCCGCACAGCTGCGTCGTCGTCAACACCACCAAAACGAAGTCGTCAGTCGCTTTCAAATCGTCATTCACCGCACGACTGTAACGTCGTCGTCGCCACCACCAAAACGAAGTCGCCAGTCGCTTTCGAAGTTCACCACCAAGCACACATTCATCTCTATCGCCAAGTCCACAAAATCATCGTCGTCGTCGTCGTCGTCGTCATCATCATCATCATCATCATCATTATCATCATCATCGTCGTCGTCATCATCATCATGATCGCCAGCACCCACAGAAACAGTGCACATCCAGATTCCAGAACCTCATACGAAATTAAGATGTACCCGTACCACTATCATCATCGCTCACACCACCGTCTTGCCGCCACATTTCATCGGAATCAAAACCGATTCCACATCATTCCGCTGTCTACCTGTGCTGTGCTACCACTTTTTTATTTTGTGAAGGGGCGTATGATATTTTTCATTTTTGGTGCAACAATATAAGTAGTTTTAATAGTATTAAAAGTAGTACTTTTTTTCATTTGATTTTGGTTTTTGAAATATCAAATACATATTTTAAAATATATTAAATATGGTTTATTGTGAACATCAGTACACGTGATTCAGCGGTTACATTTTGATAGTACCTTTTTGATATTTTTTTTCTAAGCAATGACTCTCTTAGAGGATTTTATTTTTTCCGCCGACCAGTTGGTTGAGTTCGATGCCGCATTTAGAGCTAAACCAAAAACCACTCTTACTGTCTCGATACTAGAGGCCTATAAAAAGGAATTGATCGAATTATGGTCTGAAGTTAAATTGACGTATGCCCTCAGTGTACGATCAACTGAGGAACCATTAGAAGATTCGTTAGCCACAGTTAAGCAAAAATACCAACGTAGTTCAGATACTTACATCTCGTGTTCCGGGCACCTAGCGGAGTTAATTTCGACCTTTAATATAAAAGTTAACCGCGATGATGGAGTGCATTTATCAACGCATATTTCTCATTCAGATATGGATTGTAACTCATCACAATCGCATAATTTTCATGTACCACCCTGTGACACGGATGTTTTTTATGGTAGTTATCTAGACTGGCCATCGTTTCGAGACATGTTCACCGCTGTCTACATTAATCACTCAAAATTAAGCATGGCTCAAAAGTTTTTTCATCTAAGGGCGAAGACCCGAGGTGATGCTTTTAGTATTGTCAGTAAATTTAAAGCAACTGATAGTGATTTTCCGTTGGCATGGAATGCGTTGAAGGATCATTACGAGAATAAACGCATTCTTGTTAACAATCAAATTCAAATTCTTCTCAACCAACCTTCCTTAGCAATTGAATCTTGTAAGGACCTCAAGCGGTTACAAAGTAATTTTAACGATGCTCTTATAGCATTGAAGTCTTACGTTATTCATGTTGACTCATGGAGTGCCATGATTACTTACCTTTGTGCTACACGTCTTCCGGAAAAGACTTTATCTCTTTGGGAAGAATCTCTTAAGACTCCTGCGGAAATGCCTTCATGGAAAGAAATGAATGATTTTCTTTCAAATCGATTTCGTATTTTGGAGAGCGTCTCCGAAATGAAGCAAAGTTGCAAGGCAAGTAAACCAAACCATGGTAAAATTCAGCAACAACCTGAAGCTCGATCTAAGAATCTTCGAACCTTTCATAATAATCTTCAGTCTTCTTGTGTTGTATGCAAACAACCCCATTCACTGCGGCAATGCCCTGACTTTTTAAAAATGTCCATAGACGATAGTTATGCCACAGTTCGAAAACATCGATTTTGTTTTAACTGTCTCGCTATTAATCATCAACTTAATAAATACCAAAGCAAGTATACGTGTTCTCGTTGCAAAGGTAAACATCACACCTTGCTACATTCTGAATCCAAACACAACTCACCAGAAACCTCACCAGAATGCAACCAGCTTCCATCGTCATCAACTCAACCGATACAGTCCACCCCAGAAACCAATCTTAAAGCCCATTTTTCAACCAACCGAAGCCAAATCCTTTTAGCAACCGCCGTGGTTAAAATTCAGTGTGGCGAATCTGAAATCGAATTACGTGCCCTAATTGACTCCGGCTCGGAAGTATCATTTATTTCTGAGAACATCCAACGACGCCTTCATTTACCTACTCAATCAGTTCAGGCCCAAATATCTGGGATGAGCTCCACTGTTACAGCGTCTTCTTCTAAGCTGTGTTCATTCACGCTATGTTCAAAATTACAAAATGATTTCAAGTTATCTGTTCAGGCCTTGGTTTTGAAAAAACTAACCGGAAATTTACCATCATCTCCAATGGAGATTGTAGACCATTCACTTAACTTAGGTTTTCCTCTCGCGGACCCGTTGTTTAACCTAAGTTCGAGCATCGATATGCTTATTGGAGCGGACCTTTATCCCTTCATCATACTAGAAGGTATGAAGACTAACGTTTTGAACAGCCTACTTGCTCAGAATACTGTTTTTGGATGGGTTCTATTAGGTCCTTGCGAAAACCCACCAATAAACCGAATTTCGGTGTACTCAACCTTTGTTTGTTACTTCAATGAAGAGTCTGTTGACAAGGAAATTGAAAAGTTTTGGAAATTGGAGGAGATTCCTCAAGTTCAAACACTTACACCAGAAGAAGAGTATTGTGAAAATCTATACAAGGCCACCACAGTTCGAAATTCTTCTGGAAGGTATGTTGTACGAATGCCCTTCAAAGAGACATTTCCTGAGAAAATCAACTTGGGTCATTCACGCGTTCTAGCTATCAAACAATTTCAACGCAATAAAAAGAATTTACTGTCTAAACCTCAGATTAAGCAACAATATGACGCAGTTCTTTCAGAATACCTTACTTTAGGTCACATGACTACTGTATACAGTAATGAAGTGACTCACGGAAATACTGTTTGCTCGTATTTTTTACCCCACCATGCTGTTCTTTAGCCACAGAGTATCACCACGAAATTACGAGTGGTATTCAATGCATCTAACCCAAGTGCAAATGGCAAAAGCCTCAACGATGAATTACATCCAGGTCCTGTTCTGCAAACGGACATTAGTTAGTTAGTTAGTTTGATTGGCTGTTCGTACAAGACGAAACACAATTAGCGCTGAGGTGCGCCGTTTTGATGCCAAAAACTCGTGCGGTTAAATGTTATGTCTTGTTGTTAGTTGGCGTGTACTAAATCCAACCAGTGGCATTAAGGAAGGCGATCAGTTCTTTGATGTGTTTATCAGAGAGGTCGCGGATATTGTCAAAGAAAGGTTTGCCTAGGGTTCGTTGTCTTGCTCTTGACAGAGCCGGGCATTTGCACAGAAAGTGAGTTAGAGTTTCCTTCTCCCCCACCTCCTTGCAACTGCGACAGTTGGTGTTGTTGGGTATACCCATTCTAACAGCATGGTCACCGATGGGCCAGTGTCCAGTGGTAATTGCTATCACCCTGGAGACTTCCTTACGGGATCTGCTTAAGAGGTCCCGTGTTTTAGTCTTGTTGTAGCGAGGCCACATATCTCTTGAAATGGCGCACCCACTGAGGTTACGCCACCTATGTTCAGCTGTTTTAAGAGAGTGTGTGTTGATATTATTCATGATAGTTTTTAAAGGAGTAAGAATGCCGATTGCACGTGAGCTGGGAAGGGACGAGCCCAACCTGGCAAGGGCATCAGCCTGTTCATTTCCATCTATGTCACTATGGCCTGGAACCCATATGAGAGTGATACTGTATCGACTCCCAATGGAGGCCAGTTCGTTTTGGCATTGAAGTACTAGTTTTGATGACGTCGATACCGAAATAATCGCCTTAATAGCGGCTTGACTGTCGACAAAAATAGCGATATTTTGCTTGGGAGACCTATCGTGTTTAATCGCGTGACATGCCTCCCTAATAGCCAACAATTCCGCTTGGAATACGCTGGAGGAATCAGGGAGGCGAAACGATTTTTTTATTTTTAGTGTGTCCGAGTAGACACCGGCGCCCACTCCGCAGTCCATTTTGGAGCCGTCGGTGTAAATAAGTGTGTCAAAATCTTTTTCAACCAATGCGTTTTTCCAATCCTCTCTAGTTGGAAAGCCAGCGGTGAAGTGATTGTGGAAGTTCAGTTTGGGTATCATGTAGTCGGTATGATGGTCAGCTAGACCTGCTGGCAATGAATCTAGGATATTGCTGTGCCCATAGGGCTTATTGAACCAGCAGCCAGATTCTTTGAGCCTGACTGCACTACACATTGCAATATCTTTGATATGGATATCTAGAGGGAGAAGGTGGAGAAGAACCGTTAAGGCATCAGTAGGACAAGATCTCATGGCCCCAGTTGTGCCGATACAAGCAGTTCTTTGTACCCTCTTAAGTTTGTCAATGATATACCCTTTACCCACAGAAGGCCACCAGACTAGTGCCCCATAGGTGAGTATCGGCCGAACAACAGCAGTGTACATCCAAAGTGTCATCTTTGGTTGTAGGCCCCATCTTTTGCCGAATGTTTTTCTACAGGCATAGAAAGCTATACATGCTTTCTTGACCCTTTGTTCTATGTTGGTTTTCCAATTAAGCTTAGTATCTAGGATAGTCCCTAGATATTTGGCATTGGATGAGAGTGAGAGCGTTTGTCCATTAAGTCGGGGGAGGTTAAAGGCTGGTATTTTGGTCTTCGTGGTGAAAAGCATCATTTCCGTCTTGCTCGGATTAACACCCAGGCCACAGCTTGTAGCCCACGTGCTCACAGAACCCAGAGCGTGCTCCATGATTTCGCTAATCACTGGGAGAAACTTTCCTGACACTAGGATCACCACGTCGTCCGCGTATGCCACTGCCTTAATCCTATCCCGATCAAGTCGGACTAACAGTTTGTTCATAACAATAAGCCACAGCAGAGGAGATATCACACCGCCCTGTGGTGTACCTCTGTCAGCATATCGCGTTAAGCTGCTGTTGCCTAGTGTTGATTGAATGATTCTAGACCTTAGCATGGATATAATCCATTGGCTAAAATGCTCCTCTACACCAGTTACGGTTAGGGCTTCTAGTATGCTGTCAGTTTGTACATTATTGAAAGCCCCTTCTATATCAAGGAAAGTGGCTAGGGTATACTCTTTGTAGTAGAGGGACTTTTCGATGGTCCCAATCACCTCATGCAGAGCGGTTTCAGTCGATCTGCCTTTGAGATAAGCGTGTTGTGATGTGGATAGCGGTGATTCATTAAGAATGCTTCGCACATGGATGTCAAGGATCCGCTCCAGGGTCTTTAGTATAAAGGAAGCAAGGCTGATGGGCCTAAAATCTTTTGCAGATTCATGTCCACGTCTGCCCGCCTTTGGTATAAAAACTACCCTGACACGTCTCCATGAGTGTGGAATAAAGTTTAGTAAAATGCAACTTCTATAAATTGGCAACAACCACGGTAATACAGTATCCAGTGAGTTTTGTAGCATGATCGGCAAGATGCCATCAAGGCCAGGTGATTTATAGGGTGAGAAGCTATTTATTGCCCAGGATGTCTTTTCTTTGGTTATAATGGATTTGATATTTTCCCAAGTTGTATGGTCAGCGGGCCGAGAGTCAGTAGATGCTGGCGGCACCTCTTTACAACCCGGGAAGTGTGTGTTAATTAGGATAGACAGAGATTCGGATGAGGTCTCTGCCCAGCTACCATCCGACTTTCTTATTAAGGACGGGTTAGAATGGTCCTTCGCTAAGATTTTGCTCAGTCTGGAAGAGTCTTTAAGGGTGTTGATGGATTCGCAGTATTCCTGCCAGGATTCTTTCTTGGCGCTACGAATAGCCGCTTTGTATATTCTAAGGCAATCTTTATAGGGCTGCCAAAAGTTGTATTTATGGCATATGTTAAAAATGACCCTGGTCATATTCCTAAGTTTACTAAGGTCCTCACTCCACCAGGGAGGTAGTTTTTTCCTACCGTAACTGGCTGGACACGAGACCTTGAAAGCAGTACTCATTGCCTTCTCAAAGGTAACGATAGCTGCATTCAGTTCGTCTGTCGAAGTGAACTTAGATTTTGGTATTGCTTGAAGTCTAGAATTAACTATTTGGTCAAACTTTGGCCAGTTGATTCTTTTGGGATTTCTAAAGGGGATTGGTGCATCAATCCGAATATTGACATCAAAGAGTATCCAGCTGTGATCAGAGAAGGATTTCAGGTTGGATACTCTCCAGTTATTCACCTTAAGGTTGTCGTTGTTTGTAGCTAGTGTGATGTCAATGACATCTTCCCAGCCCCTAAAACTCACCGTGCTCGGGAAAGTGAAGGTTGGGGTGCAACCCTTGTTGCAGATTGACAGGTTGTTATGAATTATAAAATCAAAAAGAGACTCACCTCGTTCATTGATCTCTGAGCTACCCCACAGGGTATGCCTGGCATTGGCATCGCAGCCCAGAATCAAGTGGGTATTCCTTTTTGATAAGGTGGCTGAGAGAAACTCTACCTCCTTCGGCGGAGCATTCTGGTTATGTGCCATATAGGCCGAAGCAGCATACAGACACTCCTGCTTACCAGCTTCAATCCGTATAACAGCAAGGTCGTTGCAGCTGAGGTTGGGACAAAAGAAAGCTTTGATATGTTTTTTAACTAAAATACAGGATCTTGGCTTACCGTTATGTTTGTCGATGTTGTAGAAAAGGTTGTAGTCCTTGTCATTGAGCCCTTTGATAGTGGAACCTCCCACCCAGGGTTCTTGAATTAGGCTGATGTCGATGTCTTCCTCTTTCAGAAAGACTAGGAGGTTTTCACTAGCGCACCTAGAGTGCTGCAGGTTAATCTGCAGAACTCTGAGCATCTCGTGTGGATGTGGCATCTAGTCGCAGGACTTCCAACAAATTGTTGGCGTCATCGACTTCGTCCGGGTCTTCACCTGGACGCGCTGACCTGAATATTTTGAGTTTGGCATGTCTGATGCCAAACCTCAATCTGTTATCGGCCTTCTCTAGGGTTTCTAGAGACTCCTCGTTGATGAGTAGGAGGAAGGGCTTAGTGTGAGGGGTTGGTGTCTCTACCTTAAGGACGGACCAGTCAGTCATGGGAATTCCGGGGTTGTGCAGCTGTAGGACCTGGATCAGTTTGACCCTGTCCAAGTGCATATTGGGTAGCCAAATGCGGGCTCGCGGTCGCCAAGGAATGTCATCGGCTGGAACGAGCTTCAAACTAAAACCCGTCCAGTTGTTCCGAATCTTGGCAACACAATTTTCGAGGAAATCCCTCGAAAATTTGTCCGCACATTTAACCACCCTAATACCCCTAACCACTTCTTCGGAATCGAAGCAAGGCAGAGGGCCACCCGGATTGTCCAGCAGAAAGTCCATTACCATCTCAGATAGCTTGGCCTCAATCTCACCCCAAGCGTCCGCCACCTTGCTGCAATTAGTCGGCTGCTCGTCGATAATTGCAACTTGCAGGTCGTCTCTTACGACCCGGGTATTGGAGCGCTTCGGTTTAGGTTTGACTTTGGCCTCCGCATGCCTAGATGAGTTACCGGAGGCTGAAAACTTCCCCCGCTTTGAGGCGTTAGTTGGCTCATCATGAGACCTACTGCGCTTCGCGGTTTCAGACTCTAGCCGCTTTTCCTTGAGTTTGTTGTAGTCTTCAACAATCTTAAGGTATATGTGTTTGTCGCTGTCTTTGGTATGTGCAATACCAGCCGCTTCATTCTTAGCTATCTTACTGAGAATGAAGCAGGCTCTACTGTACTGACTTTTGGTGATGTTCGATACACTCGGTTGTTGGCCATCACAAGCGACCTTAGCCGGAATCGCTTTGGTATTTAATGGCTTAGACGCTGTCGGTGTACTGACTGCACATGTTCCAACGTCTAAGTCGGTTGTTTTAAGCAAGACATTAGATGAAGCGAGTGTACTAACTATACACTGCCCATCGCCTGCGTTTTGTTGGGTGTTAATTGGCTGAGACTCCGCGAGTGTACTAACTATACAATGCGCGTCGCCTGAAGAGGTCTCTAGAGATACCACAGACGTCGTGGGAATACTACTTGTATCCTTCACAACGCCTGTAACCGTCTCTTGAGAGGAGGCTAGTAACTCCTCTTCCGAAGAGGTACCGACCTGCTTATCCTCAAGTTTATTTATTTTTTTTTGTATTTTTTTATTAATTTGTTTTTTTATTTTTGTTTGGTTCATTTGAAAATTTTGGACCCACGAGTAGAACGGAAAGGAGGTCCACTCCGGCAGAGCCGATATACCGGAGTAAGGCAAAAGATACGACAGACCATGCCTGTGCATCTGAAGAAGCTCGTTAGCGGCTGGTTTAACCCCCAGCCTTGCATTCTTGGGCACGGTTTGCATTAAGTGCGCTTACACCACCACTGAAATCAGGTACCTCTAGTCCTATGGTCAAAAGGCATAAAAACGGGATATTTTACTATTGAGAAGTAGAGTAACATCACCGCAATGCCCTCTGACCTTAGCTGATTGCCGTCTTGACAACGTACAAGAACACTGTAGCAATCATTACCGGCCGGCACCCACTGGGAGGGTTTGGATGAGGATTTTCGCCGGCCAACGGACATTACTCTCTTACTTCTTAATTGGAGATTTTACAAATACGTTTTTAACAGTGACATCGAAAAGATGTACCGGCAAATTCTTGTCAACCCTAACGATACACGTTTTCAACGTATTTTATTTCGAAAAAATCCGGATGAGGATATCAAGGATTATGAGGTGAATACGGTGACATTTGGAGTTAACTGTGCACCTTACTTAGCTATCCGCACTTTATGCCAATTAGCCGATGATATCAAAACATCGTTTCCACTTGCGTCTCATATCCTTAAAAAGGAATTTTACGTTGATGATGTTCTCTCAGGCGCTCACGATTTGTTGACCGCTCAAGAAGCTCAACAACAGCTTATAAGTGTACTTACTTCTGCGGGGTTCAACCTCAGAAAGTGGACCGCGAATTCTTTTGAATTGCTCAAAAATCTCCCCGAAAATCATCTTCTAAATGTTGATTTTCTGAAGCTTGATAATGATTGTACTGTCAAAACGCTTGGTATCCAATGGAATGCATCTTCTGATACTTTCTCGTTTTCAATTCAGTCAATTGATTTATCGTCATCGGTTACCAAACGGTCGGTTTTATCAGCTATAGCACGATTATATGACCCTGCGGGATGGATAGCTCCAGTAACAATTTGTGCAAAAACCCTTATGCAACAAATTTGGAAAGACGGTACCGGGTGGGACGAATCCCTAAAAGATTCAACATTAAAATTATGGCAATCCTTTCTTCAAAACTTTTCTGATATTCAAGACATCAGGATTCCTCGCTGGCTTCAGTATTCGCCATGGTCGAACTATCAGTTGCACGGATTTTGTGATGCCTCAGAAAAGGCATATGCTGCAGCCTTCTATATTAGAGTGCATCATGACTCCAGTTGTTTTTCTTCGCATCTTTTATGGGCAAAGACCAAAGTAGCCCCGGTCAATCAAATATCTTTACCCCGACTAGAATTGCAGGGAGCAGTTTTACTATCACGAATGAGTCGTTTAATATTCGATAGGTTTCATTTTCTTCGCGGTAGTGAACTACGTTTGTGGACTGATTCTACCATAGTCTTAGCCTGGCTCGCCAAACCCCCGTGTATCTGGAAAACCTATGTTGCTAACCGAATTTCAGAGATACAAGGCAATATCTCGTCCGACAAATGGACAAATGTTTGTTCTTCCGAAAACCCAGCTGATTTGGCTACTCGAGGCATCACTCCCAAGGAATTACAATCCAACGACTTATGGTGGAAGGGACCGAAGTGGTTGCAGACTTCTGAAAGGGATTGGCCAGCTTTTGCCTTATCTCCCCCAGATGAATCCTTAATGGAACCGAAAGTCTTACAAACTAACCTGAATATGGTGACTGAAGATTTCGAATCCATTTTAGGCAGATTCTCAACTTGGCATAAGGCTGTACGCATGATTAGTTATATTTTTCGGTTCCTTCATCAATCAAAACGAATAAGCTCGCATACAATCTATAGATCCGAGCAGCTCTTGCCTGAAGAAATTTCGTTTACTAAAACTCGTCTGATAATTTTAACTCAGAAAAAATATTTTTCTCAAGAGTACACCGCTTTAAGTCAAGGAAGGGTCATTAAATCTAAAAGCAGTTTGCTGTCCCTTAACCCATTTCTGTATGATCAGAAGATTCTGCGTTCTCACGGGCGATTAGCATCCTCTACCCTAACGGTAAATGAACGTTTTCCGATACTTTTACCATATGATTCTATCTTTTCCAAGCTGTACGTTTCATATGTTCATACATTGACTCTCCATGGCGAGATACAGCTAATGTTGCGTATGATTCGCTCTGAGTTTTGGATACTAAAACTCAAGAATTTGGTTAAGAAGACAATTCGAACATGTGTTTTGTACAAAAAGAAATCAGTTTCCCAAATAATGGGATGCCTACCTATTGAAAGAACTACAATTTCATTGCCATTCACCAATACTGGTATCGATTTTGCCGGTCCTTTTCAAATAAAAACCTATTTCGGTCGTAGTTGCCGACTCGAAAAGGGTTATGCCTGTCTATTCGTGTGCTTTGCTACCAATGCTATACATCTAGAGGCAGTCAGCGACCTATCAACTAATGCATTTCTTGCAGCCTTTACCCGTTTTGTTTCCCGTCGAGGTATCCCAACCTGAATTCTGTCCGATAGCGGAACTAATTTCGTAGGGGCCACCAAAACGTTATTGCAGGAATTTCAAAAGGCCTTAATGCAATATCCGAAAGACATCTCGCATGATTTTACCCAAATCGAATGGAAGTTCATTCCCCCAGGCTCTCCTCACATTGGAGGTTTTAAAATACACTTTAAAAAAGTCGCAGGCGCATCAAAGTTTACCTTCGAGGATTCTTCGACTTTACTTGCGAGGATTGAGTCTTGTTTAAACTCGCGACCCTTGACTAGAATCTCTACAAATCCTTCAGATATAATCGCTTTAACCCCAGGACACCTCCTTCGAGGTGAACCGTTACTTCAACCCCCAGAACCTAATCATTCAGAACAAAACATGAGTTTAATCAACCGGTGGTATAATCTCAAAATACTTCATCATAAATTCAGTATGCGCTGGAAAGAAGAGTATCTCAGAGAACAAATTGAAGATACAAATGGAAGTTTCCTCAAAGAGATATTCAAGAGGATGATATAGTCGTGGTTCGAAACGAACAATTAACTCCAAATCAGTGGCGTCTTGGTAGGGTCCTAAAGGTGTTTCGTGGCCCAGATACTCGAATTCGAGTAGTAGAACTTAAAACACAAGGAGGTACTATCACACGCTCAATCGCAAAACTGTGTGTGCTTCCAATGGAATACATAATTTCGCGTCATGTTTTAAAGAACATGAAGTTCGTTCTGATTTTTTTCTTAAATGTATTTGTGATTTTTGAACTAATTCTTTAATTACTTATCGGGGTATTCTTTTGAATTTGCACCTTAAATATGAATATCATACCCATTTTTTATTATATTTTAGGAATTATATAATTTTGTATTTTTACTATTAAGAATTTTTCATTGTATAATATTTTGCAGTAAATCCTGCAAGGCGGCCGGTAATGTTTAACCCAAATTATACACATGTAACGCAGCCCTCAGCTGATACTAGTTTTCTCTACATGTAGATGGGGCCTAGTATTGTAAAAGGTCTCCATTTTAACTTTTTTTCTTATAGTTCCATTATGGAACGCAGTTTCCTTTCTTGTTCTTCTTGAAAAAACTGTCTAACGACTTAGACGTGCGAGCCACCAATAAAGGTATCCGTTTTTAATTAAAGAAAAGACACGTTTTTTTGTTTTTTATATATATCGGAGTGAAGGAGCTCAACACGTATTTTTGGCCAAACTGTAAAGAATTTAAAAAAGTGTCTGAGCAGCATATTTAGAGAATCGTAATCTCTATATTTCGTCAGTATAAAGTTTTTTACCACGCCCACTTTTTGGGGTCGTTTTTTATAAAAAAACGTTTTTTGGCCAAATTTTAAAATTTTCGAAAAAAATTTTGATGCAGAATCATTAGTAATATTAATATAAACATTTCCAGCCTTATTTATAAACTCATTATAAGGAGTATATACAGTTATGCACTCCTTAAACTGCCTCTTAACGCAAAAACCTTATTCATTAAACTTATACAACGTTGAATAGAGGCTGCACATCCTAAACGCGTCTGATGGTTGAATAGTGCCTGTATAAGGGTATATTATTTTTTTATTTCTGTATACAAAGACGGCTGAGCATCAGGGTTACCAAAGGTTCAATTGTAAGTTAAAAAAAATCATAAAGTATTTTAGCAGATGTGTTTCACTGTTTAATTTATTCAAATGGCAATTCTTCTTTACCTACAGACTCAACATTGTAAACCATGTTATTGAATCAACATAAGTCATCAATATGTTATAAAAATGAAGAAAATTAAATTGTCACCATGAGTTTCGCAACCATAAAAATGATCCCTTGCATTGCAAAAATTCAATGGCACAACAACCCAAAAGAAAAAAAACGTAATATTAACACATTTGCCATCATTGAATTATGACGTTTAATCGGCATAAAAAAACAAATAAATGCCATAACAAAACAAATGTATTAAAAATGAAAGATACTTTTTCTCAACTCAACCATAACTTTTAAAATTACTCAAGAATGACCCTACTACATGATAAGACGCAAACCTTTAAAAATACAAAGTAATGACATATCCGAAATTAACTAAATATCCAAATACCACTACAGTAAGCTGAATGTTATGCAGTAACCACACGACTAGGTAACTGTACAATTGGTTTCCATGCAATCTTACTTACTTACTTAAGTGGCGCTATAGTCCGGGATGAACCTGGGCCTCAACCAACATGCCCCTCCAATTAGCCCGATCCTTAGCCAAATGCCTCGAGTTGCGCACTCCAAGTTGAGGTCCGTTTATACTTGTGCGCGCCTCTTAAGGCGAGGTCTTCCTCTACTGCGTCCGATGTCTGGCTGGGAATCGAAGACTCTGCGAGCCGGAGTATTGGTGTCCATTCGTTCTACATGTCCTAGCTATCTTAAACGTCCAATGCGGAGTTTTTTGACTAGGGGTATGTCGCTGTACAGCTCGTATAGTTCGTGGTTGAATCTTCGTCTCCATAGCCCGTCAACGCGAACGGGACCGACTCGAATCGACCAAGGATTTCTTCATCCGCTTTTGATATGGTCCATGCTTCAGCGCCGTAGAGCAGGACTGGGATAATCAGGGTCTTATATAGGAACTCCTTAGTAGTTCGAATGATAGCTTTAATACTAAATTGCCTTCTTAGCCCGAAGAAACAGCGATTGGCAAGAGTAATTCTTCGTTTGAGGTCTGACGATGTTGTTGTCAGAGTGGACAAAGTCCCGTACTACGTCAAAGTTATATCTGTCAATGGTGACGTTCTGTCCAATTTGTCGATGTTGTGTGTCCTTTTGTGTTGATAGTATAAGCTTAGTCTTACCCTCATTTACTGCTTAACCCATTTTTGCCATTTTTTCCTTCTCTATACAAGCATCACGTTGTCCAATGATGTCAATATCGTCGGCGTATGCTCATAGTTGCAATGATTTTTGGAAAATGGTGCCTCCTGTGTTGGCTCGGGAGTTTTGCACAAGAATCAAATTGAAGAAGACACATGACAGCGCATCGCTAAATCCTTTTTTTTTTTTGGTATCGAATGTGTCGGTTAGGTCGTTTCCGACCCTGATGGAGCAGCGAGAATTCTCCACCATCATCCTACACAAACGGACGAGTTTGGGCGGCATACCAAAACTAGACATGGCTTTGTATAGTTTGTTTCTATAAATGCTGTCGTATGCGGCTTTGAAATCGATAAATAGGCGGTGGGTATCGATTTGGACTTCTTGAGTTTTTTCAGGATCTGCCGAAGTGTAAAAATTTGATCGGTTGTGGACTTTCCTGGCCTAAAACCACACTGATAAGGGCAATCAGGTTGTTGCTAAACGGTTTCAGGCGTTCACACCTTACGGCAGATAGGATCTTGTAGGCGATGTTGAGGAGACTTATGCCTCTGTAGTTAGCGCAGTTCAGAGGGTCTCCTTTTTTGTGGGATCAATGCTCATTAAAAGTTAAAACGAATCTTATCATTAAGGTCTCGCCATGCAAAGTATGCAAAGTATTTGGCACGTAAGTATTCCAAGCTGACCGTACCAGTTCATCGTATGGAAGCTCTTGAATTGGCAGGTCCAATGGATGAATAGGTCGACTATCCTTTTCTGTGTTTATTAATCAGCGGAGGATACAGTCAACTGCTGTCTGTTAAGAAGGCTACTTAGTTTTACCTTCTTGATGAGTGCATGGATGATGCTCCCTGAAAAGCATTGGATAAAATAGATAGGCGCTTAAGATCGAATAATATCCCACGTATATGACTTTGAATGGAGGACAGGATATTGAAGATCCAGCAAGTGGTGCAACTTACCTGGATCGATATGATTTTCCTCTACCAATAGCTCTTTACAGGTATTGCAACTTTAGTTTTGCTGGGCTGAAGAATAGCGCCATAAGATGTATAAAAGCTGTTGATTTGGAGGAAAGTAGGTTAAACATGTTCAAGAATGAGGGATGTGCGATTTTGTTATGATTAATTTGTCTTTAGAAACCCCTCCAGACGTCTCAGGTCTCAGGTGCTGTGGCAAACAACGACTATATATATTTAGGCACGTATGTACCATGCGGGCGCATTCCTTCCCTCAATACGGTATTTGATCGGACAATGGAGCTATGACCGCCTGGAATGGAGTAGAAAGGCTCCTGGAGGATCCCAATCCGCACTGATAAATTTCTATCACTTGGATGTTATATGAAAACGTACAATAGCTGCAAATAGTAAACGAAGATATAAAGTGTAAATGGGTTAAGTGACTGTTTGAGAAATAAATTTTGAATTGACAATAATCCAACATTACTACATGACTCCAGTGTATACATGAAAATGTTTTTTTTTTTTCAATTTGAATGGCTGATGAAGAAATCAATCATTGAACGAATACCTGTTCAATCTTATTATGACCTATGAGCATAAAGTAAATCCAGTAAAGTATCAAAGATGTGTATTTGGAAGTAAAGCTCTAACCAACTGAAACCCAAGTTCCTACCATATGCAAATATTTTTTATTTATTTCATTTTTATTTTTTTTTATTTCATATGAGGCAATTATATATCACCAAACACCACCACAGTAAGCTGAATGCAACGACAGGAGCCACTGCACTGCTTGTATGTCAAACAAACTGCAAACTGCATGTATGCCAAACAAAATTAATGCACGTGTGCTTTGCTTGCTTTACTGCGTGCCGCACTGCATGCAGATCCACTGCACGTGTGTTTCAGGTATAAGGATGCGTTCACACTGTAGTCAGATTTTATAACAACACATCATTTAAATAACCACTGGCAATCAAAAGAAGTTGAAATTTAATTTATACTTTATAGAACTATCTTTTTAGATGAGAAGTGAATACACAGATGTTGACAGATTAACATTTTGACAAGCAGTCGATACACCAACCAGCTGTGTATCTCTCTTTTGAGAGCGATACAATATACAAGCTACAGCTTCGCATTCTGGTCAGGCCTTTAGTTCGTGTTTTCAATGTAGGTACTGCGATTTTTTTTTTATCATAATTTAATTGTTATTTTATTAAAGTTTTATTAATTATTTCAGTAAAAATATCTGTAAAGTTAATACAAAAATTCTGATTTTGACAAATATTCGATATACCAGCAAGCCGTGTATCTTTTGATAAAAGCTACCTATGTCCTATACGCATTCTGTTCACCCCTTAAATACACGGATATATGCTCAACCGATTGGGCCTGCGCACACGAGTATGCTTCAACCGGTTGAACGTCATGTTTGTTGGTTGGACGGGTGAGGAGGGAGCACAGTTTGAGAGCCACTGGAGAGCAATTTTTCACCCAAAATTTAGTGTTTGATGAGGTTGAATCTACCAACACATGCATGCGTTTCTGACAGTTGTGGTATTAAAAAAAATACGGCGGCTAGTTCGGTGTCAATCGAATTAAATAAAAAAATCAACAAACAAGAATTTCAACAAAAAATATATATACGCAAAACAAATCGGTGTCACTCAGTTTTAATGGTTTGTGTTGTACATTATCGCGGAAAATAAAAGTTAAAACAAACAATGGAAGTACATATACATATAAAGTTTGTTATATTACACAAAATTCAACCGGTTGGGCCTGCGCACACGAGTATGCTTCAACCGGTTGAACGTCACGTTTGTTGGTTGGACGGGTGAGGAGGGAGCACAGTTTGAGAGACAGTGGAGAGCAATTTTTCACCCAAAATTAAGTGGTTGAAGAGGTTGAATTTACCAACACATGCATGCGTTACTGACAGTTGTGGTATTAAAAAAAAGAAGGCGGCTAGTTCGGTGGCAATCAAATTAATTAAAAAAAATCAACAAACAAGAATTTCAACAAAAAACATATGAGAGGCTACAATCCGCTATGCGGATCGTTGAATACCCTATCCCATCCCATCCTTTAAATTAATATCCTCAAAATATAGGCTTTATGGCGATGAAATACAGAAAATGACATTGTCACAATATATTGCTCAGACAGTTTCTCAAAATCTTTTGTGGTTCGACAAAAAACAACGTATTTCTATTGCTAATGCCTTGGGATGGGGTACACAAATGGTTTTTGTAAGAAAACGCCCCCAAAATGTGGGCATAGGTTAAAATGATCTATAGACAAAATGTTTATATTACCATTGCGGAAGTATTTGCATCAAAAATTTTTTCGAAAGTTTTAAAATTTGGACAAAAAGCGTTTTTTACTAAAAACGCCCCCAAAAAGTGGGCGTGGCAAAAAACTTTGTATGAACGAAATATAGATATTAGGATTGTCTAAATATTCTGCTCAGACACTTTTTTGAAATTCCTTACGGTTTGGCCAAAAAATAAGTTTTTCTAAAAAAGGGGCGTGGCAGTGGGCGGATTTCAAAAATTTTTACACTTGTTCTGGTGACTCGCACAAGGATCCTATATACCAAATTTCATTATCCTAGCTCAAAATTTAAGGCCCAAAAATCGGTGACGAACAGACAGACGGACGGACGGACGGACAGACAGACATGGCTAATTCGACTCAGCTAGCGATTCTGAGTCGATCCATATACTTTGAGGTATATGTAGCAAAATTATTTCTCTATGTTACAAACTATGTATCAAAACTAATATACCCCCTATGGGATAGGGTATAAAAATATACACGCAAAACAAATCGGTTTCACACAGATTTAATGATTTGTGTTGTACATTATCGCGGAAAATAAAAGTTACAACAAACCATGGAAGTACACATACATAAAAAGTTTGTTATATTACACAAAATTCAACCGGTTGAACATATTCCCGTGTGTTTGGAAAGTAACCATAATGACTACGGTTGAAGCATACTCGTGTGCGCAGGCCCGTTGAACATATTTCCGTGTTTTTGGAAAGTAACCATAATGACTACGGTTGAAGCATACTCGTGTGCGCAGGCCCATTGAATTTCGTTATAACAAGCTTTATTTGTGTATATATTAATAGCCCGATTCTCCCCATCATCACTGATACCTCACAAGTCACAAGAAGAGGTGAAATTGATTTTGTGACTTTTTCGTATTCTCCCCCACAGTCACAACTTGTGAGAGTCACAAAAACAATCGAAATTGTGATCTCCTTCAGAGCAGGTCACAACTAGCAAATTATTTGAGATTTGATATTTTGATTGTTGAGTAGTGTAAAAAATGGAAGTTGAAATGAATATGGCGCATATTATTGACGAAGTTTCCTCCGTAAATGAAAAGTAAGAATTTAACATAAGCACATCATTTGTAACAAACTAATAATGTTGATACGATTGCAGCGAAGATGGCTTTTAACTTCCAACTTCCTTGCATTTTTACTTCGAATTTGTCATACATTTTGTTCTTCTCAAGTTCTCAAGTGTATACGCAATAAATATATACAATACCTCTCAGCCAAGTTACAATTTGTAGAAACGTTGCTTATATATTCACATTTGCTGTGGTGAGTTTCATTGTGACTTTTCTTGTGAGGATTATCGGAGAATTCGACAAATGTTATCGAGTCACAATAATCCTCACAAAGAATAGTCACAAGAGCTTGTGACTTTTGTTTCCTCACAAGGGGGAGAATCGGGGCTGTAAGGGTATTCATGCAACATCGTAATTTTATTAAGTGCGAAAGATTATAACTTAACGACGACTTTCATGAACGACCCTAAAACATCGTCACTAAATAATGCGGTAACCCACTGAATTTAATCTCATTTTAGTAAATTATTTATTGATAGAATTTTGTTTTTATTGTTGTCTTTCCGTTCTCTATAATTTGTTTCAGCTTAGCGCATACTTTTGTTGTGTGATAGTGACTGATTAAATGTCAAAATAGCAATTCAATAGTTTACAACATTTACCACCTCAGTTTACGCACCCAATTCCTGTGAGAAAATTCCGATATTGTTAGAAAAGATTTCCCATACAAAATTTGACAGTTCATTTATCACGTCGTAATATTATCACGTTTACAACGCTTAGGACGACTTTCCGATGTTGCATGAATACCCAAATTGTCATGCTTTGTTTTCCTTTAATTTGTGTGTGTACCATCATGTTTAGTTTCCTTTTAATTTCCGCGATCACATACAGCACAAATAATAAGAATTGAGTGGTACCGATTAAGGTTTCCCTTAAGTGCACTAAGCAAACATAATATAATTTTTTATTGTTTAAAATGGCTTATTCTAAGATGATTTTGTGAGAAAATCATTTCTTTTATTTTTAAAGTTTTTAATTTAATTTTTAAAATGGCTACAAATGGCACAGATTAATGCGTTCACTTCATAAACGACTTGTGGTAAGTTATTTCTTATATCGGGCAATTTCGTTTTTATACATCCAACATCGAACGCGACCCAAATCCAAGTGTGATCCCAAATTCCCAATCTCAAGCAAGGGATTCGTTTGAAGAGTTGGTGAAAGCAGTTTTATTTGTGTATGCAGATTTCCGAAATGGGTAGTAGGCGTACCTAAAACAAAACAATAACAAAAAAAGCAAATATATTTTTTATTTCCTCACAAACAAAATATTTTATGCACTAATGGGCGCCATGCGAATTTAAATATACATATTTTAATCGGATTTTTTCCACAAACTTGGAATTGAGTTCAATTCAAGACTATTTTGAAACGCAAAATATTCTAAGTACATACCAGTGAGGCTTTGGAGCAAAGCATTCATGTGGAACATACATCAATTATCTGCGGAGTGGGTGAAAGAAATACATTGACCAACAAAAACCTGTTTAGCTTATTTTTTGGATTTCCAATACGCATCTGTAGATTATACAATATTATAAAAAAATTAACAAATATGTTGTCAAATTTATAAAACATAATTGGTTTAAAAATGTTCTTAAACAAGGAACACAAAAAGCAATTGAAAATAATAGGTTATCAATAGCCATGGGTATTAATACTTATTTTCAAAAAGGTGAAATTTTAGAAGTCCTACTATTTATTATATTAATTAACTAATGACGCATTATTATTTATATTGAATGAGAATTTACAAGAAAGTGTAGTAATATAAAAATTGTAGATATTTACCCAGTCTTACACCCTATTTAATATGGCAAATGAATGTTTGTAACATATATATATATATATATAACATTGTTATAAAATCAAATTTCGGTGTGAACGCACCCCTATGTGTTAACATTATCTGACATTAATGAACATTGGAACTGAATGCGCCCACTGGAATGAATAACTGCAATAGTGGTATCTGTCAACACCACTTCTCGTGTTCTCGAATAGTGTGAATTGGGCCTTCGCACACGAGTATATATAAAAATATACACGCAAAACAAATCGGTATCACTCAGTTTTAATGGTTTGTGATGTACATTTTCGCGGAAAATAAAATGAAACACAAGTGAAAACAAACCAGACATGGGAGTAATGCATTGGCATTGCGATTTCATTAGCATTGAGTGAAAGTAATGCTAATGAAAAAAATTTCATTAGCATTGAAAATAATAATGCCAATGGAAAAAAATTGCATTGGCATTGATTTTTTTAATGCCAATGAAAAGTAGTAATTTTGAATGAAATCTATTTTCATTGAGTAATAAGGCATTTTTTATTTATTTTTTTTTTTTTGAAAAAAACCTCATGCAACTATAGAAGAAACACAATGTTTGTTGAGTTATTAATTAACTGTGTGAACCTAGTGGAATAAAATGGAATGTGCATGGTAGCAGCAACTGAAATCGTTGCTTCCAACTACAAACTCTCCATGGAACTAGAAAACAATAATTCCATATTCCAAACAGAGGTCTATGCAGGGTTTGGGTCAAATTGCTAAGTAACAAATAAGAAGAGGACAGCACAAACGATTTTTTTGGGTCGCAGTGCTCTGTTGGGCTTACATATGATTATGGTATATCATCCCAATATCTTAAAAAAAATTTAAAAAAAAATGGTGTAATTTATTTTTTTCATACTTTTCATTAGCATTGCAAAATGGTAATGAAAATTGATTGCATTGAAAATTTTCAATGGTAATTAAAAAAAATGTCATTAGCATTGTGTTACTCAATGCTAATGAAATTTTTTTCATTGGCATTACTTTCACTCAATGCTAATGCTGTTTCCAATTTCATTTGTGTAGTAATGCATTACTCCCATGTCTGAAACAAACCATGGAAGTACACCTGAACACATACATATAAAGTTTGTTATATTACACAAAATTCAACCATAATGACTACGGTTGAAGCATACTCGTGTGCGCAGGCCCATTTGATTTCGAACGTGATTTGAAAAGTGTTAACTGAGTGAATTACCTTAGTGAAAGTGATAATAGTGCGCGAATTTAATCGTTAGTATTTGATCTCAAATAAGTGTAATTGAATTGTTAAACGAGAATAAAGTCATAACCGTTTTGTAAATAATATAATTCTAGAAATAAGAGTGTGTTTAAATAAATTATTGTTAAACATAAAACAAAAAAGCGTTTTATCATTAGAAAAAAAAAAAACAATTTTCGGTAAAAGAGGGTTATTCCAGTGTTAGATGATACCATTGGTTGGGACCTTGCAGAAACACATTTTCGTCCGAACATTTTTGGGTGCTCCTGATGGGCGATATTGCTTTCAACTACCCTTCAATATGATTTTACTAAATTTCGTTCTACCTTGTAGTTTGCATTATCGCGACTTCGTTCAATGGAACGTCGTTTCAGTCACGACCCGGATCTATTTCGGATGTTTTCCAACTTGTTGCGAGCATATGCCGATTTGTGGCATATAAAACCCATTCCTCCTAGTGAGATACAGATCACTTCAAGTCATCTGCTCTATCTGCCTCTCCACGCAGTTCTACAACAAAATTGCCTGGACTGCAAAGGACTCTCGCGGTCAAACACTTTATTAATTATAGGTCCGTCTATTCAGAGAGATTTAGTAGAAGTCTGTTTAAGCCAACACCGGTACGTGTATTCAGCCGATGTTTTAAATATGTTTAGAGAAATAAGGTTGGATGATATCCACACAGTCTTTCAGTGCATTGTTTGGCACGAAAATCCAAGCGAAGATTTCCACTGCATCCAAAATGTTTCCTATCACTATCTTTTTTTCCCCTTCTTTAACGCTCGTACTGTGATAAAAAATTATAAAATTATAAAAAAAACATATGAGAAGGCTACAATCCGCTGTGCGGATCGTTGAATACCCTATACCATCCCATCTGTAAAACTAATGTCACCAAAATGTGGACATGGCTTAAGACACGATGGATATTAAACATAGAAAATGCCATTGTCCAACAAATTTTACGGTTCTACAAAAGACAAGGTCTTTCTCCTGCATGGTAGTGTATAAAAATGGTTTTTATATAAAAACGGACGGCCAGACATGGCTAAATCGACTCAGCTATCGATTCTGAGTCGATCCATATACTTTGAGGTATATGTAGCTAAATTATTTCTCTATGTTACAAACTATGTATCAAAACTAATATACCCCCCTATGGGATATGGTATAAAGAAGAAAGCCAGAATTTTTGACTATCAGCTGTCACCTATGGTACGGCATGTGCTCCATTCTTTTCGAGTCATAAACTAACTTCCTTATGATCACTTTGCATAAGCTAACTTCCTTATGATCACTTATGATGCTCCATAAGTTTTGCTTAATGACGTGAATGTTGACGACGTTATGACGGGAATTAATTCAATTGAAGCACTTTTAAAACTTCAATCTGAGATACTTTCCATATTATCTAAAGCTCCAACTGTGAGTCACTTTTTGCGATTTCTCAGTGTTTGCTTCTGAAGAATCTTATAAATCGATAAAATTGTTGGGATCCTGCTGCTGATATATCAGTGAATTGGTGAATTGAAAGCTGTGATTATAGCTGCCAAAACAAAGGTGGCTTCATTTTATCTCTAGTTTTATATTGGCTCCTCACTCGCAATTAAACATTTATGACCATAAACGTTTCGAAAATATTTGCTTGATGTGACTCATAGATAGTCTTCCATTGGTTATCTTCGCCCCTTCAGCGATGGGCTACCTTCTATGATAATCACACTGGTCAAATTCTGGACTCAGTGGAACGTAGCACTGTATTTTGTATCTTCTGAAGATAACCCTGCAGACTGCGCAATTTTATGTTCACCATCAATGCTTGTTGGACATCAACTGTGGTGGACTGGTCCTCTAAATATCTCGCGCGATTTGGAATGTGAACTTTTAGTAGGGGAAGGCTGCCAAATGATAAGACATTCCCAATTGGTTGTGTCAGAAAGTTACTCGTTGACTACTTTAACATAAAAAATCTGGTGGAGGTATAGTGTCCAGTGTGTAGTTGCTTATTGCTTTCGGTTTGTGTATTATTGCAGACAACTTAATTCTAATCGTTGAGTTTCAAATCTTATCGTTTGCGTTATTTTTACTGCCAGGACTCGAATAATAAAGCTTATCTAAGATCTTGATTTCGGAGAATGGTCAAAACTCTTAAAGTATTGAGCATTCATTGACAGCGATGGACTCCTGCGAATTGGTGTTCGGATAAAAAATGCAAATATAGCTTACAAAATAAAACTAACATCTCTCTTTTGATAGGGACAAATTTCCATGTAACCAATCTTCACACTGGTATATCAGAGACCTTTGCGATTGTACCTCAACAAAATTGGGTACTTGGCAGTCATCCACTGCTGTAAGATCTGCTTTATGTGAAGACGTTTACGAAGCAATCAACCTACCAGCTGCACGGATTCAGCCAACTCTACTCTTTATCAACGCAGGTGTTGATTATACCGGTCCTATCATAAAACGTTTCAGACGTGGTCGTAACCCTAAGCTGACAAAAATATACATCGCGTTATTTGTATGCCTATCTACAACGGCGTTCTATCTGGAGCCCTAAGAAGATTTGTCTCCAGAAGATTTAGAAGTTACAATTTGTATAGTTAAAATGACGCTAATTTCAACGGTGCTCGACGATGTCTCAACGAAACGCCAAAAATTGGTGATGTTACAGAGTTACAGTGGCATAACCTCTGATATTTTTGCAAGAGAGGATATTGAATGCCACTTTGTTCCATCATCTGCTCCACATTTTGGCTGATCGTGGGAAGCGGGTGTAAAGTTCTCATATTGTTAAAGGTCAGCCGTTTACTTGTTTACTTGAGCCAATATTTTAATCGACATTAAGTAATCGACTATCGCATTAGAATCTGCTGCTTAACATGGTCCAGAGTTTCTGGCGTCACTGGCATGCGGACTACTTAACCCCCCTCCAAGAATAAAATAAGTGGCAGCATCAACAGCCAAACCTCAAACTTGGTGATCTTGTCTTCTTAAGTAGCCGAATATAGCGGTGAAACCAGATATCGACAATCCAGTTTGGGTGGTGTTGCAATGAAACAAGGCACAAAATCCTGAAATAGAAATTTGCAAATTTCATTGTTGTAATTTTTTAGAGCTAAAGCAAATTGCCGTCAGTAAACCATCACAAATTTACGTCGCGCACACGGTTGCCAACAAGAAGAAGGTGTTGAGACATGCACGAGATAAAAAAAGACGGAGAAATTACCTTCGGGACAAAGATTCAATTTTTCAGCTAAAATTAGGCATATTTAATTTTTTAACAAAAAAAAAATTCAAAAAAGTTAAACTTCTTTCTAGCAATCAAAATCTGTGCGGGTTTGTTACCTTAATATATGTGGATTTTTAAACTGTAAAAGATCTAAAAATAAGTGATCATGAAACTATTGTGATTGATATAATTTGTGATAAAAAAAAAGAAGCAGAAGAAGATATTTCCCTATTTCAAATACAGACAAAGTTTGTTTGGGCAAGTTTTAGAAAGTAATTTTATAAATTGGCGAAATGTACATGATATAAATTTATTAGCTGAGGAATTTTTAAATAAAGCAAATAAAAGTGTTTCTGTGTTTGTTACAAACAAAATTGCAAAATCTATTGGAAACGAGTGGTTCAACAAATTTTTAAATAATCTTAAGAATGAAAAAAATTTAAAATATTCAAAAGCAGTATTATGTGGTTTAGACGATGACTGGAAAAGTTATACTACCATAAGAAATCGATATAAAAGTGAAATATCTAAGCGTAAAAGTGAATTCGTAATGTCAAAATATCTGGTTCATTGGATCAAAAAACAATGTGGAAAAACTTAAAAAACTATGTATTAAAAAAAGAAAAAAGCGAAATAAAAAATGTTTTATTCGGTTCCGAAATGTGTAAAGAAAATAAAATGATAGCAACAAAATTCAATAGTTTCTTTGTTCGAAGTATAGTCGAAATAATAAATACAATTCCCTTAACTCCTTTTGTGAACCAGGTACAAGAAGTGGAAAGTGTGTTCAAATTTCATAATGTTTCGTTACATGATTTGAAACAATCTCTGAAAGATATTAAAAACAAACGCGATTTTCAATTTATGAGCCCCAGTATCTATTTAGACCAATTCGAATTACTTGGTCCAATTTTGTGTAAAATAATTAACCGTTCTCTGTCTACAAGCAAGTTTCCTGACTCCTGGAAAGAATCATTAGTTACCCCAATAGAAAAAATTGTTAATACAGTGAAATGCGAAGAGTTTAGACCCGTTAATGCTATGCCATTGTGTGAAAAGATCTTTGAAAAAGTGATATTTAAACAACTTTATCAGTATTTCGAAAGTAAAAACTTAATAATGGACCTACAATCCGGTTTTCGAAAGGGCGTGAAACTGCCATCAATATAGTTGTTACATCGTGGAAAGAAGAAATAGCTAAAAAGAGAAGTGTTTATTGTGTTTTTTTTGGATTTAAAACGTGCATTTGAGACTGTAAGTAGAGACATTTAACTAATGAAAATTAAGAAATATGGGGTTAGAGATAAAGAATTGTTGTGGTATGAATCGTATTTAAAAAATCGAAAACAGAGAGTTAAAGTAAACGGAGAAATATCTGACACAATTGAAGTAGACTACGGTGTTCCACAAGGGTCTGTATTGGGGACTCTTTTATTCACTATATATATAAATGACATCAAAAGCATTGTAAAACACAGTAAATTGGCTTTATTCGCGGATGATGCAGTTGTATATATCTCAAGTGATAGTGATATAGACAGTAAAAACAAAATAACAAAAAAAAAACAAAAAAAAAGAAGACTTAGACTCTATAAATCAGTGGCTTATGCAAAACAAATTGAAGTTGAACATTGAAAAAACAAAACTAATGGTGCTAAACGAGAAAAGAGATGACAACGAAATCAAGATTGCTGGTGTTTTAATTGATAAAATACAAGAAATAAAATATTTGGGAGTAGTTTTAGACCAAAAATTATCATTTGGAAGTCATGTTGAGTACATTTGTAAAAAAATTGCCAAAAAATAGGATTTATGAAAAGAATAAGGAGTCAAATTTCAACTATAAGTGCAATAAAAATATATAATGTCATTGTTAAACCTCATTTTGAGTATTGTTCCACCATTTTGTTTTTATGTAATGAGAGTAAAATTTTAAGACTGCAAAGATTACAAAACAAAGCCATGCTATGTATTTTAAAGTGCAATAGATATATGTCAATCCGTTTTATGTTGAACTCGTTAAAGTGGCTATCTGTCAAACAAAGAATTGTTATGAATGTTTTAGTGTTTGTATTCAAAATTGTAAACAATCTAATGCCAAAATATTTATTTGACTATATAAAATTTATAAGAGACTTACAACCATATTCCCTAAGAAACTAAAATGACCTTCGACTTCCTAATTTTCTTAATGTAAATACCCAAAATTCCCTTATATTTAAAGGATTCAAATTATTCAACAGCTTAAACACTCAAACTAACGAGTGGTCGTACGACTGGGTCGTACGCAACTTTCTCTTTCACAGCGAGTTAGGCGTTAGATCTAATAGTACGCATTTTGATTGTTAATCCTTCAAATGATAAAAATAATGTCGAAATGTGATTATACTAACGTCTATTCCGAAATTTTAAGTAATCGGTATCTATGTGAAAAATAATTATTTTTCGTTATTGGCCAAAACTGAAAATTCCGTTAAGTGATAGTTGGGCTTAAACTAATTATATGGAATTATTGAAAACTATAATAGTAGTATATATATTAAATTTCATTCAATTTGACTTAGTAGTTTGCGAGAAATTAACAATTTCCTTTATATGGCCTAAATGGCAAAATCCGTTATATGGATTTTCTCGAAAAAACTGGGTATGCAGTTTTATTGGAACTAATATACACATTCGATACCAAAAAAGGATTTAGGCAAGGCGATGCGCTGTCATGTGACTTCTTTAATCTGATTCTTGAGAGAATTGTGCAAAACTCCAAAGCCAACACCAGAGGCACAATTTTCCAAAAGTCGGTGCAACTACTAGCATACGCTGACGATATTGACATCATTGGTAGGACTCAACGTGATGTCACAGCCACGTTTGTTAGTATAGAGAAGGAAGCGGCGAAAATGGGTTTAGCAGTAAATGAGGGTAAGACTAAGTATATGCTGTCATCACGAAAGGACTCACAACATCGACGAATTGGACAGAACGTCACCATTGACAGATATAACTTTGAGGTAGTACGGGACTTTGTCTACCTCGGCTCCGCTATTAACTCTGACAACAACATCTCGTCAGAAATTAAACGAAGAATTACTCTTGCCAACCGCTGTTTCTTCGGGCTAAGAAGGCAATTTAGTAGTAAAGCCCTCACTCGAACTACTAAGGAAACCCTATATAAGACCCTGATCATCCCAGTCCTGCTCTACGGCGCTGAAGCATGGACTGTATCAAAAGCGGATGAAGAAATCCTTGGTAGATTCGAGAGGAAAATTCTTCGAAAAATCTTCGGTCCCGTTTGCGTTGACGGGCTATGGAGACGAAGATTCAACCAAGAACTATACGAGCTGTACAGCGACATGCCCCTGGTCAAAAAACTCCGCATTGGACGTTTAAGATGGCTAGGACATGTAGAACGAATGGACACCAATACTCCGGCTCGCAGAGTCTTCGATTCCCAGCCAGACGTCGGACGCAGTAGAGGAAGACCTCGCCTTAAGTGGCGCGCACAAGTGGAAACCGACCTCAACCAACTTGGAGTGCGCAACTGGAGGCAGTTAGCTAAGGACCGGGCTAATTGGAGAGGCATGTTGGTTGAGGCCCAGGTTCATTCCGGACTGTAGCGCCACTTAAGTAAGTAAGTAATATGGTTATAGTATATATAAAGTTTAATCAAAATCGTTAGAGCCGTTTTCGAGAAAATTGAGGTTATGTGTAATTTTTATATGGTAGGTACCGTTATTAACATGGCTAAAAGCAAACAAAAAAAATGGCCTAGAATTATGACCAAAACAAACTCGGATACGAAGTTTGAAGGAAATCGGTCAAGCCGTTTAGGCAGGGGAGACCATTACGGACAGACGGACCGACGGACCGACGGACGGAATTCCAAAAACCACTTTTTTAGGCTCCGCTATCATCGTAATGTTAGAATCAATCAAAATCTCGAGGTCGAAAATTTTCACGAAAACAATATCTTTCTCTTTGTAAGAGAAAGTTAAAAATGAAACTAACTTAAACACATATAAAAGAAATGTTATCGAATTTGTTAAATCACAGTATTAGTATATGTATTCATAATTAATATTTATAAAAAAAAATATATAACTTATTGAAAATGTAAATAGTTTAAACTAAACTAAATAAACTAAAAAAACTAAACAAACTGCACAGCCAATTCACACTTCAATATTGGTCATGATAATCCACTTAGGATATAATAAAAAAAATATAATAATATATGATAAAATAAAATAATCCTACTATCTAAAACAAACTTAAGCTTGGCAGCAAAAAATAATTCAATAAACTCATTTATCAAATGTTTGTAAACATGATACATTATTAAAAGACGATATGATTAAATTACTTACTTTCTAAAGTGGTACTATCTATTACTTTGTGAGCTTTTAATAAGAGCAGCTTGTTTCAGTTAATTTAAAAATTATACGATTTTATCACAATTAACATTTAAATTAACCCTAGAACAAAGCTCTGCTTTTGAAAGATTAATTCGCATTTTATTTCTATCGTCCCTCCACACGGACTGAATTATGGGAAATACTCTTTCTATATATGCATTTCTAACTGCGCAGTACTTAAAGTTTTTCTGTTATCCTATTTATTTCAAGTATTTCCTTATTTTAGAAAATCTCGATCCATCCTAACAACGTCGTTGTTATTTAAAGTGTCCAGGTAACCGTTGATTAGATCGATTTCATCATACAATTTGTCCTGGTCAAGAAAACACTTAACCACCGAGTAGAACATTTCTAATCAAAGGAGAAAAATCCATTCGGATGAAGTCAAAGCTAAATTCTGAATAGATTTTGTTAACAAGCGTTTCTAATAGCGTTTTCGATTGGGATAAAAAAACACTCTTTTTTTGATCTAGGGCACTTTTGATGAATCTCGGTTCCAAGTGAGATTTACACCTACATGCACCAACACAAAAACATTTGACATCTGACTTATGCCAGTTTGAAGTTTGCAACTCGCAGTTTGATTTGTGTTTTTTTGTGATCAGTGAAAACTTAAAATTGATTTTTGGATCATCATGTTCTAAAATTCATAAGGTTTGTTTTGACACCAACTCGCCAATGCTTGAATTTATAAAAAACCCGCAATGGGTTAAAGAAAATTTCAAATGATGGTTTTCAATGTTAACTATAAATGCGGCCTAAAGATAAACAATAAGCTATCATATGGCAGACCAAAACCAGATTAACCTCTTTAGTGTTCGATTGGGACGGGTAAAATCTAAAATCTGAGAGCAAATCTAAAAATCACAATCTAAAACGCTATAAGTCGAGCGATAGTTTCTGAATCACATTTGTATTTTCCGCACTTAAGTTATATAGCTAGAATCGAAGATTATTCTTATTGATCCATAATTTTTATAACGGAAAAAGTTTTATGCTTCCACAATTCCTGAAACACACGTGCAGTGGTTCTGCATGCAGTGCGGCAAGCAGCAAAAGCAAAACACACGTGCATTAATTATACCCTAGTCCATAGGGGTATTTTAGTTCTGATACATAGTTTGTAAGATAGAGAAATAATTTAGCTACATATACCTCAAAGTATATGGATCGACTCAGAATCGCAAGCTGAGTCTATGAAGCCATGTCTTTTTGTCCGTCCGTCACTCCGTCCGTCTGTACCTCACCGATTTTTAGGCCTTAAATTTTGAGCTAGGACAATAAAATTTGGTATATAGGATCCTCGTCCGTGCCTACAGAACAAGTGTAAAAATTTTCAAAATCCGCCCACTGCAACGCCCCCTTTTAAGAAATACTCAATTTGTTGCCAAACCGTAAGGAATTAAAAAAAAAAATTCTGAACAACATATTTAGACAATCTTAATATCTTTATTACGTCTATATAAAGTGTTTTGCCAAGCCCACTTTTTGGGGGCGTTGTCAATAAAAAACTGTTTTCGGTCAAATTTTAAATTTTTCGACAAAAAAAAATTGATGCAGAATCATTGGTAATATTAAAATGAACATTTCATTTCTTCCTTTTCCTTTTCTTTTGTAAAACCATAAATGTGCTTTATAAACTGTCTGAACAAATCGTTGTGACAATGTTATTTTCTATATTTAATCTCCATCGTGTTTTAAGCCATGTATATTAGTTTTACAGATGGGATGGGATAGGGTATTCAACGATCCGCACAGCGGATTGTAGCCTTCTCATATGTTTTTATACCCTATCCCATAGGGGTATATTAGTTTTGATGCATAGTTTGTAACATAGAGAAATAATTTAGCTACATATACCTACAAAGTATATGGATCGACTCAGAATCGCTAGCTGAGTCGATTTAGCCAGGTCTGTCCGTCCGTACGTCACCAGTTTTCGGTCCTTAAATTTTGAGCTAGAAGGGTGAAATTTGGTACACGTGCTCTTTGTTGCTCCCAGCAGAACAAGTGTAAACATTTTTGAAATCCGCCCACTGCTACGCCCCCTTTTCAGAAAAACGTATTTTTAGGCCAAACCGTAAAGAATTTTAAAAAAGTGTCTGAGTAGCATATTTAGAGAATCGCAATATCTATATTTCGTTGATATTAAGTTTTTTGATAAAAAACGTTTTTCGGTCAAATATTAAATATTTGGAAAAAAACATTTTGATGCAGAATCATTCGTAATATTAATATGAACATTTCGTCTATAAACCATTTTTACCCACGCCCACTTTTTGGGGGCGTTTTTTACAAAAACCGTTTGTATACCCTACCCCATAGCATATGCTGGAGAAAAACGATGTTTTTTGTCAAACAACAAAAGATTCTGATAAACTGTTTGAACAATATGTTGTGACAGTATCATTTTCTTTATTATAGGCCCATAAAGCCCACTTTTTGGAGATATTAATTTTAAGGATGGGATGTGTAGCACAGCGGATTGTAGAATTCTCATATGTTTATACCCTATTCCATAGGGGTATATTAGTTTTGATACATAGTTTGTAACATAGAGAAATAATTTAAATACATATACCTCAAAGTATATGGATCGCTTCAGAATCGCTAGCTCAGTCGATTAAGCCATGCCTGTCCGTCCGTCCGTACGTCACCAGTTTCTGGGCCTTCAATTTTGAGCTAGAATGATGAAATTTGGTTCACGTGCTCTTTGTTGCTCCCAGCAAAACAAGTGTAAACATTTTAAATCCGCCCACTGCCACGTAGAAAAACGTAGTTTTTGGCCAAACCGATAGGAATTTTGAAAAAGTTTCTGAACAACAAATTTAGAGAATTTTAATATCTATATTTCTTCCATATAAAGTGTTTTGCCACGCCCACTTTTTGGGGGCTTTTTCAGTAAAAAACTTTTTTTTCGGTCAAGTTTTACGATTTTCGGAAAAAAATTTCGATGCACAATCATTGGTAATATTAATATGAACATTTCGTTTATAGATCATTTTAACCCACGCATACTTTTTGGGGTCGTTTTTATACACTACCCTATAACATATGCGGGAGAAAAGCCCTGTCTTTGTAGAACAATAAAAGTGTTCTATAAATTGTCTGATCAATTTGTTGTGAAAATGTCATTTTCTATATTATTTTAATCCCCATCGTGTTTAAAGCCGTGTCCACTTTTTGGGGGTATTAGTTTTACAGATGAGATGGGATAGGGTATTCAACGATCCGCACAGCGGATTGTAGCCTTCTCATATGTTTTTTTAATGAAAACGACCCCAAAAAGTTGGCATGGAAGAAAACTGTATATAGACGAAATATACATATGTATGTATTGAGATTGTCTAAATATGATGTACACACACTTTTTGGAAATTCCTTACAGTTTGGCCAAAAACCTCGTTTTTCTAAAAAGATAACGTGGCAGTTGGTGGATTTCAAAAATGTTTACACTTATTCTGTTATGAGTAACTAAGAGCAGGTGTAACAAATTTCATCATTCTAGCTCATAATGTAAGGCCCAAAAATCAGTGATACACAGAGTGACGGACGGACGGACAGACATGGCTGAGGTATATCTACCGAAATTATTTCTCTATGTTACAAACTTAATGTCAAAACGAATATACCCCTATGGGATAGGGTATAAAACCAGAGATCAAGTAAGGAAGAGATAGGGAACTTTCGTACGTCTTCCCCTTTATCACCCGATTTCTTACGTGTCGCTTTGACACATCAATTAGCTGGGCTGCAAACAAGTGTGTGTGAAACAAGGAATGTGTGTATCTGGATTCCCTTGTAGGCAATACGTAAAGTCCTGGAAAATCTCCTATCTTTTCTATACCTGATCTCTGATAAAAACTTTCGATGCGAATACTTCCGTAATGACCTATTCTTAAACTTATACTTAAGAATTGGATAAAGATTATGTAAGGTCACACGACAGGTCAACAATGCACTGACAGAACAGATTCCGGTGGCAACATCGTTTTTGTAAAATTGTATGAAGTTTTTAAATAGTCTGTGAACATTTTGATTTCATTTTCCATTCTTTATTTTATCCAAATAATGTTTGTTCCCATGCCTAGTTTTGGTGCATTTTTTCTATGTTTTTACCAAAAACGGTTTCAAATTAATTTTGAAGTATATCTAATAGGCGAGAGTGTTTTACTGTACCTTATTTTGCTTAATGAAAATCGCTCCCACAATTGCTTGACTAACAATGTCTTCGTTGCTTGAAGTTGCGTTGCAGTTCGGATACATTGCTTTAAACGCATTGCTGGTAAACTCACGGTTTTAATGTAGTTTTGTTTTAACTGAGATATCAGCATTTTGCTGCCAAACAAGCATCTTTTATATTTATAACCCAAATCGGTACAATACAAATTGTTTTTTAACATATAACAATTTAACTATAGTTTATGTCTTAAAATCTATTTAAATTTGTTTTAATTAGTTATATATGTGTTACATCTTATTTAATTACTTAAGTGGCGCTACAGTCCGGGATGAGCCTGGGCCTCAACCAAAATGCCTCTCCAATTTGCCCGGTCCTTAGCTAACTGCCTCCAGTTGCGCACTCCAAGTTGGTTGAGGTCGGTTTCTACTTGTGCGGCGAGGTCTTCCTCTACTGCGTCCGACGTCTGGCTGGGAATTGAAGACTCTGCGAGCCGAAGTATTAGTGTCCATTCGTTCTACATATCCTAGCCATCTTAAACATCCAATGCGGCGTTTTTGACCAGGTGTATGTCGCTGTACAGCTCGTATAGTTCGTGGTTGAATTTTCGTCTCCATTGCCCGTCGGCGCAAACGGGACCGAAGATTTTTCGAAGAATTTTTCTCTTGAATCGACCACGTATTTCTTCATCCGCTTTTGATACGGGCCATGCTTCAGCGCCGTAGAGCAGGACTGGACTAATCAGGGTCTTATATAGGATTTCCTTAGTAGTTCGAGTGAGGGCTTTACTACTAAATTGCCTTTTTAGCCCGAAGAAACAGCGATTGGCAAGAGTTTTTCAATTTTATTGCTGAGGAGATGTTGTTGTCAGAGTTAATAGCGGAGCCGAGGTAGGCAAAATCCCATACTATATATTATATCTGTCAATGGTGACGTTCTGTCCAATTCGTCGATGTTGTGTGTCCTTTCGTGTTGACAGAATATACTTACTCTTACCCTCATTTACTGCCAACCCCATTTTTGCCGCTTCCTCCTCTATATTAGCAAACGTGGCTATGACATCACGTTGTGTCCTACCAATGATGTCAATATCGTCGGTGTATGCTAGTAGATGCACCGATTTTTGGAAGAAGTCACATGACAGCGCATCGCCTTGCATAAATCCTTTTTTGGTATCGAATGTGTCGGCGAGGACGTTTCCGACCCTGATGGTGCAGCGAGAATTCTCCATCGGCATCCTACACAAACGGACGAGTTTGGGCGGTACACCAAAACTAGACATGGCTCTGTATAGTTCGTCTATATAAATGCTGTCGTATGCGGCTTTGAAATCGATAAATAGGTGGTGGGTATCGATTTGAACTTCTTGGGTTTTTTCCAGGATCTGCCGAAGTGTGAAATTTTGATCGATGTGGACTTTCCTGGCCTAAAACCGCACTGATAAGGGCCGATCAGGTTGTTGGTTTCAGGCGTTCACATATTACGGCAGATAGGGTCTTGTAAAGGCGATGTTGAGCAGACTTATGCCTCTGTAGTTGGCGCAGTTCAGAGGGTCTCCTTTTTGAAGGATCGGGCAAACGATGCTGAGGTTCCATTCTTTAGGTATGCTTTCATCCGATCAGATTTGGCTTATGTGTTGGTGGATATTACTAACCAAGTCATCTCCGCCAGCTTTATAAAGCTCAGCGGGAAGACCGGCGGCCTTATTAAGCTTGAGTTTAGATATTGCTATCCTCCCTTCACTTAGGTCGGGTGGTTGGCAGTTTTCGCTGTCGTTGCCAATATTAAATGGTTCGTTCTGCCTGACAGCGGAATGTTGTTCGTCATCGCCGTTTAACAGTCTGCAGAAGAGGTTCTTCCATATCCTCACGTCTTAACCTGCAGCATACCCCTGTAGGGCTCGTTCTTGGCTGCGAGCATCTGTCAGCATTCCTCATCAAACCAGGGGTTTCTTGCTGGTGGCTGCGAGAAACCTAGCACATCAGTTGCGGCTGATCTAATGGCTTGTTGACATCGTTGCAATTGTTCTTCGACATTTGATGCTGGTGGTGTGGTGTGAATCGAGAGGTTAAGGGATACGCGTTTAGCGAAGGTCTTGGTGTCCAAAATACTGGATGCGTGCCTCTTGTCTATCGCTTGTGTTCTCATGTTATCGCATCACTATCCTTAAACATGATATAAAACAATATGTATTATATAATGTTGTTATTATTAATATTATTACATTTGTGAGTAAGACTTACCTTTAATGTCATATGTCGTCAAATTTGGAAGAACTGTAATCGTATAAACTAAAGGCTTAACAAATGTAGGCAGTTTTGCATTAACCAAGGAAAAGCTTCGCCATTTGTTGCTATGGGCTTAAAAGGCTCGGAATCATTCAAGGATCTCGGTTTGGTATTTAAGGACCGATGAGAAGTACATCGGCATGCTAAAAATGAAATAAAAACATATGAGAAGGCAATAATCTACTGTGCGGATCGTTGAATACCCTATCCCATCCTATCTGTAAAACTAAAATCCCCAAAAAGTGGACATGGCTAAAAACACGATGTGGATAAAATAAAGAAAATGACATGGTGACAACAAATTATTCAGACTGCTTATAAAAAACTTTTACGGTTCTACAAAAGACAAGGTTTTCTCCTGCATATGTTATGGGGTAAGGTATAAAAATGGTTTTAATATAAAAACGCCCCCAAAAAGTGGGCGTGGGTTAAAATGGTCTACAGACGAAATGTTCATATTTATATTACTAATGATTCTGCATCAAAAGTTTTTTTGGAAATTTTCAAAATATGACCGAAAAACGTTTTTTATTAAAAACGCCCCCAAAAAGTGGGCGTGGCAAAAAACTTTATATGAACGAAATACAGATATTTAGATTGTCTAAATATGTTGTTCAGAAAGTTTTTCAAAATTCCTTATGGTTTGGCCAAAAAATACGTTTTTCTAAAAAGGGGGCGTGGCAGTGGGCGGATTTCAAAAAAATTTCCAATAGTTCTGCTGGGAGCAACAAAGAGCACGTGTACCAAATTTCATCCTTCTAGCTCAAAATTTAAGGCCCAAAAACTGGTGACGGACGGACGTCCGTTTTGTTTTTGTAAGAAAACGCCCCCAAAAAATGGGTGTAGGTGAAAATGATATATGGACAAAATGTTTATTTTATCATTACGGAAGTATTTGCATCAAAAGTTTTTTCAAACTTTTTAAAATTAGACAAAAAGCGTTTTTTACTAAAAACGCCCCCAAAAAGTGGGCGTGGCAAAAAACTTTGTATAGACGAAATACAGATATTAGGATTGTCTAAATATGTTGCTCAGACACTATTTTGAAATTCCTTACAGTTTGGCTTAAAACTACGATTTTCTAAAAGAGGGCGTGGCAGTGGGCGGATTTCAAAAATGTTTAGACTTGTTCTGCTTCGTCGGCCAGAGAGTCTACATACCAAATTTCAACACTCTAGCTCAAAATTTAAGGCCCAAAAATCGGTGACACACAGACGGACGGACGGACGGACAGACAGACATGGCTTAATCAACTCAGTTTTCGATTCTGAGTCGATCCATATAGTTTGAGGTATATGTATCGAAATTATTTCTCTATGTTACAAACTCAATGTCAAAACTAATATACCCCTAAGGGATAGGGTATAAACATATGAGAGGCTACAACCCGTTGTGCGGATCGTTGAATACCCTATCCCATCCCATCCTTAAAATTAATATCCTCAAAATATAGGCCTTATGGCGATGAAATACAGAAAATGACATTGTCACAATATATTGCTCAGACAGTTTATCAAAATCTTTTGTGGTTCGACAAAAAACCCAACGTATTTCTATTGCTAATGCCTTGGGATGGGGTATACAAATGGTTTTTGTAAGAAAACGCCTCCAAAATGTGGGCGTAGGTGAAAATGATCTATAGACAAAATGTTTATATTACCATTGCGAAAGTATTTGCATCAAATTTTTTTTTCGAAAGTTTTTAAATTTGGACAAAAAGCGTTTATTACTAAAAACGCCCCCAAAAAATGGGCGTGGCAAAAAAATTTGTATGGACGAAATATAGATATTAGGATTGTCTAAATATGCTGCTCAGACACTTTTTTGAAATTCCTTACGGTTTGGCCTAAAACTACGTTTTTCTAAAAGGGGGCGTGGCAGTGGGCGGATTTCAAACATTTTTACACTTGTTCTGCTTTGTCGGTCAGAGAGTCTATATATCAAATTTCAACACTCTAGCTCAAAATTTAAGGCCCAAAAATCGGTGACACACAGACGGACGGACATACAGACATGGCTTAATCGACTCAGCTAGCGATTCTGAATCGATCCATATAGTTTGAGGTATATGTATCGAAATTATTTTTCTATGTTACAAACTTAATGTCAAAACTAATATACCCCTCTATGGGATAGGGTATCAACATATGAGAAGGCTACAATCCGCTGTGCGGATCGTTGAATACCCTATCCCATCCCATCCTTAAAATTAATATCCACAAAATTTAGGCTTTATGGCGATGAAATACAGAAAATGACATTGTCGTAGCATAGCTATCGTTCAGACAGTTTATCAAAACCTTTTGTGGTTCGAAAAAATACAACGTATTTCTATTGCTAATGCCTTGGGATGGGGTATACAAATGGTTTTTGTAAGAAAACGCCCCCAAAATGTGGGCGTAGGTGAAAATGATCTATAGACAAAATGTTTATTATATCCTTATGGAAGTATTTGCACCCCTATGGGATAGGGTATAAACATTTTTATACCCTATCCTATAGGGGTATAATAGTTTTGATACATAGTTTGTAATATAGAGAAATAATTTAGCTACATATACCTAAAAGTATATGGATTGACTCGATAGCTTAGTCGATTAAGCCATGTCTGTTTTTGGCCAAACCGTAAGGAATTAAAAAAAAAAAAGTGTCTGAGAAGCGTATTTAAAGAATCGTAATATATATATATATTTAGTTCATATAAAGTTTTTTGCCACGCCCACTTTTTGGGGCGTTTTTAGTAAAAAACGGTTTTTGGTCAAATTTTAAAATTTTCGAAAAAAATGTTGATGCAGAAACCTTAGTAATATTAATATGAACATTTCGTCCATAGACTTTTTTAACCTACGCCCACTTTTAGTGGGCGTTTTTATATAAAACCCTATTTATACAATACCTCATAACATATGCAGGAGAAAAACCTTGTCTTTTGTAGAACCGTAAAATTTGTGGTGACATTGTTACTTTCTATATTCAGTCCCCATCGTGTTTTAAGCCATGTCCACATTTTGGGGGTATTCGTTTTACAGATGGGATGGGATAGGGTATTCAACGATCCGCACAGCGGATTGTAGCGCTCTCATATGTTTCATGAAAGTTTTAAAATATTCGGCCAAACGGTAAGAAATTTTGAAAAAGTGTCTGAACAACATATTTAGAAAATCCCAATACCTATATTTTGTCAATACAAAGATTTTGCCAGTCAAATTTTTTTTATTTGAAAAAGCTTTTGATGCAAAATCATTGACAATATTAACATGAATATTTCGTTTATAGATCATTTTAGCCCACGCCCAGTTTTCGTGGGCGTTTTTTTAACCAAACGATTTTTATGATGTACCCCATAGAATGTGCAATAGATAAACGTCGTTTTATGTAGAACCTTTTAAAAATGTTCGGACAGTATTTTGTCACAATGTCGTTTTCTAATTTTATCCCCATAAAGTTGTAAGAAACGCTTACTTTTTGGGAATATTATTTTTAAAGATATGATAGGATGGGATAGGGTATTCAACGATCGACTCAGAATCGCTAGCTGAGTCGATTGATCCATGTCTGTCTGTCAGCCCGTCCGTCCTTCTGTATGTCACCGATATTTAGGCCTTAAATTTTGAGCTAGCAAAATGAAATTTGGTGGATAGGATTCTTGTGCTGTGGAGCAAAACAAGTGTAAACACTTTTGAAATCCGCCCACTGCCACGCTCCCTTTTTTTTTTTTTTAGAAAAACGTAGTTTTTGACCGTAAGGAATTTTGAAAAAGTTTTTGAACAACATATATACAGAATTTCAGTATCTATATTTTGTCATTTTGCGTTGACGGGGTATGGAGACGAAGATTCAACCACGAACTATACGAGCTGTACAGCGACATACCCCTAGTCAAAAAACTCCGCTTGGACGTTTAAGATGGCTAGGACATGTAGAAAGAATGGACACCAGTACTCCGGCTCGCAGAGTCTTCAATTCCCAGCCAGACGTCGGACGCAGTAGAATAAGACCTCGCCTTAATTGGCGTGCACAAGTAGAAACCGACCTCAACCAACTTGGAGTGCGCAACTGGAGGCAGTTAGCTAAGGACCGGGCTAATTGGAGAGGCATGTTGGTTGAGGCCCAGGTTAATCCCAGACTGTATCGCCACTTAAGTAAGTAAGTAAGTATATTTCATCTATATAGAGCATGTTCCAATATGGTGATCTCTTTTGGCCCACCTGGCACCATGTATATTGATAGTATATTTATTAGTGTGAGAGGTCAGAAACAAGTCCAGCGTGATAACGGCTTGATTTTAACTGTCCGGAATTCTAGTTCTTATTCTAGTTGGCTTATTTACAAGCTGGGTTAAGTTGTTTACTTCAGAAAATATCTCAACATACCTTCTTTCGGGTATTGACTGTCAATAATGTCAAAGCCATGAAGAATTGTGTTCATTGGAATCGCACGTAATGACGATTTCCGTTGAGGATACAGGGATGCAATTCTGGAGATGAATTCAGACAGCGCATCAAACTCATTAAAAGTCGAGCTACTGTCGATATGTTGGGCTTCTATAAATAAAACAGTAGTGAACTATTCGACGATGGACATGGAATTTCAGACATATAGAATGAATTATCAGAATTTTTGCCAACCTGTGCCAAAACAGCTGGTTTATATTTAAATATGTGGACGTATACCGAAAATAGCCAAATTCATATTTTGTATAAAACAAAAATTACTTTATAAGTTTTTCTACATACAACAATTCAGAAGTTAAGGCAAAATTTATTCCAATAGCATCAGCTATTATTTGAAAAGGGGTGGAAAATAATCCACCCTCCTGGTAGAACTTTATAAGTCCCCTCTTAACAACAGATTTAACAAGAACACACAGTAGAAACGAAATACAACTTCCTTTAAAAATACAATGGTTCCAGTTATAAAAAATGTAAAAAAAAAAACAATTTAAGATAACTGAAAGTAACATTATGACTCTATGTTTGATAGTCGCATCAATCGAATCCCTAATATTTTTTTGCTCAACATTTGCTCATATTACTCTGTACATAGATTAGAAGGGTAGGTACATCCACGTAAGGTGTATCAGGGTTGAATATTCCATGTGTAAAAGAAAACAAGAGAAGGCTATGCGCAGGCCCTATTTTATTTCACTATATCTTTTGAAATATTCAAAATTGATTTTCGTCAGACATTTACAAATTGTTTGTGGGTAAATCCGTGTATATTCGCAATATTTTTGTATTGTGTTCAGTTTATTTACCTATTTGAGACTAAAACGTGTACTTTAAGTGAAGTTAAGCATATTTATATTTTTCATGTGAAGAGAGACCAAATGATTCCAGAGAATTTCTAGTTATAAACTTAGATCGATTACTATTTGACATTTATGTTTATAAGACAGTTGATAACAATATTACTCTACCAACAATACCAAATATATTTGTAGTAAAAAAATAAATATGGCTGCAGATCCCGACTTAGACGATGTGGCGTTCCTCTCAGGTATAGTATTAATCTAATAATTATTTAAGATTGATTAACGTTATGTGGACATTAATACCTTTAATGCATTTTTGATTATTTACGTTATTTACGTTATCGCTACCTAGAACTATTTTTATCATTAAATGAAATCTAAAATGAATTATTAATATTTTCATTAATATATAATAGTCCCGGAACATTCACATAAAGGCCTGTGGTTGGAAGTACCAACCGGGCTGAAAGTAACAACACAAATATACCAAAGAGTTTTCATTATAACGGAGTGTAGGTTGGTGAGTAGAATATGCTTAACATTTGAAAGGTCTTCAACCGTTGCATCACTCTTAACTTTCGTTGTGACCGGCAGAGATTTTTATCATTTTTATGCAAAACTAGATATGTTCTGTGTGATTCGAAACAATTTTTATATGTTTGGAGCAATATTAGCCCATTTGTTTATTTTTTAGCTGGCAGCTCACTTATTTCTATGTAAACACAAAGTTGTTGCTTTTCTTTTTATTACATTGTTTTTTAACACTTTTTAAATTATGTTAAAAGCAGGATTAGAGTCGGTTGTAACAAAAAGAGAGTCATACACAGACTGACGATTTTCTGAAAAGTAGGCGTGACTTTATACTTGCACTGGGCACATTGGCTAAGTGGCGCGATGGTTCACAGCCGTAGCAACATCCGATTCACAGCCGTAGCAACACCTAAATAATTTTTCAGTTGGCCTCCTCTCGTGATGATCTGACAATTCATCCGAGTAGTATCAATTGTCCGCATAAAACAGAAGGTCCCGCCATCGTTGTAAGAATTACACACACGTGAATTGTCTTTAGAAAGCAAGGCGCTGGTTATTAACGAGCCTGTTGCGCCAGAAATGTGTTCACCGGATTTCACTTGATTTGACTACAGTGGTACGTTTACAAATAAAAAGAAAATCGAAATCTAAGATTTTCTTTATATTTATATTTTTTATGGTTCGTCAAAAAACAACGGCTTTTCTAAAAACGCCCCCAAAAAGGAGCAAAAAACTTTATATGAACGAAATATAGATAGTTAGATTGCCTAAATATCTTGCATAGAAATTTTTTTTAAAAAAAAAAACCTTTCAATTTTTCCCGCAAAATAGAAAAAAACACAACATTTTTGTTGAATTTATTTACTTTTTTACATCATTTTACCTATGGATCAAAGGTAAACTTCTAAACTTTTAAACTTCTTAGATAATCAAAAAAATCATTGCTCAAGACTTCAAGAGGCTATAATCACAATTGGTTTACTTGATAATGCTTGTCCTTCTTATAAATGTCTTTAGACATTCCCAAACATTTTCAATATAAATAAGATCAGGCGCATATATTGCTGAGGACATCATTTAAATGTTTTAACCCACAATCGATTAATAAACAAGGTGTAGGCACATTGTCCTGCTAGAATATCCATAGAATGGGTTCGGATTTGCATGAATCACAGGTCATTTTGTTGCAAAGGATAATCACTTAAGAAGCTGTAAAAGCTCTCAGACTCTACTCTCCTCTTCTGCGTTTTGTTGTCTAAGACGCTCAATTGTACTCAATTCGTTTAGGGCGCAGGTAACAAAATGGTTTACTTTGTTCAATATTTCCTCTGAAGGAATAACCTCGCGCCAACTATACGGTTAGCGTCTGGAAGGTCTGCGTTCATTCTCCCAAAACATGGACAGTAGTAAGTTACATGGTTTTCATTTTCTTTTTCATTCGGACATTGTGGACAGATTGGTGATGTGTTGTGCCCTGATCTGTGCAAGTGCTTTCTGAATTCGCTATGGTTTGTTAGAAACTACGTGATATAGAAATTTAGGTCTCCCGTTTTCCCATTCGGGCAGAGTTCAATTTCAAGGATAAGTTGATGAGCCCATCATCCCTCTGCATGGAGATTGCTCTATCTTTCTATGGATTGCACAATTTGATATGAATGGGTTACTAACATTTAATGCGGTTATGCCACACCTTTTCAAAAAATTGCGAGACGTCAAGCTTCGAAAGCTCAATTAATCTCAATTGCGTCAGTAGTTCGATGTACTTGGTCGATCGTTGAATGCTTACTTCTAAACCCGAATCGATGGTGAAGTAGGAGATGTTTTGTATCAATAACGGATGGGGTGTAAACAAACAAGTTATATAATTTCAAAAACTAAAGAAACCCCAAAGAAAGAAAGAAGTCCAACGGTGTCAAATCACATGATCTTGGCGGTCAATTGACATCGTCACCACGTGATGAATTTGTCGCGCAAAAGAGCCATTCTTTCGATAGCTGTGTGGTAAGTGACACCGTCCTGTTGAAACCACATATCGTCCACATCCATATCTTCCAATTCGAGCCATAAAAAGTTCGTTATCATCTCACGATAGCGAACACCATTCACAATAACTGCCTGACCGGTCTCATTTTGGAACAAAACGGCGCGATGATGCAGCCAGCCCATAAACCGCACCAAACAGTCACACTTTGTGGGTGCATTGGTTTTTGGACAATCACTCTTGAATTGCCATTCGCCCAAATGCGGCAATTCTGCTTATTGACGAATCCACTGAGGTGAAAATGTGCCTCATCAATGAAGACGATTTTCTTCGAAAATTGATCATCCACTGTTGCCATTTCTTGCCACCATTCTGACCATTGACGACACTTGAAATGGTCAAGAGACGAGAGTGAGAGGTGCAATTTTTGGGCACGATGACGAGTTGAGGTGGACGGCTCTTCAGCCACGGCGGAGATGACTTGGTAAGTTACATCTACCAACTTAGAACAAAAATCTGGTCGGATGAAAGTATGTCTGAAGAATCGAATCTCAGCATCGTTTACCCGATCCAAAAGAAAAGAGACCCTTTGAACTGCGCCAACTACAGAGGCATAAGTCTCCTCAACATCGCCTACCAGATCCTATTTGCCGTAATATGTGAATGCCTGAAACCGTTTACCGACATCCTGATCGGCCCTTATCAGTGCGGTTTTAGGCCAGGAAAGTCCATAACCGATCAAATTTTTACACTTCTGTAGATCCTGGAAAAATCCCGAGAAGTCTAAGTCGATACCCAACACCTGTTTTTAACCACCTGGATAACGATGGAGAATTCTCGGTCGGAAACGACCTCTCCGACACATCTAATACCAAAAAAGGATTTAGACAAGGCGATGCGCTCTCATGTTACTTCTTTATTTTGATTCTTAGGATTGGGGAAAACTCCCGAGCCAACACCAGAGGCACAATTTTCTAAAAATCGGTGCAATAACTAGCATACGCCGACGATATTGACATCATTGGTAGTACTCAACGTGATATCATAGCCACCTTTGCTAGTATGGAGAAGCAAAAGGCAAAAATGGGTCTAGCAGTATATGAGGGTAAGACTAAGTTTATGCTGTCTACACGAAAAAACACACAACATTGGCTCCACTATTAACTCTGATAACAAAATCTCGTCAGAAATTAAACGAAGAATTACTCTTGCCAACCGCTGTTTCTTCGGGCTAAGAAGGCAATTTAGTAGTAAAACCCTCACTTGAACTACTAAGTTGATTCTACATAAGACCCTGATCATTCCAGTCCAAAATTTTGCTCTAAGCCCCAATGGAACAGGAATGACAATTGACAAACTATTACCTTTTTTATACCGTATCCCATTGGCGTATATTAGTTCTGACAGAGTTTTGGGGGAGTATTCCAAAAAATAAACGATTTTGATTACCCTCCGTCCGTTCGTCTGTCTGTATGTCACCGATTTTTGGCCCTTAAATTTTGAGCTAGGATAATGAAATTTGGTATAAAGGATCCTTTTGCGAGGCTTCAGAACAAGTGTAAATATTTTTAAAATCCGCCCACTACCACGCCCACTTTTTGGCTGCGTTTTCCTACAAAAACCACTTGTATACCCCTCCCCTACACAAGGTAAACTGTCTGAACAATATGTTGTGACAGTGTCATTTTCTTTATTTCATCACCATAAGGCAAACATTTGGGGATAATAATTTTAAGGATGGGATAGGGTGTTCAACGATCCGCACAGCGGATTGTAGCCTTCTCATATGTTTTTTAATACATCCCCATTCTGTTTTAAGCCACGCTTACTTTTTTGGGACATTTATTTTTAGGGTGGGAACGATTTGCACGGCGCATTATAGCCTTCGCATATGTTTGTATGCTGCGATTAGTCAATGTTAAGGTCGCTGAATCACTCAATAGCTCAGTTCCAATTACAGATCCCTTCGACAAATCCGACAAAACCGTAAGTGGAACGTGACTCCTCCTGAAGGAATACGGAGACTTAAATTTGTTGGATTCACCTTATGACCCTTTGTCTTAAAAAAGTTCAATTTGTTACTTTTTTATGTTTTATGAAAGATTTTTGTTGTTCCAACACAATACAAAAAATTCAGCAGAGGCTGCAGAAGATGCGTATGTGCAATGAGACTCTTTGGTAACCCAACACCTTGCAAATGGGTCCATTCAGGTTTATTTGAACACCTTTATTCCTGCGTTTAGGTTAGGTTTTTTTCTTCACGTTTTGTGTAGTTTTGTATCATTTTCAATATATTATTCACCTGCATTTTAATTACCCACATCCTCATTTTGAATCATCATTTCAGGTGGAGAAGACAATGTAAGACAAATAAAAAATACAATTATTGTTTGTTCACAAAAAAGGGCACTTTGTGTTGCTGGTCTTGTTTGCGGATCTCTATTAATGACAGCATTAATTGTGGCATATGGTGGTCAATCTACAGGTATGTATGTAAATTGTTGCAATTAATATAATATAGGAGTAATGTCGTAATTTGAAAATAGCTGCAACAGTATTAATAAACAAGGCGTATTGCCCGTTAAAAATGATTGCTTCGCCAAACAACAAGGAATAATTTATCAAAGGTTTAAGGGACCAATAACTGATACTTGTCACTCTCTTGTTTGTTGTTTGTTTGTGCACAAATGGATCGAACTTTTTTGCACCTTGCGTTCTAGACTTTAAAGTTCATCGTAAAGTCATTCGCGCGACAGGAAATAATAATCCGTAAGTGGGGGGAAAAACTGAAAGATCTGAAACAGACATTTAGGTAATCCTAATTATAAAGCATTTACTAAAGTATATGTATATCACACCGAAATCGCTAAAGCACCTGAAACCTTAATGGCTGAAACTAAATTGAGCTTTGGAGCATTGCGTTGGTTGACGCACCTATTTCAACTATATGAAATCCATGTTACCTATTACAATCAGAATATAGCTTTGCCTGGCGTTGAGCTTCAATATCAAAATGATAGGAGTAACATTTTTACGTAACGTTTCTGTAAAGCGCCCGCGACGTGGGTCAAAACGAGGCACGGTTGGGAAAAGTATGTACTGTCGAAAACTTTGTCGTTATTTCTCTATGTTACAAACTTAATGTCAAAACTAATATACCCCTATGGCATAGGGTACAAAAACGATTTTCTCCTCCATATCCTATGGGGTAGGCTATACAAATGGTTTTTTGTAGGAACCCCCCCCCCAAAAAAAAGTGGGCGTAGGTTAGTTAATGATTTTGCCAAAACCAAAAGAACGTTTTTCTTAAAAGTTTGCGTGGAAGTAGGCAGATTTTGAAACTTTTTACACATGTTTCACATGTAGAGGTGCTTTTCAAACTTTTCCACCCGTCATACGTGTTTACCGTGGACAATAACCGTGACAATTTTACGGTTCTACAAAAGACAAGGTTTTTTCTCCTGCATGGTAGTGTATAAAAATGGTTTTTATATAAAAACGCCCCCTAAAAGTGGGCGTGGGTTAAAATGGTCTATAGACGTTCATATTTATATGACTAATGATTCTGCATCAATTTTTTTTTTAAATTTTCAAATTTGATCGAAAAACGATTTTTTTATAAAAACGCCCCCAAAAAGTGGGCGTGGCAAAAAACTTTATATGAACGAAATATAGATATTATGATTGTCTATCTACGCTTTTCAGACAATTTTTTTTAAAATTCCTTATGGTTTGGCCAAAAAATACGTTTTTCTAAAAAGTAGGAGGAGGCAGTGGGCGGATTTCAAAACTTTTTACACTTGTTCTGCTGGGAGCAACAAAGAGCACGTGTACCAAATTTCATCTTTCTAGCTCAAAATTTAAAGCCCAAAAACTGGTGACGTACGGACGATGTTTGCGAAGTTGAGCAGACTCCTTTTTTGTGGATCGGGCAAACGATACTGCGGTTCCATTCTTCAGACATGCTTTCATCCGACCAGATTTGGCTTATGAGTTGGTGGATGTTACTTACCAAGTCATCTCCGCCAGCTTTATAAAGCTCAGCGGGTAGGCCGTCATTTCCGGCGGCCTTAATAAGCTTTAGTTTTGATAGGGTGGTTGGCAGTTTTCGCTGTCGTTGCCAATATTAAATGGTTCGTTCTGCCTGACAGCGGAATATTGTTCGTCATCGCCGTTTAACAGTTGATGAAATTTGGTATATGTGATCGTTGTACGTGCTGTTCGAACAAGTGTAAACATTTTTAAAATCCGCCCACTACCGCGCTCATTTAAAAAAAAAAACTTTTTTTTAGCCAACTGTTAAGAATTTTGAAAGTGTCTGAAGAGCATATTTAGACAATCACAATATCAATATTTCGTCAACATAAAGTTTTTTGCCACGCCTACTTTTTGGGGGCGTTTTTAGTAAAAAAAACCTTTTTGGTCAAATTTTTTAATATTCGAATAAATCTTTTGACGCAAAAACGTTAATAATATTAATATGAACATTTCGTCCCTAAAATATTTTAACCCAGGCCCACTTTTTGGAGGCGTTTTCTTACAAAAACCATTTGTATACCGTACCCCAAGGCATATGCAATAGAAAAACGTTGTTATTTGTCGAACCATAAAATATTTTGACTGTCTGCATAATATGTTGTAACAATGCATTTTCTATATTTCAACACCATAAGGTCCACATTTTGGGGATAATTGTGTTAAAGATGGGATGGTATAGGGTATTAAACGATCCGCACAGTGGATTATATGTTTACTTTTTTATTGAAGGATATTTAAAGTTGCAAATACTACTTCAAAAATTACCAACAATGATTGTAATTTAATGTAAAGGTTATTAGTATGAAAAAAATGAGAAGGTTTTGTGCTACTTACAAACCAATAAGAGTAATAAATAAAACATGTTTATTTGTGAATTATGTTTGAAAAGAGTAGATAGAGGCTTTTATTGATGTTGTCACTAAAAATAATTATTTGCAAAACGAAAACTTTTAAATATATGTATATATTAATTTTATTTCATTTTTAGCATGTCCATGTACTTCTCATCGGTCCTTAAATACCAAATCGAGATCCTTGAATGACTCTGAACCTTTTAAGCCCATAGCAACAAATGGCGAAGCTTTTCCTTGGTTAAATACAAAACTACCTACATTTGTTAAGCCTTTAGCTTATACGATTACAATTCATCCAAATTTGACAACATATGACATTAAAGGTAAGTCTTACTAAAAAAATGAAACAATATTAATAATAACAACATGATAGATTTTTAAACTATAGTAAAATTGTTACATGTAAAAAAACAATTGGAATTGTACCGATTTGGGTTATAAATATAAAAGATGCTTGCGTGGCAGCAAAAAGCTCATATCTCAGTTAAAACAAAACTACATTAAAACTGTGAACTGTATCCGAACTTTAGATGAAACGAATTCAAGCAACGAAGACATTGTTAGTCAAGCAATTGTGGGAGCGATTTTCGTTAAGCAAAATAAAGTAGGTGACATACACCTAGTCAAAAAACACCGCATTGGACGTTAAAGATGGCTAGGACATGTAGAACGAATGGACACTAATACTCCGGCTCGCAGAGTCTTCGATTCCCAGCCAGACGTCGGACGCAGTAGAGGAAGACCTCGCCTTAAGTGGCGCGCACAAGTAGAAACTGACCTCAAACAACTTGGAGTGCGCAACTGGAGGCAGTTAGCTAAGGACCGGGCTAATTGGGGAGGCATTTTGGTTGCGGCCCAGGTTCATCCCGGACTGTATAAAAATAAATATAATATATAAATATAAAAGATGCTTGTTTGGCAGCAAAATGCTGATATCTCACTTAAAACAAAACTACATTAAAACTGTGAGTTTACCAGCAATGCATTTAAAGCAATGTATCCGAACTGCAGATAAAACGAATTCAAGCAACGAAGACATTGTTAGTCAAGCAATTGTGGGAGCGATATTCATTAAGCAAAACAAAGTACAGTAAAACACTCTCGCCTCTTATAAAGGGTCCGCCAAATAACTTTTTTTTTATTAAAATGCTATAAAAAGAAACTACTGAATATTTTCTCAAATTTCTTCTTTTATTTGAAAGTACAATCCTTCCGGTTAATAATGGAAAATAATTCGATTCAAATGGCTGGCTACTTTGTATGGCGTCATACCAAGGTCTTTATGCAAAATTCGTTTCAATGATGTCTCCGAAATTTTCAATTGTTGAGAACGACGGTGAATTGATGTTGATGGCACTTCACGCACACCTTCTGCCACAACAGCAATATTCTCGGGTGTACGCACTGTTTTTGGCTTTTCACGCTTTGGTTTATCGATGAGGATGCTAATTTCTTTCACTTTTTTTCACAAGATAACGAACATACGGAGTTGACGGTGCTTCTCATCTTCCAAAATCCGTACGCAAATTTTGCACACATTCTGCAACATTACCATGATTTTCAAAGTAATGTCGCAATATTTCCCAACGTTGTTCAAGCGTATACACAACCATATTCGTCCAGCGGAAGGATAAAACTAATTATCTGTCAAATCAGACATGAGCTAAGTGTTACCATTCACGGAATAAGCACTAGTTGAAAAAAAAAGATAGATGGCGGACCCGTTACTTCAACATTAATTTGAAACCGTTTTTGGTAAAAACATAGAAAAAATGCACCAAAACTTTGCTTTTCACGAGATAACGAACATACGGAGCTGACGGTGCTTCTCATCTTCCAAAATCCGTACGCAAATTTTGCACACATTCTGCAACATTACCATGATTTTCAAAGTAATGTCGCAATATTTCCCAACGTTGTTCAAGCGTATACACAACCATATTCGTCCAGCGGAAGGATAAAACTAATTATCTGTCAAATCAGACATGAGCTAAGTGTTACCATTCACGGAATAAGCACTAGTTGAAAAAAAAAGTTAGATGGCGGACCCGTTACTTCAACATTAATTTGAAACCGTTTTTGGTAAAAACATAGAAAAAATGCACCAAAACTAGTCATGGGAAAAAACATTATTTGGATAAAATAAAGAATGAAAAATGAAATGAAAATGTTCACAGACTTCATACAGTTTTACAAAAACGATGTTGCCACCGGAATCTGTTGTGTCAGTGCATTGTTGACCTGTCGTGTGACCTTACATACTCTTTATCCAATTCTTAAGTATACGTTTAATAATAGGTCATTACGGAAGTATTCGCATCGAAAGTTTTTATCAGAGATCAGGTTATTTCCATATGTTACAAACTATGTATCGAAAATAATATACCCCAATGGGATAGGGTATAAAAATGTGTATACCCTATCCCATAGGGGTATATTAATTTTGACATTAAGTTTGTAACATAGAGAAATAATTTTGATACATATACCTCAAAGTATATGGATCGATTCAGAATCGCTAGCTGAGTCGATTAAGCCATGTCTGTCTGTCGGCCCGTCCGTCTGTCCGTCTGTGTGTCATCGATTGTTGGGCCTGAAATTTTGAGTTAGATTATTGAAATTTGGTATATAGACTCTCTGGCCGACGAAGCAGAACAAGTGTAAACATTTTTGAAATCCGCCCACTGCCACTTTTTAGAAAAACGCAGTTTTTGACCAAACGGTATGGAATTTTAAAAATATTTTTAAACAACGTATTTAGAGAATCTGAATATATATACTTCGTTTATATAAAGTTTTTTGACACTCCCATATTTCAAAATATTTAAAAAATGTTTCGATGCAAAATCATTGGTTATGATAATATAAACATTTCGTCTCTAGACTATATTAACTCACGCCCACTTTTTGGGTGCATATTCCTACAAAAAAAATTTGTAAACTCTACCCCAAGGCATATGCAATGGGAAAACGTTGTTTTTTGTCGAACCACAAAAGGTTTTGATAAACTGTCTGAACAATGTGTTGTGACAAAGTCATTATCTGAATTTCAGCGCCATAAGTCCTACATTTTGAGGATCCGCACAGCGGATTGTAGGCTTGTCATATGTTTCTATTGAAAATGACTTGGGGTAGGGTATATAAATGGTTTTTGTAGGAAAACGCCCTCTAAAAGTGAGCGTGGGTTAAAATGGTCTAAAAATGAAATGTTCGTATTAATATTACTAACATTTCTGCATCAAAGAATTTCTCAAATATTTGAAAATTTGATCAAAAAAAGTTTTTACTAAAAACGTTCACAAAAAGTGGGCGTGGCAAAAAACTTTATATGGACGAAATATAGACATTGAGATTGTCTAAATTTTATCTTCAGACGTTTTTTTCAAAATTCTTAACCGTTTGACTAAAAAATGTTTTTTCTAAAAAGTGGGCGTGGCAGTGGGCGGATTTTGAAAATGTGAACACTTGTTCGAACGTGACGTACAACGCTCACATATACCAAATTTCATCATCCTAGCTAAAAATTTAAGGCCTAAAAACCTGACATGGCTTAATCGACTTAGCTATCGATTCTTAGTCATAAATAACTTAAATCAGCTTGTAAATGAGCCAACGCGCATTCCGGATATTGACCCTGGACTTGCTTTTAACATCTCAGCCCGACAAATACACTATAAATGTAATATCGTATTATGTATAACTGTATCGTATCAGCTAATTTCTCGTACTCCAACCACATAGTTAAAGACCAAATTCCTAAAAGAACTGTATGGCAATACGAGAAAGCCAACTGAGAAGCTCTAAACAGTTTCTTTATGAATGTTAACTGGTCATTATGCTTCCTCGATAATAACGAGGAAGATAACTAACACAGAATGGCCAACTGGTTTGGTTTGCACTTGTTTGCCAATGGTGGACTGCGCAGAGAGAGGATTTAAGAGAAATTTAGGAAATTGTAAAATAAATTTAAGGAGACCTGCGCAGTAGAATTGCAAACTGATTTGGTACGGACTATACTCCATTATTTCTTTAATGTCCACGCTGTGCTCAAACACCATAAGGGGATTAATAATCCCAAGTTAATTAACATAAGTATGCTCCCATGTAGGAAAAAGATTACATTGTAAAGCATTGTTCTACGAGCTCCTGGACAAAACTAATGAGCGACTCTCGAAGGTAATCGTACTGGTAGTATTTTATTGCAAACGTAGGAACAGAGGACATTTTTAGGAGAATCGTCGGAAAACACAACCTACGCAGCACCTTGTTGCAACCAAATATGATGCTGATCCATCACGCCACAACAAATGCTAAACACCGATAAAAAAGTGAACTCGAAAAGTGACTGGGAAATCACGGGTTAATAGTAACAATACCTAATGTCGAATTACAATGGCAATGATGTCAAAAAGCCATTGGCTTAACTGTCGGAATGAATAAAGAAAAATCGTAGTTGCGACACAGTCGATGTTGATACGATGGAAGAACGACTTTAACAGACTTTCAATCGACGATGACGAACAATTTTTCGCTGTCAAGCTGAATGAACGTTAAAGTTAAATCAGAGTAGCAATATTGAAGCCTAATCTTGGAAATGACGAAATACTTGCAGAGCGTTATAAAGCCGGTGGAGATGATTTGGTGTAGGTAACATTCACAAAATCATAAGGAAAATCGGTTGAAAATATGCCTGATAAATGGAACCTCCGCATCCCTTGCCTCAACATCGCCTACAAGATTCTTTCTGTCACGCTATGTGTATATCTAAACTGTTTATCAACATACATAGATACCTTCCACTTTTCGTAATCAAATCTTCACATTTCGGCAGATCCTGGAAAAAACCAAAGAAGTTCAAAAATTTGATCGATTTCAAAGCCGCATACTATAGGATTTATACACATGAACTATACAAGGCCATGTCTTGTTTTGGTATACCGCCCAAACTCGTCCGCCTGTGCAGAATGGCGATGGAGATTTTTCGCTCCACCATCTGGGTATAATAGTATAAGTATGTACACAAACAGAACTATTTAATTTGTGGTATTTAGTTCCTTAAGTAAATCAGGAAGGACTTAAAGGCCCTGAATTTATATACATAATGCAAAAATGACTGGTTAGATATATTCAGTTTGCTGATGTGCCGACATTACTGACCACATTTCACTACCCTTTGAAACAATATGTAAAAGTGATATATGATTCTATATCAGACATATAATATTTTGGTTGTAATAGAGCAAAATCGAACTATACACACTTTTCCTGTGTAATATGTTTAAAATTATAATATTTTTTTATATATTTTTTTGTTCATATATTTTGTTCATAATTTTTTTGTTTTACTTTTTTCTAGGTCAGGTAGCAATCGACTTGAGCATTGAAGAAGAAACCCAATTCATTATCATTCATTCGCAGAATTTGAATGTAACTGAAAGGGTAATTATGAATAATAAGAAAAATGATGATGTGTACGATAATTATTTTTCTAGGCTATAATGGTTAGCGGGAACAGGGGACACCCTATTAAAATAACAAGACTGTTGGAATTTCCACCTAGACAACAACTTTATATTGAGTTTAAAGAAAAGTTAAAAAAGAAATATAACTACACCTTAAATTTGAGATGGTTTTCAAGATTAAATTTTGAATCTGATGGATTTTACCTTGACCATTATGAAAACGCCAATGGTGTACAGAGGTAAGTTGAATGATCATTGTTAATTTCAATTATTATTTGTATACAACATATACTGGGCTTTATCTTATATCCTAACGAGCGGAACTGTAATATATACATAAGTGTTAAAACCCTCCTACTTTACCACATCCTTAGATATTAATTTTCTTATGTGATTTGCCTTGATAGTTATTTGTTCGAAGCTAAACACCTGGACAACAATTTTTTTCAAATGATATTATGGTCCAAAACTAACAATAGCTCCAATAATGATGATATTACTTGGAGGAACGTGGATGGTGATTTAAAACCATTCAATATCAGACATGAATGCGAATATGTAGTCATTGATAGGCTTCTATCAGTAGATTTATTTAAAATAAGAAGTATTCGGAATGATTCAAATAAATTCTAGAGTTGAGCTGTTGGATTTTTGATCGTGGATTTCTTGGTCAGTTGGATTGAGATCGCTGAGTTGTGAGTTCGCACCATCATTGACCACATTGGACACTTATTGGATGAGGACCAATTAAGTTTATATATATACGTACGTATATATTATAATAAAATTATAACGTGGTTGAAATAGATCGATCTTTTTGGTTTATTGAAAACATAACATGGTCCTTCGCAAAAAGCCGAATTTAGTGAATTGAACCAGTAGGGTAAAGGTGTCAACAGTGTAGACAGTGAATCACTTGCTCTCATAATGTATCTTTATACTCTATCCCTTAGTGGTATATTAGTTTTGATACATAGTTTGTAACATATTGTGATACTGTGATAATGATATTGTGACAATGTCATTTTCTGTATTTCATCGCCATAAAGCCCACATTTTGGGGATATTAATTTTAAGGATTGTTTAGGATAGCGGATTGTAGCCTTATCATATGTTTATACCCTATCCCATAGGGGTATATTAGTTTTGATACTTAGTTTGTAACATAGAGAAATAATTTTGCTACATATACCTCAAAGTATATGGATCGACTCAGAATCGCTAGCTGAGTCGATTAAGCCATGTCTGTCTGTCCGTCCGTCCGTCCGTCCGTCTGTACGTCACCGATTTTTAGGCCTTAAATTTTGAGCTAGGATAATGAAATTTGGTATATAGGATCCTCGTCTCTGCCTACAGAACAAGTGTAAAAATTTTTGAAATCCGCCCACTGCCACGCCCCCTTTTAAGAAAAACTCAGTTTTTGACCAAACCGTAAGGAATTTTGAAAAAACTTCTGAACAACATATTTAGACAATATTAATATCTATATTTCGTCCATATAAAGTTTTTTGCCACGCCCACTTTTTGGGGGCGTTTTCTATAAAAAACTGTTTTCGGTCAAATTTTAAATTTTTCAAAAAAAAATTTGATGCAGAATCATTAACATTATTAATATAAACATTTCGTCTATATACAATTTTAACCCACGCCCACTTTTTGGGGGCGTTTTTATATAAAAACCATTTTTATACACTACTCCATAACATATGCAGGAGAAAACCTTGTCTTTTGTAGAACCGTAAAAGTGTTTTGTAAGTAGTCTGAAGAACTTGTTGTCACTATATAATTTTTTCTACTTTATCCACATCCTGTTTTTAGCCATGCCCACTTTTTTGGGGATTTTAGTTTTATGGATAGGACGGGATAGGGTATTCAACGATCCGCACAGCGGATTGTAGCCTTCTCATATGTTTTTATTTTAAAATAAATCTGGAAAAGAGAAAAGAACACATTTTCACTTCCCCTCGCAATAGATTAACAGCATTTTAACCCACGCCCACTTTTTGGGTGTATTTTCCTACAAAAACATTTTTATACCCTACCCCAAGACATATGCAATAGAAAAACGTTGTTTTTTTGTCGAACAATATGTTGTGACAACGTCATTTTCAATATTTTATCGCCATAAAGCTCACATCATTTGCAAGGGGCATTTAAGAGATTTTTAACGTGAAATTGTCCATTTTGTTAGATCGATGTATCCGACAGAAATGCCACAAGAATTTTAATAGCTACTCTAGAAGCTCTGAACCTTGAACCATTATAGAAGGCAAATGTTCAGAGAACAATAACTAAAAAAAATTTGAGATAAAGTAAACATTCCTGAAAAAGAGCCCGTGGTTGTCCATTGGAATTGTAAACTTTTACCAGGTATTTTAAAAAATGAACAATGTAAGCGAATAGCTATTGCTATTTCGTATGGCGAAAAGGAACAGCTGCTGGGAGTTCTGTAACAGCAAACGGCTCTGGAGAGGAGCAAGCCGTAGCCGTATATGTATGCCTACATGAATGGGGTCCTCCCAACACCGTCAAGGCGATATGCTTCGACATTAAAGCATCCAACACGGGAAGACTCAAAACAGCATGCGTCATGTTGGAGCAAATGTTAGGAAGAGAATTGTTATACCTAGCTTGGCGTCACCACATCTTGGAAATTCTGGTAAGAGGCGTATTCGATACAAAAATAGGATCAACCACTGGACCTCATCAAGACATTTTTGAAGGATTCCTTACTGCATGTCCCATGATAGACAAAGGAAAATACGACACAGGTATCAGTGACAATCTAATACAAAAGCAGCTAACTCCAGAAGTAATTGCAAATGTTACTGCAGATTTCGAGACCAAATTAACTGAGAGCCACCCCAGAGATAACTGCAAGGTGCTATTGCAGTTGGTTCTCGTATTTGTTGGATCACTAGACGGCAATGTTGTGGGTTTTAAAACTTCAGGAGCCATTCATCACACTAGGTGGATGGCAAAGGCTATTTACTGCTTAAAAATGTTAATTTTTTCGTCGACAATTTAAGATATCTAAAGAAGAAGAATGTTCTGTGCGTGCCATTTTTGTTTTCCTAGTTAAAATTTATTGTAAAGCTTGGTTCAATGCTACAAAAGCTCATCTTGCACCAAAGCAAGATTTAGGTATTTTGCATAGTCCGTTAGACTATAAAGAATGTGAAAACGACATTGCAGAAATAGCCCTAACCAAATTTTCGAACCATTTGTGGTATTTGAATGCAAATTTGGTGGGATTAGCACAAATGAACAATCAGAGCACGCTAGGGTTGTAAATCCAAAAGTTAGGAAAAAAAATTAAAGGAGGTTGTTGATATTGGTAAATTTACTACCAAAGAAACGTTTACATTATTTGACCAAGAAGGATTGAAAATTGTCAAAACATTTAAAGTAGTTAATGATATGACTGTGAGTGGTGTTAAATTAATAACCGACTTTAATAACCTTCTGAAAAAGATGAAGATCAAAAGCAATATGTCCTGCAAGTTGTAAGAAAATGCGGGGCATTATATCCTGACGTTTAAAAAACTAATTTAACTAAACCTCTAGAATAGATAAGATAACCATGTAAAATTATCAACTCATGTAGGTACTACGTCTATATCTTTTCTGTATCTGTTTGTATGTATTATATGCATGATTTTTATTAGACTTATCAGTATTACTATACCTCTATGGGATAGGGTATATTAGTTTTGATACATACTTTGTAACATAGAGAAATAATTTAGCTAGATATACCTTAAAGTATATGGATCGACTCAGAATCGATAGCTGAGTCGATTTATCCATGTCTGTCTGTCCGTCCGTCCGTCCGTCCGTACGTCATCAGTTTTTGGGCCTAAAATTTTGAGCTAGAATGATAAAATTTGGCACAGGTGCTCTTTGTTGCTCCAAGCAGAACAAGTGTAAAAATGTTTGAAATCCGCCCACTGCCACGAACCCTTTTTAGAAAAACGTAGTTTTTACTAAAACCTTAAAGAGTTTTAAAAAAGTGTCTGAGCAGCATATTTAGAGAATTGTAATATCTATATTTCGTCAGTATGAAGTTTTTCGCCACACCCACTTTTTGGGGGAGTTTTTAGTAAAAAAACCTTTTTCGGTCAAATTGTCATATATAAAATTAATATAAACATTTCGTCCTTAGACCATTTCAACCCACGCCCACTTTTTGGGGGCGTTTTCCTACAAAAGGCATATGCAATAGAAAACGTTGTTTTTTGTCGAACCATAAAATATTTTGATAAACCGTCTGAACAATATGTTGTGACAACGTCATTTTCAATACTATATGGCCATAAAGACCACATTTTGGGGATATTAATTTTAAGGATGGGATGGGATAGCGTATTAAACGATCCGCACAGCGGATTTTCTCATCAAACCAAGTGTTTCTTGCTGGTGGGCGCGAGAAACCTTCTTCGATATTAGATGTATGTTATGTATGTTAGTATGTTGTTAATGGAGTGGCTAAGGGATACGCGCAAAGGCCTTGGCGGTCCTTGCGATTGCAGTCTTTCGACATTACATTTTTTCACAGTATTTCTGGATTGTTGTGACGTGGTGTATATCCGCATTCTTACCTTGGCTGCAACAATGGTCCGAGTCGATGTAAGCTCCTCGGAATGTTCGGACATCCAAAATACTGGATGCGTGCCTCTTGTCTATGGCAATGTAAATAAGTTGGTTGACTGTTCGCTGATCTGGAGACTGCCATGTCCCCTAATGGATGTCGAGGTGAGGAAACAGTGTGCTGGCTATAGTGGCATTTCGTATCGTAGCGAAGTCAATTATCATAAGTCCGTTACCAGACTTTTTTTCGTGTAGGTTGTGTTTTCCGATAATACTGCAATACCGACAATACTTCCTACCCTTGCGTTAAAGTCCCCCAGCACGATTTTAACAACATCGTAATATGGTTGTCAATCATTCGTTTTGTCAAAGATCGTAGAAGCAGTCTTTCGCTATATAATATTTTTCCTCCGTCGGAGCGTGAGCGCATATAAGGCTTATGTTGGTGAATTTGGCCTTGGTGCGATTTGTTACAATGCTTTCGCTAATGTCTTGAAAACATAAGACTTCATGCCTAAGTCTGGCACTTGTTTCTGATCACTATTACATGTAGCAGCTTAAGGCTTCCGCTAATTCTTCGCCTTCACCTCTCCTATTTCATGTTCTTACACTCTGGGTGCAGATACGAACGTCCTTTTCCTTTTTCGTTTAGCAGGGTCGTCAACAATAAAATCAGTTCTTTCCGAGGCAATTGTTTGCTTCGTAACAAGTTCTTTTTTCCATGGGTGGGTAGTTAACCTTTCTGAATCGATCCCTAACTTGCCACCATCTCTGTTCAAGGGACCTGACTTACCCTTGAGATTCATTAATGACATGTTGTCCAAATATGTCGAAGCATCTTATCTAGGTTCGCCTGGGGACAGCAGGCCGGATATTCCGTGCCAGGCATTCTGACCAGACAGTTATAGTGTTGCTGTTTTTGTCTGTTATCAACACACTCACTTATAAGTTTAGCAAGTAAGGAAAGGTAAAATAAGCACAATTGATGTGCAGTCAAAGTTAAAACGATTGGGCTTCGCCGAGTTAAAGCCAATCAGAATTTGATCTCGTTCTACAACATCCAACCACCCAACACTTCCTTAGTTGAGTGCAAGAAAATTGTTCAGTGGCATATTTTGTAGGCAGTATCAATATTTATTAAATGATTCGCACGGCGGATCGTAGACTTTACATGTGAAAGAAAGGCGTTTCATTTGAGGTACCATTAATTTTATTAGGTCCACTATAGTACCACCAAGATCACGTATACCGAAAATGTCCTTCAAATCAGCCGAATAATTTGGGTCCCAAAATCAAAAACAGACTACAACTCACAGACATATATTTTTGAAAAAATATTTTTTTTTGACTCAACGTACTCAGTTGAGTTAGCTTGAGTGGTATTCAAAACGTTTTGGTCTCCAGTTTCATTGAACTCTGATCTGTACTTAAAAACATGCAAACATGGAATATCCGTTACTATAATATATCACTTAAAATTGTTGCCCCATAACGATACATGAACAATCAACTCATATCATTATACCCTATCCCATAGGGGGGTATATTAGTTTTGATACATAGTTTGTAACATGGAGAAATAATTTTGCTACATATACCTCAAAGTATATGGATCGACTCAGAATCGCTAGCTGAGTCGAATTAGCCATGTCTGTCTGTCCGTCCGTCCGTCCGTCCGTCCGTCTGTCTGTTCGTCACCGATTTTTGGGCCTTAAATTTTGAGCTAGGATAATGAAATTTGGTATATAGGATCCTTGTGCGAGTCACCAGAACAAGTGTAAAAATTTTTGAAATCCGCCCACTGCCACGCCCCCTTTTTAGAAAAACTTATTTTTTGGCCAAACCGTAAGGAATTTCAAAAAAGTGTCTGAGCAGGATATTTAGACAATCCTAATATCTATATTTCGTTCATACAAAGTTTTTTGCCACGCCCACTTTTTGGGGGCGTTTTTAGTAAAAACTCTTTTTGTCCAAATTTTAAAACTTTCGAAAAAAATTTTGATGCAAATACTTCCGAAATGGTAATATAAACATTTTGTCAATAGATCATTTTCACCTACGCCCACATTTTGGGGGCGTTTTCTTGAAAAGACCATTTGTATACCCCATCCCAAGGCATTAGCAATAGAAATACGTTGTTTTTTGTCGAACCACACAAGATTTTGAGAAACTGTCTGAGCAATATATTGTGACAATGTCATTTTCTGTATTTCATCGCCATAAGGCCTTTATTTTGAGGATATTAATTTAAAGAATGGGATGGGATAGGGTATTCAACGATCCGCATAGCGGATTGTAGCCTCTCATATGTTTTATATCTTAAATGTTTCTAATTATTAAGCATACAACTATAGGTACAGTTGTTCTACGCAGGTACTACAATAAAGTACTACATAGAACTATTATATGTGAGTACTATACACTTGCTATTGGCTAATATTAGGATTAGGAAATGTATTTCGGACTATTGATAAATAAACTATTTTTACAGGTCATCCGCTGCAACAGTTTTTCAACCAAATGGAGCAAGGAAATATTTTCCTTGTTTCAATGAACCACACTATCGTACTCCGTTCCGAGTTTCTATATTTCGGGATCGATTCCATATTGGGCTATCTAACTCCAATGTTTTAAAAACTGAAGATGTAGGATTTTATATGGGAACTGGTTTGGTAATTTTTATTATTTTATAAAATTTGTTAATATGTTATAATATATTTTTATTCACAAATATTTTAACAGCTTCGAGATGATTTTATGGAAACGCCACGTTTGTCGCCAGATTCTATAATATGGGTTATAAGTGATTTTCAAAGATTATCACTTGATGTTGGGTTACCAATCATAAATTCTACAAAATCCACACCGCAAAATGTAAAAAGCAAGACCATTGAAAATGGAAAAAGTCTTTCAAAGAGTACAAAAAAAATTACCGTTCGAAGTATTGCTTCCTTAACGCATTCACTCAAAATGTTATCAACGAATATCACGCTTGTTTCATTAGCTTCCTCAACTAACAAGGCTATTAGAAACGATACAGTAAAGCCAGTTAGGGAGATGCCTTCGTTTACATTTTATGCCCCAGAGGATTTATTAACACGTGCAAATTCTATTATGAAAACAGCTAAAGATGTCATGAACTACATTGAATCATGGCTAGGTACTCAATATCCACTACGAAAACTTGATTTTGTGGCATTACCATCTTTAAAAAAAAAGATTATATCATCCTTGGGGCTCATTACTCTTCGAATATCATTTCTAACGGACCAAAAATCAACTACGACCGAAGAAGTACAATTATCTACAGTGCGAATAGCTGAGGCTATCGTTCAACAGTTTTTTGGCGGTATAACTTCGTCAAATTCATTAAAGGACAATCTTATTTGGGATGGATTAGTAAAATATTTGGCTGTTTTAGTTCTTTCATCTCTACAACATTGGCCTTTGAAAGAAATGTACATATTGCACCAAACAACAATGACTATGGATATAGACGCATTGCAAGGTTGGTCAAGCATTACTAACGCAACAAAATTCAATGGTCATAAGGATAATTTTTATATTGATAAGGTAATAATAACAAATCAAGAACAATTATAAATTTTAGATTTAATTTTATTTTTATCATGACAATTTTTTTATTAGTTTTGATTGTAATATATTCATGAATTATTTAATGCTCGTATAGTTCGTGGTTGAATCTTCGTCTGCATAGCCCGTCAACGCAAACGGGACCGAAGATTTTTCGAAAAAATTTTCTCTCTAATCGACCAAGCTTCATCCAATTTTGATATGTCCATGCCTCAGCGCCGTAGAGCAGGACTGGTATGATCAGGATCTTATATAGGATCTCCTTAGAAGTTCGAGTGAGGGCTTAACTACTAATTGTCTTATTACCCCGAAGAAACAGCGGTTGGTAAGAGTAATTCTTCGTTTCATTTTTGACGAGATGTTGTTGTCAGAGCTAATAGCGGAGCCGACAAAGTCCCGTACTACCTCAAAGTTGTATCTGTCAATGGTGACGTTCTGTCCAACTCGTCGATGTTGTGTGTCCTTTCGTTTTGACAGAATATACTTAGTATATACCCTCATTCACCTCAGTCAAACCCATTTTTGCCGCTTCCTTCTCTATACTAGCAAACGGCATCACGTTGAGTCTTACCAATGATGTCAATATCGTCGGCGTATGCTAGTAATTGCATCGATTTTTGGAAAATTGTGCCTCTGGTGTTGGCGTTTTGCACAATCCTCTCAAGAATCAAATTGAAGAAGTCACATGACACTGCATTGCCTTGTCTAAATCCTTTTTTTGGTATCGTAAGTGTCGGTGAGGTTGTTTCCGACCCTAATGGAGCAGCAATAATTCTCCCCCGTCAGCCTACACAATTTCTGCACTTTCCTGGCCTAAAACCACACAGATAAGGGCCGATCAGATTGTTGGTAAACGGTTTCAGGTGTTCACATATTTCGGCAGATAGGATCTTGTAGGCGATGTTGAGGAGACGTATGCCTCTGAAGTTGGCGCTGTTCAGAGGGTCTCCTTTTTTGTAAATCGAGCAAACGATGCTGAGATTCCATTCTTCAGGCATACTTTTATCCGAACAGATTTGGCTTATGGGTTGGTGGATATTACTTACCAAGTCATCTTCGCCGGCTTTATAAAGCTCTGCAGGATGGCCCTCATATCCGACGGCCTTATTAAACTTGAGTTTAGATATTGCTATCCTCACTTCACTTGGGTCGGTTGGTTGGAAGTTTTGCTGCCGTTGCCAATATTAAATGGTTCATTCTTGCAGAAGTGGTTCTTAAACTTTACACTTTGGTAAAACTTGCAAACATTGTTCGTGGAGTGGCACCTCTCTATATCCTCGATCGCACGCTTTTCTTGATCTTTTTTCTTCTTTCTGAAAGAGAAAGCAGAGAGCAGAGATTTGCCACAGCATATAATATACATCCACAGGCTCAGTGGGACAAAACAGAAGTTATTTTGACATCACTAAAAAAAATTAATTTTATTTTTGTATTATTAACAAAACCAAAAAATTTATACATACAATTATTACGACTCTAGCATACAATTTCGCAGAGTATATTTTGAAATACTTTTATTTACATGCAGTTCAACTACATCGCTATTTTTATTGTAAACTCTTCTCATGCGACTTATAGCCTCATGCATACCATAATTGTATTTATGATTAGGTATATTTAAAATATTTAGTCTACGAAGGTTATAGGAACCTCCCCGGGTATTAAAACCAATAGCACTTTAAAGATCAGGAGCATCTATTTGTCCTGATAATAATTGGTGTAAGAATACCATGTCATTGTTAAGTCTACGTTAAGATAAAGGCAACAACTGCAGTAGTTAATTTGACACCTATATGGAGGCATATTGTGTACATCATCCCATGGAAGTCTTCTCAAATCAAATCTTATAAATTATCGTTGGACTGCCTCAATTCTATTTGAATGAACTACATGGAAAGGGTGTCCACACTTGTGAGGCATACTCCAAGTGGGGGCAAACTAGACAATTATATAACGAAATGGTGACATAAGGTTCATTAAACTCTTTTGACCACCTTTTTATAAATCCCAACATAGAGTTGGATTTATTCACAATAACGTTTATGTGTTAATTAAACTCCAATTTAGGATCAAAATAAACAACAAGATCTTTAAAACTGTCTACACGACAGAGAGTGTGCCCCGACAGAGTATAGTAAAATTGGATGGAATACGTTTTCGTGAAAATGACATATGCTGATAAAGCCATTTAAATCAGTTTGTTTTGAAAGCGAATCGCTTAGATCTCCTACACATTTGAAAATTTTCATGTATCAGCATATATCAGTATTTGCTCTCTCGAATACAAGCATCGTTAATAGCAAGTATAAATAAGATAGGGCCTAAATGACTTCATTGGGGTACTCCATATTGAGCAACAAAAGGGTTGGATTTAGAGCCTCTAAATTTATGATTGAACCCAATTTATGAAACCTGGAGGGAAACCATAAGCCTTAAGTTTAAAAATTATGATGTTATGTGATAACTGGTCAAAAGCTTTGGAATAGTCAGTGTATATACAACCGACTTCTTTTTATACCCTATCCCATAGGGGTATATTAGTTTTGATACATTTTTTTTTTTTTTTTTTTTTAAATTCTGACCTGCCTAAGCAGTAATATACACATCGACCTAAAAGATCTATTGTGCTTGCCGTCAGATGCTTTTTAGGTTAGTAGCGCTTCTACTTTCCTAATGTAGCTGATAATACTTTCAGCCGAAGATTTCCTCAATTCTTCGGGACTTAAGAATTCCCTGAAGAAAGATTCTCTTCTCATACCGTAAAGAGCCGGGCATTCACATATGATATGCTCGGCTGTTTCGTCTTCTTCTAGACATAGTCTGCACTCCGGTGAGTCGACTAGACGCATTTTATTTAGGTGATATCGCACACCGTGATGACCAGTTAGGTAGCCTACTAAGTTTTTGATATCGTGCCTGCGAAGATTTAGTATCTTGTCGGCATCTGATTGGAAGGGCTGAATAGCTCTTTTGGCCTGTCTTAGGCCTGGGATGTTTCCCCAGTATGAAACACATTTGTTTTGTTCCCAGTTTTTTATGACTAGATTTATGGCTGATTTGGGGATTGCACAGAAGGGTTCAGGTCCAATGAAGGGGGTTTCGGAACCTTTTCTGGCTAGTTCATCAGCTTTTTCGTTACCTTCAACTCCCTTATGTCCGGGGACCCACCATAGTTTGGTCTTGTTCCTGGAACTGAGTGTTTGGAGGGAGTTGAAGCAGTGTAGTACTGATTTGGAGTCAATGATGTGTGAGCTAAGGGCTTTTATAGCTGCTTGACTGTCCGTGAATATATGGATGTTTGCGCCTTTAATACCTGAGTTGTGTATTAGGTTTGCGCATTCTTTTATGGCATGGAGCTCAGCTTGGAATACACTAGGGTTTTTTCCCATAGGTATTGAGATGTTTTTATTTGGTCCATGTATGCCAGCTCCTACCCCTGAGTCCATTTTAGAACCATCCGTATACCACTTTAGGCCGTTTAGGCAGTTTGGAGGGTTGTTGCTACACCATGCTTCTCTGGTTGTGATCTCCGTTGAGAATCTTTTGTCGAAGCATAGTGTCTTTGGTAAGCGGTCTGTAACCGCACAGATCATGTCAAGTTCTGGAAGTTCGGATAGAAGTTCAATTAGTTTTAGATGTTCACTAATGTTTAATTCTTCCGCTTGTGTCAAACTTGCTGAGCTGCGAATTGCCACTTTTTTTATGTAAATGTGGAGAGGTGTTAGTCCTATTATGGCTTCCATAGCCGCCGTGGGACAGGTACGCATAGCTCCGGTAATGCCCAGACAGGCAAGCCGTTGTACCTTGTTTAATTTATTTATAGTTGTTTTTTGGGTGACTTTGTTCCACCATACTATTGAAGCGTATGTTATAATGGGCCTGACCATGATCGTGTAGATCCAGTGTGTGGTCTTTGGAGAGATTCCCCAGGTTTTACCATACATGCTTCGGCAAGCCCAGAAAGCTTTGGTTGCTTTTTGAATTTTGTTGTTGATGTGGGAGTTCCAGCTTAGTTTTTTATCGAGGATCACTCCAAGATATTTTACTTCGTTGGAATACTCAATGTATGTACCATTTATTGAAATTTGGGTAAGATTTAATTTCCTCCTTTTTGTAAAAGGGACGATGATAGCCTTGCTGGGGTTTATAGAGAGACTTTCTTTATTACACCAGTCTATGACTATCTTAAGGGCGTTTTGCAAACGTGTTGTAACTTCGTTTGGTTCTTTGCCCTTTATTATGATGACTAGGTCATCGGCGTATCCAATTATATTGAAACCTGCATTACTTAGGTCTTGAAGTAGGTTATCGATAACCAGAGACCATAGTAGGGGTGAGAGTACTCCTCCCTGAGGGCAGCCTTTAACGGCTGTTACTGATACTGAGGTCTGTGCTGATGAAGCAGTTATTTTCCGACTTTCAAGCATCGCTTTGATCCATTTGATGGTGGGATGATCTATTCTTCTATGAGTCAAAGCATTTGATATGGAGTCATATCCAGTGTTGTCAAAAGCGCCCTCTATGTCTAGGAAGGCACATAAAGCTACTTCTTTGTTTTCGTATGCACTTTTTATTTGTGATGTTAAACTTAGAAGTGCTCCTTCCGTGGATTTACCTTTTTGGTAGGCGAATTGACATGGGTGCAGAGGAGTGCTTTCATTTAAGCACTCTCTAATGTGTACGTCAAGTATTCTTTCCATTGTTTTCAGGAAAAACGATGTTAAGCTTATTGGACGGTATGATTTAGGTAGTTCTATTGGTTTGCCTGGTTTGGGGATAAATACCACGTTTACCTCCCTCCAGGTTTGTGGTATGTAGCCCCAATTGAAACTAAACCTAAATAAGGCTACCATAGTGGGTAGGAAAAAGTCCAAGCCCTTTTGTATAAGAGCAGGAAAGATTCCGTCTGTCCCTGGTGCCTTGTATGGTTTAAATGAGTTGATCGCCCATTTGACCTTATCCGGAGTAAAAAGTTTGCCGGATAAACTATTAATCCTTTTCAGGTTTATAGGGGGTGAGTCATCTATCATGTGTTCATGAAACTCAGTTGTGATTGTAGAGCCGGGAAAGTGTACCTGAAGAAGTGTGGTCAACGTTTCTTCCCGGTCGCATGTGATTTTACCGTCAGCTTTGACTAGTAATCCCATGCAGTTTGTTTTATCTTTCGAGAGTGCCCTCTGGAGACGCGCCACCGCCGGAAGCTCTTCGAGTTCCTCACAGTATTTGCGCCAGGACGCTCTTTTTGATTTTCGCAACTCTTTGATACATAGTTTGTAACATAGAGAAATAATTTAGCTATATATACCTCAAAGTATATGGATCGACTCAGAATCGATAGCTGAGTCGATTTAGCCATGTCTGTCCGTCCGTCCGTCCGTACGTCACCAGTTTTTGGGCCTTAAATTTTGAGCTAGAAGGATGAAATTTGGTACACGTGCTCTTTGTTGCTCCCAGCAGAACAAGTGTAAAAATTTTTGAAATCCGCCGACTGCCACGCCCCCTTTTTAGAAAAACGTATTTTTTGGCCAAACCATAAGTTATTTTGAAAAACTTTCTGAACAACATATTTAGACAATCTGAATATCTGTATTTCGTTCATATAAAGTTTTTTGACACGCCCACTTTTTGGGGGCATTTTTAATAAAAAACGTTTTTCGGTCAAATTTTAAAATTTTCTAAAAAAATTTTGATGCAGAATCATTAGTAATATAAATATGAACATTTCGTCTATAGACCATTTTAACCCACGCCCACTTTTTGGGGGCGTTTTTATATAAAAACCATTTTTATACCCTACCCCATAACATATGCAGGAGAAAACCTTGTCTTTTGTAGAACCGTAAAAGTTTTTTATAAGCAGTCTGAAGAATTTGTTGTCACCATGTCATATTCTTAATTTTATCCACATCGTGTTTTTAGCCATGTCCACTTTTTGGGGATTTTAGTTTTACAGATAGGATGGGATAGGGTATTCAACGATCCGCACAGTGGATTGTAGCCTTCTCATATGTTTTATTTTACAAACTATTGGAACAATGATGCATAAAAGTTAAGAGATTTGTGACAGTGGATCGATTTTTTAAAAGGCCATGCTGCTCTTTACAGATAATGTTTCGACAAAGGAAGATCAATTTATCACAAATAATATGTTCGAATAACTTAGGAATGCAAGTTATCCTCGTTCACCTTTTTTTAAATAAGGTGTAATAAATACTCAATGGAAAGAGTTGGGAATACTCCTGTTTTAAGGGAGCTTTAAAACATATGCTTAAGGTATGGCAAAAGATCATCTGTGCATTGCTTTACGACGATTGTGGGATTCCATCGGGCCCCACAGAATAGTCATTATTTATAGCCAATATAGCCATTATAACAACTATGTGACATCGCAGAGAATTTCTTAATATAATTCAGGTACCTATGATAAGTACCTGAATTATATTAAGAAATTCTCGTATTGATTCTGACTTTTAACAAAATTATTCCATGCCCGGTTACGTATATTCCGAAGAGTTTTAAGCTCTTTCATGTACCAAAGATGCTGGCCCCCAAAAAGTGGGCATGGCAAACAACTTTATTTAGACGTTATATAGATATTGAGATTGTCGAAATATGTTGTTCAGAAACATTCCTTACGGTTTGGCCAAAAACTGAGCTTTTCATCAAAGGGGGCGTGGCAGTGGGCGGATTTTGAAAATGTTTACATTTGTTCAGCAGGCACGGACGAGGATCCTATATACCAAATTTCATGTTTAGCTTTGTTTTAGTTAACGTAGAGAAATAATTTAGCTACATATACCTCAAAGTATATGGATCGACTCAGAATCGCTAGCTGAGTCGATTAAGCCATGTAGATAAACATGATAAGTTCGTCCGTCCGTCCGTCTGTACGTCACCGATTTTTGGGCATATATACCAAATTTCATTTAGCTTTGTTTTAGTTAACGTAGAATCGCTAGCTGAGTCAGCCATGTTTATCTGTTCGTCCGTCCGTCCGCCTGTACGTCACCGATTTTTGTGCCTTAAATTTTGAGCTAGAATAATGAAATATGGTGTATAGGATCTTCGTCCGTTCCCACAGAACAAGTGTAAACATTTTCCAAATCCGCCCACTGCAACGCCCATTTTAAGAAAAACTTAGTTTTTGGCCAGACCGTAAGGACTTTTTGAAAAAGTTTCTGAGCAACATATTTAGAGAAGCAGAATATCTATATTTCGCCTATATAAAGTTTCTTGCCACGCCTTCTTTTTGGGGGCGTCTTCAGAGAAAACCTTTGTCGGTTCAATTTTAAAATATTAGAAAAACTTTTGATACAGAACCATTGGTTATGAAAAAGTAACCATTTCGTTCTTAGATCATGTTAACCCGCACCCACTTTTTCCACTCTTCTTACAAAAACCTTACAAAACCCATTTGTATACCCTAGTCTATAGCATATGCAAGAGAATCGCGTTGTTTTTTGTCGAACTATAAAAGATATTGATAAACTGTCTAAACGATATGTAGTCATTTTCTATAGCCCATCTATTAATTAATATTAATATTAATTTTAAGGATGGGTTGGGATAGGGTATTAAACGATCCGCACAGCGGATTGAAGCCTTCTCGTATGTTTTTATCTCTTTTTGTCATAAACGGCTGATGTCCAGAGTTACTAATGAAATAATTTGAAACAGCGAAAAATTAATCTTCAAAATCTGGACAATTGAATTTGAAGATTTATTTTTCGCTGTTTAACTTATTGAAATGCAAAGTCTTCTTTATCTTTGTAAACGGTGTCACCAAAATGTTATAAACGAGTGGTGGGTGCACGACTGGGTCGTACGTAACTTTCTCTTTCACAGCGAGTTGGGTTAATTAATGATAAAAATTATAAAAAATTTCGAAATGTGAGTATACGAACGTTTACTCCGAAATTTGAAGGAATCGGTGTCTATATGTGAAAAAAAATTAATTTTCGTTATTGGCCAAAACTTAAAATTCCGTTGAGAGATAGTTGGGCTAAAACTAATTATGTGGAATTGTTTAAAACTATTATAGTAGTATATATATTAAATTTCAATCAATTTGACATAATAGTTTGCGAGAAATTAACAATTTTCTTTATATGGCCTGAACGACAAAATCCGTTATATGGATTTTCTCGAAAAAACTGGGTATGCAGTTTTGTTGGAACTAATATGTTTATAGTACGTATAAAGTTTAAACAAAATCGTTAGAGCTGTTTTCGAGAAAATTGAGGTTATGTGTAATTTTTATATGGCAGGTACCGTTAATAACATGGCTAAAAGCAAACAAAACGAGTGGTGGGTGCACGACTGGGTCGTACGCAACTTTCTCTTTCACAGCGAGTTGGGTGTTAGATCAAATAGAACGCATTTTGATTATTAGTGCTTAAAATGATATGAATAATGTCGAAATATGATTATACAAACGTTTACTACGAAATTTTAAGGAATCGGTGTCTACGGGAATAATAATGATTTTTCGTTATTGGCCAAAACTGAAAATTCCGTTTAGTGATAGTTGGGCTAAAACTAATTATGTGAAATTGCTTCAAGTAGTAATAGCAGTATATATATTAAATTTCATTCAATTTGACATAATATTTTGCGAGAAATTGTCAATTTTCCTTATATGGCCTAAATGACAAAATCCGTTATATGGATTTTCTCGAAAAAACTGGGTATGCAGTTTTGTTGGAGCTAATATGGTTATAGTATATATAAAGTTTAATCAAAATCGTTAGAGCCGTTTTCGAGAAAATTGAGGTTATGTGTAATTTTTATATGGCAGGTACCATTATTAACATGGCTAAAAGCAAACAAAAAAAATTGCCTAGAATTATGACTAAAATAAGCTTGGATACGAAGTTTGAAGAAAATCGGTCTAGCCGTTTAGGCTGGGGAGACCATTACGGACAGACGGACCGACGGACCGACGGACCGACGCACCGACGGACGGAATTCCAAAAACCACTTTTTTAGGCTCCGCTATCATCGTAATGTTAGAATCAATTAAAATCTCGAGGTCGAAATTTTTCACGAAAACGAAATATCTTTCTCTTTGTAAGAGAAAGTTAAAAAATGGCCTAGAATTATGACCAAAATAAGCTTGGATACGAAGTTTGAAGAAAATCGGCCAAGCCGTTTAGGCTGGGGAGACCATTACGGACAGACGGAGAATCAATCAAAATCTCGAGGTCGAAAATTTTCACGAAAACAATATCTTTCTCTTTGGAAGAGAAAGTTAAAAAGTAGAAAAGTAAGAAGTCGCCATTAATTTTGCAAAAAAAAAAAAAAAACCCTGTGTAGCTTTTATGGATGGGAAAATATTTTATGAATAAGAATTGTACGTCTCTGAATAAAGGCTGTATAAATAATTATGCATTGTATAACCATACAACTGTTCAGATGTGTTTTAGAGAATTCTAATGATTAATCGTGTTTTTTTGTGGATTTCTTTAAATGTTTTACCAAACATAATTTTTTAGAAGAAAATTCAGAAATGTGAACATATTATTTTTATCATTCTAAGTCCATCTTCATATCACACTATACAATTTGATATTAGCGGAATTAGTTAATATGTATGTATTAAACATTGTGATAATCACAAAATTACAAACAAAACTTTTCTAATTTCCTTCTAGACTGTTGCAGTGTTTGGTATGCTACATTCGGCATTGGGAGAACCCAGATTTAAGAAATATTTGAGTACATATCTAAAGGAGAACTATTTCAAAACTGATGAGCTAACAAACATCTGGAAATCTAGTAATAAATCGCAAGATTTGAAACAAATTAGTATTGAGGTATGACATATATTATACTAAATATTTAAAAGCTATTTAACTTTCTTTTTTTATTGAATTTAGTATTTTTGTATATTAAAGAAGTCCTTTTTATACCCTATCCCATAGGGGTATATTAGTTTTGACATTAAGTTTGTAACATAGAGTATGATTTCAATTCATATACCTCAAAGTATAGGGATCGACGCATATGGATCGAGTCATGTCTGTCTGTCTGTTCGTCACCTATTTTTGGGCCTTAAATTTTGAGCTAAGATAATGAAATTTTGTATATAGGGTCCTTGTCCGTGCCTACAGAACAAGTGTAAAATTTTTCAAAATCTGCCACGCCCACTGTTTTTAAAAACATTAGGGAATTTTGAAAAAGTGTCTCAATAACATATTTAGACAATCCTCATATCTATATTTCGTCCATATTTGCCACGCCCGATGTCACCGATTTGTAGGTCTTAAATTTTGAGCTAAAATAATAAAATTTAGTATATAGAATCCTTGTGCGTTGCTTTAGAACAAGTGTAAACATTTTTAATCCCGCCCACTGCCACGCCCACTTAACAAAAAAACGTCGTTTTTGGCAAAACAGTAAGAAATTTAAGTGTCTGAACAACATATTTAGACATCCCAATACCTATATTTTGTCTTAGCAAAGTTTTTTTGCCACGCCCAGTTTTTTGGAGCGTCGAAATATAACAAATTTTGATAAATTGTCTGAACAATATGTTGTGAAAAATTTGTGATAAATTTTATTAAAAATCGTTTTTTAACCGCCCCTTAAAAAGTGGCTTAAAACTTTGTATGAATAAAATATTGTCTAAATATCTTGTTCCGACACTTTCTCTAAATTCTATACGTTTTGACCAATAGCAACGTTTTTCTCAAAAGTGGGCGTGCCAGTAGCTGATTTTCAAAATGTTTACACATGATCCTGAGGCATGGACTAGCATATTCCATTATCCTTGCTCAAAATTTAAGGCCTAAGAATCGGTAATATTTTTTAATTAATTGGCTTTATAGTTTTAGTTTATAAAACGTATGCTTAAAAATGTCTTTACAGGATATGATGAGTCTCTGGATGAATCAGCAAGGATTTCCGTTAATAAATGTGTCCAAATCTGGGAATAAAATAACAATATCACAGAGACCTTTCAACCCAGATACTTTGATAATGTCTAATAATAGAAACGCTATATATAATACATCACAAGTCGCAGACAACACATCACAACGGACGTCTAATTTAAATAAGTGGATATTTCCTGTTACTTATATCACAAATTTAAACAAATCAATGGGACAAGTTTGGATGAATAAAATGGAAGGTACGTAGTATCGTGTTAAATATTTAAATAAAGTGGTCAGCTACTCATTGTAATAAGTTACTGAGTACTTTAAAAACTTTTTGAATGAGTTACTCATGCCTATCACAGATTTCGAATTCGGAGTTTCGGTACATATTATTCGTAGTAGTGTAAACTTTTGTTTCAAATTTTGAAATTCATGAAAAGTGGTATCAAAGATGTGTTTGATTAAAAATTGTTTCGTGATTGCAACCAGGAGATACCCCCTGATGATGAAATGTTTTAGATTTTAAAACCCTGTAAAAGCAAATATACCACGATACAATAAAACACATTAGTCTTTATGGATTTCCTAAAGCCTGGATAATTATCCAGACTTACACCCTTAATCCAGATAGAAAATACTCTACAAAACCAATTTGTTATCCACAACTGTTGTCAAAAATATTGCAAAAATATGCCACATCCGGTAAACAAGCGCTGCAAAATGGATGGGTATCAATGTTTTATGAAATAAACTATTTGTATAGCCTCCCCGATAGCATATGCAATATAAGCATATGAGAAGGCTACAATCTTACAATCTTTAAATACCTTATCCCATCCCATCCTTAAAAATAAAATCCCCAAAATATGGTTTTTATGGCGATGGAATATAGAAAATGATATTGTCGCAACATATGGTTCATGCAGTTTATCAAAATCCTGCATAATATGCTATGGGGTAGGGTATAAAAATGGTCATTTTAGGAAAACGACTCCAAAAAGTGGTCGTGGGTTAAAATGGTCTAAAGACCAATGTTCCAATAATTAGCCTCAATTGTTTTTTTTTTTTTCAAATATTTGAAATTTGACCAAAATAGGTCAATCTCCAAAAGTGGACGTGGCAAAGAACTTTATATTGACGAAATATAGATATTGCGATTGCCTAAATATCTCGTTCAGACACTTTTCTTAAATTCATAACCGTTTGAACAAATAACGTTTTTCTAAAAAGTGGGCGTGGCAGTCAGCGGATTTTGAGAATATTTGCAATGTTAAAAAAGACTATGTCGTTTTCTATATTTTATCCATATAAAGTTATTATCTAAGCCCAACTTTTTGTGGGCTTACTTCCTTACTTAAATGGCGCAACAATCCGAGATGAACCTGGGCCTCAACCAACATGCCTCTCCAATTAGCCCGGTCCTTAGCTAAATTTCTCCAGTTGCGCACTCCAAGTTGATTGAGGTCGGTTTCTACTTGTGCGCGCCACTTAAGGCGAGGTCTTCCTCTACTTCGTCCGACGTCTGGCTGGGAATCAAAGACTCTGCGACCCGAAGTATTGGTATCCATTCGTTCTACATGAGTAGCCTAGCCATCTTAAACGTACAGCTCGTACAGCTGTACAGCTCGTATAGTTTGTGGTTGAATCTTCGTCTCCGTAGACCGAAGATTTTTCGAAGAATTTTTCTCTCGAATGGATTTCTGGATTTCTATCCGCTTTTGATACGGTCCATGATTCAGCGCCGTAAAGGAGGACTGAGATGATCATGGAGGGCTTAACTACTAAATTGCCTTCTTAGCCCAAGGAAACAGCGGTTGGAAAGATTAATTCTTCATTTGATTTCTGACGAGATGTTGTTGTCAGAGTTAATAGATTAGCCGAGGTAGACAAAGTCCCGAACTATCTCAAAATTATATCTGTCAATGGTGACGTTCTGTGCAATTCGTTAATGTTGTGTGTCCTTTCGTCTTAGTCTTACTTAGTCTTAACCTCATTTACTGCTGAATCCATTTTTGTCGCTTCCTTCTCTATACTAGCATACGTGGCTATGATATCACGTTGAGTCCTACCAATGATGTCAATATCGACGGCGTATGCTAGTAGTTGCACCGATTTTTGAAAAATTTTGCCTCTGATGTTGGCTCGGGAGTTTTGCACAATCCCCTCAGGAATCAAATTGAAGAAGTCACATGACAGCGAATCGCCTTGCCTAAAAAGTCGTTTTTGGTATCGAATGTGTCTTTCAAGTCCTTTCGGTTATAGACTTTCCTCGTATCGGGTATCCAGTCGTTGCACTGCTGATCGTGGGAAAGTGCTGACGTACACTATAGGTTCTGTTGTCGTGTGAATAGATACGATTGGTCATGCACGTGTCGGGTCGTGTTAACTGCTGCCCCTTTAAATATCTGCGTCCCGCAGATCAATAGCTGAACATGTGGAGTGGCTTAAATTACTGCCGGATTGTTGAACTTCCATATTACTTCTAGCTGGACGAGGGATGCTCTTCCGACGGAAAGACAAATGAAGCTCCGGGATGTTTGCTCTTCCATATATCTTTTTCCACAGGAAGCAGATGCAGATGACTATGGCTATAATTACTAAAATTTCTGTAATGATAGAAGAGTTAAGGTTATCTTTTAAGGTTTTGATTAGTTCGATATTTTTGACACTGATGTCGTGCAGATGTTGCAGATTAGGCTTGATCCTTTTACTGGTTATGTTGACCAAGACAGCCGGAAGTGCTTGTAACCTCGTGGTCGTCCCACTGGAGTATATCTGGTCCTTGATGCTGATCGTATCATTGTCCAGTTGGATGAGATAAGTACCTTCTAGAGGGATAGACAAATTTTTGTTTAGAATTGACCCGTTAAAATTTGTTATGAAGACCGTATTTTCCCCAATTAGTTCAATGACCTGTTCATTTGTGTTTCTGAAGTCACATGCTGCAGTACCTCCTTTGAGTACCTTGGGTAAGCATGTATTATCGGGTAATTTCTTTAAAACGCTTTCTTCACATACCGATGTATTTCCTATATGAAAGCAATCACCCTTAAGTCCGTAGGTCGTATCGTGATTAATTAGTAGTCTTGTGTAGTCTAGGTCAATTTGTTTTCCGTCTTTGATTGCAGCGCGAGCGGTCACTGAATGGAACACTTTGGTCCCGACCTTCGGGATCGAGAGTACGTATAACAAAAGAGTTCCATTGCTATATACAGACGGTCGCCCGTATTCAATGGCTTCTACAAAATTTTGATAGGGAAGGATTTCCAACTCATTTATTATAGTGTTAACCTCTTCAAAGTCAAGTATGTTACTGTTAACTATTCCGGTCTTTGCCATTTGACAGGCTCTTGTTATTTCGTTTATCCCTTCTTTTAGTATTAGAACTTTGTTAAGTAGGTCGTCTCTTAGTCTGTCTATTTCCTCTTTTTGTACGGCGTTATTGTAGTGATCAATTATCTTATTAACGTTATTCATAATTTCATGTGTTGAGTCAAAAAGTTTCTTGTTAATTTTGTATTGATGATTGTTGTTCTCAGTTATGTCTGTCTGCGTTTGTAAAAGTTTGTTCCAGTCAGTTGCGTCAGGGGATCCAGCTACCCATTTCCAGGCAGAACCTATCCAGTCGATAGATCTAGTCCGTCTTGTCCGTGGTTCACTCAGTTCGTTTATGCGGTCTTTTACCTGGCTCAGATGATAATCTAGTACCAGCCGCATCTCTTTGTCTGCTATATGTTTCATAGCCAGCATTTCAGTTTGTTCAATGAGTATGTTATATTTGCTTAGGTCAATAACATGGACCAACTTAAAGAAGCCATTTATAACCCAAGCGTTGCCTTCCCTTACGGTCACAATTGGTGATCTGTATGCAAAAATATGCAGAGCATGCACGGGAACTAAAAAAGCTAGACTGCAATATAGTTTCATGACTTTATTAGTAACATATAATTCTTAATTAATTCTTTTGTTGAGTTTCATTGAGGTTATAATATAAAATTCTTCATTAGTTCTTTTGTTAAGTTAAATTGAAAAACATTTTTTATAGGCTAGGGAATGATTCTTCCTTTTTTTTTTTTGATGCCTATTAGGCGCTCTCTTTAACTTTCGGGGTAGTTACTTTGGTTCGTAAGGCTCGTATGAATCCGCTTTAGTCGTTAATGCGATTATATCCGCAGCGACCTACTAAGGTACGAGGGTCTTCACCACCGAAAATATCATTGATACTTTAGTAAACCAGCCCATTTTTTCGCGAGAGTTGGCCCTGGGCATTTAATTAAATTTGTAATTCTTTCATATTTTTTAAGTGAGCCTTATGGACTCTCTTACCACTAGCTGTCGTTACCGTTACACGATTGTCCTTTGCGACAATTTCCCGTCTATATAGGGGTTTATTTTTACTTTTTATCTTTTTTATTGCAACGTAAACTACCTTGCTTCTATAAGATGGGGTTAAGTAAAGTTTTACACCCAGAGTCTTGATAAAATTTAAAACGATTGGACTAAGGAAGCCCTTCTCGTTATCAGTAACTAACACCTGCGGTATCGCCCTAATGTAAATTGCCGATTTTTCTTTTATGTGGAAAAACTTTGAGAATTTTGAAAACTTATCCACCACAGTTAAAAACTTCATATTCTGGAACTCCATAATATCCATGTGAAGTATTTCGCAGGGATACTTTGGGAGTGGAGTAACTTGGAGTTCGGGGATTACCGGATGCCTATCGTATTTGTTTGCATTACAAATTTCACATGAAGAACAGAATTTCCTGATTTTAGCCATCATGTGGGGAAAATAAAATTTTTCCAAGATCTGTTCCCTATTCTCCTTAGGAGAGCGATGGGCTCTCCTGTGTTCCTTTTCAATAATAAGACATTTATTCTCTTCGTTACCAACATCTTCGACTATCCTTTGAGCCACCCTTAATTTGTAATTTCCGAAGGTTTCCAGATAAACCCTCTGAAGCATACCGAGATAGTTCTCTGGCATCTTAATTCCATTTATGATATTTGGCCTGAGTTTTTCCTTCAGTATCTCTATGAGATCGTCATCGTGTAGGGTTCTCGTGGAGATGTAGTGGCGATGATAGCCAGGATGTGGCTCTTCGTGGGAGCGTAGATCGATTCCAATCTTAAAAATGAGTTGATTTTTAAAAACATTGATTGGCGCTTCCACGTGTGGTACTTGATCCGAGCTATCCTGGTCGGCACTGTGTGCAGTGCACGAATCAGTATCACTCGGAGAGAGTTGGCAAAGCCCTTCATCAGCCGTCTCAGTTCGTGCACAGTCTACTCTGCGTTCGCTTGCCGTATCCGTACTTTCCCTTGAAGGAGAACTTACATGACCCACACTAACAGTTTCACTGCTAGCATCTGAGAGGTGATTGACTTCAGTCTTGAGCCGTGAGAGAGCATCAGCCACGTAATTTGATTTACCAGGAGTATAAATCAACTCGTAGTTATACTCCTCTATTCTCGCTTTCCAACGTTTGAGCTTTGCATTGTGATTTCTATTACTCAACGCAAATGTCGAAGGTTGGTGGTCGGTAAAAATCCGTATCTTCCTGGCTCCATACAGATAATTTCGCAAATTATCCAAGGCCCACACTATGGCAAGCATTTCTTTCTCATTGGTCGCATAATTCTCCTCCGTTCGGTTAAGAGAACGGGAGATGTATGCCACCGGCCTTTCCTTGCCATGCTCAACTTGAGATAGCACAGCACCAATGGCGTAATTGGAAGCATCTGTAGTTAGGTTAAAGCCCTTCTGGAAATCAGGGAATGCTAAAACATCTGCAGATGTGAGCAGTTCCTTCAGGCTTTTAAAAGACTTTAGCGCTTCATCGTCAAGAGAAATTGCAACGTTTTTAGACTGATTGGCTCTAACATGTGAGAATTCGCCACGCGTTATGTTTGTAAGGGGCTTAGCTATTTTGGCGTAATCCCGAATGAACTTCCGGTAATAAGAAGTTAATCCGAGGAAGCTTTTTAACTCTTTTAAATTCGCCAGTGGGAGGATATTTTCAATAGCCTTAACCTTCCTTTGGTCTGGAAGAATGCCTTCGGGAGTAACCAGATATCCGAGAAACTCGACGCTGGTGGTCATAAATTGAGTTTTCTCTAGATTAACCTTCAAGCCAGCCTCATTTAATTTAGTGAAAACGGTTTCGATGTCCCTCAAGTGGTCTTCTTCGGTTTTGTTAAAACGATTATATCATCAATATATACATAGCAAACCTTGCCTATCAATTCCTTGAGTACATCGTCTATCATCCTCTGGAAGATAGCAGGGGCATTACTTAGACCGAAAGGAAGTCTCAGGTATTCGTACTTCCCGTTCATAGTAGAGAAGGCCGTTTTTGGGATATCGGTTTCGTCCATCAGGATTTGATGAAATCCTGATGTCAGATCGAGCGTGGTAAACAGTTTTGCATCCCCCAGACTAGCTAATGTGCTATTGATATCCGGAATAGGATACGTATCTGGAATGGTTACAGCATTTAAACGCTTAAAGTCTATGACCATTCTATATTGCTTTTCACCGTCTGGTTTCGGTTTTTTTGGAACAATCCATATTGGTGAATTATATGGACTGTTTGATGGACGTATAATATTGTCCGACAGGAGGTCCTTAATCTGTCGGTCGACTTCTTCTCTCATGGAACTCGGGTAGGAATAGCTTTTGGCATATATTGGTTCGTCAGTGTTTGTACGAATCTTCGCTCTTACGTTGGTTCTAACTTTTTCATTACCAACTGGACCGAAAAGACTACAGAATTTTCTGGAAATAAGTTCCAACCTTGATCTCGAATGGGTCGATATGTTCCCGTTAAAGATCAGCTGGTGGACTGCGGTTGAATGTCGGTTTTTTAAAACGATGACCTTATCGGATTCGATTGTTAGTATATTTTTTTTCCCTATCGATGACTGCTTTCAATTCTTTCAGCGTGTCATCGCCGATTATGCCATCAAATGACGTTAGGCTCGGGAGAATAAAAAATGTTATGTTTAAGTCACACCCTAGAGAATAAAAGAATTTACCAGTAATTTTCTCTTTAATGCAAATCTTCCCAGTAGGACTATTTACAAAAAATGGATTTTGGACAGGGACAGGACGTGGAACTAACCTTGGTTGAATGAAATTTTTATTAGCCCCGGTATCCACTAAAAAACTTAGAATGTCCCCATCCCGCGTAGCATACTCTATGTATGGTACGCTGGAAACGAGGCTTCCATCATAAAATTTCCCGGTGGTGTCTCTTCCTCTGGAAGCTCGGAAGATTCTGCTATACCAGGTGTCTCAGCTTCTGCGGTTGTAACGTGGTACAGCCTCTGTTGTTTCCGGGGGTTATAACTCTCCAAGGTTGGTTCACGTTTGAACGGGTTGGGCCGATTCATGTAATTTACATGTCTCGACTGAACTGTACTATCCACCTCCATTTTGATAGGTGGTTTTGGGGCCAACGGTCTTTGTGGCGGATATTGTTGTGAGCGACCCGAATTCCAATATGGGTAGGGTCTCTGGGTAGAGTTGTTTCTAGCGACGAATGGCCTACCAATGTTCTTTGGGGAAACTGCGTTATCCCTAAAGTTGTGATTAATTGGTGCGGTTATTGTGTTGGGAGCCATTACATGGACCGAATTGCTCCGGAAATTGAGGTTTTGCATTTCCAGACACGCTGAATATGCTTCAGGGAGAGTTTTTGGCCGTTGAATGATCAAAAGCCTTGAGAGGTCTCCCTTCAGTCCTCGTACGAATACGTCAAGGGCGCGGTTCCTGTAGGTCTCAATCAAAGCATTCATGGTTTCTTTGGTATAAACTTCAGCCCTAATCTTGTTAATGATCAGCGAAAACTGATGATTCACCGTTGCGTAAAAATCATCAACTTTAGTATTACCCTGTGTTAATTGATTGAGCTGGTGCTCCAGCGATCGGATATCTCTCTTATCCGCGTAGTGTAGTGAGAGGACCCTTTTTATTTCCATCCAATCACAGTCTAGAATGTTGTATGAAACTAATGCAGAATCTGCATTGCCTCGAATTTTCTGTCGAATATTCTGAAGGATTGCCCTGTAAATGGGCTTGTTACGAACTATTTCGTAATCCTTTAAGACCGTTTCAACGCTGTGGATCCACGAAATATAGTGAACGGGATTTCCGTCGAAAGTCTGAAGTTCCTTAACGGAATCAGGAAGTTTGCATATGTCTTTCAGATCCTGTTCGCTGGTCGGCCTGCACAGTTGTTCGGCTTGTGTTACCGGTGTATCAGGGATTCTTGAGACACCCGATTGTTCTAAGTTACTAATGCGACTCGTGATTATTACCAGTTGATTCTTCACTGACTGAACTACCTCCATTGGATTGCGTAGTTCTATACGACCCATTCTAGCCTCCAATACTTTAATTTGTTCTAGGACAGTGTTAATTGCCCCAGTCATTTGAGTAACCGAATTTTTGAGCTCATCCATTGTACACGAGAGTATGTATTTTTGTAGCAAAAACTAAATTTAATTTAAAGATATCACTTCCCAAATTTAAGAGAATTTGTGTAACGACAGACGTGGATTGTGAAAGATGTGGACAGTATTTCAAAAAATAGTTTAAATACTAATTTCTGTCTTTTTTTTTTTTATTATTAATTAGGTAATTAATTTATTAACTTTGTTTAACTTGTTTTTTGTCTTAATCTTATTATCTAAATTCAAATAGTTGGATCGTATTTCGAAAATAATTTTAATACTAAATTATTTTTGCAATTAAATAGTTAATTAATTTATTAATTTTGTTTCACTTGTATTTTGTTCTCATATTATTATTTAAATTGAAATAGCTTACTAAAATTCCCAGTACATGATTCAGTTGCATACGCTTCTAATGTAGTCGGGGCCTTGATCACTCTGTTTGTTGAAGTTCCTTTACTACTGCACCGGGTTCGTAATTTTGATAATTTGTCTCCACTCGTTCTTAAATTGTTCGCCTCTGATTTATAAAATTGTTCACCTCTGATTTATAAAAATAAATTTATTACTGCACTGGATTCATATAGTTGTTTAATTTGTCTTCACTCGTTCTTAAATTGTTCATATTTAATTCATTCCACTTTTAATTTAATTGGTTTCATACATTTGTATAGTTATCTAGCACTTGTTCTTGAATATTTGTGCATCAAACTTAGATTTCACGCGTTTATTTAATTTTCTTGCACTTTTTTTAATTTTTTATACATTAAACTTTGATTTCACTTCTTTTACCCTTTCGTCCTTTTTGACAGGGTCCCTGCTCGGGCGCCAGTTAAATTGTCCTTTATTACTTTTATAAAAAAAATATAATTGAACACCAACTTGCAGTTGGCCAACTTGTTCTTATAATAAAACACACGTTTTAACTCGTTATAATTCTCTCTAATGTCTCCCCCAAAATACAACTAACTCTTCCAATCTAATTATTGCACCAGGTAACCTCGCCTTCGCATGACCAATCTGCTGAGTCGCCAAATCATACGCAGCGCGTGTATCCGCTCGTATCGGGTATCCAGTCGTTGCACTGCTGATCGTGGGAAAGTGCTGACGTACACTATAGGTTCTGTTGTCGTGTGAATAGATACGATTGGTCATGCACGTGTCGGGTCGTGTTAACTTCGCACTTCTCTATATCCTCGATTGCATGCTTTTCTTGTTCTGTTTTCTTCTTTCTGAAAAGCCGGTATTCCTCCCTTCTTCTCTGCCTATAGAGCTTAATTGCAGCTCTCGTCTTCACCTGCAGCTAAGCCTTGTAGGCCTCTTGGCTGCGAATATCTGTCGGCATTCCTAATCCAACCAGGGGTTTCTTGCTGGTGGCCGCGAGAAACGTAGCACATCAGTTGCGGCTGATCTAATTTTTTTTTATCATCGTTGCCATTGTTCTTCGACATTAGATGCTGGTGGTGTGGTGTGAATCGAGAGGTTAAGGAATACGCGTTGCGCGAAGTCCTTGGCGGTCTCTTGCAATTGCAGTCTTTCGACAGTGAATTTTTTCACAGTATTTCTGGTTTGTTGTGGCGTGATGGATATCCACATCATTACCTTGGCTGAAACAAGGTAGTGGTCCGAGTCGATGTTAGCCCCTCGGAATGTTCGGACATCGTTGATCTGGAGACCGCCATGTCCCCTTATGGATGTCGAGGTTAGGAAACCGTATGCTGTCTATAGTGGCATTTCCGTAGCGTATTGTCGTATAGGCTATATTTTCCAACAATACCGCTAAAGATGTCCTCTCTTCCTACCTTTGCGTTAAAATCTCCCAGCACGATTTTAACATCGTACTTTGGTAGTCGTTCATAGAAGCTTGTAGAAGCAATCCTTAGTTATATCATCTTTTTCCTCCGTCGGAGTGTGAGCGCATATAAGGCTTATGTAGGCCAATTTGCCCTTAATGCGGATTGTTACAATGCGTTCTAATGTCGTGGAAACATAAGACTTCTTGCCTAAGCCTGGCACTTATAACAAATCCGCATCCGAAATTCGGACTAAAAGCATTTTTTTAATTAAAAACGCCCCAAAAAGTGGGCGTGGCAAAAAACTTTGTATGGACGAAATATCGTCAAGCTTAACCCTCATAAGGGTTTGTATCATCACAACCTAGAATACCTCTCTTCGGCAGTCCATATCCCATCAAGATTTCCAAACTTTGATATTTCAACACCCGACCGCTAATAGCCAGGATCATCGCGTGAGCTTTCATAAAATCCACACCAATAATGCATTCATTATAAATATCAGTCCTGTGTTCACAATTATAACGTTGGAATAGATTCTTGCACTGACTCATTAGATGTCCAGTCTTTTCCGCAATTCTAGCAACTCATTTGACCTCGGGAATTTTTATTTGGACAAGTTTCCATTCTCTAACAAGAGTATTCTATGATTGTTAATTCTAATATATTGAGTCCGGTTCCAGCCATTCGTTATGCTAGTTGCATTTTGGTGTCATTTATACAGTATAAGAAAGCGTCCTTTGCCACCTGGTGTTAGTCACTGGTGCTCTTATATGGAAAATGAGTTAGACGTCCAACACCAGTTTGTAGTTGTTTAAGAGTTTCTCCTCTGTTTTGGGCCCTGTAATCGATTTACTGATGGTTGGTTGTTGTTAAACGAAGGTAGACTCTGATTGGCTTTAACTTGGCAATGCCCAGTGGTTGCAACTCTGGCTACACATCAAATGTGCCTATTTTTTACCTCCAAGTGGTAACCATCGGGTACTGGTCTCATCCAACCGGATTTGAATTGCTAAACGATAAGTGCGAGTGGTGATAGCAAGACGTAAAACAGCACCACTATAATCACACTGGTCATTACGGCGCGGAATGAATACCCGGTCTGCCGTCCCAGACGAACCTAGATGAGCTTCTTCGACATATTCGGACAACAGGTTATAAGGAATTTCAAGGGTAAGTCAGGCCTATTGAACAGAGATGATGGCAGCTGAACTGTAAGGTCAACGGCATCGCTCAGTCCCGTAGTGGATACTGATGGCCCCGTGTCCTAGGGGTATCTAATAAATTGGAACTGGCCCTCCAGTCCAGGTTGGGGGATGTGCTTGGGGTTAACTACCCACCCATGGGAAAAACCATTGTTACGAAAAAACCAATAGCCTCCGAAAGGACTGATATTATTGTTGACGAGACCCTGCTTAACGAAAAATGGACATCTGTAAGCGCTTAAGTGTTGGATTAACTTCTGTCATAGGAAATTTTGATTGGTTGTTGGATGTAGTAGAGAATTACTAAATTGGTGATGTCCATAATAAATTACATACATATTCGCAGAATATTCCCCTTTGGTGTATAGTTTTAGGCGCGTAACTAATAAATTACCTACGAACCATTCACAATTACTTGTTATACTGGGCTTAGCTAAACCACACTTTTTTGATGACTGTGAAACCCAAAAAACTTAAGACCAAATTTAAGCTCTGCTTTTTGCTTAGCTAAGCAACGGATTAAGCTCCCACTGTGAAACCGGGCATAAGTGTTGGATAAACTTCTGTCAAAGGAAATTTCGATTGGTTGTTGGATGTAGTAGAGAATTACTCAATGGGTGATGTCCATACTAAATTCCATACATATTCGCAGAATATTCCCGTTTGGTGTATAGTCTTAGGCGCGTAACTAATAAATTAACTACGAACCATTCACCATGACTTGTTATACTTGGCCTAGCTAAACCACACTTTTTTGATGACTGTGAAACCCAAAAAACTTAAGACCAAATTTAAGATCTGCTTTTTGCTTAGCTAAGCAACGGATTAAGCTCCCACTGTGCAACCGGGCATTAGAGTTTTAATTTAATATTTACATTTCGTTGCATACATTTAGGGTGTTAATACTTTATAGTATATATTGAGATTTTTTATACCCTATTGACGAGTGGAAAAGCGTCTGTATATGTGAAAAAAATAACATGTTAAGTGCTATAGAATTAAAGGAAATTTTCATTTATACAGGATTACCATAAGAAAACTGTGTTTAAGAGGAAAATCCAAAAGCGTATTTCCAAACATTTTACTATTAGGCAATATACAAGTTGGTATGGTATTTAATGGAATAAATAATGGACTTTTTAAATATATGAAATGCTGTGCGATTAAATTAACATTTTAATACAAAAAAATAGCGCCAATTTTGCGAATAGTAGAGAAAAAGGAATATTACAATGTATACCAATATGCTAGCCTTCAGTCGCCAATTCCATAGGGGTATATTAGTTTTGATACAATATATATGGATCGACTCAAAATCGTCAGCTGAGTCGATTAAGCCATGTCTGTATGTCCGTCCGTCCGTCCGTCTGTACGTAACCGACTTTTAGGCCTTAAATTTTGAGCTATGATAATAAAATTTAATATTATCCTCGCCCATGCCTACAGAAAAAAAAAATCCGCCCACTGCCTGCTTTTAAGAAAAACTTAGTTTTTGGCCAAACCGTAAGGAAAATTGAAAAAGTTTCTGAAGAACATATTTAAACATCTTAATATCTATATTACGTCTACATAAAGTTTTTTGCCACGCCCACTTGTTAGGGGCGTTTTCAGTAAAAAACTGTTTTTGGTTAAGTTTTAAATTTTTCGAAGAAAATTTCGATGCAGAATCATTGGAATATTAATATGAACATTTCGTCTTTGGTATATCAATATGAACATTTCGTCTTTAGATCATTTTAACCCACGCCCACTTTTTGGGGTCGTTTATATATAAAAACCGTTTTTATACACTACCCCATATCATATGCGGGAGAAAAACCTTGTCTTTTTTTGTAGAACAAAGTGTTCTATAAACTATCTGATCAATTTGTTGTGAAAATGTCATTTTATTTATTTAATCCCCTTCGTGTTTAAAGCCATGTCTACTTTTTGAGGATATTAGTTTTACAGATGGGATGAGATAGGGTATTCAAGTTTTTTATTACTTTTTATGAAATTGCCAAACAGGAAGAAATAGACCCACCCTTCCATAGTAAAAAATGTTTCTTTTTAACCCCTCAACTAAAAAGCTTTATCAATTTTTTGCGCTAAACATATCGTACTCGTGCCCATAGTTACGCTTTTGTGACTGAAATTAATAAATCTACATACTTAGATTTGTTCCTAAAAATATTCAGTACGGTAACAAAATACATGTAAAATAACCAAATTATCTCAAAATAACTTAAGCTTAAATTACACTTTCAGTGTTTCACTGGAAATTATAAAACGTTTAAATAGCAAATAGTTTTTTTTAGCGTGTATGTATTTTTTTTAAATCCACGTATTAGGCTATGTTAAGTTATGATTCATGCATTCATTTTTATATTTTTTTTTTTGATTTAGTTTCATTTCAAATACCTGGGGATATACAATGGATTAAGCTAAATTCCGGACAAGTTGGATTTTACAGAGTTATGTATAGTGCAGAAAATTGGTTAAACCTAACCAATGAACTGTTGAAGGATCACCAACAATTTAGCGCTGAGGTAATTTAGATTTAATTGAACATAATAATTGTTTTTATTATATATACAAATTATTATTTTTTAGGATCGTGTTGGGTTATTATCTGATGGGTTCACACTCTGTCATGCGAACTTAATATCTTGTGAAATAATTATGAATATGATTCCTTATTTACCCAGTGAAACAAAGTGGGGCCCGTTGACACTTGCCTTAAGACATTTAGAGAAGTGGAGAAGAATACTTAAATACTCTGAATGTTTTCTAATGCTCTCAGAGTTTATAAAAATTCAACTTACTTCAATAATTGACAAAATTGGTTTCGATGATGACGGTGACATTGAAACAAAGTAAGTTGTAAAAATACATATATCATTATACATACATCATACATAAATCTGCTGGAATTCTATATTATATTTGATTTTATTTCTATATATTTAAAAAAAAACAATTTGCTTCTAGAATGCTACGCCCAGGTGTCCTGTTAGCACTTATTCTTTGGGAAGATACCGAAACTATCTTAAAGTCAAAAGAAATGTTCAACCATTACATTAACAAAACCAATGAGACAATTCATCCAAATTTAAGAGAGGTAATTACAGCTATTTTTTTATTTCTTTTATAAATAATTGCAACCCGGCTCGACTTCGTCCGGGTACAATTCCATTTGTACAACGATACACTAATACATAAATTGGGAGAAGACATATTTGTAATAACATATTGTTGTATAAAGCCGGGCTTTGAATGATAAAATGATTTTCTGGTTATATCTAACAATAATTAGTTAAACACACTCTTATTTCTTATTTCAAATCACGTTCAGGTCAAAATTCAGACTGACTCGCTGGTTATCATTCATCTCTATTTATACTACTCCACATACTGATAAAAAAAAATCGCATATTCTCAGATTTTATAATATAGCCTCCTCAGTTTTACCTTCGTAATGATCAATCCAGGTGGACTAATTTTAATTTTCTACGTAATCCTTTCTGTATACGGTAGACAACGTTGTTTATTAGCTTCACAATTTTATAGGGGCCTTCCCATTTCGGCAGAATCTTCGGCGATATTCCTTGTTTACGTTGGGGATTATATAGCCACATTAAATATCCTTCTTGAAAATCCTGTTTCTGCTCTGATAATGTACCTGGTTTTCTTACGATCTCTGTCTAGTTCTATTCTTGTCCTGGTCCTTTCGTGGACATCTTGCAATCTTTTCCGTAGATCATCAATGTAGTCATCTTCAGTTATTGGCTCTACCGTTGGGGATCCGAACATTACTTCACTAGGCAACCTTAATGCTCGACTAAATAAGACTTCAAATGGGGAGTGTCCAGTAGTGCTATGCACCGCACTTCCCCTCGGGGTTTTTTGTTGTTATCTCCTAGAGGGCGCGCCATCAGGTAGCGGATAATTGGGAAATAAAAAAAAAAACTATGTGAAGGAACAAAGAATTTAAACTTAAATATGGGTAGAAATTAGACCGCAAAACCAAAAAAATCAGCAGTGAACATCCATGTAGGACTGCATGAGCCGGCTGCAGAAAAACCTCCAGCAGAAAAGCCTTCAGCCGCTCGGGATATATTCCAGAAGGAAATACTGCCATAGGTAGGCAATAGCGTCTCGGCCGTAGAGGCTCCAGGAAATTGGACTGAAGAGCAATGGAACAGACTAGATGAAGCCCAAAGACCTAGCCAAGATTTTGTAGGCTTGAGTTCTACAGAAATTAAGCTTTCCCCCCTCGGTACCCGAAGACAAAACTTTAAAGAAATGAAGAAATGCTGCGAAATCTTAAAAATTGTGAAGAATGCCTGTGTGAAGCAAAAAAATGTCAGCATAGACATCAGGAACGGAATAAAAAATCTCAAAAAGCTAGTCGGAAACAAGATACCACCATCTAGCCCTCTTGTAAAACAAACGGACAAGAATACTAGAAACTCTCCAATCCCAGTAAACATATCAAAACTGAAGAAAATTCTGGAGACGGATGATGTAGACACTGAAGCAACAAACATAGAACAGGACAGATTTTCAAAAGACCTCAAGAAGAAGAAAGGAAAAACACAAGTTACACCCAAACCTACTACTGAGGAACGCGTAGGAAAAAATCGTCGAATAAAACAAGAACCAAAGAAAGCGGACATCGGAAACCCAGGCACGAGGCAACCCTAATCAAACCAACAGGCACGGAAAAGTACAGTGATATTCTGCGGAAAACTCGAAAAAAAGCCAACCCCGACGAAACGGAAACTGTCATCAAATCGGTGCGATAAACAAAGCAATAGGAAGTAATTTTAGAACTGGTACCGGGGACAAAGGTAAAAGAGGCTTTTGGGAAATTTGGGAGAAAGAGCTAGGTTCGCAGCCCCGAAGAAAAAGTTGCACTCGAAATCATTGACTTGGATGAACTGACCACAGCAGAAGAGGACGAGGAAGCCATCAAGAAGAAAACATCAAACAAACATATGAGAAGGCTACAATCCGCTGTGCTGATCGTTTAATACCCTATCCCATCCTATCCTTAAACTTTGTATCCCCAAAATGTGGGCCTTATGGCGATGATATATAGAAAATGCATTGTTACAACATATTATTCAGACAAATTATCAAAATATTTTATGGTTCGACAAATAACAACGTTTTTCTATTGTATATGCCTTGGAGTAGGGTATACAAATGGTTTTTGTAAGAAAACGCCCCCAAAAAGTGGGCGTGGGTTAAATTAATGTAAGAACAAAATGTTAATATTAATTTTATTAACGTTTTGCAACAAAATTTTTTTTCGAATATTTGAAAATTTGACCAAAATGTTTTTTACTATAAAAGCCCCCACGCTCACTTTTTGAGCGTATTGAGATTGTCTAAATATGCTCTTCAGATACTTTTCCAAAATTCTAAACCGTTTGACTAAAACAAAGATTTTTCTAAAAACTATCACATATACCAAATTTCATCATCCTAGCTAAAAAATTAAGGCCTTAAAACATGTAACCTACAGACGGACGGACGGACAGACAGACATGGTTAATCGACTCAGCTAGCGATTCTGAGTCGATCCATATACTTCGAGGTAAATGTAGCTAAATTATTTCTATGTTACAAACTAAGTATCAAAACTAATATACGCCTATGGGTTAAGGTATAAAAACCTGGAAATACAGGTGGCAGTACCTGTGATAAACAGAAGCTCGCTGAAAATGGCTATAGTCTACATGAACGATTGAGCAGGTCAAGAGATGCTGAATATTCCTCGAATTAATATAGGATAAGTTGAGTGCAGATTGCGAAGTTCCTTAATGCTTCAAGTGTTTCGACTACGGACATCATCAGAAAACCTGTAAGGGCACGGACAGAAAAGGACTGTGGAGAAGAGGGTCACAAAAAGAGCGACTGTAGAAAACCACCGAAGTTCTTTCTATGTACATATCTGCAAACTCCAGCATGTGACTTAGATCATATGCCAGAAAAAGAAACTCCCCTCGCAAATTGGATCTAAAGTCATTAAGATCAAGGATGCGGTGAGGTATCTGGGATTGAGGATCGACATAAAACTAACTTTCTGGCAACAGATGGAGTTGGTACATTCCTCTTGTCGATGTCTTCTCTTGCACACAGCTGGTAAAATCGCTCTCTTACTGTGTCTAAAGACTTATTGATTTCTAATTGGTCTCCCGATACTCCACCATGAAGCTCCCGTGGTACATCTTTGACCATGGACCGTGGAACGACAAGCTGTCTTCATATGTTCCCTGCGGGTAAAAATCGGTTGAATGTCAGGGTCTTCCATCTGCGCTTCTCTGATCTTTTCAGTTGTCCATGGTCAATGAGACAGTGCGTCAGCGTTAAAGTGCAGGGTGCCCTTACGATGCTGAATGTCAAAATCGTAGCTCTGCAGCCTCTCAATCCATCTAACAACTTGACCCTCTGCATTCTTAAATTAAAGCAACCACTTTAGAGCACACTTCTTGGGTTTAAGCTTCAAATGGGCACGCCGAAGTTGTTTTGGTGTTCTTCGAATGATTTCCCCACGACAATTACATCGTCCAGGTACACCAGGCAGATTTTCCACGTTAGAACTAGAAAAACGCATTCCATCAGTCGCTCAAAGTTGCAGGAGCTTTGCACAAACCAAATGGCATCACGTTTAACTGCCACAAGCCATTTCCTGTGGTGAAAGCCGTCGTCTCCCTGTCCTTAGGGCAAATCTGCACCTGCTAGTAGCCGCTCCTCAGATCCAGTGTGGAAAACCATTCGGACTCCTTTAGAGTATCGAGTGTGTCGTCTATCCTAGGTATACATCGTTGAGTCATCCATAGTCAAGGAATAACCGGATGCTGCAATCTTACTCCCTAACCAGTACCACTGGTGTTACCCACGGACTTTTGGAGTATTCGATCAGTCTGTCCTTCTCCATCGTCGCAACCATCTCTGCAACTTCAAGTGTCGATTTGGTGTTGCACCAAGTGTGTACAGCCATATTACCCATCCTCTGGGGCAAATACATCAGCAAATTCTTCAATTAGATTTTTCGCACGAATTTGCTGCTCCTAATTCAGCTTGCATCAATTTCGTTATGTCCGTCCGCTTAGTTTGTAGTACTGGTGTAGCAGTCGCCCCTTCGGTTATATTTGATATTGCGTTAAAGGAAGCACATTTACCAATCACTTTTCCTTTTCGGATTATCACCTTTTGTGGTCTGGTGTTTAAGGATCTTATTAGAACCATGTTGTTGTTTTATTCCACCAACATTTTTCCAACAATGTAGTTTTGGAAATCATTGCCCGCTACTGGTTTAACGAGTAGGAATCGGTGGCTCCCAGGATCACCCTCCAGCTTAACCCATATAACAGTTTTTGATGACGGTGGTAGTAGTTCGTCCTTCCCGACGACTGATCTCAGAATAACTGTCTTTGGCAGACCATATTCCATCATGATCTCCACATTTCGATACCTCAAGACCCGCTATCCAGGATTACTTCATAAGCCTTCATAAAGTCCACTCCAATAATGCATTCATCACATATATCAGCCACCAAATCGTCAGCCGTACCATATACTCGAGTTTTTTGTTCCAGTTGCGGTCCCCAGGCAATAGCTGCCGGTGTTATGCAGCCAAGACTCCAGGACGATATCTTTTCAAATAAGTAGCTCCAGTATCGATTGTATTTGCAAGTTCGTTCCCGCCGCGCCGATGGTCGCATCTACTGTCAAACTCCTGTTGCCTCTCCTAGTTTGGAATACTTGGATTGTGATCCTGGGGTTCATAACAGCAGGTCGATTGCTGTCATTGCCATATGCTTCCCTCCTCTCTCCCCGCCTTTTGTAACGTGGACAATTACTTCGCTTTGATGGGTTCCTACACTGACGCATTTAATGTCCAGTTTTGTTTTAGTTCCAGCAACGCATTTGAGCTCGGAAATTGTTTTTCGGTGAAATATCCATTCTCTCGTAAGAGCATTTAATGGTGGCTAATTCCCTGACGCGATGTGCTGCTTGGGATGCTTGATCAGCAGCCCCCAATGTCAGTGCATAAGCTGCGGCTTTGGCAAGTGTGCGTTTTCCAGCTATTCGTTTTGCTAGTTGCAGCTTGGTGTCAGCTATAGAACGAGTGAAAGTGTTTTTTGCCATCTATTTGATGATCTCTTCACCAGTGTTAGGATACGGCAAATGTGCTAGGCGTTCAACATCTGCTTGCAGTTGTTGAAGACATTCGCCTCTCTTCTGGACTCTGCTGCACAGCTGCCCTCGATATACTTCTAACAAGTGATTATCACCAAACCGCATCTCAATTGCTTTCGCGATAGCTATGTAGTTTCGTTGATTGTCAACGGAGATGGTTTGAAAAGCTCCACAGCTGGACCACGCAAAGACAGTGCTAGTGCGATGGCTTTTTCCTCGTCCTCCCAGCAGTTGGTCATGGCAGCAGCTTCGAACTGTTTCTTATAAATTGACCATTGCATCTGACCGTCGAGAGTTGGAGGCTTCATTTCTTTCATTCGTGTACAATCGCCAGAGAATTCCCGAAACTGTTTCTTAACCATTTTAAGCTCTTTAGCTAGATCTTCAACTTCAATAGACTCGAAATTATCCTCTACTCTCTGTTCAATTGCTGCTACATAGTTTTTTCCTTCCCAACTTTCTCTTCTACAGCCAAAAATGTAGTTTCGACTTTTTCAAATCGATTATCAATCATCGTGAACTTTGAATCGAGGAAATTCTCAAACCTCTTACCCTGTTTTTCAAATTGTTTCTCATGTTGCTTTCTTTGACCCTCAGACTGTTGGCGTTGATCTTCGCGTAGCCCTTCGAGCTGTTGCCGTTGCTCCTCGCGTTGTTGTTTGAGCTGCAGTTCCAATTTGTTGTTCTGCTCCTTGCGTAGTTTTTCTGGGGAATTTTTTTATTCTCCGAATTTAGCCTCCAGAAACTTCATCATTGATGACATGTCGAAGCCTGTACCTACTTGTTGCTCTTCGACATCAAAAACAATTGAGTGAGGGTCTTCACCATTCTATCCTCGCTCAAAATTTAAGGCCTAAAAATCGGTGACATACAGACGGACGGACGGACAGACAGACAAGGCTTAATAGCTAGCGATTCTGAGTCGATCCATTTACTTTGAGTTGAGGTATAGCTAGCTTAATTATTTCTCTATGTTACAAACTATGCATTAAAACTAATATACCCCTATGGAATAGGGTGTAAAAATCGCTAGTCGAGGCATAATGCTGCTGTTTGTCTCTGCTTAAAAATTCAAATCCGAATATTCGCGAATGAAAGTTGCTATGACCCAGATAGATAATAATTCAAGTAGTGTATTTGACAGAGTATCGTGTGCGTACCTCTACCGGGTAGCTGTACAGCTAGTAAGGGTTCTTAGTGGAGTTGTCGTCTCCATTTTCCGTCAGCACAAAACGACAGTTGATTTCTACACCCGATTTTAATATGGTCCATGCTTTTGCACCGTAGATCAAGACTGAGAACTTATTAGTTTGGGTTTACTACTAAAATGGTTTATAAGCCAGAAGAAACAGTGGTTAAAAACATATATTCGAGATTAAACTTTTGTCATTTAATTTATTATTTTCCATTTTCCGTTTTGCTATTTTTTGTATCAATTATCATTTCAGTTCAATTACCAAACAATGGAAAATTGCGCTATTGTCATTCCATTTTTCATATCATTCCTGAATTTGACCTGTCACTTTGGCAGACTACTTTTTATTCTCTCTCTTCTGTTCTAACCACGATCCGACAAAGACGTATATCTTAAAATTAGTTAATAAGTTTTTAAATAAAGATTGTTTAAATAAAAATAACAAGTTGGACACAAAGTTCCAACAACATATGAGATGGCTACAATCCGCTGTGCGGATTATTGAATACCCTATCCCATGCCATCTTTAAAACTAATATCCCCAAAAAGTGGACATGGCTTAAACCACGATGGGGATCTTACTTACTTACTTAAGTGGCGCTACAGTCCGGAATGAACCTTGGGCTCAACCAACATGCCTCTCCAATAAGCCCGATCCTTAGCTTACTGCCTCCAGTTGCGCACTCCAAGTTGGTTGAGGTCGGTTTCCACTTGTGCGCGCCACTTAAGGCGAGGTCTTCCTCTACTGCGTCCGACGTCTGGCTGGGAATCGAAGACTCTGCGAGCCGGAGTATTGGTGTCCAATCGTTCTACATGTCCTAGCCATCTTAAACGTCCAATGCGGAGTTTTTTGAATAGGGGCATGTCGCTGTACAGCTCGTATAGTTCTTGGTTGAATCTTCGTCTCCATAGCCCGTCAACGCAAACGGGACCGAAGATTTTTCGAAGAATTTTCCTCTCGAATCTACCAAGGATTTCTTCATCCGCTTTTGATACGGTCCATGCTTCAGCGCCGTAGAGCAGGACTGGGATGATCAGGGTCTTATATAGGATCTCCTTAGTAGTTCGAGTGAGGGTATTACTACTAAATTGCCTTCTTAGCCCGAAGAAACAGCGGTTGGCAAGAGTAATTCTCCGTTTAATTTCAGACGAGATGTTGTTGTCAGAGCTAATAGCGGAGCCGAGGTAGACAAAGTCCCGTACTACCTCAAAGTTATATCTGTCAATGGTGACGTTCTGTCCAATTCGTCGATGTTGTGAGTCCTTTCGTGATGACAGCATATACTTAGTCTTACCCTCATTTACTGCTAAACCCATTTTCGCCGCTTCCTTCTCTATACTAGCAAACGTGGCTATGACATCACGTTGAGTCCTACCAATGATGTCAATATCGTCGGCGTATGCTAGTAGTTGCACCGACTTATGGAAAATTGTGCCTCTGGTGTTGGCTTTGGAGTTTTGCACAATCCTCTCAAGAATCAGATTAAAGAAGTCACATGACAGCGCATCGCCTTGCCTAAATCCTTTTTTGGTATCGAATGTGTCGGTGAGGTCGTTTCCGACCCTGATGGGGCAGCGAGAATTCTCTATCGTCATCCTACACAAACGGACGAGTTTGGACGGTATACCAAAACTAGACATGGCTCTGCACAGTTCGTCTCTATAAATGATGTCATATGCGGCTTTGAAATCGATGAATAGGTGGTGGGTATCGATTTGGACTTCTTGAGTTTTTTCCAGGATCTGCCGAAGTGTGAAAATTTGATCGGTTGTGGACTTTCCTGGCCTAAAACCACACTGATAAGGGCCAATCAGGTTGTTGGTAAACGGTTTCAGGCGTTCACATATTACGGCAGATAGGATCTTGTAGGCGATGTTGAGGAGACTTATGCCTCTGTAGTTGGCGCAGTTCAGAGGGTCTCCTTTTTTGTGGATCGGGCAAACGATGCTGAGGTTCCATTCTTCAGGCATATTTTCATCCGACCAGATTTGGCTTATGAGTTGGTGGATGTTACTTACCAAGTCATCTCCGCCGGCCTTATAAAGCTCAGCGGGAAGGCCGTCATTTCGGGCAGCCTTATTAAGCTTGAGTTTAGATATTGCTATCCTCACTTCACTCAGGTCGGGTGGTTGGCAGTTTTCGCTGTCGTTGCCAATATTGAATGGTTCGTTCTGCCTGACAGCGGAATGTTGTTCGTCATCGCCGTTTAACAGTCTGCAGAAGTGGTTCTTCCATATCCTCAGCATCGACTGTGTCTCAACTAAAATATTTCCTTGTTCATCTCGACAGGATTCTGTTCGAGCCTTGTATCCTTGGCTTTGACGTTTTACACTTTGGTAAAACTTGCGAACATCGTTCCTGGAGTGGCACCTCTCTGTATCCTCGATCGCGCGCTTTTCTTGCTCATTTTTCTTCTTGCTGAAAAGCCGATGTTCTTCCCTTCTTCTTTGCCTATAGAGCTCAATGGCAGCTCTCGTCTTCACCTGCAGCTTAGCCTTGTAGGCCTCGTTCTTGGCTGCGAGCATCTGTCGGCATTCCTCATCAAACCAGGGGTTTCTTGCTGGTGGGCGCGAGAAACCTAGCACATCAGTTGCGGCTGATCTAATGGCCAGTTGGCATCGTTGCCATTGCTCTTCGACATTCGATGCTGGTGGTATGGTGTTAATCGAGAGGTAAAGGGATACGCGTTGTGCTAAGGTCTTGGCGGTCTCCTGCGATTGCAGTCTTTCGACATTAAATTTTTTCACAGTATTTCTGGATTGTTGTGGCGTGGTGGATATCCGCATTCTTACCTTGGCTGCTACAAGGTAGTGATCCGAGTCGATGTTAGCTCCTCGGAATGTTCGGACATCCAAAATACTGGATGCGTGCCTCTTATCTATCGCAATGTGATCAATTTGGTTGACCGTTCGTTGATCTGGAGACCGCCATGTCCCCTTATGGATATCGAGGTGAGGAAACCGTGTGCTGGCTATAGTGGCATTTCGTTCCGTAGCGAAATCAATTAGCCTAAGTCCGTTACCAGACGTGTTGTCGTGTAGGCTATGTTTTCCGACAATACTTCTAAAGATGTCTTCTCTTCCTACCTTAGCGTTAAAATCCCCCACCACGATTTTAACATCGTACTTCGGTAGTCGCTCATAGGTTTTGTCAAGGAGCTCGTAGAAGCAATCCTTAGCTATATCATCTTTTTCTTCCGTCGGAGCGTGAGCGCATATAAGGCTTATGTTGGCGAATTTGGCCTTGATGCGGATTGTTACTATGCGTTCGCTTATGTCTTGGAAACATAAGACTTCTTGCCTAAGTCTGGCACTTATAACAAATCCACATCCGAATAGTCGCTGTTTCTGCTCACTATAACACGGTCCGTAGTAGATGTCACAGTTTTCCATCCTCTTTTTGTCCGGCCCATCCCATCGTATTTCCTGGATGACAGTAATGTCTGCTTTGTAGCAGTTTAGGGCTTCCGCTAGTTGTTCGCCTGTACATCTCCTGTTTAATGTTCTCACATTCCAGGTGCAGATACGAACGTCGTTGTCCTTTTTTCGTTTAGCAGGGTCGTCAACAATAAAATCAGTCCTTTCCGAGGCTATTGGTTGCTTCGTAACCATATTTTTTTCTGTGGGTGGGTAGTTAACCCAAGCCACAACCCCCAACCTGGAGGGCCAGTTCCAATTTATTAGATACCCCTAGGACACGGAGCCATCAGTATCCACTACGGGATTGAGCGCTGCCGTTGGCCTTTCGGCTCATCCGCCACCATCTCTGTTCAAGGGGCCTGACTAACCCTTGAAATTCCTAGACAACCTGTTGTCCGAATATGTCAGAGCAGCTCATCTAGGTTCGCCTGGGACAGCAGGCCGGGTATTCATCCGTGCCATTCTCACCAGGGTGTTTATAGTGTTGCTGTTTTTCGTCGTATTATCAACACTCGCACTTATCGTTTAGCAAGTCAAATCCGGTTGGATGAGACCAGTACCCGATGGTTACCACATGGAGGTAAAGATAAGCACATTTGATGTGTAGTCAGAGTTAAAACACTGGGCATTGCCAAGTTAACGCCAATCAGAGTCTACCTTCGTTCTACAACACCCAACCACCGATGGGGATCAAATATAGTAAAAACATTGTCACAAAAAATTGTTCAGTCAGTTTATAAAACACTTTTACGGTTCTACAAGAGACAAGGTTTTTCTCCTGCCTATGTTATGGGGTAGTGTATAAAAATGGTTTTTATATAAAACGGCCGCAAAATGTGGGCGTGGGTTAAAATGGTCTATTGATGAAATTTTCATATTAATATTACCAATGATTGTGCATCAACATTTTTTTCGAAAATTTTAAATTTTGACCAGAAAAAGTTTTTTTTATTAAAAACGCCCCCAAAAAATGGGCGTGGCAATAAAAACATTGTATAAACCAAATATAGATATTAAAATTGTCTATATATGTTGTTCAAAAATATTTTCAAAATTCCTTACCAAAAACTACGTTTTTCTAAAAAGGGGGCGTGACAGTGGGCGGATTTCAAAAATGTTTACACTTAGCTAGTGATTCTGAGTCGATCCATACACTTTGAGGTATATGTAGCTAAACTACAGAAAAACATTTTTATACCCTACCCCAAAGCATATGCAATAGAAACATATGAGAAGGTTACAATCCCTCCAAGTTGGTTGAGGTCGGTTTCTACTTGTGGGCGCCACTTAAGGCGAGGTCTTCCTCAACTGCGTCCGACGTCTGGCTGGGAATCCGATATTTGCAATTCTCTAATGAAAGTTGAAAGTTTGAGAAGCATTTTTGTAAAACTGAAGGCATGTCGATGAATTTTATAGTGTGCCTCTTCTAATGAACATAGCAAAGCCATTAATAATTATTTTGTGAATGCAGGGTGTTTTAAATTCATGTATATATTTTGTTAATCTATTCTTTTTTATTTTTCAGGCAATTTATACAGGTGCTATATTATCGGGTGAATATGCCTACTGGCAATACTGCTGGGAGAAATTTATAACCCTCCAGCAAACACCAGGGAATTACACTGAACGCATGCAACTAATCCGTGCACTTGGGAGAACAAAAGATGTTTGGCTTCAAAATCGTCTTCTTTCACATATCACGATGCTTCCTACCACAGAAGTTGTAGAAGTATTACAATCAATCGCAGGAACACCAGTAGGTGGTGCTATTGCATGCCGTTTTTTACAAGCAAACTGGTTTGACCTTCAGTCTAGACTAGGAGATGGGACAGTAAGCTTCGCCAAAGTTATATCAATTATAACTCAATATGGAGCAACGAATTTTGACTACGATGAGGTAAATTTTTGTACAATTATTACCATGTTCAGTTTTTTAGTCTTTCTTTTTAACTTTTTCTTACAAAGAGAAAAATATTGTTTCGTGGAAATTTTCGACCTCAAGATTTTGATCGATTAACATAAGGATGATACCGGAACCCAAAAAAGTGGTTTTGGAATTTCGTTCATCCGTCCGTCGGTCCGTCTGTCCGTAATGGTCTCCCTAGACTAAACGGCGTGACCGATTTTCTTCAAACTTCGTATCCAAGTTTGTTTTGATCATAATTCTAATTAATTTATTTTTGCTTTTAGCCATGAACATCCCGTATAAAATTTTGTGTACAGAAATGAGTTTGTCTTTTTCACTTTAAGTTATTAAGTTTCGCATCTCCTCCAGCACCTAATTGATTCGAGCTTTTGCTTATGTTCTTAAAAGTTGTCTGCTTCTTCCACATAAAGTTAGTTATTTAGTTTGGTTGGCTGTTCGAACAAGACGAAACACAATTAACTCTTGGGTTCGCTTGACCCTTTATTCTATGTTGGTTTTCCAATCAAGCTTGGTTTTTAGGATAGTCCCTAGATATTTGGCATTGGATGAGAGTGAGAGCGCTTGTCCATTAAGTCGGGGGAGATTAAAGGCTGATATATTGGTCTTCGTGGTGAAAAGCATCATTTCCGTTTTGCTCGGATTAACACACAGGCCACAGCTTGAAGCCCACATGCTCACAGTATCCATGATTTCGCTAATCACTGGAAGAAACTTTTCTGAAACTAGGATCACTACGTCGTCCGCGTAGGCCACTGCCTTAATCCTATTCCGATCAAGTCGGACTAGCAGTTTGTTCATAACGATAAACCACAGCAGAGGAGAGGTCACACCACCCTGTTGTGTTCCTCTGTCAGCATATCATGTTAGGTTGCTGCTGCCTAGTGTTGATTGAATGATTCTAGACCTTAGTATGGATATAATCCATTGGCTAAATGCTCCTCGACACCGTCAGTTTGTACGTTACTGAAAGCCCCTTCTATATCAAGGAAGGTGGCTAGGGTGTATCTATCACCTATCACCTCATGCAGAGTGGTTTCAGTCGATCTGCCTTTAAGATATGCGTGCTGTGATGTGGATAGCGCTGATTCATAAAGAATGCTGCGCACATGGATGTCAAGGATCCGCTCCGCTAATATAAAGGAAGTGAGGCTGATGGGCCTGAAATCTTTTGCAGATTCATATCCACGTCTACCTGCCTTTGGTATAAAAACTACCCTGACACGTCTCCAGCTCCACGAGTGTGGAATAAAGTTTGTTAAAATGCAGCTTCTATTAATTGGCAACAACCATGGTATTACAGTGTTTTGTAGTATGATTGGCAGGTTGCCATCAGGGCCAGGTGATTTATTGGGTGAAAAGCTGTTTACTGTCCAGGATGTCTTTTCTTTGGTTATGATAGATTTGATATTTTCCCAAATTGCAAGGTCAGCGGGCCGAGAGTCAGCAGATGCTGGCGGCATTTCTTTACAACCCGGGAAGTATGTGTTAATTAGGATAGACAGAGATTCGGATGAAGTCTCTGCCCAGCTACCATCCGACTTTGTTTTTAAGGACGGGTTTGAATGGCCATTCGCTAAGATTTTGCTCGGTCTGGAAAAGTCTTTAAGGGTATTTATGGATTCGCAGTAATTCTGCCAAGATTCATTCTTGGCGTTACGAATAGCCATTTTGTATATTCTAAGTCAATCTTTATAAGGTTGCCAAAAAAATTGTATTTATGGCAGGTGTTAAAAATTACCCTGTTCATTATCCTGAGTTTACTAAGGTCCTCAAGGGAGTTTTATCTTACCGAAACTATCTGGACACGAGACCTTGAAAGCAATACTCATTATTCCCTTTTCGAAGGTAACGATAGTTGCGTTCAGTTCGTCTGTCGAGTTGATCTTAGTTTTTGGTATTTATTGAAGTCTAGATTTAACTATTTGGTCAAACTTTGGCCAGTTGATTCTTTTGGGATTTCTAAAGAAGATTGGTGCATCAATCTGAATATTAACATCAAAGTGTAACCAGCTGTCATCCGAGAAGGATTTCATGCTGGAAACTCTCCAGTTCTGCACCTTTAGGTTGTCGTTGTTTGTGGCTAGTGTGATGTCAATAACTTCTTCCCAGCCCCTAAAACTCACCGTGCTCGGGAATGTAAAGGTTGGGGTGCAACCCTTGTTACAAATTGACAGTTTGTTATGAATTATAAAATCAAAAAGAGACTCACCTCGTTCATTGGTCTCTGAGCTGCCCCACAGGGTATGCCTGGCATTGGTATCGCAGCCCAGAATCAAGTTGGTCTTCTTATTGTATATGTCCTGCTTGAGCAGTCTGGTTGTGTGCCATATAGGCCGAAGCTGCATACAGACACTCCTGCTTTTCAGCTTCAATCCGTATAACAGCTAGGTCGTTACAGCTAAGGTAGGGACAAAAGAAAGCTTTGATATGTTTTTTAACTAAAATACAGGATCTAGGCTTACCGTTATGTTTGTCGATGTTGTAGAAAGGGTTGTAGTCCTTGTCATTGAGCCCTTTGATGGTGGAACCTCCCACCCAGGGTTGGTGTCTCTACCTTGACACTATGCCAGCCGCTTCATTCTGAGCTATCTTGCTAAGAATGTGGCAGGCTCTACTGCACTGACTTTTTGTTATGTTCGATTCGGTTGGCTGTTGGCCATCACGAGCGACCTTAGCCGGAATCATTTTGGTGTTTATTGACTTAGACGATGTCGGTGTGCTGACTGCACATTTTCCAACGCCTAATTCGGTTTTTGTGATCAAAACGCTAGACGATGCGAGTGTACTAACTATACAATGCCCATCGTCTGCGTTTTGTTGGATGTTGATTGGCTGAGACTCCGCGAGTGTACTAACTATACAATGCGCGTCGCCTGAAGAGGTCTCTAGAGATACCACAGGCGGCGTGGGAATACTACTTGTACCCTTCACGTCACCTATAACCGTATCTTGAGAGGAGGCTGGTAACTCTTCTTCAGAGGAGGTACCAACCTGCTTATGCTCAAGTTTGTTGATTATACCCTATCCCATAGGGGGTATATTAGTTTTGACATTAAGTTTGTAACATAGAGAAATCATTTCTATACATATACCTCAAAGTATATGGATCGATTCAGAATCGCTAGCTGAGTCGATTAAGCCGTGTATGTCTGTCCGTCCGTCCGTCTGTGTGTCACCGATTTTTGGACCTTAAATTTTGAGCTAGAGTGTTGAAATTTGGTATATAGGCTCTCTGGACGACGAAGCAGAACAAGTGTAAATTTTTTTTAAATCCGTCCACTGCCACGCCCCCTTTTAAAAAAACGTAGTTTTAAGCCAAACCGTATGGAATTTCAAAAAAGTGTCTGAGCAGAATATTTAGACAATCCTAATATCTATATTTCGTCCATACAAAGTTTTTTGCCACGCCCACTTTTTGGGGGCGTTTTTAGTAAAAAAAACGCTTTTTGTCCAAATTTTAAAACATTCGAAAAAATGTTTGATGCAAATACTTCCGCAATGGTAATATAAACATTTTGTCCATAGATCATTTTGGGGGCGTTTTCTTACAAAAACCATTTGTATACCCCATCCCAAGGCATTACCAATAGAAATACGTTGTTTTTTGTCGAACCACAAAAGATTTTGATAAACTGTCTGAGCAATATATTGTGACAATGTCATTTTCTGTATTTCATCGCCATAAGGCCTATATTTTGAGGATATTAATTTTAAGGATGGGATGGGATAGGGTATTCAACGATACGCACAGCGGGTTGTAGCCTCTCATATGTTTATACCCTATCCCATAGGGGTATATTAGTTTTGATACATAGTTTGTAACATAGAGAAATAATTTAGCTACATATACCTCAAAGTATATGGATCGACTCAGAATCGATAGCTCAGTCGATTTAGCCATGTCTGTCCGTCCGTCCGTACGTCACCAGTTTTTGGGCCTTAAATTTTGAGCTAGAAGGATGAAATTTGGTACACGTGCTCTTTGTTGCTCCCAGCAGAACAAGTGTAAACATTTTTGAAATCCGCCCTCTGCCACGCCCCCTTTTATTATTTATATTTTTATAAAAACGTATTTTTTGGCCAAACCATAAGGAATTTTGAAAAATTTTCTGAACAACATATTTAGACAATCAGAATATCTGTATTTTGTTCATATAAAGTTTTTTGCAGAATCATTAGTTATATAAATATGAACATTTCGTCCATAGATCATTTTAACCCCCGCCCCCTTTTTGGGGGCGTTTTTATATAAAAACCATTTTTTACACTACCCCATAACATATGCAGCAGAAAACCTTGTCTCTTGTAGAACCGTAAAAGTTTTTTATAAGCAGTCTGAAGAATTTGTTGTCACCATGTCATTTTCTTTATTTTCTTCACATCGTGTTTTTAGCCATGTCCACTTTTTGGGGATTTTAGTTTTACAGATAGGATGGGATAGGGTATTCAACGATCAGCACAGTGGATTGTAGCCTTCTCCTATGTTTTTTTTTATTTTTGTTTGTTTCATGTTTAATTTTTGGACCCACGAGTAGAACGGAAAGGAGGTCCGCTCCAGCAGAGCCGATATACCGGAGTAAGGCAAAAGATACGACAGGCCATGCCTGTGCATCTGAAGAAGCTCGTTTGCGACTGGTTTAACCCCCAGACTAACCGTTGGAAAGTGGAACGCCAGTCCTAATAAGATAATAATACTTTATAATAATAATACTTTCCCACTGAGCAAGTACGCTCATTTCGGCATTTAATTTGCAAATACGATTGAATTTTACTGAATTCGAATTTCCGTAATGTGGGAATACCATCAAATCTGTTTATGGTTTGTTATATGAAAATAATTGGCCGAACATATGAAGAAATCTTATTTAATCGGAATGGAACAGCTAATAGTCAAATTTAAATTCATGAGACAAAAAAAGTAATGGTTAATTGCAAAAATGTAAGCATTGAAAACTTTCTCCCAAAAACGTTTTTTTCGAGTCTGCTATTATTACAACAATTGATGGTACATTTATTGCTCTGTATTTGAGACTAATATGTCTTCCAGAAGCTATTCGGAGTATTCCATTTTAAAATCAGTGTCAGAGTTGACCAAAAATTAAGTTATTTTTGTTTGTTAGCAATGTCAACTATAAACTGTTACAGGGAATTCGGATATATAGCCGGTTGTCAAACGTAACGTGTCCGTCCATCCAAGGGTCTTATACAGGATCTCCTTAGTAGTTCGAGTGAGGGCTTTACTACTGAATTGCCTTATAATCCCGAAGAAACAGCGGTTAGTAAGAGTAATTCTTCGTATAATTTCTGACGAGATGTTGTTGTCAGAGCCGAAGTATACAAATTCCTGTACTTCCTCATAAATATATCTGTCAATGGTGAGATTCTTTCCAATTCGTGGATGTTTTATCTCCTTTCGTGTTGACAGCATATCTTGGTCTTACCCTCATTTACTGTCAAACCCATTTTTGCCACATCCTTCTCTATACTAGCAAACGTGGCTATGACATCACGTTGAGTCCGACCAATGATAACAATATCGTCGGTGTATACCAGTAGTTGCACCGATTTTTGGAAGATTGTGCCTGTGGTGTTGGCTCGGGTGTTTTGCACAATCCGATCACACGATAGCCCATCGCTTAATACTTTTTTGGTATCGAATGTGTCGGTGAGGTCGTATCCGACATAATGGAGCAGCGAGAATTCTCCATCGCCATCTTGCACAGACGGCGGTATACAAAAATTAGACATGTCTCTGTATATTTCGTCTCTATAAATGCTGTTGTATGCAGCTTGGAAATCGATGAATAGGTGGTGGGTATCGATTTCGACTTGAATTTTTTCCAGGATCTGCAAAAGTTGTGAACTTTTCTGGCCTAAAACCGCACTGATAAGGGCCGATCAGGTTGTTGGTCAACGGTTTCGTGCGTTCACATAATTACGGCAGATAGGATCTCTTAAGTGAGACTTATGCCTCTGTAGTTGGCGCATTTTAGAGGGTCTCCTTTTTTGTGAATCGGAAAAACGATACTGGTTCCACTCTTCAAGCATACTTTCATCCGACTAGAGTTGGGTTATGGGTTGGTGGATGCGTTATTTACCAAGTCATCTCCGCCGGTTTCATAAAGCTCGGGAGAAGGCCGTCATTTCCGGCAGCCTTGTTTAGCTTGAGTTTTGATATTAGCGGTATCCTGCGATTGCAGTCTTTCGACATTATTTTTTTTTACAGTATTTGTTGTCACGTGGTGGATATCCACAATCTTCCCTTGGCTACAACAAGGTAGTACTCCGAGTAGATGTTAGCCCCTCGGGATGTTCGGACATCCAAAATACTGGATATGTGCCTCTTGTTTATCGTAGAGTGATCAGTTTGGTTGACCGTTCGTTGATCTGGAGACCGTCATGTCCCCTTATGGATATCGAGCTGAGGAAACAGTGTGCTGCCTAAAGCGGCAATTTCGTTCCGTAACGAATTCAATTAGACTAAGTCCGTATAGGCTGTGTTTTCCCACAATACTGCTAAAGATGTCTTCTCTTCATACCTTTGCTTTAAAATCTCACAGGATGATTTTAACATCGTACTTCGGTAGTAGCTATCTCATCTTTTTCCTTTGTCGGGGCGAGAGCGCATATAAGGGTTATGTTGGCGAATTTGGACTTGATGCGAATTGTTACAATTCGTTCGCTAGTCTCTTGGGCTTGAATAAAATACTTCCTGCCAAAGTCTGGCACTACTAACAAATCTGAATAGTGACTCTTTCTGCCCACTATAACACTGTCCGTAGTAGATGTCACAGTTTTTCAGCATCTTTTTTCCCTGCCCACTCCATTGTATTTCCTGGATGGCAGTAATTATTGCTTTGTAGCAGTTTTGGGCTTCCGCTGGTTGTTCGCCTGCACTTCTCCTGTTTAATGTTCTCACATTCCAGGTGCAGATACGAACGTCGTTGTACTTTATTAATCTAGCAGGGTAGTCAACCTTTCCAAGGCTACTGGTTGCTTCGTAACAATATTTTTTTGGTGGGTAGTTAACCCAAAGCAGGTACGGAGCTATACGTACCTGTCCCACAGCGGCTATAGAAGCCTTAATAGGACTAACACCTCTCCACATTTATATAAAAAAAAGTGGCGATTCGCAGCTCAGCAAGTTTGACACAAGCGGAAAAATTAAACATTAGTGAACACCTGAAACTAATTGACCTTCTATCCGAACTTCCAGAACTTGACATGATCTGTGCGGTTACAGACCGCTGACCAAAGACACTATGCTTCGACAAAAGATTCTCAACGGAGATCACAACCAGAGAAGCATGGTGTAGCAACAAACCACCAAACTACCTAAAGTGGTATACGGATGGTTCTAAAATGGACTCAGGGGTAGGAGCTGGCATACATGGACCAAATAAAAACATCTCAATACCTATGGGAAAAAACCCTAGTGTATTCCAAGCTGAGCTCCATGCCATAAAAGAATGCGCAAACCTAATACACAACTCAGGTATTAAAGGCGCAAACATCCATATATTCACGGACAGTCAAGCAGCTATAAAAGCCCTTAGCTCACACATCATTGACTCCAAATCAGTACTACACTGCTTCAACTCCCTCCAAACACTCAGTTCCAGGAACAAAACCAGACTATGGTGGGTCCTCGGACATAAGGGAATTGAAGGTAACGAAAAAGCTGATGAACTAGCCAGAAAAGGTTCGGAAACCCCCTTCATTGGACCTGAACCCTTCTGTGCGATCCCCAAATCAGCCATAAATCTGGTCATAAAAAACTGGCAACAAAACAAATGTGTTTCATACTGGGGAAACATCCCAGGCCTAAGACAGGCCAAGAGAGCTATTCAGCCCTTCAAATCAGATGCCAATAAGATACTAAATCTTCGCAGGCACGATATCAACAACTTAGTAGGCTACCTAACTGGTCATCACGGTCTGCGATATCACCTAAATAAAATGCGTCTAGTCGACTCACCGGAGTGCAGACTGTGTCTAGAAGAAGACGAAACAGCCGAGCATATCATATGTGAATGCCCGGCCCTTTACGGTATGAGAAGGGAATCTCTCTTCAGGGAATTTTTAAGTCCCGAAGACCTGAGGAAATCTTCGGCTGAAAGTATTATCAGCTACATTAGGAAAGAAGAAGCGCTACTAACCTAAAAAACATCTGACGGCAAGCACAATAGATCTTTTAGGTCGATGTGTATATTACTGCTTAGGCAGGTCAGAATTTAAAAAAAAAAAACCCAAAGCACAACCCTCAACCTGAAGGGCTAGTTCCAATTTATTAGATGCTGTTGAAAATGAAAAACTATCACTGAATACGTTCATAAAACTATGCAAACATTGTCACACGTCAAGTAATGAACTTACCCTTGAGATTCCTGTCTGTTAAAATCTGCAGTTCAAATATTTTATTAAAATGAGTTAAACTTTTACAATTGGAAGATATTAGAAACAAAAAAAATCGTTTGAATGAAATTATATTACATTATATTATAATATGTTAACATTACATAATTTTTATTTATAGTTAAAATCACTTGTTCATCGATTCGGCGACGGCCCAGGATTGGATATTCTCAAAATGACAGTTCGTACAGTGGCATCAAACGTTGAATGGGTTGCAAAGTCACAATCATCTCTTTACAAATGGATAGAACATAACTTACATACAAATATATAATACTGAATAATTTTTAGAATTATTTTATACCATTAAATATTATAATATATGTATATTATTGTGTAAAAATAAAAGGAACTGAATTTGGATAGATGTGTTTTACTATTACTTATGATGAATCGTAGAAAAGTTTTCAGTAATGACGCAAAAAGTAGTTTGCAACAGAGAAATAATTTCGATTGATATAGGTGCCTTAAAATTTATGGATCGTTGTAGAATCGTAAGTCTGTATGTTTAGGGCGTTTTAATTATACGTATAACGATTTTTGGTAAAATTTCGAAATTTAAAATAATATAAAATATGAAAATTTCACCTATAGATCATTTTAACCTATGCCCACTTTTTTAGGGACCCATGGCATAAGCCATAAAAACATGTCATTTTTTTGGACCATAAAAGATTTTGGTAAACTATATTAATAAAGGCTGTAGGATATGATGGGATAGAGTATTTAACGATCCCCTATGGGAGTATATTAGTTTTGATACATAGTTTGTGACATAGAGAAACAATTTAGCTAAATATAACGGGTGGTTAAATTCCAAGGGCCGATGTTGAATATAAACCACACCTAAATGTCAGGTTTTTTCTGCATTTCATTTGACGTTTCTCAATTTCAGATTAACTCAATTTGAACCATGGAAGATACACAATCGAGCAAAGCGTTAAAGTTATTCAGGCTTACTATGAAAATGTGCGTTCAAATCAAAATGCATATCGTGCACTTCGTGATCTTTTCGGTTAATTTAATCGTCCAAATGTACGTACAATCGGAAAAATGGTGCAAAAATTTGAGCAAACCGGGTCTGTAGGAGATGTGAAAATACCAGTGCATGCTCGTACAGCTCGTACTGCAGAAAATATTGCCGCTGTTCGCGATAGTGTGGTTGAAGAGCCGTCCAACTCAATTCGTCGTCGTGCCCAACAATTGCACCTCTCACGCTCTTCGTTGATGAACATTATGCATAAAGACTTGCATATACACGCTTACAAGGTGCAATTGACTCAAGAACTAAAGCCTCTTGACCATTTCAAGTGTCGTCAATGGTCAGAATGGTGGGAAGAAATGGCAACAGTGGATGATCAATTTTCGAGGAAAATCAACTTCAGTGATGAGGCAAATTTTCACCTCAGTGGATTCGTCAATAAGCAGAATTGCCACATTTGGGCGAATGACAATCCAAGAGTGATTGTCGAAAAACCAATGCACCCACAAAGAGTGACTGTTTGGTGCGGTTTATGTGCTGGCGGCATCATCGGGCCGTATGTGTTCCAAAATGAGGACGGTCAGGTAATTATTGTGAATGGCGTTCGCTATCGTGAGATGATAACGAACTTTTTATGGCTCGAATTGGAAGATATGGATGATTTCAACAGAACGGTGCCACTTGCCACACAGCTAACGAAAGAATGGCTCTTTTGCGCGACAAATCCAATGGCCGTGTTACCTCCCGTGGTGACGATGTCAATTGGTCACCAAGATCATGTGATTTGACCCCGTTGGACTTATTTCTATGGGGTTATTTGAAAGAAAAGTTGTACGTCGATAAGCCAGCAACAATTCAAGAGCTAAACGATGAGATAATTGGGCACATAAACGGCATAGAACCTCAACTTTGCCTCAGCGTCATCGAAAATTTGGACCATCGGGTGGAGGTATGTCGCTGAGGTCACTGCGGTTATTTGGCCAATATTATGTTCCATGCATACCAATTTTATCATAACAAAATGAAATGACAGTAATTTCCTAGTTAATTTGTGTTTTATTTAAAATCAACATCGGCCCTTAAAATTGAACCACCCTTTTCCTTAAAGTACCTATGTGGATCAACTCAGAATCGATAGCTGAGTCGATTTAGCCATGTCTGTTCGTCCGTCCGTACGTCACCAGTTTTTGGACCTTAAATTTTGAGCTATAATGATGAAATTCGGTACTTCCAGCAGAACAAGTGTAAACATTTTTGAAATCATCTATAGATTCTTAACTTTCTCCTACAAAGAGAACGATTTTGTTGTCGTGAAAATTTTCGGTTTTTGGAATTCCGTTTGTCGGTCCGTCAGCCCGTAATGGTCTCCCCAGCCTAAACAGCTTGACCGATTTTCTTCAAACTTCGTATCCAAGTTTGTTTTGGGCATAATTCGTGCACCCAGCACTCTTTTCTATAAAACATATGAGCAGGCCCTATCCCATCCCCATCCGAACTGCAAAACTAATATCCCCAAAAAATGGACATGGCTGAAAACATGATATGTAGCTTAATTATTTCTCGTTGTCAATGATAAGGGAAGTAAAGAGATAGCAATCTTCTGGATTTGCCTACAAGCTTAACCACCAACAAATCATAACTCAAACATGTGAATGTGAGTTATGGTATTTACCAATTCTCCCCAGTTTCCCCCTGCTCTTCACCGACCTTTTCCAAAAACTTCAGCCAAATTAGGGGAAATTAGTTGAGTCATCACAAAGTTATGGTCTTCCACCAGAAAATTACGGTTTTCGAACTGCACATGCGCAAGTGAGTGCATCCGACAAAAATGTTATGAACTCAGAAACTCGTCCAGCAAGCACTTCGCATCTATAGCTAATCGTTAGAACATTTAACCAATTTTATTTTTTTTACATTCGGAAAAATTAGAGGAAAACTTTTAATAAATTGCAAACTAAAATAATAAAAGAGGAATCAATATTCTCCGGTGTTTATATTCGATATTTCTACAATTATTTTATTATATTAATTATTGTAAGAAAAAACATGTTTTCTAAATAAATACAAAGTAAACCATTGAAACTGATTTTAACAAATTACACGTAAACTACATTATCAGACTTTTAAATGCATTTATCTTTTAGTATATTTTATCGGAGCCATAAATAAACATAATTTGCACCCACAATTTCAAACTATCATAAGGAAGCATGTTAGTGGTGTAAGTTGGTAGGATATCGAGATTTTCCAAAGTAATCTAGATCAAAATAAGATCAATTTTATTTGTAATGGAAATGAAAACTTTTGTCCGAATCGAAATCCCTTACAGTCGTGTTACCCCTGCAGGTGGATTCAAAATATTTTAAAAATGTTCACTTCCAATCCAATACAGAAAGGCAATTACACTTTATTAGCTCTTAATCAATACAAGAGAGAGAGAAAGAGAGAGAGAGAGTAATCCACGGCTGCAAAAAATATATTTTCTTCTTTTACAGGCGTAACACAAGGTTTTATTAAAAAAACATATGGAAAGCTACAATCCGCTGCGGATCGTTGAATACCCTATCCCATCCTATCTGTAAAACTCAAATCCCCAAAAAGTGGACATGGCTAAAAACACGATGTGGATAAAATAAAGAAAATGACATGGTGACAACAAATTCTTCAGACTGCTTACAAAAAACTTTTACGTTTCTACAAAAGACAAGGTTTTCTCCTGCATATGTTATGGGGTAGTGTATAAAAATGTTTTTTATATAAAAACGCCCCAAAAAAATTGGGCGTGGGTTGAAATGGTCTATGGACAAAATGTTTATATTGATACATACTACTAATGATTCTGCATCAAAAGTTTTTTCGAAAATTTTAAAATTTGACCGAAAAACGTTTTTTATTAAAAACGCCCCCAAAAAGTGGGCGTGGCAAAAAACTTTTTCTGAACGAAATACAGATAATCAGATTGTCTAAATATGATGCTCAGAAAGTTTTTCAAAATTCCTTATGGTTTGGCCAAAAAATACGTTTTTCTAAAAAAGGGGCGTGGCAGTGGGCGGATTTCAAAAATTTTTACACTTGTTCTGCTGGGAGCAACAAAGAGCACTTGTACCAAATCTCATCCTTCCAGCTCGAAATTTAAGGCTCAAAAACTGGTGACGTACGGACGGACGGACAGACATGGCTAAATCGACTCAGCTATCGATTCTGAGTCGATCCATATACTTTGAGGTATATGTAGCTAAATTATTTCTCTATGTTACAAACTATGTATCAAAACTAATATACCCCTATGGGATAGAGTATAAAAACATCTGTGAAGGCTCCAATCCGCTGTGCGGATCGTTGAATACCCTATCCCATCCCATCCTTAAAATTAATATATCCAAAAACTGGGCTTTATGGGCCTATAATATAGAAAATGACATTGTCACAACATATTGTTCAAACAGTTTATTAGAATCTTTTGTTGTTTGACAAAAACATCGTTTTTCTCCAGCATATGCTATGGGGTAGGGTATACAAACGGTTTTTTTTTGTTAAGAAAACGCCCCCAAAAAGTGGGTGTGGGTTAAAATGGTCTATTGACGAAATGTACATATTAATATAACTAATGATTCTGCATCAAATTTTTTTTTCGAAATATTTAAAATTTGACTGAAACACGTTTTTTTATTAAAAACGCCCACAAAAAGTGGGCGTGCCAAAAAACTATATATGAACGAAATATAGATATTACGATTCGCTAAATATGCTGCTCAGACACTTTTTTAAAATTCTTTACAATTTGGCAAAAAAATACGTTTTTCTAAAAAGGGGGCGTGGCAGTGGGCGGATTTCAAAAATGTTTACAATTGTTCTGCTGGGAGCAACAAAGAGCATGTGTACCAAATTTCATTATCCTAGCTCAAAATTTAAGGCCCAAAAACTGGTGACGTACAAACGGACGGACAGACATGGCTAAATCGACTCAGCTAGCGATTCTGCGTTTATCCATATACTTTGAGGTATATGTAGCTAAATTATTTCTCTGTGTTTCAAACAATGTATCAAAACTAATATACCCCTATGGGATAGGGTATAAAAACATATGAGATGCTACAATCCGCTGTGCGGATCGTTGAATACCCTATCCCACCCCATCCTTAAAATTAATATCCTCAAAATATAGGCTTTATGGCGATGAAATACAGAAAATGACATTGTCACAATATATTGCTCAGACAGTTTATCAAAATCTTTTGTGGTAAGACAAAAAACAACGTTTTTGTATTGCATATGCCTTGGGGTAGGGCATACAAATGGTTTTGTAAGAAAACTCCCACAAAATGTGGGCGTAGGTGAAAATGATCTATGGACAAAATGTTTATATTACCATTGCCGAAGTATTTGCATCAATTTTTTTTTTCGAAAGTGTTAACATTTGGACAAAAAGCGTTTTTGACTAAAAACTTTGTATGGACGAAATATAGATATTAGGATTCTCTAAATATGATACCCAGACACTTTTTTAAAATTCCTTACGGTTTGGCTTTAAACTACGTTTTTCTAAAACGGGGCGTGGCAGTTGGCGGATTTCAAAAATTTTTACACTTGTTCTGCTTCGTCGGCCAGAGAGTCTATATACCAAATTCCAACACTCTAACTCAAAATTTAAGGCCCAAAAATCGGTGACACACAGACGGACGGACGGACGGACAGACAGACATGGCTTAATCGACTCAGCTAGCGATTCTGAATCGATCCATATACTTTGAGGTATATGTATCGAAATTATTTCTCTATGTTACAAACTTATTGTCAAAACTAATATACCCTAATATAATGTATCTTATTTATCCGCTGTGCGGATCGTTGAATACCCTATCCCATCCCATCTTTAAAAGAATATCCTCAAAATGTGGGCCTTATGGCGATAAAATACACAAAATGACATTGTCACAATATATTGCACAGACAGTTTATCAAAACCTTTTGTGGTTCGATAAAAAACAACGTTTATGTATTGCATATGCCTTGGGGTAGGGCATACAAATGGTTTTCGTAGGAAAACGCCCCCAAAAAGTAGGCGTGGGTTAAAATGGTCTATTGACGAAATGTTCATATTATTACTACCAATGATTGTGCATCAACATTTTTTTGAAAATTTGGCCAGAAAAGTTTTTTTTATAAAAAACGCCCCCAAAAAGTGGGCGTGGCAAAAAACTTTATACTGACGAAATAAAGATATTACGATTCTCTTTACGGTTTGGCCAAAAAAACTTTTTCCTAAAATGGGGGCGTGGCAGTGGGCGGATTTTAAAAATGTTTACACTTGTTCTGGTGACTCGGACAAGGATCCTATATACCAAATTTCATTATCATAGCTCAAAATTTAAGGCCCAAGAATCGGTGACGAACAGACGGACGGATGGACGGATGGACAGACAGACATGGCAAATTCGACTCAGCTAGCAATTCTGAGTCGATCCATATACTTTGAGGTATATGTAGCAAAATTATTTCTCTATGTTACAAACTATGTATCAAAACTAATATACCCCTATGGGATAGGGTATAAAAACTTAACTCTCTAGCCATGGAAATGATTACAAAATTATCTGTTTGTAAAACTAAAATTGATAAGTGCAATGTTATCGCACATTTAGCTACCAATGTTTATATTCTGATGTTAAGTAATATGATAGATAGAAATGTTAGTATTGTTACTTGGAATGCGAGGGGAATTCGCTGCAAAACTATAGAGTTTTTAAATTTCTTACATAGTAACAACATTCATATTGCCCTAGTCACTGAAACTTTGCTTAAAAACGATTTTAATCTATCCACACCTGATTTTAAATGTTATAGGAATGATAGAATCGGAGGAAGAGGTGGAAGTGTCGCGATCCTTGTAAATCTATCAATTCAACATTTGCTCTTACCTATTGTAAGAACTCAGTACGTAGAAAATTTGGGCATTGAGGGAAAACTGAGAAATCAGAAGAGTATCAAGATTTTTTGTGTTTATTTCCCTGGTGGAAATGCATCAGATGCAAAAAGATTAGGCCTTAAAAATGACTTCGTCAGATTGTTTGCCCAGAGAGATGATTTCTTGATTGGAGGCGATCTAAATTGTAGGCATCGAGTTTGGGGATGCCAAAAAGCAAATTCTTGGGGAAATGTTCTTCATCCTCTTTCTTTTACGTTGCCAATCTCCGTTTTGTATCCTCCTAGTCCAACTTATGTCCCAGCTAGTTCTCGTGGAAGTCCTTCTGTACTTGATATTTTTGTAACTAATGTGTCTAGTCTTAATATAACACAACCGATTTCATTGAACGACCTTTATTTTGACCACAACCCAGCAAGTGTAGACGAGATTGGCAGAGATATCGCCAGCCCTATTTCAGATATCAAGTCCTGCATCTAAATACCCAAATAAGTAAGCTTATCTCAGAATATCGCAATAAGAAATGGAATACTAAACTCAACACCCTAGAGAAAAATGGAAAGCCATTTTGGAACATAGTTAAGGTAGTTAGGAATAAAAACAGAAAGTTACCGTTTCTCGAAAATTCTGTCAACACCTTTTTTTACAGATATAGAGAAAGCTAATGCCTTCTTTTTTTGACCCTGCTGGAGGAGGGCATCAACTTTTTCAAATAATCATGTTGTGTCAAGTAGCCTAGGTGACCAAGTCACGAACAACGAAGTAAACAATACCATTCATAACTTTCTAGCGGAAAGTTCTAACCAAATACCTTCTTCTATGTATGTAACTGAAGATGATAATGAATTCTATATCAATAATTTAAAAATTCGAAAAACTAGAGGTATTGATTTGATAAAAAATATCTACATCAAGCAGCTCCCCAAAACTGGAATTAAATTTATAACATTTCTTATAAACGCATGCCTTAAAATGGAATATTTTCCAGAAACCGGGAAACTGGCTAAGGTAATTCCAATAATAAAAGCGGGCAAGGCCGCCGAAAATCCTGAAAGCTACAGACCAATAAGCTTACTTAGCAATCTGAGCAACATTTATGAAAAAGTCCTTAAAGAGGCTATCTCAAAACATATCTATGATAATAATATATATCCAAATGAACAATTCGGATTCAGGCCTCACCACAGCTCCTCCCACCAGGTGCTTAGAATATGTAATCATGTCAAGAAAAATCGTGCAGTGGGCAGATCTACTGGAATGGTACTACTTGATATAGAGACAGCGGCCTCTTATATAAATTGATAAATTTCCGCTTCCCCCAATACATTTGTAAAATTGTCCAAAGATTCCTTACTCGTCGTTCTTTTAGAGTCCATGTTAACAGTGGTGTATCTGACTTAATATATTTTCACTCGGGTGTACCGCAAGGTTCAGTTCTTGGTCCAATTTTATACAATCTGTATACATCCGACTTTCCAAATTTGCCTGAATGTCATACTGCAATTTTTGCCGATGACACTGCCATATTTTCTTCCCATTTATTCGCTCTCAATATTGAGAGGAATCTTACAAATGCGATAAAAATATTGGAAAAATATTATAGCAAATGGAAGATTAAATTGAATGAAGGAAAAATGCAGGCTATCTTTTTCACGAGAAAAAGAAAGCCCTGCTTTCTTCCCAATAGTCAATTACAGATTAATGGACCTTTTTTGAATTGGGAGAAATCCGTTCGTTATTTGGGAATACATCTAGACACAAAATTAACATTCAATGAACATATCTGCAGGACAATTAAAAAGGTTGGGATTGCAATGAAAATGTTATACCCTTTTATAAATAGGAAATCAGTTCTTTCAATTGAGAATAAAATGATCGTTCATAAAGTAATTTTTCAGGCTATTTTGCTATATGGGTGTCAGATATGGGCCTATGGGGTAATTGTTCAAAGTGTCACATTAAAAAATTGCAAGTATCTCAAAACAAGCTACTGAAAATGATGTTGAATTTGCCATGGTATCATTCAACCCTTGATGCAAATGTTGAATTGATTTCTCATAGGATACATAAACTTAGATTAAAATTTTTAGAACGCTGTAGTTTTACTGAAAATCCCCTTATTAGTGACCTAATCACGATTAACATGTAATTGAATTAATTTATTTATTTACTTGTTTGGTTGTTGTTTATTTTTTTATTTATTTATTTATTTATATAGTTATTTATTTATTTAGTTTTTTATTTATTTATTTATTTATTTATTTATTTATATATTTATTTATTTATATTTTATTTATTTATTTATTTATTTATTTATTTATATTTATTTTGTTAATTTCTTATTTATTTATCTGTTTATTTATTTATTTTGTTATTTATTTATTTGCTTATATTTATTTTGTTAATTTGTTAAATTTGATGAATATTTAGTATTTATTTATTTATTTAATATGAATTTATTTTTTAAAAAAAAAACAATACATTCACCGCTGCATGTCAACTTTTTTTTTCTATTTACACTGGAGGTTTTTGTCGTATTTTCCTTCAAAACTTTAAATTATTTAAAAAAAAAACAAATTATACATACATTAAACAATGTTTTAGAAGAAATCTAAATTGTAAAATGTGCGGTAACAAAACTAATGTAAACACTTTATACGAAAATAAATACATATTTATCTATCTATCTAAGTATACTATATATACGTAATTAAGTATACTATGGAAGTAAAAAAATGATTTAAATAAATCATAAGTATTGACAATTAAATATTTGTATAAAATAAAAACAATTTTAGTACTTATATAATACACCACATTTATTATCTTTTTGTTCAATACATTTTTATACCAATTATTTTTATATACAAAGAGTTTTTAAAAATTAATCCGCTTTACCTTCGTCTGATATTAACATTTCGTATTCTTCAGCAGCAAAACGATCCCAATCGGACACCTTGAAAGAGGATTAGATATAGCTTTATTCAACATATTAAATATTTTATTTTGTTGGGAATAAAATTAAACATCTAATAAAATTTCTAAATAAATAAATCATCCCAATCTAAATTACCTAAAAAGTAGATTTTAAGTGATGGGATATATAAATAAATGGCGCAGCACCGTTCTCTGTCATATGCGTATGAATTTAAACTTTAGGCCGTGTGCCAATTGCGTAAAATGTTGGTTAATTTTTTTTGTTGGTGAATAGAGACTTGAACATTTTAACCTGCTCAACACTCGCTATAATTTATCCAGTGGCTTCTTTTTAACATTTGGTATACCTACCGAGGAGTGAGAGTGATGGAAAGCATACCAGTGTTCACATGTGTGGGAAAATAGCACTGCATTCAGATTTTAATAAGAAGTAAAGAATGTGTATTTCATATCAGAAAATGAAAACAAAGTTTTAACATAAACTAAAATTGGGTTTTTAAAAAAGGATGGTTACAAAAATCTAATGACTACATTTGTTTCGGTATATTTTGTATGCGAAATGTGCGAAATAATGAACACAAATTGTACAACAATTATGTTTTAATGTCAATAATAAATAATTAAGATTTTTGTATGATATCTCTAAAGTCTATTCGGCATTTTTTATTACAAGAAAATATATAGAAATGAATTTTGTTCCAATTCGTTTCGGAAATTATTAAAAATTGTTAAAAGCCAAATTTTGTTTACCACAGCAGAAATGTCAAAAATTAGACAGTGGTTAAAATTTAACCTCCTTTTTAACGCAATTGACTCACGGCCTTAAACATCAATTCCTAGTTAAATTTAACATTACGAACCTTCGATTTGACACATAACTAATTGGAATGATCTGTCAGTTTTCCAGCGTAATACATTTTTTGCACCAGATGTTTTCAGAGCTGGGATTCATGCAGAGAAATTGTATAAAAATTTGTAAATTTATACTTTCATAGCAAAATGTTTGAATCAAAAAATGTAGAAATTTACGCCAAAGGGAAACAGTCCAATGCAGTTGGATTGAATTTCCCATCAACTAAAATATTGGAGCCTTGGAATTTTATTCCAGGTATTAACGAATCTCCCCACCGTGTAGTAAATTAATCAACATTAGGTACATGCAGAGGAGTGAGCTGCATTCACAACAGGAAGTAGTTCTTCATAGCCGCACCCTTAAAATCTGAACGCAAATGTCTGCAGGAAATGGTAAATCAATCACCGTTACATGTAATAGCACAGCTTACATGGCATCAAAAGTAGGTCAGATGTTAACAACTACGTGATTGGACCAGCATTGGCATCGCCTTTGGCTTAAACAGGGTATCCCCGTTAAGCAGTATATTGGTTGATCAACCACATTTCAATACATATATTAGTTCGCTCATAATCATATATAATTTAAAGTATTTTCTATAAACGTCGTTTTCATGTTATTTGAATTATTAAGGCTATGCACCTTTAAGTCTCTTATTTGTGAACTCTTATAAATGTGGTTGGAATAGACCCCCTCGTCCTGATATACAATGTTTAGTTCTGCGCAACTTCACGAATCACCCCTTAAGGGATTATACTGCTTATCTCTATAGTCGTTCATTCTATCGGTTTCAACTTTTTGGAAAATTTACTGGTAAACTTTGTGAATTCTCTATCTTTTCGAGCTCGTATCATTAAAACGCATCATTGCAGTCTACTGAGCATCATAAATCAATTTTCTCTTAGAATTATGGCTTGATGAAATAGATGAATGACCCTTCCATAAACATCAACGGAAACCGTGTCAGAACTTCCATATCAAATAAAAGAGCATGGGGAATATTGTAAAAGACAATGGATGAGTACAATACCTGTTATTAAAGCCACAGAGATGGTGGCAGCTGAGTCAAGAGAGCACTGGCATTAACTTAGCTGAAAGCCTTTCTACCTTGCTTCTGCATTTATTTATGTAAGCGAAATTATATATTTCGTAAAATGAAGGGAGTTTAGAATGCACTTCTTTAAATCCACCTAAACGCAAAAATCTTATTCATAAGACTTATATAACTTTGAATTGCATAAGCTTAAATCATCTTATTATTAAATAGTGCATGTACAAAAAACTTTATACGGACGAAATGTAGATATTGATATTCTCTAAATATGTTGCTTAGACAATTCTTTAAAATACCTTACGGTTTGGCTCAAAAGTACGTTTTCTAAAAAGGGGGCGTGGCAGTAGGCGGATTTTAAAAATGTTTACACTTCTACTTCGTCTGCCAGAGAGTCTATATACCAAATTTCAACACACAAGCGCAAAATTAGAGCCAAAAATCAGTGACACATAGACGGACGGACAGACAGACATGGCTAGATCGACTCAGCTAGCGATTCTGAATTGATCCATATACTTTGAGGTATAACTATCGGCATTATTTTTCTATGTTACAACCTTAATGTCAAAACTAATATACTCCTACGGGAAAGGGGATAAAAAGGAATAAATTCAATATGGAGGTTGTAAACAGAGAGATAGAGAGATAGGGAGAGAGAAAGCGATTGAACTGTTTTTCGATACATTTTTTTCCTTTCGTAAAATCCAATACACAACATCCCAAAAGATGGTGTGTATTCTATTTGCATTGGTTTCCTCTTTATGAAAATATTCCTATTCATTTGGGTGCATGGTGATGTTTGTAGGACTTTCGCAAGAAGTAGAACTATAAACATATGATAAGGCTACAATCCGCTGTGCGGATCATTGAATACCCTATCCCATCCCATCTGTAAATCTAATATCCCGAAAATGTGGAAATGACTTAAAACAGGATGGGGATTACTTATAGAAAATGACAATCTCACAACAAATTTTACGGTTCTACAAAAGACAAGGTTTTTCTCCTGCATATGTAATTAAAACGGTTTTTATATAAAAACTACCCCAAAAAGGGGGGCGTGGGTTGAAATGATCTATAGACGAAATGTTCATATTAATATTAGGTACCAATGATTCTGCATCGAAATTTTTTCCGAAAATTTTAAAATTTTACCGAAAAAAGTTTTTTTTACTACAGACGCCTCCAAAAAGTGGGCGTGACAAAAAACGTTATATGGAAAAAAAATAAATATTACGATTCTATAAATATGTTGTTCAAAAACTTTTTCAAATTTCTTTACGGTTTGGCCAAAAACTACGTTTTTCTTAAAAGGGGTCGTGGCTGTTGGCGGATTTCAAAATTTTTTACGCTTGTTCTGCTGGGAGCAACAAAGAGCACGTGTACCAAATTTTATCATTCTAGCTCAAAACTTAAGGCCTTAAAAATGGTGAAGTACGTACGGACGGACGGACAGACATGGGTTAATCGACTCAGCTAACGATTCTGAGTCGACCCATATACTTTGAGGTATATGTAGCTAAATTATTTCTCTTTGTTACAAACTATGTATCAAAACGAATATACCGCTATGGGATAGGGTATAAAAATATATTTATGTAAGTATCTTTATATATCTTACACGATTTCCACAGCGCTTTTGTGGATTTATTTTGCATATCATGTTTAATTGATTGATACTTACGTAATCATCTCGATCTGCAGAAAGTGGATCCCGTTGTTCATGTTGCAAAAATTTCTCCAAATTAAAGAATGTGTCAAAAAAAACACTAGTGAGTTTACATCGTTTTAAATCGCTAAGACTTATTATCTCTGGGTTCTTGGGCTTAATCATATCCAGCATCTAAATAAAAAAAGAAAAAAAATAAATTAATTAAAAATAAATAAATTGTTTATATTCAAAAATAACGTGCACAATTAATGTTTGATAAACAAAGTTATGTGAGGTATCTTAGCACTTCATACGACACATGATAATTTCTCGTAGAGAAATAATTTCGATAAATATACCTCAAAGTATATGGATCGATTCAGGAACGCTAGCTGTCTCTCTGTCCATTCGTCCGTCCATCCGTCAATCAGTCTGTGTGTCACCGATTTTTTGCCTTAAATTTTGAGCTAGAGTGTTGAAATGTAGTATGTATATGGACTCTCTGGCCGATGAAGCAGAACAAGAGTAAACATTTTTAAAATCCGCCCACTGTCACGCGATAGACAAGAGGCACGCATCCATTATTTTGAATATCCGAACATTCCGAGGGGCTAACATCAACTAAGAATGCAGATATCCACCAGGCCACAACAAACCAGAAATACTGTGAAAAAATTTAATGTCGAAAGACTGCAATCGCCAGAGACCGCCAAGACCTTCGCGCAACGCGTATCCCTTAACTTCTCGACTCACAACACACCACCACCATCTAATGTCGAAGAACAATGGCAACGATGCCAACAGGCCATTAGATCAGCCGCAACTGATGTGCTAGGTTTCTCACGCCCACCAGCAGGAAACCACTGATTTGATGAGGAATGCCGATAGATGCTCGCAGTCAAGAACGAGGCCTACAAGGCTAAACTGCAGGTGAAGACGAGAGCTGCTATTGAGCTCTATAGATAAAGAAGAACGGAAAAACACCGGCTTTTCAAAAAGAAGAAAAAAAGAGAAAGAAGAACCCGTGATCCTGGCTATAGAGAGGTGCCACTCCAGGAACGATGTTCGCAAGTTTAACCAAAGTATAAAACATCAAAGCCAATGATACAAGGCTCGAAGAGTATCCTGTCGAGATGAACAAGGAAATATCGTAGTTGAACAAAGTCGATCATGAGGAAGAACCACTTCTGCAGACTGTTAAACGGCGATGACGAACAACATTCCGCTTTCAGGCAGAACTAACCATTCAATATTGGCAACAGCAGCGAAAACTGCCAACCACCCGACCTAAGTGAAGTGAGAATAGCAATATCTAAACTCAAGCTTAATAATTCTTCCGGAAATGACGGCCTCCCCGCTGAGCTTAAGAAAGCCTGCGGAGATGACTTGAGAAATAACATCCACCAACTCATAAGCCAAATATGGTCAGATGAAAGTATGCCTGGAGAATGGAACATCAGCATCGCTTGCTCGATCCAAAAAAAATGGTGCCCTTAGAACTGCGCCAACTACAGAGGCATAAGTCTCCTCGACATCGCCTACAATATCCTATCTGCCGTAATATGTGACCGCATGAAATCGTTTACCAACAACCTGATCCGCCCTTATCAATGTTGTTTTAGGCCAAGAGAGCCCAAAGTCCAAAGTCCAAATCGATACCGACCACCTATTTATCGATTTCAAAGAAGCATTTGACAGCATTTATAGGGACGAACTATACGGAGCCATGTCTAGTTTAATTATACCGCCCAAACTCGTCCATTTGTGTGGGATGACGAAGATTCAATAAAGAACAATACAGGCTGTACAGCGACTACTCCTAGTCAAAAAACTTGGTATTGGACGTTTAAGATGGCTAGGACATATAGAACGAATGGACACCTATAATCCGGCTCGCAGAGTCTTCGACTTCACCTTAAGTGGCGCGCACAAGTTGAAACCGACCTCAGCCAACTTGTAGTGCGCAACTGAAGGCAGTTAGCTAAGGACCGGGTAATTGGAAAAACATCTTGGTTGAGACCCACGTTCATTCCGGACTGTACCGAATGTGTCGCACGAATAATGTTTTCCGGAGAGAAAGTCAATTACTTTGTATTTCCCTTTATGCCTATCGCGTTTGGTTCAGGCCGAGACAAATAATCAGCGATATTGCGATATGTAATCTAACTGATTTGCTTGCCGTGGACTTCTATCAGCCCTTCTTATCAAAGCCGTAGTAAGCGGTTTTTGGTCAGTGAAGACCACGAAATTGCGCCCTTCGAGGTAGTGCTGAAAATGCTTTATTGATTGATAACTATATAGCTCATAGTTTTCTATCAAAGGCAGAATATTTAACTTCAGCGGGCTTTAGTTTTTTTGAGTGAAAAGCTATTGCCTTCCATTCGTTATCAACGAATTGTTCTAATTGTTCTAAAACCGATCCGATTGCTATGTTTGTGGCATCCACTGTGAATCATGTTGCCAAAAGTTCGTTCGGATGATTTTGGAGGATGCCTCCGAACACTGTACTGACCAATTGAAACTTTTGGATTTATTTTTTTATATGTTAAGATTTTTAATTAATGCGTAAAAAACCGCTAAAAGCTATGCATGTTTTGGAACGAATCTGTGGTAAAAATTAACCATGCCAACGAAACGTTGAACTTGTTGAAGTGTGGAGTTGCCCGAACTCGCATTTTGCTGGATTAATCTTCAAGCCATATTCTGTCAAACGTTTGATTATAATCTGAGATGACTTTTATGTTTGATATGGTCTTTATTCGCAATGAAGATATCGTCAAAATAAACGAAACAAAAATGCAATTATCTTATAACCTCGTTCATAAATCTTTGAAATGTTTGAGATCCATTTCGAAGACCAAATGCCATCCGTGAGAATTCAAACATTCCAAATGTGGTTGTGATTGTCGTCTTATAAATGTCTTCTTCAGTTATTGGAATATGGTAATAGGTGCGTATCAAGTCTATCTCCGAAAATATTTTACATCCTACAAATTTTGCGAAAAACTGTGTGGATTAGGAATTGGGTATCTATATGGGGTAGTAACTACGTTCAGTTGACCGTGCTTCTATTGCATATATCTCGGGTAGATTAGGGTATAAACATATGAGGAAGGAACAGATTGTTCAAACAGTTTTTCAGAATCTTTTGTTGTTTGACAAAAAGCAACGTTTTCTCCTGCATATGCTATAGGGTAGGGTATACAAACGGTTTTTGTAGGAAAATGTCCCAAAAAGTGGGGAATTTTAAGGATGGGATAGGATTGGGTATTGTAACGTTCTCATATATATTAAAAAGAGTCCAATTTGCTGCCGTTAGGCATTGCCCAGCAGAGCAAACATTTTGTATCAGATATATGGTGTATGGCAAAACTCAAATTTTCGCCCCTGTATCTACCAACAATGTTAATCTATTACTTTTACAATGTACAAAAAGGCGACGAAAGTTTGAGTGCTGAGTATCCGCCGCTGATACTTCGGTTGGTTTAGTTTAAATCCTTGTTTGCATTTTCAACAATGAGAGAACACGGTGGTGTACATTTTCTGGCCGCGTTACGAAATCGATGAAGAAAACAGCAAATTATGTCTGTACTTCTATCTCTCTGCTGTTTCTACTAGATCTGTAATTAGGCGATTTGTGTATCGATCTTTCATTACCCCGAAAAGATAGCCTTTTCAATGAGATTTTAATTTCATTTTTCTCTTTCATTAACCTTGCTCGATATTACCACTTTGATATAGGATGTTATTGCTAGAAGAAGGTCTTTGAAGAGAACCGCGTTGTTCCAAACACGAGTGGCGCTTTATTAAGATTCCCTTTAAATTTAAATATTTAGTAGTCGCGGAGGATGACTTAACACATCTATTATATTATTTATCGCGTCTACAGGAAGGTAGCATAGGACATACGAATATTTTGACTTTGTTATCTTTTTGGTAGCGAATTGTGCTGCTACAGCAATGAACCATGCCGCTGGAGCCTTTTCCCAAAATATTGCAAGCTTAATTGACGACATTTCAAAATCGTTTAAATAATATGGATCGCCTGCAAAAGAAAGTGCAGGTGCAGTGTTTTGCAGTGTCTCGTTAGTCGTGTCTTTCGTATCGGTCATCATAAGAGAAGATAAGAGAAATGCAAAATTCTCGCTTTTAAAATAAATCCAGAAGTGAGAAAAAAATAATTTGCTGTCGCGATTGGCTTACACTGATTTTAAAACGCTGTAGAATCTAATAAACTAAAACACAATCGTAAAATAATTATTTTTATGCATGCATATGGCAAACTTAATTACTAGTACGTATTTTAAATAGTAATTTAATAAACAGCATGCAATATTATGCGAGAAATAAAGTTGTTGTCCTTCTTTGAAATACTTAGCACTTTTGATAGATCCCGCTTCAGCTAGTGCTATGATATTTCACTGTTGCGATGTTGATTAAAACAACTGCTGTCGTCTCTCGAGCAGTATTTTTTCACATCACAGAGCACTACGCTCTCAGTATCGCTTTACGCAACTGGTTTTTGTTGCGCGACTTAGATGATCATCTACCGATGTTTTAACCTTCCAGACTTCTTAAATAAACAATACTTTAATTTAAAACCATTGAATATAAACAATTTTTAAAACCAACCCGACAAAAACCAAAATCGATTTTGTTGCTTACCAAATTAAACATGCATATGCATCGTGGAATAGGCTCATTAGTGCCATAGTTGGTTTTATGAGAGTTCGAAATTAACAAATTTCGCTCCCTAAGCGATTCTTTGGGAGCATTAATAAGATTAATTAATAGGAGAAATCAATTCCGGTGAAACAACATGATAATTCAGAATATCGCGAACAAACATGATACAAGATGCTTTACGCCTGAAACTTAAGGTTTGCAAGTTCACCTCTTTTAGCATAACTAGGCAAATCTTCAAAAGTAAATAATTTACGCCGAACTCTTTCTAATCTAAGTGCCTGCATTACATATGGCGAATCCCATATGATGGATGTGTATTCCAACTGCGACCTGACTAACGAGCAGTATATAGTTTTAAGGCTAAATGCGTCTCGGAAGTCTTTGCAATTTCGCTTTAGAAAACATAACATTGAGTTTGATTTTGCTATAGTGTAATCAAAATGAGAAGAACATTTTAATTGTTTGTCAAATATTACCTCGAGATCTTTAACTTCTTCCGTACGCTGAAGTCTAAGATAGTTCATATAATAATCATTTATTATAGGTGCATTTATACGGAATGCTGTAAACATTTTACATTTCGAGATGTTAAGCTCCATATCGTTACGATTACACCATGCCGACAAACTATTTATATCAGACTGAAACCGGATAAAGTCTGTTATATTACTTATACGAGAATATAATTTTAAATCGTCCGCGAAAGTTAAAATTTAAAATATCAGGAACGTCATTTAAAAAAAAATAAAAAGCAATGTGCCTAAGTGCCTAAGTGTCCCGCAAGGTAGACACCGGATGTTACATCGATTTCGCGAGAAGTATAACCATCGATCTTAACCATTTGCTTTCTGGTTGTTAAATAATTTTGGAACTATTTAACCATTGAGGAATGAAAATCCAACGATTTTAGTTTTGCTAAAAGTAGGGTGTGGTGCACTCTATCAAAGGCTTTTGTAAAGTCAGTGTAGAGTATAGCAACTTGTAATCGTTCCTCAAAGCTGTTACATACATAATTAGTTAACAAAGTTAAATTGGTAGCACATGATCTACCTCGAATAAAACCATGTTGATTATTCGAGATTACCTCTTTTACTACAAAGAAAAGGTTCTCCTCAGCAATGCTTTCAAACAATTTAGGAATTGCAGAAAGCTATATATATAGGTCGAAAGTTTTTTACTTTTTGTCTTAAAACGTATTTATAGATGGGAGTAATATAAGAATATTTCCATTCTTCTAAAAACTTCCCAGTTAATAATGACTGGTTAAATAAATTTTTTAACGGACCGACAAAAGACGATAAACATTTTTTTCATATTACCTCTGGTATACCCTCCGAACCACGATTTCTGTTCAATTTTAATTTATATAACGCGTTTGTTAGGTCCTCCTTCGAAAATTGTATCAAACCGACATCTTAACTCCGGAATACCTAAATAATGGCTTTGGGTTAAGTGCACCGTGATTTATTATATACTGATTCAAAAATCAGCAAATAAATCGCAAGTGCTTAAATCATTTGAACTCTCATTTTCAAACTCCACAACCAGAGGTTTTGAATTTATGTAATTCCAAAATGATTTGCTATTACGTTTAACCGATGACTCAACGGACAAAACATACTGCCTATACTAAAATCTATTTAAGAATTCATATTCCTTTCTGTATCTCAGAAAAATTTCACGTTTTGCGGCTGTTTTCTTAATTAAAAAAAATTTATACGATTTTCTCTTGACATTTTGCAAGTTTTTCGATCTTTTGTTTTACCAAGGAATTTTAAATCGACTTTATGACGCGTTTTAGGTACAAACAATTCAAAACTGGAATTGATTTTTTCTAAAAATTTATTATAATTATCTTCCAATTTGGACGATGTTAATAATAAATCCTAACTAATATTATTTAAATAACTCTCGAGTGCAACAAAATTGGTTTTTGTGAAATTATATGTTATTGCGGGATCGATTTTATTAGAACGGGCAAAATTTATAAAATTTAATTGTAAAAGTAAAGCTTAATGATGAATACTATTTGAATCAATAGTATCCATAATGTTAAAATTAACTTGATTATTTAAAAATATCAAATCCAGAATTCTATTAAAGCTATTCCCAATATTCTTTATTTGAAATAAATCTACCGAAAGAGTTCCATAAATGACTACATGCTCGAGTTCATGTTTGATATTGTATGGTATTAAGTCACAATCCACATATGTACCTCCAAGTGATATCACCAATATTGAAGTCGTCTAACACACAAGGTAGTTGTGTGGGTTGAAGACGACTATATTAATGTTACTAATGTGTTATACCCTATCCCATAGGGGTATATTAGTTTTGATACATAGTTTGTAACATAGAGAAATAATTTAGCTACATATACCTCAAAGTATATGGATCGACTCAGAATCGATAGCTGAGTCGATTTAGCCATGTCTGTCCGTCCATCCGCCCGTACGTCACCAGTTTTTGGGCCTTAAATTTTGAGCTAGAAGGATGAAATTTTGGTACACGCTCCCAGCAGAACAAGTGTAAAAAAAAATTAAATCCGCCCACTGCCACGCCCCCTTTTTAGAAAAACGTATTTTTTGGCCAAACCATAAGGAATTTTGAAAAACAATTTAGACAATCTGAATATCTGTATTTCATTCATATAAAGTTTTTTGCCACGCCAACTTTTTGGGGGCGTTTTTAATAACAAACGTTTTGCGGTCAAATTTTAAAATTTTTGAAAAAACTTTTGATGCAGAATCATTAGTAATATACATATGAACATTTCGTTTATAGACTATTTTAACCCCCGCCCACTTTTTTGGGGCGTTTTTATATAAAAACCAGTTTTATACACTACCCCATAACATATGCAGGAGAAAACATTGTCTTTTGTAGAACCGTAAAAGTTTTTTATAAGCAGTCTGAAGAATTTGTTGTCACCATGTCATTTTCTTTATTTTATCCACATCGTGTTTTTAGCCAGGTCCACTTTTTGGAGATTTTAGTTTTACAGATAGGATGGGATAGGGTATTCAACGATCCGCACAGCGGATTGTAGCCTTCTCATATGTTTTTCATACACATTGATAACACTTCTAGGGGGTATATAGAAGACTACCACCACCAAACTTCGTAGGCATCAATACACACACACAATTGTTCAACGTCGACCATTCGATATTCCAATGCAATTTCCCTACTTTGAAATCGAGCTGAGACAGCTATTAAAACTCCCCTATCTTTCTCCGTGCTTGTTACGCATAAATATGTTGTTCAGAAACATTTTCAAAATTTCTTATGGTTTGGCCAAAAACTTCATTTCAAAATTTCTTACTTTTTCACAAGGAAGTTTTTGACCAAACAATGAAGTTTTTAACCAAACCATGCGAAATTTTGAAAATGTTTCTGAACAACATATTTAGAAAATCTGAATATCTATATCGTTCATATAAAGTTTTTTGCCACGCCCACTTTTTGGGGGCGTTTTCAGTAAAAAAATTAAACGATCTGCACAGCGGATTGTAGCCTTCTCATATTTTATTTTTATAAATTTATGCTTGTTGGTTAAAAGTTGCCTTATTCAAGACAAACTTAGGTGTTCCTGTGTTACAACTCGGGGTCACCAATATGTAAGTCATTTCGTTGGTGGAATTGAAAACCCATTTTTCAATTCATGCACTTAATTTATCTTAATATAAGGTCCCTTTACGTGACAGCACGAGACAGCTTAACCATATCAACTAACTCCTTACTCTAATCTCTATAATGATTTCAGCGATCTTATTCATTTTCCATTCACTTATACTGGGGTATACTAGCACAGTAGTGTCGTTCACTACACCAGACAAAGTGATGTCAATACTTACAGTAACAGTGTCAGAAATCATTCTACTGGATATTGAACACTTCGTTCCCCACTCCATAAAAAATAGGTTCCAATTAACCATGTTTCAATAAGCAATGCGAGGAAGTTGTGGGAGCCAAAATAAAAGCGTTTAGACAATGGCGAGCAGATCCAACTGAAGAGAAAAGATTAGTTTCCATCAACCAGCCAAACATAGTCAACTAAACAATAGAAGATACAGAGAATGCCTTCAACGAAAGTGTAATAAACTTCTCGCATTTACCGGAGCCTCACGGATATTTTGGTCAAGTGATAATCATAATTCAGAATTGATGGATCACTTGCTACAACACAAAATAAAAATGCTGACTAATTCAATAGAATTATTTCAGAAAACTTGCACCGAACAGGTTTTCCCCAGTTAGTTGGTGGTAAATTGCTTGAATTTAACCGATTCTCAATCAAGAAGAAAACGTATGCCTGAAAACATTCTCTCACCCGCTCTATTTCTACGGCACATTAATGATCTTTTGAGGACAACTAATTTAGTTTTGCAGATGATAATACTCTAATAGCGACTAGCTTTTACGATACGCCTATTACCGCTATTGCTGCACACCAGGGCCCTATATCACCAACTTGCAAATTTGTAAATACAAGTACTTTTTACAAATTTTGTGAAAAAAAAAAACGATAAATGTTGTTTCACCAGTTTCTTGTGATCACAAAATTGTACTTGTAATTTACAATTTTAAATATGTGAAAAAATCCATTTTCCGTTTCACCGAAACTTGTATTTTATAAGTAACAAATTTGTGAGCTTTCAAGTTTCTTATGGGTTTCTGTTTTACCAAACAAAAAAATTCAAGTTTCTATTTGTTTGTGCCAAGACGTATATAAGTTTGATACAAATTTGTAAAAATCATATTTAGAGTGAACAAAGTGTTTAAAATGGCCTTCCGCCGAAGGCATAGTAGAAACGAAAGCAATAATAATGATAACGATTTTATTTTTGTGAACCACAGAAGAAGAAGAGTCTATCGCCCGCGGATAAATTTTAATATTTCCAAGTGTTATTGTTTTAATGCGCGTTTTCGCGTCAGTTTCTGCAAGGTGGAAGAAATTATTTTGCTGGAGGACGGATAAGCCACAGAACGGACAAAAATTTTGCATTATCTCCAAGACAGCAATAAATAACTACCTTGCACCGGATTGAAAATGGTGGGCAATATCATGAAGTTTTCGATATGCATGCTATCTTAAAAGCTACAGTATGCAGATGTGTTAATCGAGTTTGCACAGCGACTGTGGATTTATTGTTGGAAGACATTGTGAAGACATGGAAAGCATTCAATAAATTGTATGCATATTTGTGGTCCAGACTTTAAGTTTTATAATGCTTACGTGAATTGGCCCGGAAGTGTGCATGATTCAACACTCTTTTTGAAAGTGGTTTCCGTCCTTTTCCTCACGCTATACTGCTGGAAGGGCATTGGAGATACCGGGTATCCCACTAAGGTTTAACTATAGCTACACCGATATTAAGACCTACAAATATTATAATTAAACGATACAACCGATCCCATAAATCAACTCTTAGACTTATTGAAAATTTATTTTTATTGGTGGGTCGCAGTATCGCTGAATTTCCCAAATAAAACAGCTTTTTTTTCCCGCACTAGAGAAGCAAACATTTTTTTTCCGTGGGCTGGTGGAAACACGATGAGCACGTGCCCAAAGCAGTGTGAGCTTTTTACTCACTAAAACCACCACTCATTTTGTATTCTATTTCTATTTCCTTTGAGAGTTCCTGCTTTTTCCGCAATTTATAGCACGGTTCGTTATTATCGGGCCAAATTTAAGGGTATAGTTCTCTGAAGACGCAATATATTTGTTTCGTCAAGAATTTGGAGGACTGTTGTGTTAACTTGTCCCAATAAATTTTTTTTCTGTTTTCGTGCAAAATTTTTGATTTCATCTTTAACCGCGGGAATACCTAGATCTCTGCGTAGATCTTCGTTCCTTACGTACCACGTCGCATTGACGAATGATTTCCACATTTTGTTTTCAAAAGTTTATATTCGTTCCACTGGTACAACCCCAGTTGTATACCATATGTCCAAACCGGTTTCAGCACTTGCTTGTATAATAGCAGCTTGTTATCAAGGTTAAGCTTCGAATATTTGCCGAGCAACCAGTACAGTTCTCTGTTTATACCCTATCCCATAGGGGTATATTAGTTTTGATACTTAGTTTGTAACATAGAGAAATAATTTAGCTACATATACCTCAAAGTATATGGATCGACTCAGAATCGCTAGCTGAGTCTAATAAGCCATGTCTGTCTGTCCGTCCGTCCGTCCGTCTGTTCGTCACCGATTTTTAGGAGTTAAATTTTGAGCTAGAGAGTTGAAATTTGGTATATAGACTCTCTTACCGATGAAGCAGAACAAGTGTAAAAATTTTTAAAATCCGCCCACTGCCACGTCCCCTTTTTAGGAAAACGTTTGTTTTGGCCATACCGTAAAGAATTTCAAAAAAAGGTCCGAGCAGCATATTTAGAGAATCGAATTACCTATATTTTCTCGATATAAAGTTTTTTGCCACGCCCACTTTTTTGGGGCGTTTTTAATAAAAAACGTTTTTCGGTCAAATTTTAAAATGTTGATGCAGAATCATTAGTATTGTTAATATGAACATTTCGTCTACGCACCATTTTAACCCACGCCCACTTTTTGGGGGAGTTTTCCTACAAAAACCATTTGTATGCCCTAACCCAATATATATTAGTTTTGATACTGAGTTTGTAACATAGAGAAATAATTTAGCTACATATACCTCAAAGTATATGGATCGACTCAGAATCGCTAGCTGAGTCGATTAATCCATGTCTGTCTGTCCATCCGTCCGTCCGCCTATACGTCACCGATTTTTAGGCCTTAAGTTTTGAGCTAGGATAATGAAATTTGGTATATAGGATCCTCGTCCGTGCCTACAGAACAAGTGTAAAATTGATTGAAATCCGCACACTGTCACGCCCCCTTTTAAGAAAAACTCAGTTTTTGGCCAAACCGAAGGAATTTTAAAAAAGTTTCTGAACAACATATTTAGACAATCTTAATATCTATATTTCGTCTATATAAAGTTTTTTGCCACGCCCACTTTTTGGGTCGTTTTCAATAAAAAACTATTTTCGGTCAAATTTTAAATTTTTCGAAAAAAATTTTGATGCAGAATCATTAACATTATTAATATGAACATTTTGTCTATATACTATTTTAACCCACGCCCACTTTTTGGGGACGTTTTTATACAAAAACCATTTTTATACACTACCCCATAACATATGCAGGAGAAAACTTTTGTCTTTTGTAGAACCGTAAAAGTGTTTTGTAAGCAGTCTGAAGAATTTGTTGTCACTATATCATTTTTATATTTTATCCACATCGTGTTTTTAGCCATGTCCATTTTTTTTGGAAATTTTAGTTTTATGGATAGGATGGGATAGGGTATTCAACGATCCGCACAGCGGATTGTAGTCTTCTCATAGGTTTTTTTGATGTTATCCACTCTTTTTCGTCGTCTAGAAATGCTTTAGTCTTTTTAATCGATTTTGTGTTACTGAGTATATCTTTTATCATTGTTTCATTATATGTTTGAATATCATATTTCATATCTTCTTTAATTGTTTTTCGAAGGTATTTTAGTTCATTCTTTTCTTGGTTTGTTAAGTTTCAAAAAACTACAAAGACTGTCCCTCTACTACCAAAATGTAAGAGGGCTCCGAACAAAAACAAAAACATTTTTTCTAAATTCCCAAGCCTTTTCCGATGACATATTCTCCTTGACTGAAACGTGGCTTAACGCCAGTATACTTGACTCGGAACTCTTTAATCACGAGTTCTCAGTATATAGGAGTGACCGCCATATAAATGACCTAAAAGCGCTTGGTGGAGGTGTTCTTACTGCAGTCCGCAGTCATCTAACCTCTGAGAAAATAGAATTTCCATTCCCTCTTAACATAGAAATAATCTGTGTTAAGATATCTCTTGGAAAAAAATATCTTTATGTTGCAAATGCGTACATTCCCTCATATCGTCTTTGCACTCTGTATTCTGAGCTATCAAAGGCTTTAGAATATATCTTTGACTTATCTTGTTGTGACAGTACTATCTTGTTACTGGGTGATTTTAACTTGCCGCACATAGATTGGGTGCCTTCTGAGGGAGAACCTCACTTTATACCATCTGAAGATTCTGCACAACAAGAGCTACTATTACTTGACAAAATTTTATCATTTGACTTACAGCAAACAAGCTGTATAAAAAATCATAATAATCGAATTCTCGATTTAGTTTTTTCTTCTGACTCTGTTAGTACTGCAGTATTAAAATCTAGTACTATCATTACTAACATAGACAAAAATCATCCTCCATTGGATATTTTCATTGACATAGGCGGACATCTGTACGAAAACGTTGATTCGTACGATCGTTCGTACTCTTTTGACTTTCGGAAAGCAAATTTTCAAAGGCTATCCGAAGAAATTATTCTTTCGAATGTAAATATTGAAAGCTTCTCCAATTTAGAAGAAGCTGTTAAAAAATTTTATTTTCTAATAAAAGATTGCATGGATAGAACAATCCCAGTCAAATATTCAAAAAATGCTTAAACCCAGCATCCTTGGTACACGAAAGAACTTAAATCTCTTCGAAATAGACGTAACCGGGCCTGGAATAATTTTGTAAAAAGCCAGAATCATCACGACTATGATAAATACCTGAATTATTTTAATGAATTCTCTACGATGTCAAGTAGTTTATATAATGGCTATATAGCCAATATGGAGAACGCTCTAATAAATGACCCACGCTTTTGGGGCTTTGTCAATTCGAAGAGAAAAAGGGATGGATATCCAGCCAATTTCTCTTATAATAATTCAAAAACATCGGACTCTCTAATTTTATCTAACTTATTCGCAGAGAATTTCAGTAAATCATTTATTGACACCCCTCTTGTCTTAGACGAACATTATTTCAGTTATCTCAATGGCTGTCCTCAAGTTAGTTTCAGCAACGTTATATTTGACGATGAGACACTACTTAAATATATCTCTTTATTAAATAATGACTATTCAGCGGGGCCCGATGGAATCCCACCAGTAGTCGTAAAGCAATGCAAAGATGCTCTTTTGCCATACCTTAAGTATATGTTTGAAAGCTCCTTTGCCACTGGAGTATTCCCAACTCAATGGAAAAATGCATTTATTACACCTGTTTTTAAAAAAGGTGAGCGTGGAGATATTTCTAATTATAGACCTATCTCAAAACTATCTTGCATTCCCAAGTTATTCGAACATATTATTTGTGATAAATTGGTCTTCCTTTGTCGAAACATCATCTGTGATGAACAACATGGCTTTGTTATACATCGATCCACTGTAAAAAATCTATTAACTTTCATGCATCATTGCTCCAATAGTTTGGAAAATAAAAAAGAAGTCGATTGTATATACACCGACTTCTCCAAAGCCTTTGACCAGTTATCACATAACATCATAATTTTTAAACTTAAGGCGTATGGATTCCCTCCAGGTTTCATAAATTGGGTTAAATCATACCTCTCATTGAGAACATACCAAGTAAAATTTAGAGGTTCCAAGTCAGACCCTTTTGTTGCTCACTCTGGAGTACCTCAAGGAAGTCATTTAGGACCAATATTATTTATACTTGCAGTTAACGATGTAAAAGCTTGTATTCGAGATAGCAAAATATTGATATATGCTGATGATATGAAAATTTTCAAATGTGTAGAAGATCTAAACGATTCGCTTTCACTACAAACCGATTTAAATAGTTTTACCATATGGTGTCTTAAAAACGGTTTGAATCTGAACCCTACAAAGTGCCAGCATATGTCATTTTCACGAAAACGCGCTCCATGTAATTTTAAATATACTCTGTCCGGGCACACTCTCTGTCGTGCAGACAGTTTTAAAGATCTTGGTGTATATTTTGATCCCAAAATGGAGTTTAATAAACACATTAACGTTATCGTCAATAAATCAAACTCTATGTTAGGATTTATTAAAAGATGGTCAAAAGAGTTTAATGACCCTTACGTCACTCTTTCGCTCTATAACTGTCTAGTTCGGCCTCACTTGGAGTATGCTTCACAAGTTTGGACACCTTTCTATGTAGTTCATTCGAAGAGAATTGAATCAGTCCAACGTAAATTCATAAGATTTGCTTTGAGAGGACTTCCATGGGATGATCTGCACAATTTGCATCCGTATAGGTGCAGAATTTAACTGCTGCAACTATTGCCTTTGTCTCAACGTAGACTTAACAATGACATGGTTTTCTTACACCAATTATTATCAGGACAAATTGATGCTCCTAATCTTTTAAGTGCTATTGGTTTTAATACTCGGGGAGGTTCCTACAACCTGCGTAGATTCAATATATTACATATACCTAGCCATAAACACAACTATGGCATGCATGAGGCTATTAGTCGCATGAGTAGAGTTTACAATAAAAATAACGACGTAGTTGAACTACATGTTAGTAAAAGTAGTTTGAAAAACACTCTGCGAAATTGTATTCTAGAGCCGTAATAAGTATATTTAAAATTGTCCTTTGTTTAATAACTTATATAGCTTCATTGTTATTTAATCGTTTATTGATTTTGCTAGTGATTTCAAACTTAGTTACATCTATGTTCTGTTTTGTCCCACTAACAAATGCACTAAATGATGAGCCTGTGGATGCATATTATATGCTGTGGCAAATCTCTGCTCGTAGATGCTGCTTGTATTAAGCTCGCTACGACACAGATCTGATAGTGTTTTCTTGTTTCGTAGGTTCTCCCTTCTTGGTATGAGCGCCTTGGTGTCATCTGTTAATTTGTCGGGTCTTGAAGTGGTAATTGTCATGATTGAAGTTTGCGCTGAATCTTTTATTATATTTTCTAATATGTCATATGCATTTTGAAGATTTTGGTTTATATTAGTCGAAGTTATATTTTGTCTTATTTCCCTTTTTAGTTTGTCATTGTATTTTTCAATATTTTCAGCAGGTATTATTCTAGGAATACTCAGTGATTGTTTATTTCTTTTTAATGTCTAATGATCTATTTTTATTTTTGCTCTTACTAGCCTATGGTCACAATCAAATTTTAAATTATTCAATACAGATACGTCGGTTACAGTTTTTAATTTATTTGTCAGGATTTGGTCTATTTCATTTTTCGTTTTGCCATCCGGAGAAATCCAAGTCCATTTTCGTTTATCTCTCTTCTTGAAGAAAGAATTTCCATATCCGAGATTTGTCTCTTCCAACCATTTTATTAGCAGGTCTCATCTTTTATTTCTTTGTCCGTATCCAAATAGTCCCATTACTTCTTCATCTTTGTCAGTTTGTTTTCCTAACTTGGCGTTGAAATCTCCTATACCTAATATACATTATCTCAGTTTTTGTCTCATTATATACTTTGTCCAATAGGTTGTAAAAGTTCGAAATTTCCTTAATTTCGATTATGTTTTGTCCTAAAATTTTTAGTTCTGATATACCGACTATGTCCCAACTGATGTTTGATAGCGCTAATCTTAGTTCAGTCTGTTTTGCTTCTGTAGATAGTGTCCTTACGTTGTATGTGCATATGTATAGCAGTATCGTCAGCAAACATTGCAACTGGTTGTATCGTTTGTTTGTGGGATATCACGAGTGAATAGGAGGTACAGGATTGGTCCAAGGACGCTTCCATGCGGTACACCTGCCATTATTTCTTTGAACTCTGAATTTTCGTTTCCAAGTTTCACACGGAAGTGTCTATGCTTAAGATACGACACGAGGATTATATATGTCAGAGTGTTAACCGAAGAGAGTTAACAGATGTCAGAGTGTTAACCGAAGAGAGTTAACAGATGTCAGAGTGTTAACCAAAGAGAGTTAACAGAAGAGTTTAAGAGCAAAATAAAAGATAATATGTGAAGAGTGTGTATGTTCTTTTCTCCTTCTGGATTTCCTTAGGCTATAGTGTGCATGATATAACCAACGGAAGGTTGACTATGTGAAGGTAAGCTGTATAAAGAAAGAAGAGAATGAAGGATGAATGAAAAGGGGAATCTGCGCTTTTGCGAGTCTTTTGCGATTATTGACGAGGACCAAGGGCAGTTAAGCAGAATCTGTTGAACAGAACGATCGTGTTTATAAATATTTGTTTAACTAATATCAGAAGTGGGATTCTTCCTGCCGACTCAAAAAAAAAACATATGAGAGGCTACAATCCGCTATGCGGATCGTTGAATACCCTATCCCATCCCATCCTTTAAATTAATATCCTCAAAATATAGGCCTTATTGCGATGAAAAACAGGAAATGACATTGTCACAATATATTGCTCAGACAGTTTCTCAAAATCTTTTGTGGTTCGAAAAAAACAACGTATTTCTATTGCTAATGCCTTGGGATGGGGTATACAAATGGTTTTTGTAAGAAAACGCCCCCAAAATGTGGGCGTAGGTGAAAATGATTTATGGACAAAATGTTTATATTACCATTGCGGAAGTATTTGCATCAAAATTTTTTTCGAAAGTTTTAAAATTTGGACAAAAAACGTTTTTTACTAAAAACGCCCCCAAAAAGTGGGCGTGGCGAAAAACTTTGTATGGACGAAATATAGATTTTAGGATTGTCTAAATATGTTGCAAGCACACTTTTTTGAAATTCCTTACGGTTTGGCTTAAAACTACGTTTTTTCTAAAAGGGGGCGTGGCAGTGGGCGGATTTTAAAAATGTTTACACTTGTTCTGGTGACTCGGCCAAGGATCCTATATACCAAATTTCATTATCCTAGCTCAAAATATAAGGCCCAAAAATCGGTGACGAACAGACAGACGGACGGACAGACAGACAGACATGGCTAATTCGACTCAGCTAGCGATTCTGAGTCGATCCATATACTTTGAGGTATATGTAGCTAAATTATTTCTCTATGTTACAAACTAAGTATCAAAACTAATATATCACTATGGGATAGGGTATTAAAAATGTGATAAATATATCGTGACATTGTAACAATGTGTATTCGTGAGTAGTGCGTACACCAGTGTCGTTTTTATACCCTATCCCATAGGGGGTATATTAGTTTTGATACATAGTTTGTAACATAGAGAAATAATTTTGCTACATATACCTCAAAGTATATGGATCGACTCAGAATCGCTAGCTGAGTCGAATTAGCCATGTCTGTCTGTCCGTCCGTCCGTCCGTCCGTCCGTCCGTCCGTCCGTCTGTCTGTTCGTCACCGATTTTTGGGCCTTAAATTTTGAGCTAGGATAATGAAATTTGGTATATAGGATCCTTGTGCGAGTCACCAGAACAAGTGTAAAAATTTTTGAAATCCGCCCACTGCCACGCCCCTTTTTTAGAAAAACTTATTTTTTGGCCAAACCGTAAGGAATTTCAAAAAAGTGTCTGAGCAGAATATTTAGACAATCCTAATATCTATATTTCGTTCATACAAAGTTTTTTGCCACGCCCACTTTTTGGGGGCGTTTTTAGTAAAAAACGCTTTTTGTCCAAATTTTAAAACTTTCGAAAAAATTTTTGATGCAAATACTTCCGCAATGGTAATATAAACATTTTGTCTATAGATCATTTTAACCTATGCCCACATTTTGGGGGCGTTTTCTTACAAAAACCATTTGTGTACCCCATCCCAAGGCATTAGCAATAGAAATACGTTGTTTTTTGTCGAACCACAAAAGATTTTGAGAAACTGTCTGAGCAATATATTGTGACAATGTCATTTTCTGTATTTCATCGCCATAAAGCCTATATTTTGAGGATATTAATTTAAAGGATGGGATGGGATAGGGTATTCAACGATCCGCATAGCGGATTGTAGCCTCTCATATGTTTTTTTTTTTTTTTGTGTTGTCCGTCTACTGGGTGTGTAGAAATATTTGCCATAGACGTCCTGTTCTAGGTGTTGGTTTTTACCGTCGAATTCAAGCGGTGTGTGAGAAGTGCATACACCAGTGTTTTTATACCCTATCCCATAGCGGTTTATTAGTTTTGATATTTAGTTTGTAACATAGAGAAATAATTTTGCTACATATACCTCAAAGTATATGGATCGACTCAGAATCGCTAGCTGAGTCGATTAAGCCATGTCTGTCTGTCCGTCCGTCTGTACGTCACCGATTTTTAGGCCTTAAATTTTGAGCTAGGATAATGAAATTTGGTATATAGGATCCTCGTCTCTGCCTACAGAACAAGTGTAAAAATTTTTGAAATCCGCCCACTGCCACGCCCCCTTTTAAGAAAAACTCAGTTTTTGACCAAACCGTAAGGAATTTTAAAAAATAAAGAACATATGAGAGGCTACAATCCGCTGTGCGGATCGTTGAATACCCTATCCCATCCCATCCTTAAAATTAATATCTCCAAAAAGTGGGCTTTATTAGCCTATAATATAGAAAATGACATTGTCACAACAATTTTTACACTTGTTCTGCTTCGTCGGCCAGAGAGTCTATATACCAAATTTGAACACTCTAGCTCAAAATTTAAGGCCCAAAAATCGGTGACACACAGACGGACGGACGGACGGACAGACAGACATGGCTTAATCGACTCAGATAGCGATTCTGAATCGATCCATATACTTTGAGGTATATGTATCGAAATTATTTCTCTATGTTACAAACTTAATGTCAAAACTAATATACCCCCCTATGGGATAGGGTATAAAAAGTTTTTGAACAACATATTTAGACAATATTAATATCTATATTTCGTCTATATAAAGTTTTTTGCCACGCCCACTTTTTGGGTCGTTTTCAATTAAAAACTGTTTTCGGTCAAATTTTAAATTTTTCGAAAAAAATTTTGATGCAGAATCATTAACATTATTAATATGAACATTTCGTCTATATACCATTTTAACCCACGCCCACTTTTTGGGGGCGTTTTTATATAAAAACCATTTTTATACACTACCCCATAACATACGCAGCAGAAAATCTTGTCTTTTGTAGAACCGTAAAAGTTTTTTATAAGCAGTCTGAAGAATTTGTTGTCACCATGTCATTTTCTTTATTTTATCCACATCGTGTTTTTAGCCATGTCCACTTTTTGGGGATTTTAGTTTTACAGATAGGATGGGATAGGGTATTCAACGATCCGCACAGTGGATTGTAGCCTTACCATATGTTTTTTTTTTTTTGTGTTGTGTTGTTTTGTGTCTAGACTGTTTGTACTTTGTGAACTGTGTGGTGATCGCGCGTTTACCCGTTGCCGTCTGCTGGGATTGTAGAAATATTTGCCATAGACGTCCTGTTCCAGGTGTTGGTTTTTACCGTCGAATTTAAGCGGTGAGTGTTTTGATTCGTTTATTTATTTATAATGGCCGAGGGATCGAATGTCGTCGACACTGAAAGGGATGCGCAAATAGACGAGGGGATGTCTGGAAATGCGGGAGCAGGGCCTAGTGCTCCGTCAATAGAAAGTAATATTCCACTCATAACACTTGATGCGCTAAACTCTATCATTAGTGCGGTAACAAAAAAAGATCGTCATTCCAGTGAATTTGTTGGGTTCCCAACCTACGATCCCGACCATTCTCGGGTAAACATAGTCCAGTGGTGTCAAGACGTGGATATTCGAGTCAGTAGGGACAGATTGAAGGACTTTGACGTCCTCCCTCGAGTGCAAATGGCTCTTATCGGTAGAGCGAAGACCTGGTACGAAAAGTACGGATACCAGCATTACGCTTGGAGCGATTTACGTGCTTCTTTAGTCCATACTTTCGCGAGTGGGTCAGACACTGTGAAACAGTTGAGGCAGGTAGCAAACATAGAGAGTAGCGATTTTGAAACATACACTGACTTCGTTATGGAGAAAGTTTCTCAGATTAATCGTTTGCCCTTTGAGATACCGGAGGATAAGATTATACGGATCGTCATAGGGTGCATTACCAACGTGGGCCTGCGAAATTCCCTTACTTTTGTTATGCCACCCACATTAAAGCGAATTGCAACACAGCGGAACCCAAGATCATTCCAAACGTCTGTGATTTCTGTGGCAAATCAGGACACGAAGATAAAACCTGTTGGGCCAAACAACGAGCGGATAGAAAAAAAGTTAGCCTGTGCAGTAATACTGCAAAGACCGGAGGTGAAACTATAGTTGTCGTTGAGGGCATTGTTTGCCGTTGCCTTCTAGATACTGGCGCCGATTGCTCCTTGATCAGGGCTGATGTTGCTAAACGACTGTGTGCAAGAACAACAAATCATACCTTAACAGTTCAAGGTATTGGCTTAAGTCCAATTCTGTTAACGAAACAAACTGATCTGTTAGTAGAGTTTGAAGACGTAATTATTGAAGTCAACTTCCATATTATTGACACAAATTACCTGAGCTATGAAATGATAGTTGGTCGTGACGTATTTAAAGACCCTGGGTTAGAAATAAGAGTTGATAGTACAGGGTCCACAATCCAACGAAAATTAATAAACCAATCCTTTGTCAATGTTCTTGACACAACAAGACACCTAAACACGCCTGGTGAATATAAAGAGCAGGTCCATCATGTCGTTATTAAATATGGAGATTTTATTGTACGGGGATATCCATCGGCAAGCGCAACGTCTGGGGCGCTTGACATAAAACTGCAATCAGATTCTACCATTAATTATAGGCCTTACCGATTATCATTATCGGAACGTCAGGTCGTAAATGAAATCATAGCAGAGTTAAAGGCACACAACATCATACAAGATAGTCATTCACCTTTTGCTAGTCCGATCGCACTCGTTAGAAAGAAGAACGGCCAAAATCGTTTGTGCGTAGATTATCGGGCCCTGAATCGTATTACAGTAAAAGATCGTTTCCCGTTGCCCAGAATTGAAGATCAGCTTGATAGATTATCTGGATATCGATTCTACACTTCACTGGATATGGCTTCTGGGTTTTATCAGATTCCTGTAACTGAGAATGCAATTGAAAAGACAGCATTCGTAACGCCGGACGGGCATTATGAATATTTACGGATGCCCTTTGGATTAGCGAACGCTCCTGCTGTGTTCCAAAGAGCTATTAACAAAGCGCTTGGTGATCTCAAGGATGACATTGCTCTTGTCTATCTCGATGATGTGCTAATTCCATCAAAAACTTTTGTGAGGGCTTGGAAAGACTGGATATTGTCCTGAAATCACTGACTGATTGTGGATTCTCTCTGAATGTCGACAAGTGCCATTTTCTTCAGTCAAAAATAGAGTATCTGGGACGAGAGATATCTTCCGAAGGAATAAGACCGGGAACATCCAAGGTAGATGCACTTGTTCGGGCACCTGTTCCGTCAAACATAAGGGAGGTCCGTCAATTTATGGGGCTGGCGAACTATTTTCGTAGATTTGTCCCCGGGTTCGCAGCCAAAACTGGTTGTATCACGGCACTTACAAAACAAGGAGTTCAATTTTTATGGACTCAAGAGTATGAGGAAGCCAGGCATTATATTATCGGTCAACTCACTTAAAGACCAGTTTTAGTTATTTTTGATCCAGCACTAAAAACGGAACTTCACACAGACGCTAGTTCTATTGGTTTAGGTGCAATATTGATGCAAGTGATAGATGGGCAGCGTCATGTTATTGCTTATTAGAGCCAGGCTACAAAACCCTATGAAACCAAGTATCACAGCTATGAGCTAGAGACATTAGCAGTCGTCAATGCAGTCAAACATTTTCGTACCTATTTGCTTGGTATCAAATTCATTATAGTCACGGACTGTAATGCTTTAAAATCGACAAAAGAAAAAAAAGATATTTTACCTAGAGTGGCTAGATGGTGGATCTATCTCCAGGACTTTGAGTTCCAAATTCAATACCGTAAAGGGAAGGTTATGCAACATGCTGACTACCTGAGTCGGAACCCACCTGTGCGAACTTGTTATCAACTTAACAGTCTGTCTGAAAACTGGCTTAACGTTGAACAAAGCATGGATCCAGAGGTTCTGGAAGTTATCGATCAAATTCATGCTGGTAACACCGATGCGATGTCTCGCTACTCACTTAAGCAAGGTCTGCTTTATCGGAACACAGAAGAAGGTAATAAACTGTATATCCCAAGACAATGCCGTTTGTCATTGATGAGACGATGTCATGAGGATAATTGTCATATAGGATGGGAGAAAACGTTAGCAAAAATGAGACAACACTTTTGGATGCCTTCTATGGCGAGAAACGTAAAGAAATTTGTGCGTTCCTGTCTTATTTGCCTGGTTGCAAAAAGACCTTCGGGAAAGAAGCAATTTCAGTTACATCCCATCAATACCAATTACCAATACCATTTCATCCCATACACATCGACTGCATGGGTCCATTTAAGGGGGATGCTAGAACCGATAATCGGTACATCTTAATTATTATTGATTCTTTTACGAAATTTGTGGTCTTGTCACCCTGCAAAACCTTGCAGGCTACTGAAACCATACGCCTAATGAATATTTTGTGACATTGTTTGGTGTTCCCTGTCGAATCATCAGTGATAAGGGTACCAATTTCACTAGCGGCGAATTCAAGGGATTTTGTAAAGTATATGGAATTGATCATCATACTATTGCCCCTGGCACATGCAGAGCTAATGCAAGTCGAGCGATATGTGGATACTGTGGCTAACCTGTTGAGGACCAATTTAAGTATCAATTTGGAGTGGACTAGTTACATAAGCCGAGTGCAACTGGCACTCAATACAACTGTAAATAAAACCACCGGACTTTCACCAATGAAGATATTTACCGGTGTTGATGGCCGAACACCGGAGATTAGTGCTCTTCTAAATCATCTTAATATAGAGCCGAAGTTCGACGACGTTGATGCTATAAGAACCGTAGCTGCAAAACGAATTGAAGAAAATGCTAAAAAAATGAAGCTGCGCTTTGACAAGGGTAAATGCAAACCGTCAAAACTCAGCATTGGAGATAAGGTCCTTTACAAAAGTAACCAAATTCGGAAGTCAAAGCTGGATGTTCACTTTCGGGGACCATATGAGGTAGTGAGTATTCTACCCAATGACAGATATAAACTTCTGAAGGGAAATAGCAGGACGATCATCGTGGCGGCTAGAGAGGTGCTTCGTCCAATAGACGTTAGTAGCGTAGAACCTACACTGGAAAATCGGAATGGTAGGTATCTACTTATGGTATTGATTAAAACTAAACTGATTCCAAAACTGTCTTGAGATGTGATTCTCTGATGGGACTGATTTCAAAAGTATACTGAATGCTTGAGATGTGATTATCTGATGGGACTGATTTCAAAAGTATACTGATTGTCTTGAGATGTGATTCTCTGATGGGACTGATTTCAAAAGTATACTGATTGTCTTGAGATGTAATTCTCTGATGGGACTGATTTCAAAAGTATACTGATTGTCTTGAGATGTAATTCTCTGATTGGACTGATTTCAAAATTGTTCTGTTGGTCTTGAGATGTGATTCTCTGATGGGACTGACTTTATTATTATTATGATAAGCTTTGAGATGAGATTCTCTGATGGTGTTTGTTTTAGAGACTGTTGGGACTATCAAAGGACAAGCCACCGAAAAACATGGTGAGGAATTCATCGAGGGCGATGAAGAGGTCAGGATGGTCGTGTCAGAGTGTTAACCGAAGAGAGTTAACAGATGTCAGAGTGTTAACCGAAGAGAGTTAACAGATGTCAGAGTGTTAACCAAAGAGAGTTAACAGAAGAGTTTAAGAGCAAAATAAAAGATAATATGTGAAGAGTGTGTATGTTCTTTTCTCCTTCTGGATTTCCTTAGGCTATAGTGTGCATGATATAACCAACGGAAGGTTGACTATGTGAAGGTAAGCTGTATAAAGAAAGAAGAGAATGAAGGATGAATGAAAAGGGGAATCTGCGCTTTTGCGAGTCTTTTGCGATTATTGACGAGGACCAAGGGCAGTTAAGCAGAATCTGTTGAACAGAACGATCGTGTTTATAAATATTTGTTTAACTAATATATATATTGTTCTAGCAGAACTTGATTTAGTTTATACTTAATGCCTTTGTGCCACATATTACATCTGTAATTCGATATACTTGCCCACCGTCGAATGTTTACTCCTAAACCCAAATTAATGGTCAGGTAAAAGACGTTTCTGGTCAATTATGGGGAGTAAGCGACCGAGTAATATCCGCTCAAAAACTTTTGAAATTAGTGAAGTAGGCATGTATGATTTTATTTTATTCGGTGATTTTCCTGGTTTTAGGACCATAATCACTCCTGCGACTTTCCACTGTTTTGGAATGTATTCTAATCTGATTGCCGCATTTATAATAAAAACAAGCTGATTTAATGCTTTCCGAGGCAACATTTTGAGAAGTTTTACTGTAATCAGATCATAACCCGATGTTTTTTTAGGCTTTAGTTTCTGTATTTCCCGTTTAAACTCGGCAATACTTGCATATCTTAGTATGTATATTATTATCGGTTGTACTCTCGAATATATTAATCTTTTCATTTTGCGCTGGACCATCAAATGGCTTAAATGTTTCCTCAAAACGTCAGCTTTTTCTTTATCGCTTTTTGCCCAAATGTCTTGAGTTACCCTAATTGGCGGCACAGCGTTTTTTGGTCGTTTTATGACTCTAATTGCTTTCCAGAGCGAATAATTTGTTTCCTTTAAATTATTTTAAATCAAATTTGATAGCAAGTTACTCAACCGATTTAAATATGTCTTATCTTGGGGAGCACGTATTTGTTGCCATCTCTTACGAGCTTTTCGATTTCGTCTAACCAAATCTTTTATCTCCCGTGGTTAATTGATGTTACTATAGCTCACTATTTTACTTTGTTGAGTAGTATTATTCCATTCTGCTTTTTGACCGGTTTCGATAAAGGAGTCAACAGCGACTTCGAGTTCCAATGGGGATCCAAGTGATACACCCAGTCGAATACTATTTTCAATATGGTTTTTGAAGCCTTCCCAGTTGGTTTTCCCGTTTGTTAGCCTGGGCGGTTTTTCATTTCTAATGAGTAACTTGCTTATTGATAGAATGGCCGTAGAATGATCCGAGAGAAGATTAAAGCATTCTTAAGCTTTGATTCGATTGGAAGGCAGACCTTTTACGATAAAAAATCGATCAAATCCAGTATTTTTGTAACATCGGTTAGCCAGTAAGTTGGTTTTCCCGTTGAATAAAATTCGGTATTACATATATACATCATAAAGTAACCTACCTTTCTGTGATATGCATCTAGATCCCCAGAATTAATGTTTTACATTGAAGTCCCCTCCGATGACAAAACGTTGTCCAAGGGAATTAAGCAAGTTTTCAAAGTCAATTTTTTCAACCTTGCATCGTGGTGGGTAGTAAATAGAAGATATATTCAGAAAGGGTTGTCTGCTTTTGACTTGTATAGAGCAAACCTGCATTGATTCGACTTCCAATTTAAAATTAATCGAGTGTTCGAAACATTCTTTTATATATAGTGATGCTCCACCTCTAGCCTTATTTGATGGATGTAAAGCATGATAGTCGAGCTAACCTTTATTCTTTAAGTTAGAATTACTCTTTGCGTGAGTTTCGGATATTAAACAGACGTCGATATCTTGTTGTTGCATAAACAATTCAAGTTCTCCAAGTCTCTGCCAAAGGCCGTAAGAATTTTAAGAAATCCATTCATGTTGAAGGTGGAGTACGTCTGTTGCGAATACTATTTTCAAGCTTAACTAGCCTGTCGAAAATAAGTATTCAATTCGCTCTGTTCCTCAAGTTTTGAAAGTATAATCGAAAAAACGTTAGAAACAGGGTCAGGTGAGATATGAGCGTTACCGGATACTGTAGCTTGGGCATACTTTTGTAAATTTGGATTTGGATGTACAAGATCCGACCGCATTTCTGATGGCCGCGGTAATTGTTTAAATTTTGTTTTTTCTTTTTTAGCCTGTTTTAGCTTTGTGATAAGTTTAGGCATGATTTAAGGCTTTTGCTCAGTTAAGTTTAATTTCTGTGAAGTTTTGCTAGTAGATTTCTTCCGTCTTTTTGGCAACTCTTTACACACCGTGGCTCTTTCTGACAATAAGTTTGCGTATGATTATATCCTTGGCAGCACTTGCACTGAGGAACTAATTTTGACTTTTTGAGTGGATTTTAGTCGCCTTCTACGACAGACATGCCTTACCTCGGGTATATTCTGACCCCTAACCCGAAGGGGGTATTATAAAAAAATGTAATTTTCAGAAAATAAACATCCATATTAAATGGTATACACGAGGTAAGGCATGCCTGTCGTAGAAGGCGACTAAAATCCACTCCCCGTATACCGAGTTTAAAGTGTGTACCAAAAAAAAACGAAAATGCAATGAATACAACTAAGAGATGTAATACCCCAGGTGGCAATCCAGATTCACTGGAAAATCCACCCTCTTCGGAGGTCGGCTCTACGGATTCTGAGGAGAGCCAATTATTGCAGTTGTGTAACCCTTTCGGGAAAAGTTCAAGGGTAGCGAGGTCATCTACATCTGGACCTCAAAAAAATATATGCGTCTCCAGGAGCTCGACAACACCAAAAGTGTCGGCTCTCGTAAACCGAGACTGAAAATAAAACCCTTAAAACCGAGTGCGAACTGTCCCATTAATACAGAATACCAAACGGATGAAGAAGAACTCAGTCGCGAAACCGACTGGATTCTAAAGAAAAGACCGGTAAAGAAAAGGAAAGCTATATCCTCCCCTGAAGTGATTAATCACGATAAAGAGAATATTTATAAAGGGAAACAGCTAAAACAACGGCCCCCACCGCCAATTAATGTGATCGGTATTGACGACTATAACAAGTTGCATACCTTGATACAATCGTTACCTTTCGATGCACATTATTCAAAAAGATAGATTTACTTTAAGGTAGAATTAAGTTATGAAGAAATAAATCAGTGATAAACTGAACCCGAAAGTTCATACCTTGTGTTAAATTAAATAACAATGTACGGTAGTGAACACGTTGTTTCATTACGGTCTCCTCTGATCGTATTTGCAATACAAAACAAATAAAATATTTCCTATGGTATAACTTTTCTCTATGATAACGTACAGAGATAATATATATACCAATAGATTTTTTATTGAAAGTTCTACATAGATATGTAAATTACTTTTAGTTGTGGTTCGTAAGACTTCAGCAAAATTGAGATGAACCACCGAAAATGGTCGAAAAATGAGAAAAAAATCAAATTTAATACTTATTTTGTTTACTTAGAATGTTTTTGTTAAATGAAACTAAATATGTAGTAAAAACTAAGTAGCAGAATTCTGAATCAACAGCAGAAAACTCTACTCAAATCCGTTTGGTAGTTTCGGAAATTTCGTGGCAGATGCATATATGTATACGTCGAATCTGATTTGCCTTTTATATAAATAAGTGATTTGATGTGCAAATATTTATAACCTACCCTATAGGGTATGGTATGGAATTTTAAAAAGGTTTGCGGTTTGCGAACAGAATATTTATAGGTACAATCCTAATATCTATATTTCGTCAATATACCCTTTTTCAAAGGTGGACGTGGCAAGCCCACTTTTTGGGGGCGTATTCTATTAAAAACGGTTTTCGTTAATTTAAAAAAAAAAATTGAAAAAACTTTTGAAGCAAAAACATTTAAAGAGTTAATATAAACATTTTGTCCTTAGATCATTTAACCAACTTTTTGGAGGCGTTTTCGTACAAAAAAAATTTGTATACAGTAAACCTTACTCCATATCATATGCACGAGAAAAACGTTTTTTTTTGTCGAACCATAAAAGATTTTGATAAACTGTCTGAACAATATGTTGGAACAATGTCATTTTCGATATTTCATTGCCATAAAGCCCACATTTTGGGGGTATTATTTGGAAAGGTGGGATGGGATAGGGTATTAAACTATTCGCACAGCGGATTGTAGCCTTCTCATATGTTTTTAATAAAATAAGAAAACGCTTTCGATTTGTTACTATACAATAGAAAAAAAGAAAAAATATTTTCCTAAAAAATTGGGGCTCACATGACACACAATAATTTTACTTACTTGACAGAGGCAATCTACAAATGGTAGAATTTCAATTCCTATGGAATCCATTCTTTGTTGTTGTTCCTCATAAAAATATTCAAGTTCATACATTGATAAAAAACCATCCCCATCAACATCCAAGCACCGAAACCAATATTCGATTGCTGTAGGCGTTCTTTTATCTTCTTCAGAGAGGAGAAACCATACGAAATCCATGTAAGACATATTTTTGTTCGTGGTTTGTTTTGATGAATGAGTGCAGTGCGTAACGCACTCTAAGAAAATTCGTTCGATTATACGACTTGACAGTGCATGATCAGAATAACGGGCAAGGTCCCTCTTGCCTAAATAAAAGTCATGATCTGTGTCCAGTTCCCAAAACTTACAATATATTACATAAAAATGTTCATAGCTAAAGAAAGCCATAATTTGGTTAATGTCATCCTCAATTTCCAAAAGCTTTATTATCTAAAAAAAATAAGAGCAATTTAAAATTAAAAAAGATATATTAAGATTTTTATTATGCACCTCTAAAAACTCTGAATTGCGCAATTCCATTGCTGTGATTTTTCCTGACCAGTTTCGATTTACTGAGTAAAATATTCTAGCAATAACTGTTTGCACATATTTGGAATGAAATTCAGTCGCTTCTCTTAAAAATGCAAGACCGGGGTGAGTTTCAACAACGTCCTGAATTAGTGGTTCCAAGTCTTCTGGTACGATGTATGGTCTTGATCGTTGCCCTCGTGACACAATATATATAAATTTGGAAGCAGTATCGTGGCAATAAACTGTCATTCTGAAAAAAAAAAAACAAAAGTATAATTGAACTAATCTGAACGATTTGAGCACGACTAAGATCTAATAAAACACGGCTTAAGACTGACTTAATAGTACAGGGGTCAGTTCTCGTTCTGTGAACCTGTAAAGTTAAAAATTGTATCATAGCTTTGCGCTAAATGCGATTTTTTTTAATTTTTCCAAATGGAGATTTTTGTATCACAGCCAAATTATTCTGTGAACGGCTGTGAAAAAAAGAGGAGACAAAAATTAAGCAATGACCTCAAGCGTCTGATTGTTTTTGAATGAATTTTTGTAAGAAATTATATTTGTAAGAAATTATATAAATTATCGATAGTATTCATATCAAATATCCTTAATACGATTACTTTCCGAATAAAAAAACGAGTGGGGGTGCACGACTGGATCGTACGCAACTTTCTCTTTCACAGCGAGTTTGGGCTTTAGATCAAATGCCAAGCATACACAATAATATTCATTTTGATTATTGATGCTAAAAATTATATAAACAATAAGGAAATGTGATTATACAATTTAATTTAAAGGAATAAGTGTCAATGTGAATAGCAATTTAATTAAATGCTATAAACTTATTAAAAAAGATGTGGATCCAGCTAATCTTAAACATATTAACTTCAAAATTAGTGTACCATCTCATTTGCTTTACACTGCAATGGATCCGTCTGTGGCCAATCTCTGTACAAATAAAGAAATTTGTCTCTCAGAGAAAAAACGACGACTTTCCTGCTCCAGCAGTAACAATATAAATACGGTTTCTCCAGTTGTTTCTTCTTCTCGTTCTTCTCTTCCCATGAACGATTTCTTGTTGTATTATCATAACACAAGTGGCTTGCGTACTAAAATGAACCAGCTGCATCTTAGTTCAACAGCTAGTCAATATGATATTTTTTGTCTGACTGAAACTTGGATAACCGATAAACACTATGATGCTGAACTTTTCGATAACAACGTATTTAATATATTTCGTAAAGATAGAAACTCACTTCTAACCAACAAGAACAGAGGCGGAGGAGTTTTGATTGGTGTTCGCCGATCGTTTTCCTGCGTCCAAATATCACTACCAACTTCACAAGAATACGATGTAGACCAACTAGCCATATGCATTTCCATCAATGATATGTTAAATATTTTCATTATTTTAAGTTATATACCACCAGGTAGTTCAATTCAATTGTATAAGTTGCATATAGAAAACTGTCGTAATATTTTATATAATCTAAAAGTCAACCAGCATATTATAATTTTAGGAGATTTCAATCTAGGTAACATAAATTGGGTATTCGATCTAGATGAATTATGTCTTTTTCCTTTTAATGTTAGAAGTGAATGTGAAATTGAATTAACTGATTCCTTTTATGCTTTTGATCTTACTCAAATTAATAAATTTAAAAATAGTTTGAATCGTATACTCGATCTTATCTTTGTAGATAAAGATTTTTCAATTGACATTATTGAATGTATTAACCCAATTCTTCGTAATTCAATTCAACATACGGCCTTGAGCCTTCAATTTAAATTTTTTGATTATTGTTAACCTGTAAACAATAGTTTTACTAGGTATGATTATTCCAAAGGTAATTTTAACGCAATTGCGAATTATATCAATGAAATTCCATGGAAATTACTTCTAAAAAAAATGAATTGTCTGCTGCTTATAAGTTTTTTATCGAGACTCTTAAAAGAACAATTGACTTATTTGTGCCTAAAGTTTCTGTTATTAGTAATTCCAAGCCTCCTTGGTATAACAAAAGGCTTTGCAACTTAAATAACAAAAAAAACAAAGCATACAAACTTTTCCGGAATTGTACGCATAATAATTTGTTGAAGATAAATTATAAACGTCTTCAAAAAGAATTTAATGTTTTAAACAAATTTGTATACAAAGATTTTTTACTCCGCACTGAAACAAATTTAAAAAAAAATAGTAAACAATTTTGGGGCTATATCAATCTCAAAAGGCATTCGAATGGAATTCCAAATTGTATGCGATTCTCCCAAAATACGTCATCTGATATACCAACAATTTGCAATATGTTTGCTGAATTTTTCCAATCCGTGTATACCCACTCTTCTATTTTAACAAGAACAACGGTTTCTGATATTAACACTAATTCTGTCAACATTGGTAGCTTAGTTTTAAGCATCTCAGATGTTGAAAATGCCCTGATGTCCCTGAAAGATGACACAAATCCAGGCCCTGATGGCATTCCTCCAATCTTTCTAAAAAAAAAATCAGTAGTTGCTCTTTCAGAACCGTTAAAAATATTTTTTTAATGCATCTCTTGAGAGGGGTATATTTTTAGATGATTGGAAAACTTCTTACGTTATTCCTACATATAAATCTGGATCAAAACAAAATGTTTGTAACTATAGACCAATATCAAAAATGTCTACCATTCCAAAGTTGTTTGATAAAATAGTTTCTAATAAATTATCGTTTCTCCTTAAAGAAATTATTTCTCCATTTCAACATGGATTTGTACCTGGGAAATCAACTACATCAAATTTAGCTATTTTGTGTAATAAGGTGACCTTAGACTTTGAAAAGGGAAACCAATGTGATATAGTTTATACGGACTTCTCTAAGGCATTTGATAGAGTAAATCACTGTATTCTATTAATGAAATTAGAACAAATTGGATTTCATGCATCTTTTTTAAAATGGATTGATTCCTACTTTTCAAAACGAACCCAGTTGGTTCGCATAAATAATATATTTTCGAATCCTATTCATGTTTCATCTGGGGTTCCCCAAGGAAGTCATTTGGGACCTCTTTTGTTTTTACTTTTTATAAATGATATCCCCAATATCATTTCCAACTCTCACTGCCTTATGTACGCAGATGATTTAAAAATTTTTATGCGCATCAGATCTATTGAAGATTGCAAACTCCTTCAAAATGATTTAAACAAACTGGAGGATTGGTGTGTATCAAACCAATTATTTCTGAATGTTTCCAAATGTCAGTGTTTAACTTTCTGCCGTAACAAAAGTCCTTTCATTTTTACTTATAAGATTGGTAACACACCCCTTTTAAGAATTTCCGAAAAAAAGGACTTAGGTGTTATTTTTGACACAAATCTCACATTTGTATCACATATTGACTATGTCATAGCCAAAGCTAATTCAATGTTGGGTTTTTTAGTTCGTAACTCCAAGGATTTTAATGATCCATATACGTTGAAATCGCTTTTTACATCTTTTGTTAGATCCATTCTTGAATACTGTTGTGTAATTTGGAACCCGTTTTACAAAGTTCACTCTTTGGGAATTGAAAGCATCCAAAAACGCTTTACAAGAATAGCAATTTATCGCCTTCACTGGAATATTCGAATGCCTTCATATAGGTCAAGATGCTTACTTATTGGTTTACAAACACTTGAAGTACGCCGTAAATACTACTCAATTGTATTTATAAGAGACATATTATTATTCCAAGTCAATTGTCCTTATTTGTTATCTCTCATTTACTTAAGAGTTCCATTAATTGCTTTACGGGCACTTAATTTATTTAGTGAAACTTTCCACCGAGTAAATTATGCAAGAAATGAACCTATTTCCCGTTGTCTAAGAGCAAATTCAATATGTGATTCCATTGATTTTTTTAAGCAATCAAAGTAGAGAAGCTTTTAAACATCATTTGCTATTTACTCTAAGCCAACTTGGTGGTTAATCTATGTATGTTTTTTTTCTGTAATCTATATGATTGTATATATATATAAATGTATAATCTAATTGATGAAATAAATAAATAAATAAATAAATAATGATTTTCCGATATAAGCCAAAAAGGATAGTTTGGCCAAAACTAATTAAATCATAGAGAAATACTTTAGCTAGATATAACTTTGTATTGTCAGTTGTTTACACGTATGGTCGTTATGTCCTTTCCTTCTCGGGTCGCTGGAATTTACGGCCCGAATTCTGTTATTCCAAAAAAATTAATGGACAACCGATAGTTCTCCTTGATCAATTGGTTGATGTTTTTGATCGACGGCTTCGGTTTTCTAATCTTGTCAGTCGTCTGTACAGAAGTTTAAGTCTTGTCAAAAGTCCGCTTTTTTGTCTGTGTAGGGCTTCAATGGTCGCGTTTCTGTATGTAGACGTTATGACACGTTCTTTGTATTTTGGTATCGTCCTGTTCATTGTTCTTTGAATAGTTTCGTCCATTTGTTGTAAGTATTCGCCGATTTCGTTGTTGATTTGTGGTGCTGTGGGCCTCGAACGTAGTTCTCTTGATAAGGCATTGGTGAAGCTCCTTCGGAAGCTGTATGACGACGGCGAGTCCGCACGCACTGGTCACTGTCGGACTCAATCGTCAGTAAACAGTTTCGCGGGTGTTGACCAACTCTATCCGTAACTGTCACACTTGTGTCTAGCAGTAAATGATCCAGATAAGCGCCGCTTCTAGGAAACGATGGCTTATCCATGGCGAGAATATATTCAACATTGTAGTGGACCATCTAATTGTATAGATGGTTACCCCGAGGATTTTGTATTTGATTTCCCCATCTTTTCCCAAAGTTTTCCGAGCTCTGTTGTAAAAAGTGTAGGCTGAGGTGCTTCCGGTGCGTAGGCCGCTATCACATACAGTCGCTTCCCTTGTTGGAGAGGAATGCATATGACGCAGGCTTCCAGCAACCGGAATCGGCGCACTTCATCACTATATATAACTTTATAACTAATGCCTTTTAGTATAAAGATTATCTCTACGTTCAATCCTCATCAGAAAAGTAAAATTCACAGCCAGGATCTTTAAGGGTCTCTCTGACAGCGCGCCCATTACGATCTTTAGCGTTAAGCTCGGCAACAAGGAGTAGATATAGTCTACCCTTGACTCCTGCTCCCGTAACTGGTTTTAAAGACCGGTTAGCTGACCTTAAATAGCCCGCAACGCAGTCAACAAATCCGCATTTACTGCTGGAGCTTGAGGCACGGGGGCCTGTTGGGCTTCCTTTGGTGGATGCTATACCGTTTTTCCCTCTCCCGACGCCATTTGGGCGTAGGAAATTTGGGGGTTGACCGACGTTGAGGGAGGGCGAACGGCTGGCTGCTTCACCACTGCCGTTTGCTTCGCTTTTTTATTAATTTTAAGCTGCTGAAACTTTGGACAGCCCCGATAGTTCGTTGGGTGCCCTCCTTTGTTGTTATGGCTACTGCTGCTTCGGCTGTTGTTGTTGGGCTTGCGGTTAATGTTGTTGCTTTGGTGGATGAGTTTGCTGTTGGAGTTGTTGCTTTTTTGTAGCTTGGGTTGCTGTTGTTATACTTCTTTGAGTACTTGTTGTTGTTGTTTCGTTGGCAGCGGTTGTGGTTGCTGGGCATTTGAGATTACCGCAGTTATCCCACTGCCGTTTGTTGTTGCTTTTCTTCTCGCTCGCGACGTTCTTCTTGTTATTTCTTTAACGCAAGAACTAGCAGCTCAAGTTGGGATTGTAAATGTTCATTTTTTTCCGCAACTGAATTAATTTGCGTGTTTGGCTCAAGCTCCACTTCATCGCCATCGTCTATTGACAGCACCGCAAAGCTGTTTTCGTCGGTTGTGTACCGTCCTTCGCCCTCCTCGGACATATACGATACTTCTTCAGCATCATCCGATGGGGAGGCAACTTGTCACTTCAGCAGGCAGCGTGGCTGAAGTTGCATTTGTTCTGCGTTTGACCAGATTTGGAGCGCACATAATCTTCTTTTTTCTTTTGGTCATTGTTGGTCCCGTTGTAACTGCAGGTATTTCTCCCATTAGTTTTTTCTGCTCCATTCTATTTTCCAACTCTATGAAATTTGTAATCTCACGATTGTGAAAAAACGCTTCCAAGATTTCTTTACTGGGCGGGCCTTAAACGCCACACCTCTCGCTTGCCCGTCTGACGCCACTACTCGTTCGGCCACGGAGCACTTAACAAATCACCTTTTTATTTTGTTTTAAAAAAAAATAATAAAAAAAGAAAAAAAAAAGCATACGCCTGGTTGGGGTAACTCGATTGTGAGCCTGGTGACTACACCTTCTGTTGTGTGTTCAGTATCCTAATCCATACTGCTTTATTTAATCTTCTATATTTCATTACAAAGCTCTTACATTGCTAATCTTACTAACTAAGAGAAATAGAAAGAAATGCTGTTAGACTGATGAAGTATGCGACATATGCATACGGTTTATAACTATATGCCTTTATGGAGATGGTAAACCAAAAATAAATAAACTAAATAAATTCATAAAACAATGTCTAGTATCATACTAGTATCATAACTGAATATAAATTCAAATTCTTTACTTAAGTATTTAAATTCGTGTGCTTATATACTTATATATATAATCAAATGCATGCAAAGGTTTAAAAAAACAAACTCAATCATGAAAGCAGCGTTTATCAAATTGAAATTTTCTGACAGGCTTAACCACCCGACCAGCCCTTGTAGTATTATTCTTATTTTCAACATGTACAAGTATATTTTTCTCATCGTTATTTACACTATCAGATCCGTGCCGTAGCAAGCTTAAGGGTAGGTGTCCCATGCAAAAATAGGTTCGAGTTTTGCGCTAAATTGTATAGCGTTCACAATTTTCCGAATATTTAAATGAAACAAACGGTGATCGATTGGAAATATGTTGAGCAAAATAATTGTTTAGCATTTAAAAAATATTAAAATATCTTTGGGCCTCAAAACCGCCTGAAATGTAGAAAAACCATACAAAAAAGTAAGATGCTATTTGTGACCGTTTTCAATATCTTTAAATACATATTTTTTATTTATTTTATATTTTTTTTCTACAGACAATAGATTTGCACAGCTAATGAGGGTCTTATTTTTTGTGAATTTTAGTATTTATATCCCGAAAAAAAATACACAAATCTATGAAAAATAAGGTACTTCTAAAGTATAAAAGGTAACGAAGTCAAATTAGCTTTTTTACAAAGCTAATAGATATGTGCATATACTGTTTTTTTTTTTTTTTTTTTTTTTTCATTTTGTACAGTAATTTTTTGGTGACAAAATGGAAAAAAGGTGTTTTTTTTTTAAACGTTTTGGGTTTTTTGGCTGGGAAATCGATAGTTATATTTCCTAATTTTTGGAAATAATTTTTTAACCAAGCAATATATAGGGCACAACGTATCGGTCTTAAAAACATGTTTTTTTTCTTCTAACTTATTTAAATATGCAATTCAATATGACATTATTTGCAATGCCGCTGTGAAAAAAGGACAACCAAAATGATTCCGACATATTTTTTTTATTTTTTTTTGGTATTTGTATTATTTAATTCAAAATACAAAATAGTTTTTTTCCACACGGTTTTTCAAATTTTGATGTTAGAAAAGTGGTCTATTTTACGTTTTTTACATAAAAAAAGATCGAATTCACGCACACAAAGAAGTTTGTTTCAAAATAATGTCACTAGGTGGTGAGTTGGTGACATTCTCTTTTCATTATTCTCTTCTGTTATTATGTATGTATCTTTTGTTTACCTTTTCGGGTAGACTTGATGAAAGTTCGTGTGGACTTCACGTGGACATGGTACAGATCGTTACATTATTGAAATGTTTGCTATCGCTGCTGATGAATTGTTTTGTATGCGTATGTTTGCACGTGACAGAAAGGGTTGAGTGGGAAGTAAGTCAAAGTGTACTTGTGTGTATAATTTTGATAATTTTTGTGAATAGTAAAGTGTTGTTTACTGTGTTATTTTTTTGCGGCAAATTCATTTGTGACACAACTTAAAAAAAAAATTTAATTGTTTATGTTATTTTTTATATTGTATATACATATGTATATTATATGTATATATATATATAATGTCTGAACAACATTTTTACAGAATATCAATATCTATATTTCATACATATAAAGTTTTTTGACACGCCCACTTTTTGTGGGCGTTTTTAGTAAAAAAACGTTTTTCGGTAGGTACATTTTTTTTAAATAACGGGTCTGCCATTGGTGAAATACAGCTGCACATAATCGATAATGTGCTTAAAAATTGGACCGATCGTGTAGGCTACTGCATGGCCAGCCATCAAACAAATACTATTTGAGTCGAATTTTAAAAAAAACGAAAACGTTTTTCCGTGCAGCGAAATGTTTTTTAAACTATTGAGAAATGTATTTAAATCAATTATACGCCTGCCCTCCGGAACAAAACTACAGTTGTCCTTCACTGTAATGTCCACCTCCATAGGAATTTCAAATTCCTGACCCTGATGTTTTACGTGATCACTTTCAATTTCAACGTTCGTCAATGTTGTTGACGTTGAAGAAAGATCTTCCGAAACACGATTTTTTACAACATACCTTCAATCAATATGTAAATTGTAAAGTTTCGGAAAATTAAATTAGTAAATAAAAAATCAAATAAATTTAATAAATATAATATAGAAAATGACATAGTTCAAACAGTTTATCAGAATCTTTTGTTGTTCGACAAAAAACAACGTTTTTCTCCTTCATATGCTATGGGGTAGGGTATACAAACGGCCCCCAAAAAGTGGGCGTGAGTTAAAATGATCTAAAAATGATATATAGATATTGATATTCTGTAAAAATGTTGTTCAGACATTATATATATATATACATATAATATACATATGTATATACAATATAAAAAATAACATAAACAATTAAATTTTTTTTTTAAGTTGTGTCACAAATGAATTTGTCGCAAAAAAATAACACAGTAAACAACACTTTACTATTCACAAAAATTATCAAAATTATACACACAAGTACACTTTGACTTACTTCCCACTCAACCCTTTCTGTCACGTGCAAACATACGCATACAAAACAATTCATCAGCAGCGATAGCAAACATTTCAATAATGTAACGATCTGTACCATGTCCACGTGAAGTCCACACGAACTTTCATCAAGTCTACCCGAAAAGGTAAACAAAAGATACATACATAATAACAGAAGAGAATAATGAAAAGAGAATGTCACCAACTCACCACCTAGTGACATTATTTTGAAACAAACTTCTTTGTGTGCGTGAATTCGATCTTTTTTTATGTAAAAAACGTAAAATAGACCACTTTTCTAACATCAAAATTTGAAAAACCGTGTGGAAAAAAACTATTTTGTACTTTGAATTAAATAATACAAATACCAAAAAAAAATAAAAAAAATATGTCGGAATCATTTTGGTTGTCCTTTTTTCACAGCGGCATTGCAAATAATGTCATATTGAATTGCATATTTAAATATGTTAGAAGAAAAAAAACATGTTTTTAAGACCGATACGTTGTGCCCTATATATTGTCGCTTGGTTAAAAAATTATTTCCAAAAATTAGGAAATATAACTATCGATTTCCCAGCCAAAAAACCCAAAACGTTTAAAAAAAAAACACCTTTTTTCCATTTTGTCACCAAAAAATTACTGTACAAAATTAAAAAAAAAAAAAAAAAACAGTATATGCACATATCTATTAGCTTTGTAAAAAAGCTAATTTGACTTCGTTACCTTTTATACTTTAGAAGTACCTTATTTTTCATAGATTTGTGTATTTTTTTTCGGGATATAAATACTAAAATTCACAAAAAATAAGACCCTCATTAGCTGTGCAAATCTATTGTCTGTAGAAAAAAAATATAAAATAAATAAAAAATATGTATTTAAAGATATTGAAAACGGTCACAAATAGCATCTTACTTTTTTGTATGGTTTTTCTACATTTCAGGCGATTTTGAGGCCCAAAGATATTTTAATATTTTTTAAATGCTAAACAATTATTTTGCTCAACATATTTCCAATCGATCACCGTTTATTTCATTTAAATATTCGGAAAATTGTGAACGCTATACAATTTAGCGCAAAACTCGAACCTATTTTTGCATGGGACACCTACCCTTAATACAAGCACGTCTACGAGCAGAGATTTGCCACAGCATATAATATGCACCCACAGGCTCATCATTTAGTGCATTTGTTAGTCACTAACAAAATCAATAAACGTTGAAATTAAGATTTATTATTGTATTATTAACAAAACAAAAAATAATTGTATACATACACTTATTACGACTCTAGCATACAATTTCGCAGTGTTTTTTTAAAATACTTTTACTAACATGCAGTTCAACAACATCGCTATTATTATTGTAAACTCTACTCATGCGACTTATAGCCTCATGCATACCATATGTCTATTTATGATTAGGTATATGTAAAATAGTTAGTCTACGAAGGTTATAGGAAACTCCCCGGGTATTAAAACCAATAGTACTTAAAATATCAGGAGCATCTATTTGTCCTGATAACATTTGGTGTAAGAATACCATGTCATTGTTAAGTCTACGTTGAGACAAAGGCAACAACCGCAGTAGTTTAATTCGACACCTATACGGAGGCAAATTGTGTACATCATCCCATGGAAGTCCTATCAAAGCAAATCATACAATTCTATTTGATTCAACTACATAGAAGGGTGTCCACACTTGTGAGGCATACTCCAAGTGAGGGTGAACTAGACAATTATAAAATGAAAGTGTGATATAAGTGTCATTAAACACCTTTTTATAAATTCCAACATAGTGTTGGATTTATTCACATTAACGGTTATGTGTTTATTAAACTCCAATTTAGGATCAAAATAAACACAGAGATATTTAAAACTGTCTTCACGACAGAGAGTTTACCCCGACAGAGTATAAATAAAATTGGATGGAATACGTTTTCGTGAAAATGACATATCTGGCACTAAGTGGGGTTCAGATTCAAACCGTTACTAAGACACCATTTTGTAAAGCTATTTAAATCAGTTTGTAGTGAAAGCGAATCGCTTAGATCTCCTACGCATTTGAAAATGTTCATGCCATCAGCATATATCAGTATTTTGCTCCCTCGAATACAACTCTTGCATCGTTTATAGCAAGTATAAATAAGATAGGGCCTAAATGACTACCTTGGGGCACACCAGATTGGGCAACAAAAGGGTTGGATTTAGAGCCTCTAAATTTTAACTGATAAGTTCTTAATGAGAGATATGATTGAACCCAATTTATGAAACCTGGAGGGAAACCATAAGCCTTAAGTTTAAAATTATGATGTTATGAGATAACTGGTCAAAAGCGTTGAAAAAGTCAGTGTATCGACTTCTTTTTTATTTTCCAAACTATTGGAATAATGATGCATAAAAGTTTAGAGATTTGTGATAGTGATCGATTTTTACAAAGCCATGCTGCTCTTTACAGATATTGTTTCGACAAAGGAAGACCAATTTATCACAAATAATATGTTCGAATAACTTAGGAATGCAAGATTGTTTTGAGCTAGGTCTATAGTTCGAGATATCTCCTCGCTCACCTTTTTTGAAAACAGGTGTAATAAGTGCACTTTTCCATTGGGTTGGGAATACTCCTGTGGCAAGGGAGCTTTCAAACATATACTTAAGGTGTGGCAAAAGAGCATCTTTGCATTGCGTTACGACTATTGGTGGGTTTCTATCGGGCCCCGCAGAATAATCATTGTTTAATGAAGAAATATGTTTAAGTAGTGTCTCATTGTCAAATGAAACATTGCTGAAACTAACTTGAGGACAATCATTGAGATAACTGAAATAATGTTCGTCTAAGATTAGAGGGGTATACTTATTGATATCCCTCTACTGAATTTCTCTGCAAATAAGTCTGATACAATTAGAGAGCTTAATGTTTTTTAGTTATTGGAAGAGAAGTTGGCAGGATATCCATCCATTTTTCTCTTCGAATTGACAAATCCCCAAAAGCGTGTTGGGTCACTTTTAAGAGCGTTCTCCATATGGACTACATATGATTATATGATTCTGGCTTTCTACAAAATTATTCCAAGCCCGGTCTGTTTCGAAGAGATTTAAGCTCTTTCGTGTTCTTTGAACAGCGGCCACTGGACTTCTTCGCTTGCGCCGATGCCGGAGGGCTTTTCCTTTTCAATAAATCCCTTACAAACCTCTCTCTCATCGACGTCCATTTGGTTTTGCATTCTTCCGCTTTAAATATTTAAATAAACAAAATTTAATTGAAACGAGCAACAAATATAATATTCAGATTACCTACGTTTTTTGTTCAATTTTTCACGCTTTTTCCTTTTTTTTTCTATTAAAATAAAACGCGTAACGTTTTTCATATAAACAAGTTGTTTCTCGGACAAGAATTATTAAATTTTGAACAAATTCGTAGTCTGAATTATTTGCATCTTGTCCGGTCGACAAAATTTTTCTATTTGAAATTAAATTTGTTGACTTTTGCTTATTTTGACTTTTCCATCTGTCAGTTGCAAAGTTTTCTTTCGACTGGTGCGAAACTGGTCGCACTTTCCGTACGTAACCAAAAGTGAACGAAAACTGGACGAAACGAAGCAGCCCGACGTTATATGTTCACAGTATGTATGTATTCGCTTAGTTACGTACGCGGCCGTACGTACCATTCCGACTATTTGAGTTGGGCCTTTAGACGATTTCTAAATATCATTATCTTCAATATACATATAATTTATTTGCAGGATTTAGCTGAGTGACCGGTTCGGGTATGACACTAACACTGTGACGTTTATTAATAAACTTTGCATTTCTCATCCCATCAGCGCTTTCTACGATGTATGACCTTGGTCCTATATGACGTTGTACGATTCTACCCGGATACCAAATATTATTATGCTTTTGAAACATTATTTTTTCATTAGGTTGGAAATCTTTATGTTTTTTCGAGGTTCGGTTATAATTTGTCCTAACTTTTTCTTCATTGAAACTAACTTTTTCCTTTACATTTTTTGCGATGTAAGGATCTAACTAACAATCATGCTTTGGAATAAGGGTTCGACATTGCCTGCTAAGCAAAATTTGTGCAGGAGATCATATTTGGATGCAAATTCTGTAAACTGATAAGAATTAAAAGGATTGTTTTCACAAAGAATTTAGTTTGGAATACCATGAGTTGCAAATATAGGCTTTAGATAATGTATTATATCCGTAATACTTTTAGTTTTTAGCTTAGGAATTTTAATCCATTATGAAAAATAATCACCCACTATCAAGTAATTTATATTATTGAAATACATGATGTCCATACCTAATTTCATAAATCGATATGGTGGAATATTATGAAAAAATATTGGTTCTTTCTTATTATTATATTTGTATTTCTGAAATATAGGGCAGCTTTGAATCATATTTTCAATATCATAATTGATATTTGGCCATAATACTAATTCTTTGGTCCTATCTTTTGTTGTTTTTTTGTATTCTCAAATGCGCCTGGTGTAATAGAGAAAGAATTTCATTTCTCATGCTTTCTGGGATTAAAACTTTGTTTTGAAAAAATGGCATTCCCTCATCCAAGTAAATTGATTCTCTATTTTTGTAAAAGGATAGTATATCCTCTGGAACCTTACTTTTATCATTTGACCAACTTTTTTTACAACATTCGATCACCTTTCCAAGTTTTCCATCATTTAGTAAAGCGATTTGAATTTGTGACTTTCTTTTTTACCCTGTGTATATCGCGCTCAGTGGCGCGATGGTTAGTGCGATGAACTGCCGCGCAGAAGGTCTAGGTTCGATTCCCAGCCGTAGCAACACCTAAATGATTTTTCACTGGCCCTCCTCTCGTGATGATCTGACAAATCATCCGAGTAGTATCAATTGTCAAGAATAGCTTATCTCAACTTAGCCGTTCGGAGTCGGCATAAAACAGGAGGTCCCGCCATCGTGCCAGAAGTACACACGCACACATGAATGGTTGTGAGAAAGCTAGGCCCTGGGTACTAACGAGCCCGTTGCGCCAAAAATTTGTATTTGTATTTTTGTACATAGTTTGTAACATAGAGAAATAATTTTGCTACATATACCTCAAAGTATATGGATCGACTCAAAATCGCTAAATAAAAACCATTTGTATGCTCTACCCCAAGGCATATGCAATAGAAAAACGTTGTTTTTTGTCGAACCATAAAAGAATTTGATAAACCTTCTGAAGAATATGTTGTGCCAACGTAATTTTCAATACTTTATGACCATAAAGACCACATTTTGGGGATATTACTTTAAGGATGGGATGGGATAGGGTATTAAACGATCCGCACAGCGGATTGTAGCCTTCTCATTTGTTTTCACTTATATTTATAGAGTGTGTTGGTTGGTTCCTCAGTATCAGCATTGCGTGATAGTAAATCTACAATATGTAAAAACTTGCCAGCAACAAATTCGATGTCTTTCCAGAAATATCAAAGTGAAATTTTGAACAAGCAAAAGTGATAGCTAGCAGTTCTTTCTCAATTTGTGTGTAGTTTTGTTTAGTTTTTAAAAGGTCTCTTAGATTTGCACATATTTTCGATAAGTTGGGAATGTAAGTTCTAAAAAAATTGATCACCCCCATAAATGATTGCAAGGATTTTTTTATCCTTGGGTCTATCCAAAATTAGGATTGACCTCACCTTATTTGGATCCGGCTTCATGCCTTCCGCAGAGAAAATTTGGCCAACGTGTTATGCGGTATTAGCTTTATAGTGCACCTTATCAGAATTGAATTTTATATTAATTTTTCTTGCCCTATCCAAAACCCTTTTCATATTCTTGTCATGTTCTAGTTGAGTCTTTCCACATACTAAAATGTAGTCAATATATGTTGTTGTTCCTGGCAAATTTGAAAGACTTCTGGCGATACATTAAGTCCAAAGGGCAGATTTTTTTTAACACGTAGTCCGTATTTAGCTGCGGTTTTCAGCACCTTGCCCAACCTCTTGACGCCTTCCTTTTCATCCTTGGCTGGAATAATGAGGTCGTTCATATATAAGCAACCACTGTTCCATTTTGAATAAACTCTCTAAAAATTGCAAAAATATATCTCGAAAATACAGCTGGGGAATTACATGTACCAAAAGGGACATACAGAAACTTGAACTGCCCTTCACTTGTAACAAAAGATGTATACTTCAGTGAAAACTTTTCCACTGGAACGTGAGAGAAACCGTTCTAAAGATCCATCGTAGTGAAAATTGTTACTCCTTGAAGTCGATCCAAAACATCGTCTATCAAACTCATTGGAAAGTTGTCTCTTACGATCTTCTCATTGAGTTTCCGGTAATCGCAGCAGAGTCGTTTAGTTCCGTCTTTCTTACACCAGAACAATGGTTGATACATACTCAAATGTACTTGGCTGAACGATCCTTTCTGCTAGCCACTGGTTAACTTGGTCACGAACCATGCTCTGATCTTCGTACGACATGCGTCTTGGTCTTTGGAACACCGGTATCTCGTCTGTTACAATGATCTTGATCGCTATTGGTGGCTCCCTTCTACTGGTTGGAATATAGCGCCTTATTAACGTGACCATCTCATCCCTCCTTTATCAGATAAGATGTATCTCCAGACCTAAAATATTTCCTATCTCTCTGTTCCGGCTTCTTGGTAGACTGGGTGCTAGTCGACGGACGTTGAGATCCCACCGAGTTGCCGACAACGGATTCGAACCTCTTATCCTCTCGTAGACCCTCATCTGTACTTCCAACTCGCTGATCGTTTTGGCTTGGTCCGGGATGAACCTGGGCCTCAACCAACATGCCTCTCCAGTTCGCCCGGTCCTTAGCTAACTGCCTCCAGTTGCGCACTCCAAGTTGGTTGAGGTCGGTTTCTACTTGTGCGCACCACTTAAGGCGAGGTCTTCCTCTATTGTTTGATTTCTGACGAGATGTTGTTGTCAGAGTTAATAGCGGAGCCGAGGTAGACAAAGTCCCGTACTACCTCAAAGCTATATCTGTCAGTGGTGACGTTCTGTCCAATTCGTCGATGTTTTGTGTCCTTTCGTGTTGACAGCATAAAGCCCTCACCCTACTACTAAATAGATCCTATATAAGACCCTCATCATCCCAGTCCAGCTCAACGCGCTGAAGCATAGACCGTATCAAAAGCGGATGAAGAAATCCTTGGTCGATTCGAGAGAAAAATCTTCGGTCCCGTTTGCGTTGACGGGCTATGGAGACGAAGATTCAACCAAGACCTATACGAGCTGTACAGCGACAAACCCCTGTTCAAAAAACTCCGCATTGGACGTTTAAGATGGCTAGGACATGTAGAACGAATGGACACCAATACTCCGCCTCGCAGAGTCTTCGATTCCCAGCCAGACGTCGGACGCAGTAGATGAAGACCTCGCCTTAGAAACCGCCCTCCACCAACTTGGAGTGCGCAACTGGAGGCAGTAACTAAGGACCGGCTAATTGGAGAGGCACGTTGGTTGAGGCCCAGGTTCATCCCGGAATGTAGCGCCACTTAAGTAAGTAAGAATCGTTGTGCCAATTGCTAGTGTAGCAGTATCGTCAGCAAACGTTGCAACTGTCGTATCGTTTGTTTGTGGAATATCACGAGTGAATAGGAGGTACAGGATTGGTCCATGGATGCTTCCTTGCGGTACACCTGTCATTATTTCTTTGAAATCTGAATATTCATTTCCAAGTTTCACACGGAAGAGTCTATGCTCAAGATACGACACGAGGATTTTATATAATTTTTCTGGCAGAACTTGACTTAGTTTATACTGAATGCCTTTGTGCAACACCTTGTCAAAAGCTTGTCACACGTCAAGTGATTTGGCTGAGCAAATTTTCTTTCCTTCAGAAGCTTTCTTAATTACATCTGTAATTCGATGTAGTTGGTCCACCGTCGAATGTTTATTTCTAAACCCAAATTAATGGTCAGGTAAAAGACGTTTCTGGTCAATTATGGGGTGTAAACGACCGAGTAATATCCGTTCAAAAACTTTTGAAACTATTGGAAGAAGTGAAATAGGCCTGTAAGATTTTATTCCATTCGGTGATTTTCCTGGTTTTAGGACCATAATCTCTTCCGCGACTTTCCACTGTCTTGGAATGTTAATGCTTTCCGAGGCAACATTTTATGAAGTTCTCCTGTAATCAGGTCATAGCCCGGAGCTTTTTTAGGCTTTTTCCTTATCGCTTTTTGACCAAACGTCTTGAGTTACCCTAATTTGCGGCACAGCGTTTTTGTCCATTTTATGACTCTAATTGGTTTCCAGAGCGATTAATTCGATTCCTAAAAAATTTAATCGAATTTGATAGCAAGTTACAAAACTGATTTAAATATATCTTATCTCGGTTGTTGTTAGAATGATCAGAGAAAAGATCAAAGCATTCTTCAACTTTGATTCGATTGGACGGCAGATCTTTTACGATGAAAAAATTGAACAAATCCGGTATTTTTGTAACATCGGTTGGCCAGTAAGTTGGTTTTCCCGTTGAATAAAATTCGGTATTATACTTTCTACATACACCATAAAGCATCCCACCTTTCTGTGCTAAGCATCAAGATCCCCCGAATGTATGTTTTGTATTAAAGTCCCCTCCGATGGCAAAACGTTGTCCAAGGGAATTAAGCAAGTTTTCAAAGTCAATTTTCTCAACCTCGCATCGTGGTGGCCTGTAAATAGAAGATATCTGACTTTTGACTTGTATAGAGCAAACCTGCATTGTTTCGACTTCTAATTTAAAATCAATAGAGTGCTCGATACATTATTTTATATATAGTGACTCTCCACCTCTATCCTTATTTGATGGATGTAAAGCATGATAGTCGAGGTAACCTCTTTAAGTTAGAATACCTCTTTGCGTGAGTTTCGGATATTAAACAGACGTCAATATCTCTTTGTTGCATAAACAATTCAAGATATCCAAGTCTCTGCCAAAGGCCATTGACATTCCACGTAAGAATTTTCGCTTTGTTCCTCAAGTTTTGAAAGTTAATCGAAAAAACGTTAGAAACAGGGTCAGGTTACATATTTTTATGAGCGCTACCGGATGCTGTATCTTGGGCATACGTTTGTAAGTTTGGATTTGGATGTATAAGATCCGACCGCATTTCTGATGGCCGCGGCATTTGTTTAAATTTTGTTTTTTCTATTGTAGCCTGTTTGGCATTGTGATAAGTTTAGGCATGATTTTAGGCTTTTGCTCAGTTAAGTTAAGTTTAAATTCTTAATTAAGTTGATTCCGTCCGTATTTTTTGCAACTCTTTAGCTACTTCGCAGCTGCAATAATTTGCGGGATGATCGCCTTTACAATTAATTCAAATAGCAGGAGTTTTTTATCTATCCTGCAATCTACCGTCAGATGGTTTCCGGTACATTTTACACACCGCGACTCTTTCTGACAATAGGTCACATGAAGTGGTGGTCGCGAGAAACCTATCACATCAGTTGCGGCTGATCTAATGGCTTTTTGGCATCGTTGTCATTGTTCTTCGAAATTCGACGCTGGTGGTATGGTGTGAATCGAGAGGTTAAACGATACGCGTTGCGCAAAGGCCTTATCGGTCTCTTGCGATTTCAATCTTTTGACATTATATTTTTTCACAGTATTTCTCGTTTGTTGTGGCGTGGTGGATATTCGCATCCTTAACTTGGCTGCAACAAGGTAGTGGTCCGAGTCGATGTTAGCCCCTCGGAATGTTCGTACATCCAAAATACTGGATGCGTGCCTCTTGTGTGCTGGCTATAGTGGCATTTCGTTCCGTATCGAAGTCAATTAGCCTAAGTCCGTTACCAGACGTGTTGTCGTGTAGGCTATATTTTCTAACAATACTGCTAAATTTGTCTTTTCTTCCTACCTTTGCGTTAAAATCTCCCAGCACGATTTTAACATCGTACTTTGGTAGTCGCTCATAGGTAATGTCAGGGAGCTTGTAGAAGGTAGTTATGTCATATTTTTCCTCCGTCGGAGCGTGAGCGCAAATAAGGCTTATGTTGGCGGATTTGGCCTTGATGCGAATTGTTACAATGCGTTCGCTAATGTCTTGAAAACATAAGACTTCTTGCCTGCACCTCTCCTGTTTAATGTTCTCATATTCCAGGTGCAGGGTCGTCAACAATAATATTAGCCATTTCCGAGGCTATTGGTTGCTTCGTAACAATGGGAGGGTAGTTAACCCAAAGCACAATCACCAATCTGGAGGGCCAGTTCCAATTAATTAGTTACCCCTAGGACACGGGACCATCAGTAACCACTACGGGATTGAGCGCTGCCGTTGACCTTTCGGTTCGGCCGCCACCATCTCTCTTTAAGGGGCCTGGCTTGCCCTTGAAATTCCTTGATAACTTGTTGTCCGAATATGTCGAAGCTGCTCATCTAGGTTCATCTGGGACGGCAGACCGGGAATTCATTCCGCGTAATTCTGACCATAGTGTTGCTGTTTTACGTCTTGTTATCAACACTCGCACTTATCATTTAGCAAGTCAAATCCAGTTGGGTGAGAACAATACCTGAAGGTTACCACTTGGAGGTAAAAAATAACTACATTTGATGTGTAGTCAGAGTTACAACCACTGGGTATTGCCAAGTTAAAGACAATCAGAGTCTACCCTCGTTCTACAACACCCAACCATCGATTTGTTATTTGTTTGAAAGAAATAAGATGTATTAGAACAAAATTAACAATATTTTGTAAGAAACTCATTTATTATTTTCATTTTTCATTTTTTTTGCCATTGGGTTATATATTCTTTTAAAAAGTAACGACACGGATATGCTTGCTGTGGTGAAGTATTTGCTGCAATGTTTCTTTCGATAACATCCAGTGAGCGAACGAATAGATGGTGGACGATGGAATAGGGCTGTCACTTTTTTTTCGCTGAACTTATGGCGCCAAACATTTTTAAATTCTCTAGATCACTGGATTTTATTCGGAATCTAATAAAATTTTAATCGGAGGTTCACGGAATCGGGATTTGATTTTTAAGACCAAGAACGCAATTTTCTGAATAAAATCTAATGAGCTAGGGACCTGTGAAACTAAACCCATAAGACGCATGTGTTAGAACGAGAGGCAACGAAATGGAATGATTGGCGATTCGCGAAGGGTTTTTCGGCAGCGTGGAGATCGGCAGTTACGTTTGAAACAGCACGAGAACCAGACGTCATTCGCTACACGTCCTTTTTTTCTGATTTTTGAAAAGTCCGCAATATGTTTTTTTTATGTATGATCATGAGGATTTTAAGTTTTATTAAGTGCATGCATTAGTTTTTCTTCATGGTGACACATTAAATTTTGTTTTGCTCGTGAAGCCCGATGGTGACAGATAGCAACCACGAATGTTGGTGGTAAAACTATACCGCATATACATTGCAGCAATCGGAATTGGTCGAAAAACAAACTATCCGTTCTACGAAAGTGGGCTAAACGATCGTACGCATAGAATAAATGATAAGTCCGACGTTTAGCGGGTCTCATCGCCAGTCAATACATCCCACAAGGTTACCGCAGTGCATTCGCATAAGTGTGCACCATGGGGAATATCACAAGGTAGAACTGCAGTGTAACCAACGTAAAACCAAAAGCAAATGGGAAAGAAAATAAAAACAACCACCCACACAACGAAAATCGCCGAGCTCATCATTTCAATAATTGTCGGAATTGCTAGGAGAAACTGCCTCATTCGCCTCCGCAGAACTCGCCACTACGCCCAATCGCAGCTCTGAACCTCATAAGGATATCTGCCATCGCAGCCCCGAACCCCAACTGAAAGTCTCCATTTTCGCCACCGCAGAATTAAGAACATCGCAATAGCAGATCACAGACCCAAACCACGTGACCTTCAACTATCAGCTCCTAGGGGACGCTAAAAAAATAATTCTTTGGGGATTGACGAATCTTAGTACGGCTAACGACCACCAGCAGCGCATGCATCAAAAAGAAGATGTTGAAAACAATGAAGCACCGTTCATTACCTGCGTCAACATTTACGACATCATTAACAGCGTTTTCCCTTTTCGATGTCATTAACGGCGTTTCTCTTTGTGGTCATTAACGGCGTCACTTGGGATTTATATAAATATCAGGATGTCCTTTATTTGATCTCTCATTCCGTGTATAACCTTTTTACTCACTACACTTACTTACTGTTTTTTAATTTTAATTTTATCTTTCTTACTTGTAAATAAATTTGTTTGTTGTTTTGGAAAATCGTTTGTTTTCTTACAAAGTCTTAAATTAAGCTAGCGACCAAGTACGCTACAATTGGTGACCCCGACGTGATCTGAAATTCTGGATTCTTAAAAACGCATAGCATACACGTGCCAATGCTGCGAACTCCCGAATCAACACAAAAGAAACAAACTAAACAAACGACATCCAGAAGCCAAGCAAAAACACCAAAAGGCAGCAAGAAAACTATAACAGTCGACGAAGAAACCACGATGTCAAATCCGACAGACGTTGCTACCATTGAGTTGATCAGACAACTAAAAGAAGAGCTGGCACAAGCAAACGCGGCAATTCAATGTCTGAAGGATGCACAACTGGAACAAAAACTTGTTGAGACCATTCCTGCAACAACGCACCCAGCACTCGCTTCGGATTTTAAACAACAACATCCACATCAGCTGCAGATTTCGCCGACTATATCACCTGTAATACTGGATATGCCAAAGCTATCAACACAACGGATGCAGCTTCCAAAGTTCAATTCGCTGTATCCACAATTATGGCTCACACAAGTGGAAACGGCCTTTCAACTCAGCGGAATTACTAACGATGATGAACGTTATGCGCACCTGTTCGTCAGCCTAGAGAGTGACGCATTGAGAGTAGTTGGAGATTTGGTTTGTAACCCACCACCAACTAACAAATTCGAGGCTCTGAAAGGTCGGCTGGTACGCCATTTTGCCCCCACACTGGAGTCGCAGCTGCGTCGCATGCTAAGAGGAGACGACTTTGAAGGGAAGAAACCAACGGAGATCTTGGCACATATGAAGCACCTTTCTTCTGAGCGATCTAGACATCATGCGCACTCTTTTCTTCGATCGTTTGCCAGAAAACATGCGAACCGTGTTGATTGCAACCGGCCAAGAAGACCTCGACAAGCTAGCGGAGATCGGCGACAAAATATTTGAGATGTCAAACATTCATCTATGCGCTGTCGCAACAACATCACACTCAAAAGGCACGTATCAGGAAATTGTACAGCCAACGCTAGACGAGATCGCTAAATCCATCGAAGTCCTACGTCAGGAGATCAACAACATAAAAAGGAGTTCACGACCAAACACCAGTCCCATATCTCGTAACCGGTCCAGAAGTAAAAATAACCAGAGCCATAGTCAAAAAGACAATCAGCTTTGCTTCTACCACAAAAAGTTTGGAGATGACGCTCGTAGCTGCAAGCCAGGTTGCCCAAAATGGAAGTAGTCATCGGGAAACTAAAGTTGCCGTCGAGCGTACAGGCGGTCGCCCACGGCATCAACGACCGACACCGTCCACAAATTGTCGATAAAAACAGCACCGTAACATTTCTTATTGATACTGGTGCTGACATATCCGTCCTACCCGTACAATTTGCCAGCAAAAAATCTCCGACCCAATCAAAACTTTTTGCCGCCAATGGTGCTACTATTTCCTTCGGAAGCAAGACAATGCTGCTCAACCTGGGACTTCGTCGAGAATTTCGGTGGCTCTTCACCATCGCTGATGTAAAACAAGCTATAATTGGTGCCGAATTTATCCACTTCTACGACCTCACCATTCGCTTGAATCGGAAGATGCTTATCGACAACACCACACAACTAAGCATCCATGGAAGCATCGTTTCCAGTTCTCAGCCTACAGTCCGGACTATCGACGATAGTACACCTTTTGCTGACATCTTGAAAAATTTTGTTGCGATTATACGGGAAAACAACAACTACAGAGTTGCAGAGCACTCAGTTCAACATCACATCATAACCAGAGGTCACCCCGTCACGGAACGAGCCAGACGCCTTGCTGGCGACATAATCAAAGCGGCTTAGGATGAATTTCAATTCATGATGCAGCAAGGCATCTGCAAGCCATCCAAAAGTGAATGGGCGTCTCCTCTCCACTTGGTCCAAAAGAAATCTGGAAGCTGGAGGCCTTGCGGTGACTACCGTCGTCTCAACAACATCACCGTTCCAGACAAATATCCCATACCGCATTTCCAGGATTTCAGTCATCAGCTAGCGGGAAGAACTATTTTTACCACATTGGATCTGGAACGGGCCTATCATCAAATCCCTCTTGCTCCTGCAGACCGACCAAAGACCGCCGTCATAACTCCATTCGGCCTCTTTGAGTTTAATGTGATGACCTTTGGCTTGTGCAACGCTGCACAAACGATGCAGCGATTTATGGACTCAATGCTTCGAGGACTCGATTTCTGTCACTGCTACATTGACGACATTCTCATCGCATCATCCAACGAGGATCAACATCGACAACACCTTCGTATTGTCTTTGAAAAACTGCAACAGTTTGGACTAATCAACTTTGCAAAGTGCTTTTTCGGTCAATCGGAAGTGAGGTATCTGGGATACACGGTAAACAAGAACGGTATCAAACCTCCCAGCGACCGAGTCTCTAAAAAGCTCACCGAAAGAGAATCGAGGTACAAAGTTTATGACCGAGAACTACTGGCAATATATAAAGCAGTGAAACACTTCAAGCATCTCATTGAAGGAAGGGAGCTGATCATCCTCACAGATCACAAACCACTTGTTTATGCTTTCAACAAGAAATCGGACCACGCATGTGATCGAGTAGCACGGCAACTAGAGGAAATAGGACAACACCCCACGAGGATAGTCCACATTTCGGGAGAGGAAAATTGTGTTGCTGATGCCTACTCCCGGATTCAAACCATTGACATGCCAGTCATAGTCAGCACTCAAGAGTTGGCCGATGAGCAGACAAATGACGACGAGTTGAAACAACTTCTGAAATTGCCATCATCATCTTCACTCCAACTGCGAGGACTACGTATCGACGGCACGGATACTGTCGTTTTCTGTGACATTGGAGCTGCTACTATTAGACCATTTGTTCCTAAGACTCTTCGCAGAAGAATCTTCAACAATACTCACAACCTGTCTCACCCGAGCGGAAGGTCGACTAAGCAGCATATTGCCAGAAAATTCGTTTGGCCTAACATGAACAAAGACATCATTTCGTGGGCTCGAACGTGTGTTCAATGTCAAAGAAGCAAAATAAGTCGCCACGTCAAAAACGTACCGCACCATATTCCGATGCCTACCGAAAGATTTCACCACGTCCACATTGACATCGTCATAATGCCACTATCGAAAGGCTACCGATATCTGCTTACGATGATCGACCGATTCACGCGATGGCCAGAAGCAACACCACTCAAAGACATCACTGCAGACACCATCGTCGAGGCATTCTTCTCCAACTGGGTATGCAGATTCGGAGCACCAGCTACCATCACATCTGATAGAGGATCTCAGTTCGAGTCAACATTGTTCAATGTACTTGCGAAACTCATAGGAAGTAAGCGCATCAGAACAACTGCCTATCACCCAGCATCTAATGGTATGATCGAACGGTGGCACCGTCATGTGTCAAGAAACTACCGACTGGGTAAGTGTGCTACCAACTGTTCTTCTAGGCTTGCACATTTGTATCTAGATGCACATTTGTATCTCAATATATTTTTTTTAATTCCGCTGTTCGCGATGAGTAGCTTGTAAGAAGCTGGTGAGGATGTGCTAGATCGCTGGATTCGTGGCAGTTTAGAGGAGTGAGGAAGTAAGACCAGGGGTATGTAACCAATATGGTTAGATACTCCTTTTTAAATTAGGGGCTGTCGCTAATGGAGCATCGCGATAGCCATGGATGAGAATGCCGAACTTTGTTTTGGTTTTTTTTTTCTAGGGGTGGGTTCGCTCTTTTTTCACTACTTTCTTTTTTTCACTACAGGAAACATTTCAGTTTTATTATAGCGACTTAAACTGAAGCAAAATTTGGGCCTTGCTGGTTTAGTAGTTTTTAGTTGGTTACCAGTGCGATGGTTTAACATCTTTTTTTTTTCGCGATTTTTCGTTTTCAGGCATTTAAATAAAAACGTAACCCCGGTCCAGATCATGTGGCAAGAACCCATGCGCACCGTTGAGCTAGCGAGCGAATGGATATGCCTGAGCCGCATGATGACTGGACACCCGTTTTACTAGTCTGCCCGGACTGGCCCAAGGGTCCTGTGACCTTGGGTCATAAGGGTGGATAGAGTTAGTAGAAGGGTTGGTGCTTCGAATTTCGACACGATGAGAGCATGCGACGATGAGTGGACTAGGCCTTCTCCAGTACGAGTGATAGTGCCGGAAGAGGTCTAGGTTCTTCGGATGGAATATCCAGGTCAGACAGGCCACTCGCTCTTCATCGCGGGGTTCGGGGTATGTTACAATTTCTCTATTCTTCGTGATTTGTCATATTGACTGCCCTTGGGTGTGGTCTTACTTCTTGGACATGTTGATGTACGGAGTTGAAATTAGCATTGTTATCCCAGACCTAAAATGTTCGAGAATTGAGTCAAAAGTTTTGTTTAGATGTTGGTGTTTGTTTTTACATTAAGTCATTAAGTGCAACATAGAGGAATACTGTCGAATGTCGATAAAATGTTTGAATATCATGTTGTGATAATGTCATTTTCTATATATTGCTACTTCAACAACAAATGCACGAATGCATAGAGTTTATTCGTCTCTCAGTGCGGTCGTGTTTTTTTGCTTTCCTCTATAATGTCTAGTAACAAATGCTTTAAATGCCAAAATTCTCGTTTACAAGAGGGAAAAGCTATAAAGTGTAGTTTATACTGCGGAAAATCATTTCATAGACTGTGCTTAAATCTATCCGATGAAGTAATAAATTGCATTTTAAAGACAAACTCGAACGTTTCATATCGATGTGATGATTGTGTTAATTTGCCCATCATGTGCTTGCTCTCTAAAGTCAATGAACTCTTGCCTGTTGTTGATGTGCTATGCAAAAAGTTGACCTATTGGACTCTAAATTAAAAGACATCAATAGTAATACAGAAGTAGAAAAAGAAGAAGACAATGCACTTGTGTTGACTCAAAATGTAAATCAAAGTGCACCGATCTCTATTGAAAATACCGATATGCATGATCAGGCTGGTGTTGATGATGATGATGCTTATGCTTACGCTTGTGCTAAAGCCAATGCTACTGCTGCTGCTGCTGGTATATCGAATTACGAATGGATGACAAAAGGGAAACGAAATATATTATGTGCCCCACACGCATCTAGTTCTGTTCCTGATCACACAGTTGTTGTAGTTGGTAACAATAACAAAGAGGTGTTTGTTGAGAGGCCGATGGAAGATGGAAATGCTCTTGTTGCTGCTAATGCTGTTGTTGCTGCTGATGCTGTTGTTGCTGCTGATGCTGTTGTTGTTGGTTCTACTATGCACCGAAGAATGGAGAAAAAAGCAAATTCAATTCGTGTTGTTGGTATGGATTGCACTGACGATACAAATACTGATATTACTGTCATAAATCCTTACAAATGGTTGCATATCTCAAAATTCAAAGCTTTAACAAGTGAAAATCAATTAAGAAATATGTTGCAGCAAAAATAAATTGCGATGAAGGAGATATACAATGTTTTAAGTTGGTAAGAAGGGGTACAGATCTCAACAATTTGTCTTATGTTACATTTAAAATTGGGTTCCCTGCTCATTTTTTTGATCTTGCATTAAGTCCATTAAATTGGCCCAAAAATGTATTAATAAGGCAATTTACTCATCTTCCAAAAAACGATCAATCAAAAACCAGCGGACAAATGAAGTTGATCATGGATCAAGCAAATCTACAAACTTAAATCGTTCAAATAAAATTCATTCTATTAATGTTTATTATCAAAATGCTGGTGGTCTTCGAACAAAAACCAATGAATTGTTTATTTCGAGTTCTATGTATGAATATGATGTGATTATTATAACAGAAACATGGTTAAATTCAAGTTATTCTTCCTCTGAGATTTTTGCTTCTAATTATAGTGTTTATCGCTTAGACAGATTTTATACTGAATATTTAATAAGAGGTGGAGGAGTTTTAATTGCTGTAAAAATTGTTTATCCAAGTAAACGCGTTAAATTACCTAAGATTGGAGAAAACATAGAACAGATGTGTATAAACGTTAGTTTTTTTGAAAAAGAATTTTTGTTTATAGTAAGCTATATACCTCCAAATAGCTCAATAGATATATATATGAAAACCATATTTAAAATATAGAATATATCGTTTGCAATCTATTGGAAAATCAGTACCCATTTATTGTTGGGGATTTTAATCTAGGAAACGTAACATGGAATTATTCAAATAATGATAAATGTCTTATTCCTTATAATATGAAAAAAGATTATGAGTATAGTTTTATTGATTCAATGTTTTCTATGGATATTTTTCAAGTAAATCATGTTCACAATTCTTTAAACAGATTGTTTGACCTAATTTTTATAACTAATACTAATTTTGAAATTATTCAAGTTCAATTTCCATTTTTAAGAAACTCAGTTCATCATGTTGCAATATGCTCAATTTTAAAATTCGAAAACCATGTCAAAAACTCTTTACTTTTATCAAATGATGATTTTTTTGATTTTAACAAAGGAGATTTCATTGCACTCAATAATTACATTGCCTCAATTGACTGGGAGCATGTACTTGCCGATTTATCTTTACAAGGTGGGTACAACAAATTCGTGGACATTTTATCTGCCGGGTTAAACCTATACATTCCAAAAAGAAAGTCTTGGAAATCATTTAAAACTCCTTGGTCTAATAAACGTTTGGTTAATTTAAAAAATGTAAAAAATAAAGCCTTTAAAAAATTCAGAAAATCAAATTCCGAAGCTGACAAAAATCTTTTCTGTCAGTTTCGAAAGGAATATGATTTTCTGAACAAATATTTACACCAGCAATATGTACCGAATATTCAAACCCGCATTTCATGTAATCCAAAAGCTTTTTGGACTTTTTTGAATAGTAAAAAACGATCTGCTACTCTTCAGGAATATATGGAATTCAATGGTCAAACATCAAATGACATACAAAGTTCGTGTGAACTTTTCTCTAAATTTTTCAAATCAGTTTATGTTGACCATTCCGTATTAAATATCGGTCAAACAGAAAGCCATTCCACCAGAAATGCTAATATTTGAACTCTCAATCTTTTTGAAACCGATATCCTTAATGGTATTTCTAAATTAAACTCCAGCTTGAATCCTGGCCCTGATAGAATTCCATCTTTTATTCTAAAGCAATGCCAGTTCTCGTTAGCTTTTCCGCTTCTGATTATTTTTAATAAATCTCTTTCTACTGGAGTTTTTCTAAATCAATGGAAATTTTCATATGTAAGTCCTATTTACAAATCAGGTGCAAAAAATTTGGTAATAAATTATCGTGCAATTTCTAAGATCTCAGCAATCCCTAAACTATTTGAGCTTATAGTTAAAGATCATCTATTTTTTAGTATAAAAGAACACATTTGTGATGAACAACATGGATTTATGTCAGGTAAATCTACTGCAACAAATCTAATGCTTTACTGTAGATATGTCACCGATTCTTTTGAATCTGGCTACCAGGTTGACACTATCTACACAGATTTTGTCAAAGCTTTCGATTCAATTTGTCATAAAATACTTATAGCTAAACTTAAAGCTTTTGGTATTCATGGTTTGCTCCTGAAATGGATATCCAGCTACCTTAATGATAGAACACAATGTGTGAAATTAGGAAATTTCCTCTCTAGTACCATCAAAGTTTCATCGGGAGTTCCTCAATAAAGTCACCTCGGACCACTTCTTTTTAACATTTTCGTTAATGATATCCCATTTCTTCTTAAGAATGCTTTATGTTTGATGTATGCTGATGACATAAAAATATATCTATGCATAAAAAATAGAATTGATCATCAAAATCTTCAAAATGATTTAAATGTTTTATCCGATTGGTGTAAAAAAAATGTTCTTCCTTTAAATATTAAAAAATGTATTGTATCGTACTTTAGTTCCAATGATACACAACTACCAAATTTTCAATCAGATTCTTAACGCAAATCTGAGATTCGTGATCTTGGAGTCAATTTTGATCCAAAGTTGTCATTTTCGTTACATGTAGACTATATAATAGCAAGGGAAAATTCAATGCTTGGTTTCGTTAAGCGAAACTGCAATGAATTCTCTAACCCCTATGCTTTAAAATCGGTTTATATGTCTTTAGTTCGTCCAATTCTTGAGTATTGTTCAATTGTATGGTGTCCTTCTTCCTCTATTGGGATAACACGTATTGAAAGAGTTCAAAAGGCTTTAACAAGATTTGTAGTCAGGCAGCTGGGGTGGAGAATTGATTCTCCTTCATATGCATCTAGGTGTGCCTTGATTGGTCTTGATTCATTAGAAAAAAGACGTTCGTATCGTATTAAGTGTCCACAAATTCTTACCTACTTTAAAATATATATTCCGGAGAGAAGATTTCGTCTTCGTCATTTTTTTAACAATCCCAAACATAGATACAATTATGGTTGCAATGAATCTTTTTCTAGGTGTATACAACTTTTTAATTCTAAATGTAATGAACTTGATCTCTCAATAAACAGATTGGAATTTAAAATAAAATTACGAAACATTATACATTAGCTTTAAGTTATCTTTTATATTGTTATCTAATAACTTTTATGAATTGTTAGTAATCTGTAAGATTTTATATCCGTAGATGAATAAATAAATAAATAAATAAATAAATATATCATGAAAATAAACTACATTTCGGGGATATTAATTTTTGAGAATAGGATGGGATAAGCTTATATGTAAACCCTAAATTGCTATTACATCATTTAATTCCTCTGTACTTACTGCTTCCAAAAGTCTAAAAACCTTTTTCGGTCCACCAATCCATTCTGTCTTTGTTCGGTGCATTTCAGCAATGGCATGCGCCAATAAAAGGGTAAATCACAAATCTGAAGCAATCGTGGTAATTCATGTATGCTTAATTGGTTATTTGGAAATGAGTCGAATGTAGCCAATATTGAACGAAGCGTTTTTTCCATTGCTATAGTAGGCGTACGATTACCATGAGGAAAGTAAAACCTGTAAAAGCAAACAAAGTTTAATAAATTACTTAAGATTTTTTCGCTAGGAAGATTTCCTCCAAGAGCAAGTATTAGAACTCAAGATATTAATCAAACTTAACATTACGATGATTGAGAATGCCGAAAAAGTGTGTCTCGCAATTCTGTCGGTTTGTGTACGCATCTGTAGGGTAAACGGCTATACGGATTCAGTTCAAACTTTATGTAGGGCGTTCTTGAGATTTTGGAATGGCATTATATTGTCGAAACTATTGGGCTCTGTCATATAAAAGCTTTGTAATATCATAACTAAATCTCAATTTTCTGCAGAAATTACGATTTCATTGATTTTCTTCGAATACAATATTAAAACATATGAGAACGCTACAATCCGCTGTGCGGATCGTTGAATACCCTATCCCATCCCATCTGTAAAACTTATGTCCCCAAAAAGTGGACATGGCTTAAGACACGATGGGGATTAAATATAGAAAATGACATTGTCACAACAAATTTTACGGTTCTACAATAGACAAGGTTTTTCTCCTGCATATGCTATGGGGTATTGTAAAAAAATAGTTTTTATATAAAAACGTCCCCCAAAAAGTGGCCGTTGATTCAAATGGTCTGTAGACGAAATGTTTATATTAATATTACTAATGATTCTGCATCAACATTTTTTTTTCGAAAATTTTAAAATTCTGTCAAAACCTTTTTGATTAAAAACGCCCCCAAAAAGTGGGCGTGGCAAATGACTTTATATGAACGAAATATAGATATTACGATTGCCTAACTACGCTGTTCAGATAATTTTTTAAAATTCTTTACGGTTTGGCCAAAAAATACGTTTTCCTAAGAAGGGGGCCTGGCAGTGGGCGGATTTTAAAAATGTTTATACTTATTCTGCTGGGAGCAACAAAGAGCACGTGTATTAAATTTCATCCTTCTAGCTCAAAATTTAAGGCCCAAAAACTGGTGACGTACGTACGGACGGACGGACAGACATGGCTAAATCGACTCAGCTATCGATTCTCAGTCGATCCATATACTTTAAGGTATATTTAGCTAAATTATTTCTCTATGTTACAAACTATGTATCAAAACTAATATACTCTATGGGATAGGGTATAAAGAGCGCGCAAGTAGCAGGTACGTACTATCAAAGAGGTATATAACTGTAGAGTACGCATCACAGCTAAAAACGTTGTAACTGTTTCTGACGCGGGCGGTAAGTGCGAAGGGGAATTTTCGTCACTCGTATGCAACGGCCATACTGTTGCTTGGTGCTGGCCTGGCAATGTGCACATCGGGGTATCAATATCAGTACCCCTCATAGTAAATTTTCGTTGTATTAGATGCGCACTCTTGTAGTTGTATACTCTTTGGTAATATCAAAGATTATGAATAATACAAATGAGGCACTCCATATAAAAAAAATTGTTCTATGGCGGGTCTTGCTGGTACAGCCCGACATATGTTTATACCCTATCCCATAGGGGTATATTAGTTTTGGTACATAGTTTGTAACATATAGAAATAATTTAGCTAGATATACTTCAAAGTATATGGATCGACTCAGAATCGCTAGCTGAGTCGATTTAGCCATGTCTGTCCGTCCGTCCGTCCGTTCGTACGTCACCAGTTTTTGGGCCTTAAATTAAATTGAGCTAGAAGGATGAAATTTAGTACACGTGCTCTTTGTTGCTCCCAGCAGAATAAGTATAAACACTTTTGAAATCCGCCTACTGCCACGCCCCCTTTTTAGGAAAACGTATTTTTTGGCCAAACCGTAAAGAATTTTAAAAAAAGTGTCTGAGCAGCATATTTAGAGAATGGTAATATCTATATTTCAACAATATAAAGTTTTTTGCCACGCCCACTTTTTGGGGCGTTTTTTTTTTATAAAAAAACGTTTTCTGGTCAAATTTTAAAATTTTCGAAAAAAAATTTGATGCACAATCATTGGTGGTATTAATATGAACATTTCGTCAATAGACCATTTTAACCCATGCCCACTTTTCGGGGGCGTTTTTTTTACAAAAACCAGTTGTATGCCCTACCCCAAGGCATATGCAATAGAAAAACGTTGTTTTTTTGACGAACCAAACAAGAATTTGATAAACCCTATGCTGTGACAACGTCATTTTCAATATTTTATGTAAATAAAGACCACATTTTGGGGATATTAATTTTAAGGATGGGATGCGATAGGGTGTTAAACGATTCGCACAGCGGATTGTAGCCTTCACATATGTTTATACCCTATCCCATAGGGCTATATTAGTTTTGATACATAGTTTGTAACATATAGAAACAATTTAGCTAGATATACCTCAAAGTATATGGATCGACTCAGAGAAAAATTTTGTCTTTTGTAGAACCGTAAAATTTGTTGTGACATTGTCATTTTCTATATATAATCCCCATCGTGTTTTAAGTCATGTCCACTTTTTGAGGATATTAGTTTTACAGATGGGATGGGATAGGATATTCAACGATCCGCACAGCGGATTGTAGCCTTCTCATATGTAAATGTGTATGTTTTATCTTCATCTTCAACCATTTCAATATAAAGATCTCTATGTAGATCGGTGTTACGTATGCACCATGGTGCGTTAACTGTTTTTTTGTTTTGGAAGGTTTGTATTCTTAGTAAGTTTGTCTTGCACGTGCATGCCCACAGCTGGAGCCCAAAGGTAATTTATTGTAATTGCATAAGGATGAGTATCTCCCAATAAGCCAATACATTTTACTGTAGCGGATGTTTAACTCATCTCTTCTTATACCCTATCCCATAGGGGTATATTAGTTTTGACATTAAGTTTGTAACATAGAGAAATTATTTCGATACATATACCTCAAAGAATTAAGAATCGCTAGCTGAGTCGATTAAGCCATGTCTGCCTGTCCGTCCGTCCGTCTGTGTGTCACCAATTTTTGGGCCTTAAATTTTGAGCTAGAGTGTTGAAATTTGGTATATAGACTTTCTGGCCGACGAAGCAGAACAAGTGTAAAAAATTTTGAAATCCGCCCACTGCCACGCCCCCTTTTTAGAAATACGTAGTTTTAAGCTAGACTTTAAGGAATTTTAAAAATGAGTGTCTGAGCAGCATATTTAGACAATCCTAATATCTATATTTCGTCCATACAAAGTTTTTTGCCACACCCACTTTTTGGGGGCGTTTTTAGTATAAAACGCTTTTTGTCCAAATTTCTAACTCTTTAGAAAAAAAACTTTTGATTCAAATACTTCCGTAATGGTAATATAAACATTTTATCTACAGATCATTTACACCTATGCCCACATTTTGGGGGCGTTTTCTTACAAAAAACATTGATACCCCATCCCAAGGCAATAGAAATACGTTGTTTTTTCTCAAACCACAAAAGGTTTTGATAAACTGTCTGAACAATGTTATTTTCTCTATTTCATCGCCATGAAGCCTACATTTTGAGGATATTAATTTTAAGGATATGAGGGGATAGGGTATTCAACGATCCGCTCAGCGGATTGTAGCCCTCTCATATGTTTTGTTCTTACTCTCTAACGGGTGGATCTCTCATTTTATACCCTATCCCATAGGGGTATATTAGTTTTGATACATAGTTTGTTACATAGAGAAATAATTTAGCTACAAAGACCTCAAAATATATGGATCGACTCAGAATCGCAAGCTGAGTCGATTTAGCCGTGTCTGACCGTCTGTCCTTTCGGCCGCCTGAACGTCACCGGTTTTTAGGCCTTAAATTTTGAACTAGGATAATGAAATTTGGTATAAAGGACCATCGTCCGTGCCTACAGAACATGTTTAAAAATTCTCAAAATCAGCCCACTGCCACGCCCCCTTTTTAGGAAAACGTATTTTTTGGCCAAACCGTAATGAAAAAGTTTCTGAACACCATATTAAGACAATCTTAATATCTATATTACACCTTTCTAAAGTTTTTTGCCACGCCCGTTGGGGGCGTTTTTATATAAAAAAAAACATTTTTATACACTACCCCATAACATATGCAGGAGAAAACCTTGCCTTTGTAGAACAGTAAAAGTGTTTTATAAGCGGTCTGAAGAATTTGTTGTCACCATATCATGGTCTCTCTTTTAATCACATCGTGTTTTTAGACATGTGTACTTTTTGTGGATTTATAATTTGCGCGCACTCAAGGGGTTATAAATACTCTTTATATGTTTTAGCACAGTGCGGGCGTTAAGGAAATTCGGGATCGCCATAAAGCCCACATTTTGGGGATATTAATTTTAAGGATGGGATGGGATAGGGTATTCAACGATCCGCATAGAGGAATGTAGCCTTCTCATATGTTATTCTATTGTAAATCTATTCGTAAACACTTATCTTAATTTATATTGAAAGCATCCGTCAAGAAATACGGTTGAGCAAATGTTCTTTTCTTCGAAAGCCTTCTCAATTATATCACTTATTCGATTTAATTGGTCCACAGTCAAATGTTTAATTCTAAACCCAAATTAATGGTCAGTTAAAATGCGTTTCTGATTAATAATGGTGTGTAAGCGCATGAGTAATATCCTTTCAAAAACTTTTGAAATGATTGGAAGAAATGCAATAGGTCTGTAAGATTTTATTTCATTCGATGATTTTCCTGGTTTTGGAACTTTAATCATTTCCACGATTTCCATTGCCTTGGTATGTACTCTAATCTAATTGCTGTATTTAAAATGTGGAGAAATTTAGTTAATGCTTTCCGAGGCAACATTTTAAGTTCTCCGGTAGTCAGGTTATAACCTGGAGCCTTTTTATACCCTATCCCATAGGGGTTTATTAGTTTTGGCATTAAGATTGTAACATAGAGAAATAATTCCGATAGATTTACCTCAAAGTATATGGATCGATTCAGAATCGCTAGCTGAGTCGATTAAGCCATGTCTGTCTGTCCGTCCGTCTGTGTGTCACCAATTTTTGCGCCTTAAAATTTGCGTTTTAGTGTTGAAATTTGGTATATAGAAGAACAAGTGAAAATATTTTTGAAATCCGCCCACTGCCGCGCCCCTTTTTTAGAAAAACATAGTTTCTAGCCAAACCGTAAGGAATTTAAAAAAAAGTATCTGAGCAGCATATTTAGACACTCCTCATATCTATATTTCGTCCATACAACGTTTTTTGCCACGCCCACTTTTTGGGGGCGTTTTTAGTAAAAAAAATGCTTTTGTCTAAATTTTAAAAAGTTCGAAAAAACTTTTAACTTTTTTGGGGGCGTTTTCTTACAAAAACCATTTGTATACCCCATTTCAAGGAATAAGCAATAGAAATGCGTTGTTTTTTGTCGAACCACAAAAGGTTTTGGTAAACTGTCTGAACAAAAGCTATGTTGCAACAATGTCATTTTATATTTTTCATAGCCATAAAACCTTCATTTTGAGGATATTTATTTTAAGGATGGGATGGGATAGGGTATTCAACGATCCGCACAGCGGATTGTAGCCTTGTCATATGTTAAGACTTTAGTTTATGTATTTCCCATTTCAGCTCACGAAAAAATTAATGATTTCATTTTGCGCATGATCATCAAATGGTTTAAATGATTCCTAAATATTTGCGGCAAAAACGTCTGCTTTTTCCTTATCGCTTTTTGCCCAAACCGTTTGTGTCACCCTTATTGGTGGCACAGCGTTTTTTGGCCGTTTTATGACTTTAATTGCTTTCCAAAGTGAATAATTCGATTCTTTTCCAGCGGTTAGGCTTTGCAGATAAGTTTGTACTGTATGGTTTTTAAATTTTTTAATCGAATTTGATAGCAATTGAGATACAATTTTAACCTTCCGGGCACGAGTTTGGTGCCATCTTTAACGAGCTTTTCTCTTTTGTCTTTCCAAATTTTTATTTCTCGGGGGTACTTAATTTTACTATGGCTCACTATTTGGCTTCGTCGAGGAGTATTAATTCAAGCTGCTTTTTTGAAAGGGGTCAACCGCGACTTCGAGTTCCAATGGAGCGAGTTCCAATCGGAGCGAAACACCCAGTCGGAAATTATTTTCAATATCGTTTTGATACCTTCCCAGTTGGTTTTCCCATTTTTTTAGTCTGGGTGGTTTTTCATTTATAATGAGTGATTCACTCGTTGTTAAAATGACCGGAGAATGTTCAGAGAAAGGATCAAAGCATTCTTCAATATTGATTCGATTGGACAGCAGACCACTTACAATGAAAAAATCGATCAAATGCGGTATTTTTGTCTCCAGTGGCAAAAATCATTATATAGACAAAATATAGATATTCTGGTTCTCTAAATATGTTGCTCTGGTACTTTTTTGTTAAAATTCCTTAGGGTTCGGCAAAAAACAGCGTTTTTCTAAAAGGGGGTGTGGCAGTGGGCGAATTTCAAAATTGTTTACACTTGTTCTGCTGGGAGCAACAAAGAGCACGTGTAGCAAATTTCACCATTCTAGTTCAAAATTTAAGGCCCAAAAACTGGTGACGTACGGACGGCCGGACGGATGGACAATTGGACGGACAGGCATAGCTAAATCTACTAAGCTTTCCATTCTGAGTCGATGCATATACTTTAAGGTATATCTAGCTAAATTATTTCTCTATGTTACAAACTATGTATCAGAACTTTATTTTTATATATTTAACAAGCACATCATACACAAGAGTGATGCATACCTACATAGGATACGTATATTACTTACATGCTTTTAAAGAGAGTGATGAATACAATGAATACAATAACTATATACATGAGGATTATATACATGTACAATATTATCTATTGGCCATACTGGCCTAGTAGATCAACTGATATCTATTATAAATAATCTACCTTCTTAACAATTATTGTATTTATTTAATTTAAATCATTTGACACATTACGTCCCCTGAACCACGATCGTATATTACTCGCTGCCCATACTCCCTGATATGGTGTTCGTGACTGTTGAAAGCCATCCACATCTTTTATAATATAGCGGTCATTACGCAACACTTTCGTGACTTGATATCGACCTTTAAATTTCGGAATTACGTTTTTGGATACGCCAGTGTGTTAATCGAAATTTGTTATCACCACATAGTCCCCTACCTGATACGTAGTAGGTTTCCGGCGCTTCTTATCAACATACTGTTTGTTGTATAATTGTAACTGTTCCTGTTTAGAAGAAGCTTTACTTCGCACCAACTTATGATCTAACTGTTTTGAAACTTGAACATCGATTAACGTTTCTTTCAACGCATCGGTCACCTTTCAATGCACAATCATTGGTAGTATTAATATGAACATTTCGTCAATAGACCATTTTAACCCACGCCCACTTTTTGGGGGCGTTTTCTTACAAAAACCAGTTTTATGCCCTACCTCAAGGCATATGCAAATTTTCGAAAAAACTTTTGATGCAGAATCATTAGTAATATAAATATGAACATTTCGTCTATAGACCATTTAAACCCACGCCCACTTTTTGGGGGCGTTTTTATATAAAAACGATTTTTATACCCTACATATGCAGGAGAAAACTCTGTCTTTTGTAGAACCGTAAAAGTTTTTTATAAGCAGTCTGAAGAATTTGTTGTCACCATGTCATTTTCTTTATTTTATTCACATTGTGTTTTTAGCCATGTCCACTTTTTAGTGATTTTAGTTTTACAGATAGGATGGGATAGGTTATTCAACGATCCGCACAGTGGATTGTAGCCTTCTCATATGTTTTCTATACAATATACCATTGCTCATTTCGTACAATGCATGCTCTGAATTTTGACTATGGCTTAGTTTTCTTCGAAAGTATTAATTTCGAGAACCATGATATCCGTAGATTGACTCAACGATTCGACGTGCCTTCTCGTGCCTACTTGATGTTCTAAGACGTAATCATAATTTTGGAGCTCTAACGCCCTCCTCGCTATTCTGGGATTCAATTATTTTTTACTAAGAGTCGTTGTTAACGAGTTGCAATCTGTAATTAAATTGAAATGACTACCTTGCAGATATACATGAAATCATTGGAGAGCATTTACTATCGCTAACGTTTCTAATTAAAAACTATGATATTTTGACTCAGTTTCTGTCGTTATTATTGAATAATAAAATACTGGATGCATTTTCCCGTCTCTTTTCTTTTGCATAAGAACTGCGCCGAATCCAATAGAGCTAGCGTCACAATGGAAATCTGTAATTCCTTTCGGATCGTATAACGCTAAGATTGGAGATTCTATCCAAACCGAAATTTTTCTTCTTTTTTGTCAGATCATAATATAGGGGTTTAGCAATCACAGAGAAATCTTTAACAAACCTACGAAAGTAAGAACACAATCCCAGAAAACTCTAAACCTCGTGTACCTTCTTTGGAACCGGAAAATTTTGTATTGTTTGTAACCCCTTTTCATCGGCTTGTATTCCATCTGATGAAAAGTGTATCCTAAGTATCTGATACTCGTTACCAGAAATTCACACGTATCTAGTCTCAACTCCAGTTTGTTATCAACTAGTCTTTTAAAAACCTCATATAAAATTTGGCAATGTTCCTCAAAATCTTCTGTTGCGACCATGATGTCGTCTAAATATACAATCAGCTTTTCCTCCCTAACTAAACGGCATCCTCAGAAACTCATATTGTCCTAGCGGGGTTATAAACGAAGTAAATTTTACAGAATCTACGTGCATCCGTAAACATGAAAAAAGTCAATTTTTTAATGTTTTATTAGTAAGTCTATCCAGCAAATCATCTATAAGAGGGATCGGGTAGCAATCCTTAGCGGTTACCTTGTTTAATGTGCGATAATCCACAAACATTCTAAGCTCACCAGTCTTTTGTCACTAAAACGATAGGCGAATATACTCGTCCAATAACTTCTGTAGTTCTGTTTTTTCGTGCTCTTTCCACACTCGCAACTCGAACTTATGACGCATCCAACTTTCTTTCCTTATTGCCGAAAAGCTCTTTAAGTTATATAACCAAGTCGTCAACACTCTCCGCAAGAAAAGTTGGCTTCGAATGCAACCAGGCTAGTATTATTATTATACCCTATCCCATAGGGGTATATTAGTTTTGATACTTAGTTTGTAACATAGAGAAATAATTTAGCTACATATACCTCAAAGTATATGGATCGACTCAGAATCGCTAGCTGAGTCGAATTAGCCATGTCTGTCCGTCCGTCCGTCCGTCCGTCCGTCCGTCTGTCTGTTCGTCACCGATTTTTGGGCCTTAAATTTTGAGCTAGGATAATCAAATTTGGTATATAGGATCCTTGGCCGAGTCACCAGAACAAGTGTAAAAATTTTTAAAATCCGCCCACTGCCACGCCCCCTTTTAGAAAAAACGTAGTTTAAAGCCAAACCGTAAGGAATTTCAAAAAGTGTGTTTGCAACATATTTAGACAATCCTAATATCTATATTTCGTCCATACAAAGTTTTTTGCCACGCCCACTTTTTGGGGGCGTTTTTAGTAAAAAACGTTTTTTGTCCAAATTTTGATGCAAATACTTCCGCAATGGTAATATAAACATTTTGCCCATAGATCATTTTTACCTACGCCCACATTTTGGGGGCGTTTTCTTACAAAAACCATTTGTATACCCCATCCCAAGGCATTAGCAATAGAAATACGTTGTTTTTTGTCGAACCACAAAAGATTTTGAGAAACTGTCTGAGCAATATATTGTGACAATGTCATTTTCTGTTTTTCATCGCCATAAGGCCTATATTTTGAGGATATTAATTTAAAGGATGGGATGGGATAGGGTATTCAACGATCCGCATAGCGGATTGTAGCCTCTCATATGTTTATTATTAGTTTTGATACATAGTTTGTAACATAATGAAATAATTTAGCTACATATACCTCAAAGTATATGGATCGACTCAGAATCGGTAGCCCAAAAACGATTAAGCCATGTCTGTCTGTCCGTCTGTATGTCACCCACTTTTTGTTGACGTTTTTAGTAAAAAACCTTTTCGGTACATTTTTAAAATATTTCAAAAAACTTTTGATGCAGGACTATTGGTTATGATAATATAAACATTTCTTCTTTAGATCGTTGTAACCCACGCCCGCTTTTTGGGGGCGTTTTCCTACAAAAACCGTTTGTATAGCCTACCACATAGCAAATGCATGAGAACTTTTTGGGGGTATTCATTTTAAGGATGCGTTGGGATAGGATATTCAACGATCCACACAGCGGATTGAAGCCTTCTCATATGTTTTAGTGGTATTTTTACTACATGTACTATTACACAAGGACCCTTAATTATTAGACACATCTGAGCGGTTATTAGACACATTTGAACGGTTGTTTTACAGTGCTTATAAGTATTTATGTAGCTTTTATTCAGGGTCGCACAAACTGTTATATATAAAAAATGTTTTCATCTATAATAGTTATACAGAGTTTGTGTCAAACAAAGTTCTAAATATAAATGAGAAGGCTACAATCCGTTGTACACCCTATCCCATCTCATCCTTAAAATTAATATCCCCAAAAAGTGGACATGATTTAATACAGAAAATTACATTGTCACAACAAATTAAACAGACGGTTAATAAAACACTTTTATGGTTCTACAAAAGACAAGGTTATTCTCTTGCATATGTTATGGGGTCATGTATAAAAATAGGTTTTTATAAAAAAAGCCCCCAAAAGGGGGCCTAAGTTAAAATGTTCTATAGACGAAATAATCATATTAATATTACCAATGATTCTGCTTCGAAAAGTTTTTTTTATTCAAAAAGTGGGCGCGGCATAAAACTTTATACTGACGAAATATAGATATTGAGATTGTTGTTCACAAACTTTTTCCGAATTCTTTATGGTTGGGCCAAAAACTACGTTTTTCTAAAAAGGGGGCGTGGTAGTAGGCGGATTTAAAAAAAAATTACACTTGTTCTGCTGGTAGCAACAAAGAGCAAAATGATCTCAATAGCGATTCTGAGTCGATCCATATACTTTGAGGTATATCTACCTAAATTATTTCTCTATGTTAGAAACAATGTGTCAAAACTAATTTACCACTATGGGATAGGATATAAGAAGAGGGAAATCTATTGAAATTAGCTGTTCCACAGTTCAGCAGAATAATTTTTCTAAAAAGGGGGCGTGGTAGTAGGCGGATTTAAAAAAAAATTACACTTGTTCTGCTGGTAGCAACAAAGAGCAAAATGATCTCAAATAGCGATTCTGAGTCGATCCATATACTTTGAGGTATTTCTACCTAAATTATTTCTCTATGTTAGAAACAATGTGTCAAAACTAATTTACCACTATGGGATAGGATATAAGAAGAGGGAAATCTATTGAAATTAGCTGTTCCACAGTTCAGCAGAATAACGATAAACTAATTTTTATGGTTGCAAAAGTAATGGCGACTCTTTGGTTTTTACACTATTATAACATTTTGGTGACATATGCTGAATTAATAACATCTTTTACAAAGATGGGTAGATAAAGAATAATTTGCATTTCAATAAATTTAAGAGTGAATAATAGCTGCTGAAGTACAAAAAACCCTATTTAACTTCTGGATGATTTTTTTTGACATTGGTAACCTTGAAGATCGGTCGTTTATGAGAAAAAGCACTTGTCCGTCTGGGAGTAACAAAAAGTTCTTGTACAAAATTTTATCATTCTATCCCAAAATTAACTGCACAAAAATTGATTTTGCGGAAACCTTTATATGAGAAATAGCTTAATGACGATGTATATCGTCAATTATCAGAACTACAGTTATGAAATGTAAAGAAACTCTATTTAGCCTCTAGATTGCGAACAGATTGGCAGACTGACAGAATTGTCAACATTTTGGACCACTTAGACACCTATAACACAACAATAATTCCATTAGCTTACCTTGGAATATATTTGCCGCGGATATTGTAGCTTATTTCCCGTTTAATAACTGCAGGTTGAATAGGCTCTGAATGTATTTTACCCTAAAAAGAAACGTATTGTGGTTTAAAAACTTGACCAATTTATATAAAAATTGTGTGTAAAAAATATTGTAAATAATCCTAAAGCTCTTCAGAGCATTTGCAGTTAGCAGCAATTTAGCAATTTAGCAAATTTATGTTCTCAACTTAAACGTGAAATTTGTGGTGTGTTGCTCAATCAATTAATCAATCAAGAATCATGTTAAAATTACTTTTTATTTACCTTTTCAAAAAGCATGTCATTTTTGCATCATATTAAAATTATTAGCTGAACACTCAATAAGTAGTTTTATCGTACCCTAAATGATATTCGGAAAAAAATATACCATGCTAAAATACTTTAAGAAACAATTTTATTGAATTTTTTTATAAACATATTATTTTAAAAATTATAACCTATTTCTAAAATATGTATACATTAACAAAACATTTTTAATACATTTTCTTAGGAAAAGTTAAGACGCTAATAATAGGCGTTTTTCTTATGAAAACTGGCTTTTTGCCAATTTTCTATATAATGTTTTCGAAACAAAAACACTTGATATAACTTATTGTTTAAAATTTATTGAAAGTTCAAAGGAAAATATTTGTCATTTTAGAGAGAACTGACTAATATTTTTGTGAAACAAAGCGGATAAATAGTATTACTTCATCGTATATAGTTAGACATGGAATTAATGAAATTTGTTGAGTTGCTTGATATAAACAAGTTTAAGGAATACGCAAAAGTACTAACTCTTTTAAATTAACTTAACAGTTCAATTGATTTCTAACACTATCCGAAAGGGATATACTAGTTTTGATACATAGTTTGTAACATAGAGTAATAATATAGCTAGATATACCTTAAAGTAAATGGATCGACTCAGAATCGATAGCTGAGTCGATTTAGCAATGTCTGTCCGTCCGTCCGTCCATACAACACCAGATTTTGGCCTTAAAATTTGAGCTAGAATGATGAAATAAGGTACACGTGCTCTTTGTTGTTCCCAGCAGAACAAATGTAAATATTTTTGAGATCCGCCCACTGCCACGCCCCTTTTTAGAAAAACGTAGTTTTTGACCAAACCATAAGGAATTTTGAAAATGTTTCTGAACCACATACTGAATATTTATATTTTGTTCATACACTTTTTGGGGCGTTTTTAATAAAAAAAAGTTTTTCGGTCAAATTTTAAAATTTTCGAAAGAAAAACTTTTGATGCAGAATCATTATAGTCTGTCCAAGAAAAAATGTCAGTACAGGTCTTATGGGAAAGCTTTTTTTCTAACAATAGTGCCTGTAAGTGGACTCAATGATGTATTACCACTGAAACACAAAAGAAGCCACTGAACTTTGTGTACAATTGTTGTTGTAATTACAAACCAGATTTAACCGCAGCCATCCTATGACTTGTTTGCCCGATAGCATTGGGCAGACTGATCATACAATCACCATTCACCATTATACTGCTGACTGCTGAGAGCTGAGTACTGGCTGTGTGCGTGACGCGTGTGGTGTGCGCTCATCAAAGCAGTGTTACCATTCTCAAATGTTAGCACATCGATACTGATTTTTCAGTGTTATTGTTACAGAACTTTTGGGATTTGAAGCTTTTGAGAGCACAAAAATGAAATAATTTGTGTGGTGGTGACGTGTTGTTATCATTTGCGATTTTGTCTCCTCTTTTCGAGAAACCGCTAAAATGTAGTCAAACCATTTTTTTCGACTTTGTATTTTAAAAGGAAATTTTATTCGCGCGCTATTTTAATGCATTGCAACAATGCAGTACAATAAGTGATCATATTATTGTTGGACTATGGCCCGGTTTATTCACTGCTGGTTAAATTGACGTTTAGGTTACCGCAGTTTTGATTTAACCTACGATTAAGAATCTGCGGTTACCGAAGGGTTACCTAACCATGGATGTGCGATAAATCGTTCCATTTCCCACCATGTTTATCTGTCAAACTCATTCTGTGGGTTTTCTTTTTTATTGGCTTTGTTGTGTTATTGTGTTTATTTTTGTAAGAACTAGGGATGGGATTGAAATATATGTTTCCTAGTTGGTTTTGGCAGGCTCGACGTAAATCGAAAATGAATGCCGAAGTGTACGAGAAATGGTTCAAAGATATTTTAACGCTCCTGGAACCCAACGCCGTAATAGTTTTGGACAATGCTTCCTACCATTCCAGAAAGAAAAATAAAGCACCAACCACTTCTACTAGAAAAGATGATATAAAAAAGTGGCTGAGATCTAATGCTATAGGTTTTGAGGATGATATGGTTAAAACAGAGTTGCTTGAAATCGTTAAACGTTTCAAAGCCAAGTATGAAACCTATGTCGTGGATGAAATGGCTCAAGCTGCAGGACATAAAGTGCTTCGCTTGCCGCCTTATCACTGCGATCTAAATCCAATAGAATTGGTTTGGGCTCAAGTGAAAGGATTTGTAGCAAGCCAAAACAAGTCATTTAAAATGACAGAAATTAAATTATTATTAACAACAGCACTTGTAAGAGTTGACAGTGAGAAATGGCACCGATGTGTGCAACACGTTGAACAGGTTGTTGAGCCAACGATGTGGGATATGGACGTTTTCGCGGAGGAAGCAGTCGAAAGATTGGTAATAAATATAAATGACGATAGTAGCAGCACTAACTTTTCATCAGACCAATAGATTTTAATATTATAAATGAATGAAGTTATTTTTACTTTAAATTAATGAAATTTTATGTTTTAACATTATACTTTACTATATTTATTATGAATTATATTTTTGTTTACTAGGTATATTTATCATGAATAAATGATAATACATATTTTTTTTAGTTCTTATTTCTGTTTTCGGAAAAAAATGTTTTTTTTTTTTAAAACAAACTAAAATGGGCAGATGGCAACCCTAAGCGAAATGCTCTCTCTCTTTGTGGTGATTCATAATATACACCATGGCAACTTTAAAGAGGGACACATTTATACATGTTACTGCAACCAGACAAAGAGGCAAATGTCCTATCTTCCCTGTACTGACATTTATTCTTGGACAGAGTATAGTAATATTAATACGAACATTTCGTCTATAGACCATTTTAACCCACACCCACTTATTAGGGGCGTTTTTATATAAAAAAGATTTTTATACACTACCCCATAACATACGCAGGAGAAAAACCTTGTCTTTTGTACAACCGTAAAATTTGTTATGACAATGTCATTTTCTATATTTAATCCCCATCCTGTTTTAAGCCATGTCCAATTTTTGGGGATAATAGTTTTACAGATGGGATGGGATGTAGCCTTCTCATACGTTTATACCCTATCCCATGGTGGTATATTAGTTTTGACATTAAGTTTGTAATATAGAGAAATAATTGCGATAGATATACCTCAAAGTATATGGATCGATTCAGAATCGCTAGCTGAGTCGATTAAGCCATGTCTGTCTGTCCGTCCTTCGTCCGTCCTTCTGTCCGCCTGTGTGTCACCAATTTTCTTGTCTTGAATTTTGAGCTAGAGTGTTGTAATTTAGTATATAGACTCTCTGGCCGATGAAGCAGAACAAGAGTAAACATTTTTATACTCCGCCCACTGCCACGCCTCCTTTTTAGAAAAACGTAGTTTTTAGCCAAACCGTAAGGAATTTCAAAAAATTGTCTGAGCAGCATATTTAGACAATCCTAATATTGCATTGAAAGTTTTTTTCAAATATTTTAAAAATGTACCAAAAAATGTTTTTTTTTTTTTTTATAAAAGTGGGCGTGGTAAAAACTTTGTGTAGAAGAAATATAGATATACCATTTTTCTAAATATGTTGTTCAAATACTTTTTCAAATTTCCTTACGGTTTGGCCAAAAGCTAAGTTTTTCTAAAAAGGGGGCGTGGTAGTGGGCGGATTTCAAAAATGTTTACACTTGTTCTGCTGGGAGCAACAAAGGGCACGTGTACCAATTTCATTATTCTAGCTCAAATTTTAAGGCCCAAAATCTGATGACGTACGGCTGAACGGACGGCCAGACATGGCTAAATAGACTTAGCTATCGATTCTGAGTCTATCCATATACTTTAAGGTATATGTAGCTTAATTATTTCTCTATGTTATAAACGATGTATCAAAACTAATATACCCCTATGGGATAATAAACAGGTTGCACTGAAAAGTGACTTACGAAAACTGTTTAGTATAAATGGTGTTAAGCTTTGACCATAATCCGGTTCTTTCTAAAATTCGTTGGTCGGGTTTGGAAAAAGTGCAATATTTTTATAACCTTAAAAAACGCAAGCTATGCTCGTTTTTGTATGGAGATAAGAAGACTGTTTTGAAGCATTCCTAAGACCCTTGAATCAACTACAAACAAACAAGATGTTGACTCCATTGTTCAGAATGCATAGAATGTCCTTAGTTTGGCTTATAATAATTCCAAAAGTTTAAAAAAAAAAAACAATTGCTATCTATCCCAGCTCATAATTTGGAACTAATTAGAATTAGGAATATGCACAGAAGGAACTGGCAAATATTACGCGAACCTGCTTCTCGCATTCAGGTAGCTCAATTGAACAAAAGAATAAATGAACAAATTCAAAATAATCGAAAAAGGAATGGAATAATAATACGGAAAAGGCAGTGTTGCGCAAAATTACGTTGTCGCTCAAACACATTCTTCTTGCCATTACTTTAGCTATTTATGAAACTCCGCCAAAGGAATGTATAACGGAATCAGACACAGGATATTCGAAAACAACAAACAAGCGAGTACGTCTAAATTGTGACCTGAACGTTATTTGAATAGTGTTATGAATTTTGAAAGTGATAATAGTGCGCGAATTTAATCGTTGGTATTTGATTACAAATAAGTGTAATTGAATTGTTAAACGAGAATAAAGTCATAACCGTTTTGTAAATAATATAATTCCAGAAATAAGAGTGTGCTATAATATATTATTATTCAACAGAAAAGGTTGTCTATGATGTCAAAGAACAACAAGTAAGTGCAGGCTTCGACATGTCATCAATGATGAAGATTCTGTAGGCTTAATTCGGAGAACAAAGGAATTGTCTAGAAGAACAAGAATAGAAAAACAACGCCAACAGTCTGAAAGTCAGAACAACAAATTGGATTAGCAGCTTGAACAGCAACGCGAGGAGCAACGCCAACAGCTTGAAGGGCTACGTGAAGGACAGCGCCAACAGCTCGAGGAACAGGGTAAGAAATTTGAGAATGTTCTCGAGTCAAAGTTCACGGTGATTGATAATCGATTTGAAAAAGTCAAAACTACATTTATGGCTGTAGAAGAGAAAGTTGGGAAGGTAGAAAATTATGTAGCAAAAATCGAACAGAAAGTAGAAAAAGTGGGGGATCATTTTGAAAAGAAGGTTGAAAAAGTGGTCGAACCATTTGAGCAGAATGTATAAGACCTAGCTAAAGAACTTAAAATTGTTAGGAAACAAAAGGTTTGGGAAATTTCTGGCGAGTCTACACGAATGAAGGAAATGAAGCCTCAAATTTTCGACGGTCAGACACAATGGTCAATTTATAAGAAACATTTCGAAGCTGCTGCCATGACCAACTGCTGGGAGGATGAGGAAAAAGCCATCGCACTTTCACTGGCTTTGCGTGGTCCAGCTGCGGAGCTGTTGCAAACCATCTCCGTTGACAACCAAAACTACGCTATCGTGTAAGCAATTGAGATGCGGTTTGATGATGAGCACATGTTAAGAGTGTATCAAGTGAAGCTGTATAGCAGAGTCCAGAAGAGAGACGAAACTCTTCAACAACTGCAAGTAGATGTTGAACGCCTAGCACATTTGTCTTATCCAAACACTGGTGAAGAGATCATCAACCAGATGGCAAAGGACGCCCAGCTGCAACTAGCAGTACGAATGTCTGGGAAAAGCACACTTGCCGAAGCCGCAGCTTATGCCCTGACATTAGAAGCTGCTGATCAGGAATCCCAAGGAGCTCATCGAGTGAGAGAATTAGCCACCTTTGAATGCTCTTGTGAGAGAATGGATATTTCACATAATAACAATTCTCGAACCCAAATGCGTTGCTGCAACTGCAACAAAACTGGACACCTAATGCGTCAATGTAGAAAGTAATCCTGGATATTGGCATCCAGGTCCTTGAGATATCGAAATGTGGAGATCCCGATGGAATATGGTGTGTCAAAGATAGTTATTCTAAGAACAGTCATCGGGAAGGACCAAGTGCTACCACCGTGATCAGAAACTGTTATATGGGTTAAGGTGGAGGGTGATTTTGGGAGCCACCGATTCCTACTCGTTGAACCAGAAGTGGGCGATGACTTCCAAAACTACATTCGTGGAAAAATGTTGGTGGAACCAAAGGACAACATGATTCCAATAAGAGCCTTAAACACCAGACCACACGAGGTGAGAATACGATAAGGAAAAGTGATTGGTAAATGTGTTCCGGTTAACGCAATATCAATCATAACCGAAGGGGAGACTGCTAAGCCAGTGCTGCCAGCTAAGCGGATGGACATAACGAGATCGATTCTCAACTCATGCAAGTTGAATCAGGAGCAGCAAATTCGTGCGAAAAATCTGATTGAAGAATTTGCTCATGTGTTTAGCAATGATATGGTTTCTGTTGCATATGTCCGGAGGCTAATCGTGAAGATCATTACATGGAAGTCCTCTCAAAGCAAATCTTATGAATTTACGTTGGACTGATTCAATTCTATTAGAAATAACTAAATAGAAAGGTGTCCAAACTTGTGAGGCATACTCCAAGTGAGGGAGAACTAGACAGCTATAGAGCGGGAGAGTGACATAAGGGTCATTAAACTCTTTTGGCCATCTTTTAATAAATCCTATCATAAAGTAGGATTTTTTGGCGATGAGGTTAAAGTGTTTATTAAACTCCAATTTAGGTTCAAAATAAACAACGAGATCTTTAAAACTGTCTAATTAAAATTGGATGGATACTTCGAATACAAGCTCCTACATCGTTAATTGCCAGTATAAATACAATTGGTCATAAATTACTTCCTTGAGGTACTCCAGATTGAGCAACAAAAGGAACCTTTAAATTTTATGAATCCTGGAAGGATAACTGGTCAAAGGCTTTGGAGAAGTCAGTGTATATACAATCGACTTCTTATTTATTTTCCAAACTATTGGAACCGTGATGCATAAAATTTAATAGATATGTTACAGTAGAACGATGTTTAACAAAGCCATGCTGTTCTTCACAGACGATGTTTCAACAAAGGTAGACCAATTTATCACAATTAATATGTTCGAATAATTTAGGAATGGAAGATAGTTTTGAGATAGGTCTATAATTAAAAATATCTCCACGCTCAGCTTTTTTAAAAACAGGTGTAATAAATGCACTTTTCCATTGAGTTGGGAATACTCCTGTGGCAAGGGAGCTTTCAAAGATATACTTAAGGTATGGCAAAAGAGCACCTTTACATTACATCATTATTTGATAAAGAGATATATCTAAGTAGTGTCTGTCTCATACTCAAATATACTGTTGCTGAAACCATCTTGATGACAATCATTGAGATAACAGAACAAATGTTCGTCTAAGACAAGAGGGGTATCAATAAATGATTTACTGAAATTCTCTGCGAATAAGTTTGATAAAATAAGAAAGCTCGATGTTCTTAAATTATTATAAGAGAAAAATGGATGGATACATTTTTCTCTTTGAATTGACAAATCCCCAAAATCGTTTGGGGTCACTTTTAAGAGCGTTCTCCATTTTGACTTTATAGCCATTATAAAAACTACTTGGCATCGCAGAGAATTCATTAAAATAATTCAGGTACTTATCAAAGTCGTAATGATTCTGGATTTTTACAAAATTATTCCAGGCCCGGTTTCGTCTGTTTCGAAGAGATTTAAGCTCTTTCGTGTACCAAGGATGCTGGATTTGATAATTTTTAGAATGCTTGGCAGAAATTGTTCTATCCATGAAATCTCTAATTAGAAGATAGGATTTTTTAACAGCTCCTTCTAATTGTAGAAGCTGGCAATATTAATATTCGAAAGAATAATTTCTTCGGATGGCCTTTGAGAGTTCGCTTTCCGAAAGTCAAAACATATGAGAAGGCTACAATCCGCTGTGCGGATCGTTGAATACTAAAAACTTATATAACCCTATGGGATAGGGTATAAAGAGTACGAACGATCATACGATCTAACAGAGTCAGAAGAAAAAACTAAATCGAGAATTCGATTATTATGATTATACCCTCTCCCATAGGGGTATATTAGTATTGATACATAGTTTGTAACATAGAGAAATAATTTAAATACATATACCTCAAAGTATATGGATCGCTTCAGAATCGCTAGCTCAGTCGATTAAGCCATGCCTGTCCGTCCGTCCGTACGTCACCAGTTTCTGGGCCTTCAATTTTGAGCTAGAATGATGAAATTTGGTTCACGTGCTCTTTGTTGCTCCCAGCAAAACAAGTGTAAACATTTTAAATCCGCCCACTGCCACGTAGAAAAACGTAGTTTTTGGCCAAACCGATAGGAATTTTGAAAAAGTTTCTGAACAACAAATTTAGAGAATTTTAATATCTATATTTCTTCCATATAAAGTGTTTTGCCACGCCCACTTTTTGGGGGCTTTTTCAGTAAAAAACTTTTTTTTCGGTCAAATTTTAAGATTTTCGGAAAAAAATTTCGATGCACAATCATTGGTAATATTAATATAAACATTTCGTTTATAGATCATTTTAACCCACGCATCCTTTTTGGGGTCGTTTTTATACACTACCCCATAACATATGCGGGAGAAAAGCCTTGTCTTTGTAGAACAATAAAAGTGTTCTATAAATTGTCTGATCAATTTGTTGTGAAAATGTCATTTTCTATATTTAATCCCCATCGTGTTTAAAGCCATGTCCACTTTTTGGGGGTATTAGTTTTACAGATGAGATGGGATAGGGTATTCAACGATCCGCACAGCGGATTGTAGCCTTCTCATATGTTTTTTTTATACAGCTTGTTTGCTGTAAATCAAATGATAAGATTTTGTCAAGTAATAATAACTCTTGTTGTGCACAGACTTCAGATGGTATAAAATGAGGTTCTCCCTCAGAAGGCACCCAGTCTATGTGCGGCAAATTAAAATCACCCAGCAACAAAACAGTACTGTCACAACAAGATAAGTCAAAGATATATTCTAAAGCCTTTGATAGCTCAGTGCAAAGACGATATGAAGGAATATACGCATTTGCAACATAAAGATATTTTTTTCAAGAGTTATCTTAACACAGATAATTTCGATGTTAAGAGGGAATGGAAATTTTAATTTCTCAGAGGTAAGATGACTGCGGACTGCAGTAAGAACACCTCCACCAACAGCTTTTAGGTCATTTATATGGCGGTCACTCCTTAATACTGAGAACTTATGATTAAAGAGTTCCGAGTGAAGTATACTGGCGTTAAGCCATGTTTCTGATAAGGAGAATATGTCATGATAAAAGGCTTGGGAGTTTGTTGTTGTTTTTGTTTGGACCCCTCTTACATTTTGGTAGTAGAGGGACAGCCTTTGTAGTTTTTTGAAGTAGGACTTTTTTCTTTGCGGCTTACTTTACGAGGCATATACTAATTAAAACTTGTATAAGAAGGCCATAAGTTACAGTTGCAAACCGTTTCAAATAAACTAGCATCAACAAGTATTTTAAACGACGAAACAAAGCTATCAGGTTTACTGATTTTTTACATTTAATTGAGGGCCCTCTTGGAACGAGATTTGTTGATATCAAGTGATTTATGACATCGTCAACGAAAGTGCTTGGTTTCAACCGTAAATTAAAAATCGATTTCGGTTTAGGAATCGATTCAATCGTGGATATATTTTCGGTAACTGTACGAATTGTTTCAGATCTTGGGAAAACGGTCACAGGAGAAGGATCAGCCGGAGAGGACTCGATTGACAAATTTGGAACGTCATTAGTTCTGTTTTGACTTTGGCTTCTCAAATTTGAGCGTTTAGCTCTCGGATTTACCAACGATTATTTATGGACACGTTTTCGCTTAGCTGTGACAATTTTATCGTTGGAAGTTTTGGGTGGGCTGGACAGAATGGACGTGGTTATAGAATCACTAATCTATTTAGTTTTATATATAGAGGTTTGTAAAGACTCTGTAGATGTGGAGGCATCACATGACTCGCATGGGTCTGAGAAGAAAGGCACAGTGGATAATGTATGATTAAAACTATCAAGCAAGTCTTTAAAGCCTTTCGAGAGCTTAGCAATGTCAGATTTAAATATCGACATTTTAAAGGCGAGACTGGACAAAGATAATTTTCGGCAAGCAATGCAATACCAAAAAGTGCCCTCTGTTGAGATTACGTTGTCCATATATGCGTTCGTAGATCCAACGCACTTCGCATGAAACATTTTACCACAAGGACCATAAAAGGCGAAGAGAGCGGTAGTGGGGTTCTTTGTTTCATTACATTTATTTGGATTATTCAATTAACAGTGGGAGGAGTCAAAATTACAATAGGAAAAAGTAAAGCTAACATGTAACTGTTGTTGTTAGATGTTACAACAAAAACACAACAAACACTGCTAAGGGCTGAAGATATCTGGCAACACCACTCCTCGAACAATCAAGAAACCGCGGGAAACTCCGAGAATATTCCATCTCTTTCTAGATTAGTATGTGAAGTAGTATAAATAGAGATAAAGCGACATCCAGCGAGTTAGTCTTAATTGGGTTCATTAGTTTTGATACATAGTTTATAACATAGAGAAATAATTTAACTACATATGTAGGTATACGTCAAAGTATATGGATCGACTCCGTCCGTCCGTTCATCCGCTTTTTAGGCCTAAAATTTTGAGCTGGGAGAATGAAATTTGGTATATAAGATTTTTGTTCAGTGGAACAAAACAAGTGTAAAAAAATTTAAAATCCGCCGGGCAAACCGTTAGCAATTTTAAAAAGTTTCTGAACAACATATTTAAACAATCTCAATATCTATATTTCGTCTTGATAAATTTTTTGGCCACGCCCATTTTTAATGGGCGTTTTCAGTAAAAAAAAATTTTTTTGGTCACGTTTTTTGATCATGTCATAAAGGCCATATTTTGGGGACATTAATTAGGATGGGATGGAATAAGGTATTAAACGAGCCGCACAGCGCATTCCAGCCTTCCCATATGCTTTTTGTCGTTGTTTCCTCAGGTTCTTTTTGTAAATTTAAAATAAATAAATTGTTTTTCAGTAGATAGAAATACATTTGTAAATTATATCTCTGTGCGATAGCAAACAGTACTTTATTAACGAAATAATTATATCTATCTATCTGTCTATATTGTCTCTATATTCCAAACGCCAAATTGTCCTCAATCTGTTCATGCTCACTTATGAGCTCATAATTTGATGACCAAGCATCCTGTGAATTTAATGAAAAAATAAACGCCCCCAACTTATGAAGTGGCTGAGTTAAAAAAAAAAGAAACGAGTGGTGGGTTCACGACTATCTCATACGCAACTTTCTCTTTCACTGTGATGGCGTAATATCAAATCCAACCATGCCAAATAAAAACTCTTACATTAATTTTGTTACTGATGTCATAACTGATACTGAACATTGTAAACTTTTGAAATTCCATTAAGGAATAAATGGGACTAATTATTTATAATAATATATATACTAAATTTTATTCAATTTGACTAAATAGTTTGCGAGCAACTGACAATTTTTCTTATATGGCCAGGGACAGGTCCCTCTGTCCGTAATAGTGGATGGATGGACGGAATTCCAAAAACCACTTTTTTGGGTTCCCCTATCATCATAATGTTAAAATCAATCAAAATCTCGAAAACAATACATTTCTCTTTGTAAGAGTTGCGTATGACATTATTTAATGGTGCAGTCTTACGGTAGTTCATGAAACGTTGTCGTAAACTTACAATGTTTCGCACTTTGTAAACTTACGACGCACGTTGCATGAATACCGTTTATGTCGTTATTAACATTTAATTCCGATGAAAGTAGACGCATTATCATTTTTAGAGGTCATACTACAAGGTGGGCCAAAAGAAGTCATCCGATGTTGTTTGGCTCTCATTGTTTTTCTAAATGAAAAACTTCAAATCTTCTTTTTAAATTATGTTTATTTGAACCTTTAGAATTTTGTTGGTTAAGTCGAGAAGATGATATTGGCCAAATTGGCGCCGTCAGAATTGATTGCCATACGGGTCCTTTTTATGACATTTTTCATCACTTCGGCGAGAACTTCGGGCGACAGATTCTCGTACTCGTGTCGAATGTTGTCCTTGAGTGCTTCTTGGTTATCGGGCTTGGTCACATAAACACGGGACTTTAAAAAACCCTACAAAAAAAGTCTGGAACGGTTAAATGGGGTGATCTTGCGGGCCAGTGCAAATCGCCAAAATGAGAGATGAGGCGACCCGGGAACGTCGCCTTCAGAACATTGGTTGTGACTCGCGCAGTGTGTGCCGTTGCTCCGTCATGTTGGAACCACATGACCTCCAGTCCTAATTCGTCCAGAAAAAAACTAGGTTAACATGGCCCTATAGCGCGCACCCACTATTGCCGTTTAATCAGCGGCGTTCTCGGAAAAAAATAGCCCGATGACTCCTCCAGCGTGAAGAGTGCACCATGCAGTAACTTTGAGCGGGTGTATTGGCTCCTCGTGCATTACTGGTGGATTTTCGGTGCCCCAAAAGCGATAGTTTTGCTTGTTCGTGTACCCGCTGAGGTGGAAATGAGTCTCATCGCTCGTTATGATTTTGGTCGAAAAATCGTCCACTTCGTCCTCGAGATTGAGGATGACTTGGGCGTAGGTTACACGCGTTTGGCGGCCGACAGGAAGCAGCAGATGCATGGACTGGGCTTTGTAGCGGAACATGCGCAAGTCTTTGACCAAATTTCGCCTTAGGGACGACCTGCTGATGGCTAATGGCAACGTCTCGTGTGGTCCCATACTCCGCAAGGTTGGTGGCCAAACGGCGCAGTGTCTGCGCAGTCGCTGTCGGACGGCCGGGGAATAGGCGACGGAATTCGCTCTGCTCCAACACTACAGATAGAGGAACCAAAAAGCTTGACCGATTTTCTTCAACACTCTTAGTTTCTTTTGGTCATAATTCTAGGCGATTTTTTTTAATTTCAGCCAGATACTGGAGTTATTCTTGCCAATCTAGGTAAAGCTTCGTACTTTAGAAAAGTGCGATAGAAAAAAAACAATGGACAATACGAATTTTTCAGACTTCCATTTGGATTAACGAATGCATCTAGTATTTTCCAAAAGGCAATCGATGACGTTATCAGAGAAGAAAAAAGTAAAATATGTAAAACATGTCTACATCAATGACATTATTGTATTTTCGGAAACTAAAGATAAGCATCTTGAAGATTTAGAACGGATCATAATGGAACTTTTTTAGTCCAATATGTGAGTTTTGCTGGCAAAATCTACATTTTTCAAAGAAGAAGTTAAGTTTTTGTGATTTAAAGTTTTGAATGAGTTAAACAAAATTAGTTAAGTTAAAGACATCATTGAATACGAAATGACAACAACACTCCACAGTCTGCGATAATTTCTTGTCGGGAGCTTCGTAGGAGATTATGATAAAATTCCTAAAACTCTGACGAAGTACTTGCGCGGTGAGAATGGGAGCATAGGCAGCAGACAATCCAAAAATATTAAGATAGATTTTGATGACGAATCACTTGATGCTTTTAACAAAATTAAGAAAATCATAGCGTCAGAGGATGTGTTACTTTTTTACCCATATTATGAAAAGCCCTTTGATTTAACGACACATGCGTTATTCCCTGCATTCGGTGCTGTCCTTTCTTATGGTGGCAGACCGATAACTATGATCTCTCGAACGCTATCCTCTATGGAGCAAAACTATGCTACTATTGAACAAGAGTTACTGGCTATTCTGTGGTCTTTGTAGAAACTTAGGCATTATTTATACGGAGAATGAAACTTTAAACAGACTATCAGCTCTTAACTTTTACAATATCGAAGAGGAATCGAAATACAAAAATGAAAAGATGGAAAGCATTAGTGGAAGAATTTTGACCCAAATTCCATTGCAAGCCTAAAAGGGAAAAAGTTGTCGCTGATGCTTTATCAAGGCAACACATAAAGTGATATCACCGACAGCAAAAACGATTATTGATCTTACGTGATGCAAGACTATCGTCGAAACGTTATCGTCAAACGATAATCACTTTACGGAATGAGGGCCCTGCATGTGCTATGGGGTAGGGTATACAAACGGTTTTTGTAAGAAAACGCCCCCAAAAAGTTGGCGTGAATTAAAATGCTCTAAGGTCGAAATGTTTATATTATCATAACCAATAATCCTGCATCAAAAGTTTTTTTTTTTTCAAATATTTTAAAAATGTACAGAAAAACGTTTTTTTTTTTTACTAAAAACGTCCCCAAAAAGTGGGCGTGGCAAAAAACTTTATATAGATATTGAGATTCTGTAAATATGTTGTTCAGACATTTTCTCAAAATTCCTTACGGTTAAGCCAAAAAAATAAGTTTTTCTAAAAAGGGATAACCTCTCTAGATTGCAAAAATAAAAAAATGACTCGATTCCGAATAAAAAATGCACCCATGGTTCAATATGCAGCTTTCTAAAATGAAGAATATCAAAAGCAAAGCATTCAAAAAACATATGAGAAGGCTACAATCCACTGTGCGGATCGTTGAATACCCTATCCCATCCTATCTGTAAAACTAAAATCCCCAAAAAGTGGACATGGCTAAAAACACGATGTGAATAAAATAAAGAAAATGACATGGTGACAACAAATTCTTCAGACTGCTTATAAAAAACTTTTACGGTTCTACAAAAGACAAGGTTTTCTCCTGCATATGTTATGGGGTAGTGTATAAAAATCGTTTTTATATAAAAACGCCCCCAAAAAGTGGGCGTGGGTTAAAACAGTTTTTAGACAAAATGTTCATATTTATATTACTAATGATTCTGCATCAAAAGTTTTTTCGAAAATTTGAAAATTTGACCGAAAAACGTTTTATATTAAAAACGCCCCCAAAAAGTGGGCGTGGCAAAAAACCTTATATGCACGAAATACAGATATTCAGATTCTCTAAATATGTTGTTCAGAAAGTTTTTCAAAATTCCTTATGGTTTATCCAAAAAATACGTCTTTCTAAAACGGGGCGTGGCAGTGGGCGGATTTCAAAAATGTTTACACTTGTTCTGCTGGGAGCAACAAAGAGCACGTGTACCAAATTTCATCCTTCTTGCTCAAAATTTAAGGCCCAAAAACTGGTGACGTACGGACGGACGGACGGACGGACAGACATGGCTTAATCAACTCAGCTATCGATTCTGAGTCGATCCATATACTTTGAGGTATATGTAGCTAAATTATTTCTCTATAACAAAGTTTTTTGCCACGCCCACTTTTTGGGGGCGTTTTTAATAAAAAACGTTTTTCGGTCAAATTTTCGAAAAAAAATTTTGATGCAGAATAGTAAGTAATATTAATATAAACTTTTCGTCCGTAGATCATTTTAGCCCACGCCCACTTTTTGAGGGCGTTTTCTTACAAAAACCGTTTGTATACCCTACCCCATAGCATATGCAGGAGGAAAACGATGTGTTTTGTCAAACAACAAGAGATTCTGATAAACTGTTTGAACAATGTGTTGTGACAATGTAAATTTCTATATTATAGGCTAATAAAGCCCACTTTTTGTAGATATTAATTTTAAGGATGGGATGGGATAGGGTATTAAACGATCCGCACAGGGGATTGTACTCTTCTCATATGTTTCAACTTTTTCTCGTTTTCGTTAAGAATACGAGTTTCATAATAAATTTTTGTACAAAAATTATATATATTCAATGCAATCGAGAATTAAACATATGAGAAGGCTACAATCCGCTGTGCGGATCGTTGAATACCCTATCCCATCCCACCTTTAAAATAATATCCTCAAAATGTGGGCTTTATGGCGAAAACATGCAGAAAATGACATTGTCACAATATATTGCTCAGACAGTTTATCAAAACCTTTTGTGATTCGACAAAAAACAACGTTTATTATTGCATATGCCTTGAGGTAGGGCATAAAACTGGTTTTTGTAAGAAAACGCCCCCAAAAAGTGGGCGTGGGTTAAAATGGTCTATCGACGAAATGTTCATATTAATACTACCAATGATAGTGCATTGAAATTTTTTTTCGAAAATTTTAAAATTTGGACAAAAAGCGTTTTTTTATTAAAAACGCCCGCAAAAAGTGGACATGGCAAAAAAATTTGTACGGACAAAATATAGGTATTAGTATTGCCTAAATATGCTTCTCAGAAGCTTTTTTGAAATTCCTTACGGTTTGGCCTAAAAATACGTATTTCTAAAAAGGGGGCGTGGCAGTGGGCGGATTTCAAACATTTTTACGCTTGTTCTGCTTCGTCGACAATAGAGTCTATATACCAAATTTCAACTCTCTAGCTCAAAATTTAAGGACCAAAAATCGGTGACACACAGACGGACGGACGAACGGATGGACAGACAGACATGGCTTAATCGACTCAGCTAGCGATTCTGAATCGATCCATATACTTTGAGGTACATCTATCGAAATTAGTTCTCTATGTTACAAACTAAATGTCAAAACTAATATACCCCTATGGGAAGGGTATATAAACATATGAGAAGGCTACAATCCGCTGTGCGGATCGTTGAATACCCTATCCCATCCCATCCTTTAAATTAATATCCCCAAAATGTGGTCTTTATGGTCATAAAGTATTGAAAATGGCGTTGTCACAACATATTGGTTAGAAGGTTTATCAAATTCTTTTATGGTTCGACGAAAAACAACGTTTTTCTAATGCATGTGCCTTGGGGTAGGGCATACAAATGTTTTTTTTGTAAGAAAACGCACCCAAAAATCAACAATTTTTTTGAAAATTTTAAACTTTAACCAGAAAACGGTTTTTTATAAAAACGCCCCAAAAAGTGGGCGTGGCGAAAAACTTTATATTGAAGAAATATAGATATTACGATTCTCTAAATATGATTCTCAGACGCTTTTTTAAAATTATTTATGGTTTGGCCAAAAAATACGTTTTCCTAAAAAGGGGGCGTGGCAGTGGGCGGATGTCAAAAATTTTTACAATTTTTCTGGTGGCACGGACTAGGATCCTATATACCAAATTTCATTATCCTAGCTCAAAATGTAACTCCTAAAAATCGGTGACGAACAGACGGACGGACGGACGGACGGACAGACAGACATGGCTTATTCGACTCAGCTAGCGATTCTGAGTCGATCCATATACTTTATTTATTTCTCTATGTTACAAACTTAATGTCAAAACTAATATACCCCCCTATGGGATAGGGTATAAACATATGAGAAAGCTACAATCCACTGTGCGGATCGTTGCATACCCTATCCCATCCTATCTGTAAAACTAAAATCACTAAAAAGCGGACATGGCTAAAAACACGATGTGAATAAAATAAAGAAAATGACATGGTGACAACAAATTCTTCAGACTGCTTATAAAAAACTTTTACGGTTCTACAAAAGACAAGGTTTTCTCCTGCATATGTTTTGGGGTATTGTATAAAAATCGTTTTTATAAAAAAACGCCCCCAAAAAGTGGGCGTGGGTTAAAATGGTCTATAGACGAAATGTTCATATTTACATAACTAATGATTCTGCATCAAAAGTCTTTTCGAAAATTTGCATATGCCTTGAGGTAGGGCATAAAACTGTTTTTTGTAAGAAGACGCCCCCAAAAAGTGGGCGTGGGTTAAAATGGTCTATTGACGAAATGTTCATATTAATACTACCAATGATTGTGCATTGAATTTTTTTTTCGAAAATTTTAAAATTTGGACAAAAAGCGTTTTTTACTACGCCTTATGGGATAGGGTATAAACAACCGCAAAGCGTTTTGGGTTTTTATACCCTATCCCATAGGGGTATATTGGTTTTGATACATAGTTTGTAACATAGAGAAATAATTTAGCTACATATACCTCAAAGTATATGGATCGACTCAGAATCGATAGCTGAGTCGATTAAGCCATGTCTGTCCATCCGTCCGTCCGTCCGTACGTCACCAGTTTTTTGGCCTTAAATTTTGAGCAAGAAGGATGAAATTTGGTACACGTGCTCTTTGTTGCTCCCAGCAGAACAAGTGTAAAAAATTTTGAAATCCGCCCACTGCCACGCCCCCTTTTTAGAAAAACGTATTTTTTGGATAAACCATAAGGAATTTTGAAAAACTTTCTGAACAACATATTTAGAGAATCTGAATATCTGTATTTCGTTCATAAAAAGTTTTTTGCCACGCCCACTTTTTGGGGGCGGTTTTATATAAAAACCATTTTTATACACTACCCCATAACATATGCAGGAGAAAACCTTGTCTTTTGTAGAACCGCAAACGTTTTTTGTAAGCATGTCCACTTTGGGGATTTTAGTTTTACAGATAGGATGGGATAGGCTATTCAACGATCCGCACAGCGGATTGTAGCTTTTTGCTTAGTATAACTTACGAATGTAATTATTAAGAGCACAAGTTTTTCCCTTAGGGTAATTTTTAAATTTTTATACCCTATCCCATAGGGGTGTATATAAGTTTTGATACTTAGTTTGTAACATAGAGAAATAATTTTGCTACATATACCTCAAAGTATATGGATCGACTCAGAATCGCTAGCTGAGTCGAATTAGCCATGTCTGTCTGTCCGTCCGTTCGTCCGTCTGTCTGTTCGTCAGCGGTTTTTGGGCCTTAAATTTTGAGCTAGGATAATAAAATTTGGTATATAGGATCCTCGTCCGAGCTACCAGAACAAGTGTAAAAATTTTTGAAATCCGCCCACTGCCACGCCCCCTATTTAGGAAAACTTATTTTTTGGCCAAACCGTAAGGAATTTCAAAAAAGTGTCTGAGTAGCATATTTAGACAATCCTAATATCTATATTTTGTTCATACAAAGTTTTTTGCCACGCCCACTTTTTGGGGCCGTTTTTAGTAAAAAAACGCTTTTTGTCCAAATTTTAAAACTTTCGAAAAAAATGTTGATGCAAATACTTCCGCAATGGTAATATAAACATTTTTTCCATAGATCATTTTCACCTACGCCCACATTTTGGGGGCGTTTTCTTACAAAAACCATTTGTATACCCCATCCCAAGGCATTAGCAATAGAAATACGTTGTTGTTTGTCGAAGCACAAAAGATTTTGATAAACTCTCAGAGCAATATATTGTAACAATGTCATTTTCTGTATTTCATCGCTATAAGGCCTATATTTTGAGGATATTAATTTAAAGGATGGGATGGGATAGTGTATTCAACGATCCGCATAGCGGATTGTAGCCTCTCATATGTTTATACCCTATCCCATAGGGGGGTATATTAGTTTTGATACATAGTTTGTAACATAGAGAAATAATTTTGCTACATATACCTCAAAGTATATGGATCGACTCAGAATCGCTAGCTGAGTCGAATTAGCCATGTCTGTCTGTCCGTCCGTGTGTCCGTCCGTCCGTCTGTCTGTTCGTCACCGATTTTTGGGCCTTAAATTTTGAGCTAGGATAATGAAATTTGGTATATAGGATCCTTGTCCGAGTCACCAGAACAAGTGTAAAAATTTTTGAAATCCGCCCACTGCCACGCCCCCTTTTTAGAAAAACGTAATTTTTGGCAAAACCGTAAAGAATTTTAAAAAAGTGTCTGAACAGCATAATTAGAGAATGGTAATATCTATATTTTGTACATATAATGTTTTTTGCCACGCCCACTTTTTGGGGGCGTTTTCAATAAAAAACTGTTTTCGGTCAAATTTTAAATTTTTCGAAAAAAATTTTGATGCAGAATCATTAACATTATTAATATGAACATTTCGTCTTTATACCATTTTAACCCACGCCCACTTTTTGGGGGCGTTTTTATATAAAAACCATTTTTATACACTACCCCATAACATATAAAGGAGAAAACCTAGTCTTTTGTAGAACCGTGAAAGTGTTTTGTAAGCAGTCTGAAGATTTAGTTGTCACTATATCATTTTTTCTTTTTTATCCACATCGTATTTTTAGCCATGCCCACTTTTTTTTTGGGATTTTAGTTTTATGGATAGGATGGGATAGGGTATTCAACGATCCGCACAGCGGATTGTAGCCTTCTCATCCTTTAAATTAATATCCTCAAAATATAGGCCTTATGGCGATGAAATACAGAAAATGACATTGTCACAATATATTGCTCAGACAGTTTCTCAAAATCTTTTGTGGTTCGACAAAAAACAACGGTTTTCTATTGCTAATGCCTTGGGATGGGGTATACAAATGGTTTTTGTAAGAAAACGCTCCCAAAATGTGGGCGTAGGTGAAAATGATCTATGGACAAAATGTTTATATTACCATTGCGGAAGTATTTGCATCAAAAAATTTTTCGAAAGTTTTAAAATTTGGAAAAAAGCGTTTTTTACTAAAAAACGCCCCCAAAAAGTGGGCGTGGCTAAAAACTTTGTATGAACGAAATATAGATATTAGGATTCTCTAAATATGCTGCTCAGACACTTTTTTGAAATTCCTTACGGTTTGGCCAAAAAATAAGTTTTCCTAAAAAGGGGGCGTGGCAGTGGGCGGATTTAAAAAATTTTTACACTTGTTCTGGTGGCACGGACGAGGATCCTATATAGCAAATTTCATTATCCTAGCTCAAAATTTAAGGCCCAAAAATCGGTGACGAACAGACAGACGGACGGACGGACGGACAGACAGACATGGCTAATTCGACTCAGCTAGCTATTCTGAGTCGATCCATATACTTTGAGGTATATGTAGCTAAATTATTTCTCTATGTTACAAACTAAGTATCAATACTAATATACCCCCCTATGGGATAGGGTATAAACATATGAGAAGGCTACAATCCGCTGTGTGGATCGTTTAATACCCTATCCCATCCCATCCTTAAAATTTATATTCTCAAAATGTGGTCTTTATGGTCATAAAGTATTGAAAATGGCGTTGTCACAACATATTGTTCAGAAGGCTTATCAAATTCTTTTATGGTTCGACGAAAAACAACGTTTTTCTATTGCATATGCCTTGGGGTAGGGCATACAAATGTTTTTTGTAAGAAAACGCCCCCAAAAAGTGGGCGTGGGTTAAAATGGTCTATAGACGAAATGTTCATATTAATACTACCAATGATTGTGCATCAAAAATTTGATCAGAAAAGGTTTTTTTTTTTATAAAAAACGCCCCCAAAAATTGGGCGTGGCAAAAAACTTTATACTGACGAAATATAGATATCACTATTCTCTAAATATGCTGCTCAGACACTTTTTTTAAAATTCCTTACGGTTTGGCCAGAAAATACGTTTTCCTAAAAAGGGAGTCTGGCAGTATGCGGATTTCAAAAAATTTTACACTTATTCTGGTGGCACGGACGAGGATCCTATATACCAAATTTCATTATCCTAGCTTAAAATTTAAGGCTCAAAAATCGGTGACGAACAGACAGACGGACGGACGGACGGACAGACAGACATGGCTAATTCGACTCAGCTAGCGATTCTGAGTCGATCCATATACTTTGAGTACATATACCGCTAAATTATTTCTCTATGTCACAAACTAAGTATCAAAACTAATATACCCCTATGGGATAGGGTAAAATCAAAATCTTTGATATAATGTGATTAAAAAGCAATCACCTAAAAAGAAAGTTAAATGAAATCTGCTCATAAAATTATACTATGCTTTTTATTAAATGTGAGAAGTTTTCATTCTTTATTCTCAAGGCGAGTTTTATTCAGGTGACGTCGCAATAAGAAAGAGATAGGATAAGAAAATGCCCAATATATTACCTTCTATTCAGTATATCTTGGACTCATGGTACTTCAAACATACGAATTTCATAATAACCAAGCTTCAAATATTCGTGCCAACACACACTTGCACTACTGTTTTTATACCCTATCCCATAGGGGGTATATTAGTTTTGATACATAGTTTGTAACATAGAGAAATAATTTTGCTACATATACCTCAAAGTATATGGATCGACTCAGAATCGCTAGCTGAGTCGAATTAGCCATGTCTGTCTGTCCGTCCGTCCGTCCGTCCGTCCGTCCGTCCGTCCGTCTGTCTGTTCGTCACCGATTTTTGGGCCTTAAATTTTGAGCTAGGATAATGAAATTTGGTATATAGGATCCTTGTGCGAGTCACCAGAACAAGTGTAAAAATTTTTGAAATCCGCCCACTGCCACGCCCCTTTTTTAGAAAAACTTATTTTTTGGCCAAACCGTAAGGAATTTCAAAAAAGTGTCTGAGCAGAATATTTAGACAATCCTAATATCTATATTTCGTTCATACAAAGTTTTTTGCCACGCCCACTTTTTGGGGGCGTTTTTAGTAAAAAACGCTTTTTGTCCAAATTTTAAAACTTTCGAAAAAATTTTTGATGCAAATACTTCCGCAATGGTAATATAAACATTTTGTCTATAGATCATTTTAACCTATGCCCACATTTTGGGGGCGTTTTCTTACAAAAACCATTTGTGTACCCCATCCCAAGGCATTAGCAATAGAAATACGTTGTTTTTTGTCGAACCACAAAAGATTTTGAGAAACTGTCTGAGCAATATATTGTGACAATGTCATTTTCTGTATTTCATCGCCATAAAGCCTATATTTTGAGGATATTAATTTAAAGGATGGGATGGGATAGGGTATTCAACGATCCGCATAGCGGATTGTAGCCTCTCATATGTTTATTATTTTTTTTCGACTAAAAATTTTCATGTTTTTAAAATCATTTGTAAAATATATATCACAGCGCGTTTAAACTTTTGACGATGTTGATTAGCAAGAGCTTCATATTAATAATGCATTTTTCATGCAACTATATTAATTTTGTCTACACCTTGACATTCGTAGAAAACTTGAACTTAGAGTATTGTATGGCCAAAAATTGCATTCTGATAGAGCAGATAGAACAACTAAATTCGAAAAAACATGGACAACACATATATATTGCAGGTTGCCGAATTAGGCATTAGGTACATAGGAACATGCCTCCGATATTGTCAAACTAATAGTTTTCAAAGATGAGGCACATTCTTACTGTAAAGGTTAATAAAATAAACATTTCCTTATTTGGTGCAGCAATAATATTAACGTTTTATTTATATAGCACTACGCAACTTGCCACACTGATTAAACAATCACTCTGTTGCTGTTGAATGCACATATTTATTGGAATACAAATATCTTTAATTGATTTCAAAAATATTCAGTCTTATTCTATTATATATTATAGATTTGAAAACAAATCTATGCACCCCACATTAAATTATATTATCAAATTAGTTGTTCTTCTTTGAACACTTACTTTAAAGGGGCCTTTCTCTATACTTCGCTTTTTATTTCTGTTAAGAACTTTAATTTCTGGGCACTTCTCAAACAACATAATTCTTTCGGCTACAGACCCTTTAGATAAATTAATTTTACGTGTAGAATTTATTACTTCACTTTCCATTTTGTACAGATTTAATGTATTCGTGAATGCAAAATTGGAAACACTTATTAAATGTAAGATAATAAATTCCAATTACAATAGTTTATATATTTTAATACCGAATAGTAATTGGAAAAAGTAACCGGCGAGGGAATAGAATCCACTATATACAAAATCAAATGATAATTTAAATTTAAGTTTAGTTTATAAAAAAATTCTTCATGCGCTGATTCAAAACATTTGTATAGAAATTGCAAATGCATAAACTGTGATTACAATCGGTTTTTCTTTTAATTGTATTACAAACAAAAATCCCATTATTATAAATGTGAATTCCTAGAGTGACCAAAACATCAGAACTGTAATCAAAAAGACAAAACCATACGAAAGTCTACAAATAGCGTGAATAAAATTTCTATTAAATAGAATGCATTAAACTTCAAAATGGGCGCTAAAGTAATTCTTTTTTTTACTTGCTCAATACACTCAACTTAGTATAGGAAAGTAATTCGAAATTTGATGATTTTATTGTTTTGACGGACTCTGAGAAAAAAATCTATATCTTGAGTTTGTTATTGATCCTGGAGCCGAATAAAATTTGCCCAATTTGACTGAAATTTGGCTTTGGTTGTTGGTGTTCCAGCAGGGGGGCTTTGGAATTGTTTTTTTTATATTAAATATATCTTATAAAGGATTACGTTTAAAACTTTGAAAAGGTTTTGATAGAACATTTTTAAAAGATTTTATATTCTCGAAATCGCCTTGAACAAATTCTATTAAAGTTCATATCTTAACTAGTGTGAATGATTTTACTAAATATACTAACTTAAATTTATTCCTAAAAATAATTATTATGAAATTATATCGTAGAACAAAATAACTAAACTAAAAAAATCGCAAAACAAGTGTCGGTACTTATTTAATTTTGTATACCCTATCCCATAGGGGTATATTAGTTTTGATAGATAGTATGTAACATAGAGAAATAATTTAGCTTTCAAATTTTTTTCAAAAATTTTGCACTTGTTCTGCTGGGAGCAACAAAGAGCACGTGTACCAAATTTCATCCTTCTTGCTCAAAATTTAAGGCCCAAAAACTGGTGACGTACGGACGGACGGACGGACGGACAGACATGGCTTAATCGACTCAGCTATCGATTCTGAGTCGATCCATATACTTTGAGGTATGTCTATCGAAATTATTCCTCTATGTTACAAGCTTAATGTCAAAACTAATATACGCCTATGGGATAGGGTATAAAAACGATAATTTATTAGAAACTATTTTATTAAATAACTTTGGAATTGTAGAAATGTTTGTATTCATCGGTAGTTATAAACATGTTGTTTTGATCCAGATTTTTATATAGAACTTACATAAGAAGTTTTCCAATCATCATTAAAAATTATATGCGAAGGCTACAATCTGTTGTGGGGATCGTTTAATACCATATCCCATCCGATCCATCAGCATCAAAAGTTTTTTTTCGAATAATTGAAAATTTGACCAAAATACTTTTTTACTGACAAAAAATATTGTATGGACGAAGTATAGATATTAAGATTGTTTAAATATCTTGTTCACAAACTTTTTCAAAATTCTTTACAGTTTGACCAATAATATCGTTTTTCTTAAGAATTGGCGTGGCAGTGGGCGGATTTTGAATTTTTTTACACATGCACTGTAGGCACGGACGAGGATACTGTATACAAAATTTCATTATCCTAGCTCAAAATTTAAGGCCCAAAAATCGGTAAGACAGACATAGCCTACTTTTTTGACCACACCCATTTTTGACTCAACTACTTAGTTTAGGAATTCATATGCTCTCACTCTCTGCCATATAAAGTTTTTTTAACACGCCCACTTTTTGGGGGCGTTTCAGTAAAAAAAACGTTTTTGATGCAAAATCATTAACTATGTTAATATAAACATTTCGTCTATATATCATTTTAAGCCACGCCCACTTTTTGGGGGCGTTTTCCTACAAAAACCATTTGTTAACCCTACCCCATAGCATATGCAGGAGAAAAGCGTTGTTTTTGTCAACCATAAGAGATTTGATAAATTATTGTCGTCAATAAATGGAGTTTTTGTTTTCAAATTGTTAACTGGTGAAATTATTCGTTATATTTGTATATCACTTAAATGTTCCGATTTAAGAAAGTCGTAATTACAATTTGTTAAAAATTATTTAAATAATGAATCATTATCTTTGTTATAGCACATGTATTTTTAACTCTATAAAAACATAATTTATTTAACGTATCCTCAGTTGATATTTAATATTTCTATTTCAAATTAACTTTGATCAACTTATGTATCTGTAATTAAATAAATAAATAAATTAATTATGGATTGATTAGGTATTATCGTCGATTTTAAAATACAATGTTAATTTTTAATGTTTATTATTGATTGTGAATTGTTGAGCAATGTCAGAATTACATTACAAGAAAATATTTAAATTAGGCTTTAGCAAAGTATGTAAATTTAAACGGGATCGCCGCGCTGAACGTTTTTGTTGCAACTAGCACAACTAGGAATTGTTTAGATTAAAAAGAAGGGAGAAAATAAAAAAAAAAGCATATGTTTATTGCCGTACCACAGAGTAGAAAAAGACATTGTCAAAGCATCTTGTTCTAAATTCCTTATGGTAGACTTAAATCTATGAATTATATAATAATCGTAGAACAGATTAATGGCGGAACAACTACAGTATCTTCTGTGCTGTAATGACAACAGGAGTAAAAAAAGCAAAAATTAATAAGAGTAAGTAAATATATACGATCCTTCATGTTATATGCAACTAACATTGATATCATTTGCATAACGTTGTTAATAAAAGTGGAGTTTGAACAATGAATATTTTACATTATATACAACATTTATGAAAGTGTTATTAAATATTATTTGATTCGCATTTTAAATGTTTTCTTAATTGTTTATTCCTTAAGATATAAGAGAAAATATATGTTGTATCGAACTGATTTAGGAAAATGTACTTTTTTAGAAGGAGAAAGTATATGTATTATGGAATTCACTTAGTTAAAGCTTAGATGTAGATGTAACAGAATCCTGGCACTTAACCTATCAAAATAAATATTATTCCCGAACAGTGCATGATAATTACATAATATATTAATAGAGGATATAATATAATACGTTTATGAATTCAATTAATAATTTCTATAAACATTTGTTTAATAGCTGCTGAGATAGTTGTGTTTAAAAAAAAGGTTTCTTCATTTGGCTCAAATTCCAAATACCCCTGTACGGCCATAAACAACACACATACCCAAAATGTCAGTCAATTCAGCCAACGAATTTGGGCTCAATTACCAAGACTCCTGACGGCAGATATAAATTTGTAAAAAAAACTCAAAATGTTCATGACTTCGCAATACTTTTTTGTAAAAGGAAAGTCATAAACTTGAGCGTTGAGCGGCAGTGTATATTTGAAATTTGTATGAAACTACATATTTTTCTTCATAAGCAAATTATTTGAAGTATATTAACATACTTTGCTTACATGGTCATTTAGGATAAGACATAGATATAACAACTCTGTATTCATGGTGGCGATACAGGATTTCGAAGCTTAAAGCTCAGGGTAATAAAAGCTCGAATACCGAACACTTTTGCTTGTCATACTCTATTTATTTTTTAATCCTGATATCCATAACAATATTCAATTTGTGAAAACCATCAAAACATGTAAGATAGACAAAATATAGAATCAGGAAAAAGTCAGTGAATCATGCACGAAATAAATGTGTCATGCTGTGTAAAAAACTTAACTGTACTCTTTTCATGTTTATATTGGGTAAGTTTTTCCGTTTTATACAACAATATTGTGTACCGAAAATCTACAAATAAGTTGATATGGACCATAGCACTGAGTACACATAAAAAAATGTATTCCAAATAGATACATGTATGTATTGGTTTAATTTACAAGTGAAATGTATGTACCATGTGTCCCGAATTTGCTTAACGGAACTTTAAATAGATATTACTAAAACCTAAATGCAAACATGGTACGGCTTTTCACAATGTCCAAAATACTTAAATCAAGCATGTATTTATTTAAGATTTTAAAATGAGAAGTTATTTCTCCAAATATAGCGTAGTGTGTATATGAACAATGTTTTCCCGAAAAGTAGTCATATTTCATATACTAATCGTAAAAACAATATTGACTATATTCACTGCTGCTCATATAGTTTTCGATATCTATATGAATAAAATCAAACATGCATATATTGTTATATGGATAAATTTTCCAACGATATCATAAAAACAATGATTTAATGAAACAAAATTTCAATTTTTTCCAACGCTTCATAAATTAGGCATTATATTTAAAATATGTTTTAAAAGAAAAATGTTTTTGTTTTTAATAAATAATTCTAATTTATGTAAATACATTTATATTTACTGTAAAGTAGAAAAAATCATGAATTTTTAAACAAATCAATCGCACCTATTAAAACTAAAAAATATCCATTTATATGTTTGCACTACTTTTTTAATTATTACCGATCGTTTATTAATCAGAAATACTTTACCTCATAGTTTTCATTTGACAACTCCAGTATTCTACCTAATACAATACGGACAGAGAGAAAGAATGAACTCGAACGAAATGTAAATTCTCTTACGCTATATAACCAAAATGTCAGAGTTCTCAAATCGAAGTTAAAATCGCTATTTCTAAAAAGTCATGGTCTACTACATGATGTCTTATGTTTCACTGAAACTTGGCTCGAAAAAAACTGTTTTAGATAATGAAATTTTATGTAGTTCATTTAATATTTTTGCTTCGATAGATCACCTTTCACAAGCCATAAGAAAACTGGAGGTGGCGTCTGTATTGCTGTAAAATCTGTTCTTCGTACAACTTTAGTTGACTTGCCGGAAATAAGCATCGAAATGTTGTGTGCCAAGTTTGTATATTTGCTGCGTTTATATTCACCCTAATATGGACTTCGATATGTATAGTCCCTGTCTTTGTAACGTTAACCATATTGTCTCAGTATGTTTTCCGGAAGATAACTTAATTATGATTGGTGACTTTAATTTGTCTGACATTGTTTGGGGATATCTGAAAGAAGATGACAAATTTCTAACAGCGCTTTCAAACCATTCAGAAAAAAGTGTTACATTTATTGAAAATATATCTGCTTGTGCCTTAAGTCAGATAAACCCTTTAATGAATTCTATGGATAGAATTCTCGACCTAGTATTAACCGATGTACCTGATGGAATTTCGCTCCGCAAATCTTGTGAAATATTCAAAGCAGATGCGTATCATCCAACACTAGAATATACTATTGACATGCCATATACAAACTGTGATAACACAAAACAGTTAATTTATGTATTTAATTTCAAAAAAGAAAAGAATGACAAGCTTTTAAATGTGTAAAAAGTCACATAAACTATTCTGTAAATATGTTTTATTCTGTTCTACGTGATTGTTTCGAAAAGTCAATTCCTGTCAGACGTGTAAGAGCTGAGACTTGTTCTCCCTGGGTAACACCTGAACTTAAAAGATTAAGAAATAGAAAGAATAATCTTCACAAAAAGTTAAGAAACAATTTCAATAATTTTAGTAAGCTTAGAAGAGAGTTCCTAAGGAAAACTTCAAATTGTTTAATGAAACTTATGTGACTGATCACAAAACCAAAAACTGTGATAACATCTGTGATACTGATGTGAAGTCCAATTTATGTGCATATGCTGAAGTACCTGATTTAATGTTAACAGACATTGTAAACGCTATTAAGAAGCTGAAATATTCCTGTTCAATTGGTCCTGACAACGTCCCGTCTTGTGTTCTTAAGAATTGCTGTGATATATTAGCTCGTCCATTATGTTATTTATTTAATTTCTCGCTAACTGAATCAAAATTCCCGGAAGTTTGGAAATCTTCTTATATAATTCCTTTATTTAAGAAAGGCCTACGAAATAATATAAGTAATTATAGAGGCATTGCAAAACTTAGTGTGATTCCTAAGTTATTTGAGGCAATAATAACTGAAGACTTATAACACAAAACGAAATCAATTATATCAACTTGTCAACATGGATTTGTGAAAGGCCGATCAATTGTAACAAATCTTCTTGAGTTTTCCTCGCATGTTTCTGGTCGACTTAAGAATGGACTGCAAACCGATGTCGTTTATACTGACTTTTCAAAGGCTTTTGATCAAATAAATCATCGCATGCTTATCAATAAACTGCATTGTATTGGCCTATCTCCGAAATACATTTTATGGATTAAATGTTACTTGTCGTCTCGTGTACAATTCGTTAAATTTAAATGTCACGTATCTGGAATCATCAATGTCAAGTCTGGAGTTCCCCAAGTTAGTCACCTGGGACTCTTGTTTCTCCTGTTCATAAACGATTTCTATGATAAAATATAGTGACGTCCATTTGCATGCTGATGATGCAAAAATATCTTGAACGTACAAATATATGAACGATCATACAAAACTACAAGACGTACAGATGGACGGACGGACAGAGAGACATGGCTTAATCGACTCAGCTAGCGATTCTGAGTAGATCCATATATCCGCTGTGCCTACCCTATCCCAATTTTGCATCAAAAGTTTTTTTAAATATTTTAAAATTCGACTGAAAATTGTTTTTTAATTAAAACGCCCCCAAAATGTGGGCGTTGCAAATGACTGTGTAAAGACAAAATATAGGTATTGAGATTGTCTAACTAAGTTGTTCAGAAACTTTTTCAATATTTCCTACCATTTGACCAAAAACAATCAAAATGATCTTAGGAAAAATTTTTCGTATTAACTATATTAATGTTTTTGCATCGAAAGTTTTTTTCAAATTTCCTTGAAATTTTAACAAACAAATTTGTTTACAGAAAACGTGTTGGGGCGTTGCAAAAAAACTTTATATGGTCTTAATATAGATATTGAGATTATCTATATATGCAGCCCAGACACTTCTAGACCATTCTAAGTGGGGTGGCAGTAGGCGGATTTCGAAATTTTTACACTTGTTCGAACAGCACGTTCAAGGATCACATATATTAAATTTGATTTTCTTAGCTCAAAATTAAAGAACAGATCAACGGACGGACAGACATACATGGCTTAATTGACTCAGCTAGCGATTCTGAGTCGATCCATATACTTTGAGGCATATCTACCTAGATTATTTCTCTATGTTGCAAACTATGTCTCAAAACTAATATACATACCCCTATGGGGTAGGGTATAAACATATGATAATGCTACAATCCGCTGTGCGAGTCGTTGAATACCCCATCCCATCTCATCCTTAAAATAAACATCCCCGAAAATTGGGCATGACTAAAAACTGAATGGGAATGATATAAACAAATTGCTACAACATCTTGTTCAGATAGTACCTAAATATTTATACCCTATCCCATAGGGGTATATTAGTTTTGATACTTAGTTTGTAACATAGAGAAATAATTTAGCTACATATACCCCAAAGTATATGGATCGACTCAGAATCGCTAGCTGAGTCGATTAAGCCATGTCTGTCTGTCTGTCCATCCGTCCGTCCGTCTGTCTGTCTGTCTGTTCGTCACCGATTTTTGGGCCTTAAATTTTGAGCGAGGATAATGAAATTTGGTATATAGGATACTCGTCCGTGCCACCAGAACAAGTGTAAAAATTTTTGAAATCCGCCCACTGCCACGCCCCCTTTTTAGGAAAACGTATTTTTTGGCCAAACCGTAAAGAATTTTAATAAAGTATCTGAGAAGCATTTTTAGAGAATCGTAATATCTATATTTCGTCAATATAAAGTTTTTTGCCACACCCACTTTTTGGGTGCGTTTTTTATAAAAAATGTTTTTTGGTCAAATTTTAAAATTTTCGAAAAAAATTTTGATGCACAATCATTGGCAGTATTAATACCAACATTTCGTCAGTGGACCATTTTAACCCACGCCCACTTTTTGGGGGCGTTTTCTTACAAAAACCATTTGTATGCCCTACCCCAAGGCATATGCAAAGTAAAACGTTGTTTTTTTGTCGAACCATAAAAGAATTTGATAAACCTTCGGAACAATATGTTGTAACAACGTCATTTTCAATACTTTATGACCATAAAGACCATATTTTGGGGATATTAATTTTAAGGATGGGATGGGATAGGGTATTAAACGATCCGCACAGCGGATTGTAGCCTTCTCATATGGTTTTTGGTTGGATTTAAAACGACGACCCTATACTAGGTAGATAAATATACTTAAATGGTTTTTGTAAGAAAACGCCCAAAAATTTAGCCTATTTACATGGATTTTTATACCCTATCCCATAGGGGGTATATTAGTTTTGATACATAGTTTGTAACATAGAGAAATAATTTTGCTACATATACCTCAAAGTATATGGATCGACTCAGAATCGCTAGCTGAGTCGAATTAGCCATGTCTGTCTGTCCGTCCGTCCGTCCGTCCGTCCGTCCGTCTGTCTGTTCGTCACCGATTTTTGGGCCTTAAATTTTGAGCTAGGATAATGAAATTTGGTATATAGGATCCTTGTGCGAGTCACCAGAACAAGTGTAAAAATTTTTGATATCCGCCCACTGCCACGCCCCTTTTTTAGAAAAACTTATTTTTTGGCCAAACCGTAAGGAATTTCAAAAAAGTGTCTGAGCAGAATATTTAGACAATCCTAATATCTATATTTCGTTCATACAAAGTTTTTTGCCACGCCCACTTTTTGGGGGCGTTTTTAGTAAAAAACGCTTTTTGTCCAAATTTTAAAACTTTCGAAAAAATTTTTGATGCAAATACTTCCGCAATGGTAATATAAACATTTTGTCTATAGATCATTTTAACCTATGCCCACATTTTGGGGGCGTTTTCTTACAAAAACCATTTGTGTACCCCATCCCAAGGCATTAGCAATAGAAATACGTTGTTTTTTGTCGAACCACAAAAGATTTTGAGAAACTGTCTGAGCAATATATTGTGACAATGTCATTTTCTGTATTTCATCGCCATAAAGCCTATATTTTGAGGATATTAATTTAAAGGATGGGATGGGATAGGGTATTCAACGATCCGCATAGCGGATTGTAGCCTCTCATATGTTTTTTTTTAATTTTTAGTAATTTGACAAAAAAAAACGTTTTTAATAAAAGCTCCCCCAAAAAGTGTTTTTTTTTTAGTCAACGTTGTAGGAATGAAATATAGAACATGACATTGTCAATACATAATACTCAGACAGCAATCGAACAGCAATCACTATTAATATTATTTGTTTTCGTGGTGTGGAAATCTCCGCTTTTTTGGGTGAAAGTTTACGAGCGTAACCTCTCCTGAGATACTTTTTAATAATCTGTCTGTGTTGCACGCGGAATGTGAGATTTCGACTCATTTTCTTTTCGACTGTCTCCAACCGCAGCATTTTTTTTCGTATGCTGGTGGAAATTTTCATAGACAGAATTTGGAGGAATGTTGTGTTAACGTGGCCCAATAAACGTTTTTTATGTTTTCGTGCAAAATTTTTTTGTTTCATATTTAACCGCGGGAATACCCTCTGCGTAGATCTACATTCCTTACGTACCACGGGGCATTGACGAATGATCTTAACATTCTGTTTTCAAAAAATTGTAAAATGTTTAGATTCGTTTCACTGGTACAACCCCATAGTTGTATACCATATGTCCAAACCGGTTTTAGCACTTGCTTGTATAATATCAGCTTGTTATCAAGGTTAAGCTTCGAATATTTTCCGAGCAACCAGTACTGTTCTCTGTATTTATTTTTAAGTTCTTCGCATTTCTTTTTTACATGCGATTTCCATTTTAATTTTGCATCGAGTTTCATACCGAGATATTTCGCTTCATTTGCAAACGGGACTCGAACCGTATTTAGATTTGCTCTCATTAAGTGCAATCCGCCAGGATTTAGTCCATTCATTAACCTCGTTAAGAGCGATTTGTAATTTGATATTTGTTTCCTCTATTGTTGTGGCAACTGCTAGTATATCAGTATCGTCAGCAAACGTTGCAACTATTCTATAGTTTGTTTGTGGGATATCACGAGTGAATAGGAGGTATGATTAATCCAAGGACGCTTCCTTGCGGTACACCTGCCAATATTTCTTTGTACTCTGAATATTCGTTTCCAAGTTTCACACGGAAGAGTCTATGCCCAAGATACGACACGAGGATTTTATTTAATTGTTCTGGCTGAACTTGACTTAGTTTATACTTAAGGGCAGGTGTCCCAGACCAACCAACTCAAATTTCATGTAAATGCATTTTAATGTGTTGGTAAGCCTTCTTTAATTTTACTCTTGTGCTCTTTGCTTCAACGCAGATGAAAACTCCCATCCCATCCTTAAAATCAATATCCTCAAAATATAGGCCTTATGGCGATGAAATACAGAAAATGACATTGTCACAATATATTGCTCAGACAGTTTATCACAATCTTTTGTGGTTCGACAAAAACCAACGTATTTCTATTGCTAATGCCTTGGGATGGGGTTTACAAATGGTTTTTATAAGAAAATGACCCCAAAATGTGGGCGTAGGTGAAAATGATCTACTGACAAAATGTTTATATTAACATTACGGAAATATTTGCATCAAATTTTTTTCGGAAGTGTTAAAATTTGGACAAAATGCGTTTTTTACTAAAAACGCCCCAAAAAGTGGGCGTGGCAAAAAACTTTGTATAAACGAGATATAGATATTAGGATTGGCTAAATATACTGCCCAGACACTTTTTTGAAATTCCTTACAGTTTGGCTTAAAACTACGTTTTTCTAAAAGGGGGCGTGGCAGTGGGCGGATTTCAAAAATTTTTACACTTGTTCTGGTGGCACGGACGAGGATCCTATATACCAAATTTCATTGTCCTAGCCCAAAATTTAAGGCCCAAAAATTGGTGACGAACAGACAGACATGGCTAATTCGACTCAGCTAGCGATTCTAAGTCGATCCATATACTTTGAGGTATATGTAGCTAAATTATTTCTCTATGTTACAAACTAAGTATCAAAACTAATATACGCCTATGGGATAGGGTATAAAAAAGGAAACTAATATTATTGATAATGATTAAAACAAAAAACTTAAACAGAAAATATTTTAACCTTTTGTACTAAGAAACCTAAAATATTCCCAATGTTGTTCCAAGAAACTTCAGTCATTAGTCGTGTACGTTTTTATACCCTATCCCATAGGGGTATATTAGTTTTGATACTTAGTTTGTAACATAGAGAAATAATTTAGCTACATATAAATTTTTTCGAAAATTTTAAAATTTGACCAAAAAACATTTTTTATAAAAAACGCACCCAAAAAGTGGGCGAGGCAAAAAACTTTATAATGACGAAATATAGATATTACGATTCTCTAAAAATGCTTCTCAGATACTTTTTTAAAATTCTTTACGGTTTGGCCAAAAAATACGTTTTCCTAAAATGGGGGCGTGGCAGTAGGCGGATTTCAAAAATGTTTACACTTGTTCTGGTGGCACGGACGAGGATCCTATATACCAAATTTCATTATCCTCGCTCAAAATTTAAGGCCCAAAAATCGGTGACGAACAGACAGACAGACGGACGGACGGATGGACAGACAGACAGGCATGGCTAATTCGACTCAGCTAGCGATTCTGAGTCGATCCATATACTTTGAGGTATATGTAGCTAAATTATTTCTCTATGTTACAAACTAAATATCAAAACTAATATACGCCTATGGGATAGGGTATAAAAAAGGAAACAAATATTATTGATAATTAATAAAACAAAAAACTTAAACAGAAAATATTTTAACCTTTTGTACTAAGAAACCTAAAATATTCCCAATGCTGTTCCAAGAAACTTCAGTCATTAGTCGTGTACGTTTTTATACCCTATCCCATAGGGGTATATTAGTTTTGATACTTAGTTTGTAACATAGAGAAATAATTTAGCTACATATACCTCAAAGTATAGGGATCGACTCAGAATCGCTAGCTGAGTCGTATTAGCCATGTCTGTCTGTCCGTCTGTCTGTTCGTCACCGATTTTTGGGCCTTAAATTTTGAGCTAGGATAATGAAATTTGGTATATAGGATCCTCGTCCGTGCCACCAGAACAAGTGTAATAATTTTTCAAATCCGCCCACTGCCACGCCCCCTTTTTAGGAAAATGTATTTTTTGGCAAAACCGTAAGGAATTTTAAAAAAGCGTCTGAGCAGCATATTTAGAGAATCGGAATATCTATATTTCGTCAATATAAAATTTTTTGACACGCCCACTTTTTGGGGGCATTTTTTTTAAAAAACGTTTTCTGGTCAAATTTTAAAATTTTCAAAAAAAAAATTGATTTACAATCATTGGTAGTATTAATATGAACATTTCGTTTATAGAACATTTTAACCCACGCCCACTTTTTGTGGGCGTATGTGTTCCATACGCGCATTTGTCTTGGAATTCTGGGGTCACACAGCTCCAAAAGCAGATGATTTTGGTAATACTTAGTTTTTTTTTAATAATTAGTTTTTCCTTTATTTTTGTGTCCCAAAATTCTTCGTCTTTTTTTATAGTAAACCATACAAAATCGCAGGAAGTCCATACACCAAAATAGCATATTTGTCGGCCAGTAAAATGGTTCACACACTCAATTTTTTGGATGGTATAGTTGGGATAAGGCTTGGCTTCTAAAAGTTTTTTATAAACGTTACTATCCCCATCAGCAATGAATTTATCAAAAACTACTCCGTAGTTTGAATAGCAAAACTTAAAACCTACCAAAATGTCGGACTCCATTTTAGTTGATGGGCCGATGTGGCTCTTATTGCATGAATGCTCGGGTATGTCATTTCCTGCTTTATTTTCATTAATTTTGCAAATATGGCAGTACTTATTCTTCACACCATAATACAAAACTTTTTTGGTGTTGTGACCAATAATTGTTGCAATTCCCGATAACGCCTTATAATTGCAACCATACGATCTATATGACCAGGCACCATCAGTGACTACAGTGATAAGATGGTTGCCGTTTGAATCGATATTCCCATTTTCTCGGGCGATTTCCTTCTCTTCTTCAATGGCAAGTCTCATTTGACCCTGAACAGACTCGACCCAAACTTCTTTCGTAATATTTTCAAATTGTCTGTATGCTTTCGAGCTCATGAATGGAACGTTTATGGATTCTAGAACTCTTTTACATTGGGTATACCCGTTTCCAACTAGCATTGTTCCCACGACGAGTTCTTTGTTAATTTCTTTCTCTATCTTCATTTTGACCGCATGTGAGTACATTGAAATTCATGTTACACATACTGCACTTGAATATTAATTTTGACCTAAGTCCTAAAATAAAATAATAAAATTTGAAGAACTTGTGTTTCCATTATGTTTTTATACCCTATCCCATAGGGGGTATATTAGTTTTGATACATAGTTTGTAACATAGAGAAATAATTTTGCTACATATACCTCAAAGTATATGGATCGACTCAGAATCGCTAGCTGAGTCGAATTAGCCATGTCTGTCTGTCCGTCCGTCCGTCCGTCCGTCCGTCCGTCTGTCTGTTCGTCACCGATTTTTGGGCCTTAAATTTTGAGCTAGGATAATGAAATTTGGTATATAGGATCCTTGTGCGAGTCACCAGAACAAGTGTAAAAATTTTTGAAATCCGCCCACTGCCACGCCCCTTTTTTAGAAAAACTTATTTTTTGGCCAAACCGTAAGGAATTTCAAAAAAGTGTCTGAGCAGAATATTTAGACAATCCTAATATCTATATTTCGTTCATACAAAGTTTTTTGCCACGCCCACTTGGGGGCGTTTTTAGTAAAAAACGCTTTTTGTCCAAATTTTAAAACTTTCGAAAAAATTTTTGATGCAAATACTTCCGCAATGGTAATATAAACATTTTGTCTATAGATCATTTTAACCTATGCCCACATTTTGGGGGCGTTTTCTTACAAAAACCATTTGTGTACCCCATCCCAAGGCATTAGCAATAGAAATACGTTGTTTTTTGTCGAACCACAAAAGATTTTGAGAAACTGTCTGAGCAATATATTGTGACAATGTCATTTTCTGTATTTCATCGCCATAAAGCCTATATTTTGAGGATATTAATTTAAAGGATGGGATGGGATAGGGTATTCAACGATCCGCATAGCGGATTGTAGCCTCTCATATGTTTTTTCTAAATATTAACCTTGGTGAATTTCTTTAATAAGTACTACATTATTTAATGTGCACCCAAACGTTTTTCCGTGCAGCGAAATTTTTTTTAAACTATTGAGAAATGTATTTAAATCAATTATACGCCTGCCCTCCGGAACAAAACTACAGTTGTCCACTGTAATGTCCACCTCCACAGGAATTTCAATTTCCTGACCCTAATGTTTTACGTGATCACTTTCAACGTTCGTCAATGTTGTTGACGTTGAAGGAAGATCTTCCGAAACACGATTTTTTACAACATACGTAGGTATGCAGGAAAGCATCAATATGTAAATTGTAAAGTTTCGAAAAATTAGTAAATAAAAAAATCAAATTCACGAAACATATCAAATAACATAAAGGGAAAAATGTTCATATTTTTATACCCTATCCCATAGGGGTATATTAGTTTTGATACTTTGTTTGTAACATAGAGAAATAATTTAGCTACATATACCTCAAAGTATATGGATCGACTCAGAATCGCTAGCTGAGTCGATTAAGCCATGTCTGTCTGTCCGTCCGTCCGTCCGTCCGCCTGTACGTCACCGATTTTTAGGCCTTAAATTTTGAGCTAGGATAATGAAATTTGGTATATAGGATCCTCGCCCGTGCCTACAGAACAAGTGTAAAAATTTTTGAAATCCGCCCACTGCCACGCCCTCTTTTAAGAAAAACTCAGGTTTTGGCCAAACCGTAAGGAATTTCAAAAAAGTGTCTGAGAAGCATATTTTTAGAATCGTAATATCTATATTTCGTCAATACAAAGTTTTTTGCCACGCCCACTTTTTGGGGGCGTTTTCTATAAAAAACCTTTTTTGGCCAAATTTGAAAATTTTAGAAAAAAAATTTGATGCAAAACCATAGGCAGTATTAATATGAACATTTCGTCAGAAGACCATTTTAACCCACGCCCACTTTTTTGGGGCGTTTTCCTACAAAAACCATTTGTATGCACTACCCCAAGGCATATGCAATACAAAAACGTTGTTTTTTGTCGAACCACAAAAGGTTTTGATAAACTCTCTGAGCAATATATTGTGACAATGTCATTTTCTGTATTTTATCGCCATAAAGCCCACATTTTGAGGATATTATTTTAAAGATGGGATGGGATAGGGTATTCAACGATCCGCACGGCGGATTGTAGCCTCTCATATGTTTTCCATTATATTTACTTCCCAAGTATACGTTGTATAGGGTCAGGGAAGGAATTCGAAGTAATGTTTATACCCTATCCCATAGGGGTATATTATTTTTTTTGGAATTGTACACCTAGCATTAAAATTAACGGTTACTCCCTAAGGATGCAAACAATGTAAAAAGATTTAAGTTTGTTCAACAAAAATATTACCATAAACATTATTGTGGAAGTAAATCGTTTCTGGATTATTATTATGCTCTTAATATAGTTGGTAATAGTAGTTATTTCATGTCAAGAAGAATTGAATTGTTTAAATATATGTATGTATATATATAATAATAAAACTGATACTGCAATACATACATATATAAAAATGAAACCTGTTTTCCGTTGTCACGACATAACATGAAAACGGCTCGACCGATTTGGCTGATTTTTATACCCTATCCCATAGGGGTATATTAGTTTTGATACTTAGTTTGTAACATAGAGAAATAATTTAGCTACATATACCTCAAAGTATATGGATCGACTCAGAATCGCTAGCTGAGTCGAATTAGCCATGTCTGTCTGTCCGTCCGTCCGTCCGTCCGTCCGTCCGTCCGTCCGTCCGTCTGTCTGTTCGTCACCGATTTTTGGGCCTTAAATTTTGAGCTAGGATAATGAAATTTGGTATATAGGATCCTTGGCTGAGTCACCAGAACAAGTGTAAAAATTTTTAAAATCCGCCCACTGCCACGCCCCCTTTTAGAAAAAACGTAGTTTTAAGCCAAACCGTAAGGAATTTCAAAAAAGTGTGTAAGCAACATATTTAGACAATCCTAATATCTATATTTCGTTCATACAAAGTTTTTTGCCACGCCCACTTTTTGGGGGCGTTTTAAGTAAAAAACGTTTTTTGTCCAAATTTTAAAACTTTCGAAAAAAATTTTGATGCAAATACTTCTGCAATGGTAATATAAACATTTTGTCCATAGATCATTTTCACCTACGCCCACATTTTGGGGGCGTATTCTTACAAAAACCATTTGTATACCCCATCCCAAGGCATTAGCAATAGAAATACGTTGTTTTTTGTCGAACCACAAAAGATTTTGAGAAACTGTCTGAGCAATATATTGTGACAATGTCATTTTCTGTTTTTCATCGCCATAAGGCCTATATTTTGAGGATATTAATTTAAAGGATGGGATGGGATAGGGTATTCAACGATCCGCATAGCGGATTGTAGCCTCTCATATGTTTTTTTGTAGTTTTCTAATACTCTGTACAAGGTTCTTACGTAAAAAAATATTGAGAAAATCTCTCAGGTCAGCTTTGAGAAAATAAATACTACTAACACTAAAATACTATTACGGACCCTAAAACGAAACAGTGGCCGGGCGAAGCCGGGCCGGGCAGCTAATATAATATAAAACATATGAGAAGGCTACAGAAGATCGTTGAATACCCTATCCCATCCTATCCATATAACTAAAATCCCAAAAAAAGGGGGCATGGCTAAAAACACGATGTGGATAAAATAGAAAAAATGATATAGTGACAACAAATTCTTCAGACTGCTTACAAAACAATTTTACGGTTCTACAAAAGACAAGGTTTTCTCCTGCATATGTTATGGGGTAGTGTATAAAAATGGTTTTTATATAAAAATGCCCCCAAAAAGTGGGCGTGGGTTAAAATGGTATATAGACGAAATGTTCATATTAATAATGTTAATGATTCTGCATCAAAATTTTTTTCGAAAAATTTAAAATTTGACCGAAAACAGTTTTTAATTGAAAACGCCCCCAAAAAGTTTGCGTGGCCAAAAACTTTATTTGGATGAAATATAGATATTAATATTGTCTAAATATGTTGTTCAGAAACTTTTTTAAAATTCCTTACGGTTTGGTCAAAAACTGAGTTTTTCTTAAAAGGGGGCGTGGCAGTGGGCGGATTTGAAAAATGTTTACACTTGTTCTGTAGTCAGAGACGAGGATCCTATATACCAAATTTCATTATCCTAGCTCAAAATTTAAGGCCTAAAAATCGGTGACGTACAGACGGACGGACGGACGGACAGACAGACATGGCTTAATCGCCTCAGCTAGCGATTCTGAGTCGATCCATATACTTTAAGGTATATGTAGCAAAATTATTTCTCTATGTTACAAACTAAGTATCAAAACTAATATACCCCTATGGGATAGGGTATAAAAATAACATAAACAAAACGAGTGCCCTAAAGTTCCTATATCGGAAGTTAAAAACATTTTAGTGGGTGAAATCGTGCAAATTAAAAATGGAGATATTTTTCAAAATTCTGAGTGACAAAAAACCAAAAAATCATCGATGTAAAACATCGCTCCAAATAACATCGATGCATCGTTTGCATCATTATACTTCCCATATAACGGTTTGCGAATATCTCAATATACGTTGAAACTTGTTAAACATTAAAAATTTGAACCACCTGCTTACTTTTTTTTGGTGGGTTTGGATGTTTTTTTTGCCATAATGAAACGATTTCCCCTTTTTATACCCTATCCCATAGGGGGTATATTAGTTTTGATACATAGTTTGTAACATAGAGAAATAATTTTGCTACATATACCTCAAAGTATATGGATCGACTCAGAATCGCTAGCTGAGTCGAATTAGCCATGTCTGTCTGTCCGTCCGTCCGTCCGTCTGTCTGTTCGTCACCGATTTTTGGGCCTTAAATTTTGAGCTAGGATAATGAAATTTGGTATATAGGATCCTTGTGCGAGTCACCAGAACAAGTGTAAAAATTTTTGAAATCCGCCCACTGCCACGCCCCTTTTTTAGAAAAACTTATTTTTTGGCCAAACCGTAAGGAATTTCAAAAAAGTGTCTGAGCAGAATATTTAGACAATCCTAATATCTATATTTCGTTCATACAAAGTTTTTTGCCACGCCCACTTTTTGGGGGCGTTTTTAGTAAAAAACGCTTTTTGTCCAAATTTTAAAACTTTCGAAAAAATTTTTGATGCAAATACTTCCGCAATGGTAATATAAACATTTTGTCTATAGATCATTTTAACCTATGCCCACATTTTGGGGGCGTTTTCTTACAAAAACCATTTGTGTACCCCATCCCAAGGCATTAGCAATAGAAATACGTTGTTTTTTGTCGAACCACAAAAGATTTTGAGAAACTGTCTGAGCAATATATTGTGACAATGTCATTTTCTGTATTTCATCGCCATAAAGCCTATATTTTGAGGATATTAATTTAAAGGATGGGATGGGATAGGGTATTCAACGATCCGCATAGCGGATTGTAGCCTCTCATATGTTTTGAAGGCATTTTAATTAGGTATTGTAACACAAGGTGATCTGGCAATGATGACTCCTGAGAAGGAGAAATAAGCGAGACAAATATATGTATACAATCGCGAACATGGAACAATAGTTGAGAACGCAGGCATTCGATTTATAGAAGTCTAAGCAAGCACACGTAAAAATAAAGTATTCCTAAACTATATATAAATTGAGTTTCTTTTGCTTTAACTTATTGTTTTATAAGTTTTTCATTAAATGTTAAAGTTCAGAAGTTTGATAAGACCTAACTATTTTTTTTTTTAAATTCTGACATGCCTAAGCAGTAATATACACATCGACCTAAAAGATCTATTGTGCTTGCCGTCAGATGCTTTTTAGGTTAGTAGCGCTTCTACTTTCCTAATGTAGCTGATAATACTATCAGCCGAAGATTTCCTCAATTCTTCGGGACTTAAGAATTCCCTGAAGAAAGATTCTCTTCTCATACCGTAAAGGGCCGGGCATTCACATATGATAAGAGAAGCATGGTTTGCTTTGAGAGGACTTCCATGGGATGATCTGCACAATTTGCCTCCGTATAGGTGCAGAATTAAACTGCTGCAACTATTGCCTTTGTCTCAACGTAGACTTAACAATGACATGGTTTTCTTACACCAATTATTATCAGGACAAATTGATGCTCCTGATCTTTTAAGTGCTATTGGTTTTAATACTCGGGGAGGTTCCTACAACCTGCGTAGATTCAATATATTACATATACCTAGCCATAAACACAACTATGGCATGCATGAGGCTATTAGTCGCATGAGTAGAGCTTACAATAAAAATAACGACGTAGTTGAACTGCATGTTAGTAAAAGTAGTTTGAAAAACACTCTGCGAAATTGTATTCTAGAGCCGTAATAAGTATATTTAAAATTGTCCTTTGTTTAATAACATATATAGCTTCATTGTAATTTAATCGTTTATTGATTTTGCTAGTGATTTCAAACTTAGTTTCATCTATGTTCTGTTTTGTCCCACTAACAAATGCACTAAATGATGAGCCTGTGGATGCATATTATATGCTGTGGCAAATCTCTGTTCGTAGATGCTGCTTGTATTAAGCTCGCTACGACACAGATTTAGTATCTTGTTGGCATCTGATTTGAAGGGCTGAATAGCTCTTTTGGCCTGTCTTAGGCCTGGGATGTTTCCCCAGTATGAAACACATCTGTTTTGTTCCCAGTTTTTTATGACTAGATTTATGGCTGATTTGGGGATTGCACAGAAGGGTTCAGGTCCAATGAAGGGGGTTTCCGAACCTTTTCTGGCTAGTTCATCAGCTTATTCGTTACCTTCAACTCCCTTATGTCCGGGGACCCACCATAGTTTGGTTTTGTTCCTGGAACTGAGTGTTTGGAGGGAGTTGAAGCAGTGTAGTACTGATTTGGAGTCAATGATGTGTGAGCTAAGGGCTTTTATAGCTGCTTGACTGTCCGTGAATATATGGATGTTTGCGCCTTTAATACCTGAGTTGTGTATTAGGTTTGCGCATTCTTTTATGGCATGGAGCTCAGCTTGGAATACACTAGGGTTTTTTCCCATAGGTATTGAGATGTTTTTATTTGGTCCATGTATGCCAGCTCCTACCCCTGAGTCCATTTTAGAACCATCCGTATACCACTTTAGGCCGTTTAGGCAGTTTGGAGGGTTGTTGCTACACCATGCTTCTCTGGTTGTGATCTCCGTTGAGAATCTTTTGTCGAAGCATAGTGTCTTTGGTAAGCGGTCTGTAACCGCACAGATCATGTCAAGTTCTGGAAGTTCGGATAGAAGTTCAATTAGTTTTAGATGTTCACTAATGTTTAATTCTTCCGCTTGTGTCAAACTTGCTGAGCTGCGAATCGCCACTTTTTTTATATAAATGTGGAGAGGTGTTAGTCCTATTAAGGCTTCCATAGCCGCCGTGGGACAGGTACGCATAGCTCCGGTAATGCCCAGACAGGCAAGCCGTTGTACCTTGTTTAATTTATTTATAGTTGTTTTTTGGGTGACTTTGTTCCACCATACTATTGAGGCGTATGTTATAATGGGCCTTACCATGATCGTGTAGATCCAGTGTGTGGTCTTTGGAGAGATTTCCCAGGTGTTACCATACATGCTTCGGCAAGCCCAGAAAGCTTTGGTTGCTTTTTGAATTTTGTTGTTGATGTGGGAGTTCCAGCTTAGTTTTTTATCGAGGATCACTCCAAGATATTTTACTTCGTTGGAAAACTCAATGTATGTACCATTAATTGAAATTTGGGTAAGATTTAATTTCCTCCTTTTTGTAAAAGGGACGATGATAGCCTTGCTGGGGTTTATAGAGAGACTTTCTTTATTACACCAGTCTATGACTATCTTGAAGTAGGTTATCGATAACCAGAGACCATAGTAGGGGTGAGAGTACTCCTCCCTGAGGGCAGCCTTTAACGGCTGTTACTGATACTGAGGTCTGTGCTGAGATGAAGCAGTTATTTTCCGACTTTCAAGCATCGCTTTGATCCATTTGATGGTGGGATGATCTATTCTTCTATGAGTCAAAGCATTTGATATGGAGTCATATCCAGTGTTGTCAAAAGCGCCCTCTATGTCTAGGAAGGCACATAAAGCTACTTCTTTGTTTTCGTATGCGAAGGTAGGCGAATTGACATGGGTGCAGAGGAGTGCTTTCATTTAAGCACTCTCTAATGTGTACGTCAAGTATTCTTTCCATTGTTTTCAGGAAAAACGATGTTAAGCTTATTGGACGGTATGATTTAGGTAGTTCTATTGCGTCTTTCTAAAAGGACAGCCACCAGATCTTTGGTAATGAAACCTGGAATGGGAGAGAATTTTATATCTTTTGCAACTAAAAGAGCTGCCCTTGGTCTAAAATTTCCCCGGGCGAAGATGAGCTCTCTGGTTTTACTTTGTAAACCAAATATCTTACCCTCTGTTGCCCATGGCTCGGTGCAGGTTTGCCTGCAGCACATTTAGTAGGGTGGTCATCGCTTCCTACCGTGCTCAGGGTTTCGTACCCTATAAGGCTTGTTAGACCTTCGAGTCTATCTCTCGGACCGTTTTTACGCTGCCCGTGTTTTTGCCGTTCACGCGCCCGTTCCGCAGCTAGCTTTGGTCTAAACTGTTGCTGGCTGATGTTAACGTTGCTCATACTAGCGGCGTTTGGCGATAATGTCGTAGGCAGTGAACCAGTCTTCTTTATATCGCTTCCGGCAGCAGTACTAATACTGGCTGCTGGTTGCGACGAGCTGGCGCTTGTTTTTTCTGACGACTTTTTCCTTTTATCAGTGTCATTTACACTATTTTTTCAGGTCTGAATTGCAGACTTGTCGGATCCTTTAAGGATGATCTTGATTTGTCCAAATCTGTATGATACCATCCCCTTTAGCTCCGCAAGCCTACGCATCGCACTCTCGTTTATTGCAAAGACCATGTGGGCGACGTCTTTCTCGTCCGATCTTTGCAGAACTCTCCACGTTCTCGTATTTAGGTCTCTGTTTTTACCGTCTAGTATTGCCAGTATTCTCTCATTTGTAACTCCGGTACTCTGCGGGAAGAAAGCTCTGACAATATGTGGTTTCGGAAAGTCTTCCTCTCCCACAAGCATTACTTCCAACTCGCATTTCTCCTTTAGTCTTAGGAAGTTTGTTTTCATCCACTCTGTTCATTCGTGAGAGGAATGCGATCGATATCGACTGGTACGACACCCAATCTGACATAGCTCGCTATATCTCTATAGGTGGTTCTGTCAGAGGTTGTTTTCCCAGTGCGAGCTCGTTTCGCTTCGGACTGAGGTGGTGTGTTGTCCTCAGATCTCATGCGTTTGGCTTCTTTGGCATCATCTTTTGTTTTTGCAAAGATGCGGGCTTGCTCCATGCTGCTACCCTGTTTCAGCGCTCTGTTGAAACGACGCTGTTCCGCTGGCGTGAACCTGATACGCTTGGAATCAGTTTGAGCCGTTTTGCCTGGGGTCCCTGGCGCTTCTGTATATTCCGGATGCAGTCGCTCAGATGAGACAATTTCTCTTCTAGGCTCATCATCTCGAAATCACTGATTTGTGACCCTTCCCGATTGGCAGGTGTCGTGTCGGTTTCGACAGGGTGTTCTGAAACATCCCTAGTTGTTGATGCATTTGTAGAGGCATCATTCTCTATATTTTTTACTATTGGTACTTCAATTTTTCCCACGAGTAGGCGGGATTTATTGGTCGCCCGTGGTCTACCCGTCTAACCACAGGAAGGCTATCTTGAGATCGGAGGTAGCCCGGTATCCGAAATTCGCAAACTAGCTGCTTAAAACTCCCTTTTTAGCCATGCATCCTTCGGCGTTTGCTGTTCCACCTTGGATTTGGGTTTAAGGGTTTTCTCCCACCTCATACTTATGGTTCCCGCTTGTACATTGATCGTGCGTTGCAACGTGTTACAGCGCACGGTCAATATCCAAGTGGGACCCTTGGCTGACCCTAATCAGGCATGCTGATAAGTCATTATCAGGTGGGCGCCCGCGAGAAGGACTGAAAGATGAGGATTTTGCCCAACCCCTAACCTAACTAAGTTAAGTTGATATTTTTTTATAATACATTTGGTTGTTACATTGTATGTGAGTAATATAATATTGAGTGATCATATTAATAATGTTTGCGATTGTACTCGGAGCGTACTGCATAGTGTTTAACTTCAATTGTGATGTGGCTTTGTAATACGTATTTCAAGAAAATTGGGTTTTGAGGCACTGAGGTATTCAGTTTTATATATGTATGTATCTATGTGAGTGAGGTTTTAGTTGTTCGTCGAGAAAATCATAACCGTCATTTTAAACCAAGACAAAGAGAGAATGCGTTTTCAGTATATGGAAAAGTATTGTCTTTCTCTTCTAGTAGGGATAGTGGTATATGTGAATCAAACACTATCTTTGCAGGTGATACCGCATTGGTTGAAATTTTGCAACATATGCTGAAGAGAGACAGCTGCAGTTCAATTTGACATTGAGGCAAATTGCAATTCGTACATGTATTGTTTGGGAGATGCCTTTGCGTTTTCGGTTAACGAAAAAGTATATGGTGGTTCCTGTTTGATTTGGAGTGGATATGTATGTGCAATATGAAGAGTGGAATATGATCGTTATTTGATTGCTGAAGACGATTTGCGCTTTCGGTACACGAAAGAACAAATGTTTATCTCTATCTAACAAGAATAAGAAGTCCAATAAGAAATTTATTCTCTTGTAAGTGGTAAAAATAATTCTGTAATTTAGGAATTATTCAGGTTATGCTCCGAGTGTTATCGAGATTTATCTAATGATTTCAAATAACATTGATAATCCTTTCGATTTTGGTCGGCATGAATGAATGCTCCAATCGAGGCGATTAAATATATGTTAAAATAAAACTGCAAGCGATTAATCTTGAATTTATTTGGTTTTAGATCGAAATCATGGAGAGTATGAGCATTAAACAGCTCCAAGTTGAGCTGAAAAGTATAGGGCAAACGATAAGCGATCCTAAAAGGATTCTGATCAAGAGAATTATGCAGTACGATAAAGAGCGGGCAGAAAGGGAACCTGTGCAAGTGGAATCTTGTTCCAACGTTATCGAAAACGTTGTGTCCGAAACAATTAGGACAAATGCTGAAGAACGTCAAAACATAACTACTGTCTCCGATGTATGTACGATTTCAGATGAAGAGTTAAGGGTGAGAGAATGGGACATTATAAAAAGGGAAAAAGATATTCTCGAAAAAGAACGAATCCTGTTCTCAAAAGAGCGTGAAATAGCTGAAAAGCTCCGATATTTAGAATCTGCGCGACCACCGAGAGGCACGGCAATCGTGAAACCGAGGGTTAACTGCTCGATAAGAGAAATTGCGGATACTCTTCCAGTATTCTCACCTGGCGACATATCCTCAATGTCTGCAGATTCTTGGGTCAGCCGGGTTGAAGGACTGTCAAAAATATACGACTGGGATGAGAGGGCACTACTGATGGCGGCAGCATCGAAAACGCATGGTCCTGCAAGATACTGGTGGGACGCAACTCAGGAAGCATCAGTCTCGTGGGATCAATTAGCATCGGGACTTAAAATGAACTTTCCCCACCAGCACAGCGAAGTGGAAATATACCAGCAACTTATGAGGAAGACAAGAAAACCAACAGAAACTGTAGAAAGTTATTGTTTTGAAATGAATATGTTGCGTAAAAGGATTGAATTGTCAGACAAGACAATAATTCAATATATACTTACGAGATTGAACGATTCTCAAATGAGCTCAAATTTAGCTGCAGGTAATTATAAAGATATTGCCGAGCTCATAGAAAAAATAAAATGGTACGACAGTATCCGTGCAAATTCTCGGCATTCTACTGCAGGCACATCGAAACAAATAATAACAAATCGTGTTTTACCTAACGAGCATACCAAATGGCAACCTCAGCGACCTCCGATGACGCAAAAACAAAATACAACAACTTGCTATAATTGTAACCAAACAGGACATTATGCTAGGAATTGCCCAAAAATCCAGGAAGAGACAATGGCCAAACAGAGACAATAATGTGCGTACAGCACCCAAGATAGAGAGGAACCAAGAGAAAAATTATCGCGTAAATGTCATTTGCAACAAAACAGAAACCGATTGTTACCATGAGAACGTCGTTATTTGCGGCAAACAATATGCAGCTCTATTGGACTCGGGTAGCGAGCAAACTATCTTATCAGAAACAGTAGCAACCAACATAAACACAACTATGGATAAGTGCAATGCTACCCTCCACGGGTTCGGTGGTGGACGTTGTCAGGCTATTGGTAGTATCTCATGCGAAGTACAAATAGATGGTGCTTATTTTCCAGTACATGCTGTGGTAGTTGGAGACAGATGCTTGTCAAAACCTGTGCTGATCGGAAAAGATATCCTCAATAATCCAGTGTGCGATATACGTTAACAAGGCGACACCTTAACAGTGCAGAGAATGAATACTACCGCAAGCAAACAAATCTCAGCGGTTGATATCCAAGTAGGTCAAGAGACGGAGGTAGGAGTTTTAGTGAATCTTCTTAATGAATACCGTCAATGTATTGCCATGAACCAAAAAGGAATTGGGTCGGACAACACTTATCGAGATGGAAATCGAGCTAGTAAAACAAGATCCGATTGTTCATCATCCTTACAAGGTGCCATTTGCTATAGGACAAGTACTATCTTCCATAATTTCAGAGCTGATGGAATGCAGAGTTGTAATGGAATCGCAATCTGACTATTCATCGCCGGTAATTTTATTTAAAAAAAAGAATGGGCAAGATAGAATGTGTGTGGACTACCGGAAGCTAAATTCCATTACGAAGAAAGTCCAGTATCCCATTCCTTTGGTTGAAGAACTACTCAACGATTTAGTTGGTTACAAATATTACATTGTGTTGAAGATTTAGCCTCCGGATATTATCAGATTCCAATCAAGACCAATCATACGCACTACACAGCCTTTATTACTCCAGATGGCTTATACGAATTTAAGACGATGCCGTTCGGGCTTGTCAACGCGCCATCTGTATTCCAGAAGCTCATGAACACTATAGTGCGGAAAATGAGACCGGATAAAATCATCAGCTATATGGATGATGTAGTTATCCCGTCCTTATCTATAGAAGATAGAGTTATTAAATTGGAAAAATTTCTTAGAATTTTACGAGATGATAATTTGACCCTCAATCTTCGGAAGTGCGTTTTCTTCAAAAAAGAAATAGAATTTCTTGGTCACATTGTGAAAAATGAGACAATTCAGCCTGGTAAAACTACATGAAGTTCGTCAGTTCATTGGACTTACCAGTTACTTCCGAAAGTTCATTAAGAACTAATCTGTTATAGCATTGCCATTGACTAATTTAACAAAAAAACATATGAGAAGGCTACAATCTGCTGTGCGGATCGTTTAATACCCTATCCCATCCCATCCTTAAAATTAATATCCCCAAAATATGGTCTTTATGGTCATAAAGTATTGAAAATGACGTTGTTACAACATATTGTTACGAGGTTTATCAAATTCTTTTATGGTTCGACAAAAAAACAACGTTTTACCTTGCATGGGCGTGGCAAAAAACTTTATATTGACGAATTATAGATATTACGATTCTCTAAAAATGTTTGCCAGATACTTTTTTAAAATTCTTTACGGTTTGGCCAAAAAATACGTTTTCCTGAAAAGGGGGCGTGGTAGTGGGCGGATTTCAAAAATGTTTACACTTGTTCTGGTGGCACGGACAAGGATCCAAATTTCATTATACCAAATTTCATTATCCTAGCTCAAAATTTAAGGCCCCAAAAATCGGTGACGAACAGACAGACGGACGGACGGACAGACAGACATGGCTTAATCGACTCAGCTAGCGATTCTGAGTCGATCCATATACTTTGAGGTATATGTAGCTAAATTATTTCTCTATGTTACAAACTAAGTATCAAAACTAATATACCCCTATGGGATTGGGTATAAACATATGAGAAGGCTACAATCCGCTGTGCGGATCGTTGAATCCCTTTCCCATCCTATCTGTAAAACTAAAATCCCCAAAAAGTGGACATGGCTGAAAACACGATGGGGATTTAAATATAGAAAGTGACATTGTCAGAACAAATATTACGGTTCTACAAAAGACAAGGTTTTTCCCCTGCATATGTTATGGGGTAGTGTATAAAACTGGTTTTTATATAAAAACGTCCCCAAAAAGTGGGCGTGGGTTAAAATGGTCTGTAGACAAAATGTTAATATTAACAATACTAATGATTCTGCATCAACATTTTTTTCGAAAATTTTAAAATTTGACCGAAAAATGTTTTTTATTAAAAACGCCCCCAAAAAGTGGGCGTGGCAAAGAAACTTTATATCGACGAAATATAGACAATTCGATTCACTAAATATGCTGCTCGGACACTTTTTTAAAATTCTTTACGGTTTGGCAAAAAAAAAACGTTTTCCTAAAAAGGGGGCGTGGCAGTGGGCGGATTTTAAAAATTTTTACACTTGTTCTGGTGACTCGGTCAAGGATTCTATATACCAAATTTCATTACCCTAGCTCAAAATTCAAGGCCCAAAAATCGGTGACGAACAGACAGACGGACGGACGGACATACGGACGGACGGACAGACAGACATGGCTAATTCGACTCAGCTAGCGATTCTGAGTCGATCCATATACTTTGAGGTATATGTAGCAAAATTATTTCTCTATGTTACAAACTATGTATCAAAACTAATATACCCCTATGGGATAGGGTATAAAGATTGCCAGTTTAAAAGGGGTAAACAAGAGCAGGGTGCATTCGAGATTCTGAAGAAATCTTTGTCTAATGGGCCAGTACTTGTTCTTTATAACCAAAATTCTGACCATGAGCTACATACTGATGCTAGTTCACACGGATTAGCAGGAGAACTTCTACAGCGTGAAGATAAAGTGTTACATCCTATATCATATTACAGCAGGAAAACTACGAAGACGAACACATCGCAAACTACGCAAAACATCTTAACGAAACTCCACTCAATAATGACGACAAACAAATACATGCAGATAACGTGCTAAAGTCTGGGCGTGTGTATAGGCGAGTTGACAAAGAACTTCGGTTGTATGTACCAAAAGCCGTTCGTAACCGAGTGATGAGGAATAGCCACGATCTAATGGGACATTTCTCTGAAAAGAAAACGATAGAACATTTGCAATCAAGATACTGGTTTCCCAGAATGACGCAGGTAGTAAGGAAATATCTACGGTCCTGCGTAGAATATGGCTACAACAAAAACGAAGTTCAGCCGCGCGGAGAGCTCCACTTAATTGAAAAAAAGAACATTCCATTCGAGACGGTGCACTTGGATCATCTAGGACCATTTATAAAATCGACTAAGGGAAATTCTTACCTAATTGTCTTAGTAGATGCGTTTACCAAGTATACCATCATGAAACCTCTTCCAAATACGCAGACGAAGCCGGTGTTGAATTTCCAAGCAGACGTATTCTACTCAATCGGTGCAACTCGGCGTATTGTAACTGATCGTGGAACTTCGTTTACATCCAAGCTTTTCGCAAACTTCATAAAGGATTTTGCCATTGTTCATGTACAGAACGCCACCAGAACTCCAAGAGCCAACGATCAAGTTGAGAGATACAATCGGACTATTCTTCAAGCTTTACTTGCAACCGTCGAGGATGAAAGTCGATGGGATCAGAAGGTGGAACACGTGCAATGGGCTATAAATAAAACGTTCAATGAATCAATCCAAAAAACAGCTCAACAGATGATGATGGGTTATATCCCTCGAGACCCATGGCCAGATGTATTGGCCCAAGAGACCGATACTAATCAAGAACTCCAAAATATAGAAGACATTCGATCTGACGGCTTGGAGCAAATAACCAAAATCCAATCGAAACAGAAAACACGACATAACGCTCAACACAAGAAAGCCAAAATATATAACGTTGGTGATTTAGTAATGTCCAAAAATGTTGCTGTAAATTCGACTGGTACTTCGCGTAAACTGGAATCCAAATACCGCGGTCCATACGTTGTGGTAGCAGTTCTTCCTCACGAGCATTATCAAGTGGCCGATATGCCGTTTGCACAGAGACACCAAAAACCTTATTCAGCAGTGTGGTAAGCCGGCAGAATGAAGCGTTGGATAGTTTTCGATAATGAACTCGACGAGGACGTCGATGATGTCAGAACGGCTGAATCTGTAACACAAGGTGATCTGGCAATGATGTCTCCTGAGAAGGAGAAATAAGCGAGACAAATATATGTATACAATCGCAAGATATTTTGCATGGAACAATAGCAAACGCAGGCATTCGATTTATAGAAGTCTAAACAAGTACACGTAAGAATAAAGTATTCCTAAACTATATATAAATTGAGTTTCTTTTGCTTTAACTTATTGATTGATAAGTTTTTCATTAAATGTTAAAGTATAGATAAAATTAGTTTTTTTTTAAAGTTGTGTCACAAATGAATTTGAAAAAAAAAAAAAACACAGTAAACAACACTTCACTATTCACAAAAATTATCTCCACAATAAAAGATTTGTTTTACTGAACTTCATGGACAGAATTTCGATTTCAACTGACGGTACAAAATCTCAAACTGAAACAAACAATTATAAATTGTCTCCTTTTACGAACGGTAATTTTATCCCATATTGATCTATAAACGAAATGTTTATATTAATATTACTAACTGATCTGCATCAAAATTTTTTTCGAAAATTTTAAAATTTGACCGTAAAAGGTTTTGTATTAAAAACGACCCCAAAATGTGGGCGTGGCAAATGATTCTCTAACTACGTTTCTCAAACACTTTTTTTAAAATTCCTTATGGTTTAGCCGTCCGTTTTACGTCACCAGTTTTTGGGCCTTAAATTTTGAGCTAGAAGGATGAAATTTGGTACACGTGCTCATTGTTGCTCCCAGCAGAACATGTGTAAAAAAATTTGAAATCCGCCCACTGCCACGCCCCCATTTTAGAAAAACGTATTTTTTGGCCAAACCATAAGGAATTTTGAAAAACTTTCTGAACAACATATTTAGACAATCTGAATATCTGTATTTCGTTCATATATAGTTTTTTGCCACGCCCACTTTTTGGGGGCGTTTTTAATAAAAAACGTTTTTTGGTCAAATTTTAAAATTTTCGAAAAAACTTTTGATGCAGAATCATTAGTAATATACATATGAACATTTCGTCTATAGACTATTTTAACCCATGCCCACTTTTTTGGGGCGTTTTTATATAAAAACCATTTTTATACACTACCCCATAACATATGCAGGAGAAAACATTGTCTTTTGTAGAACCGTAAAAGTTTTTTTATAAGCAGTCTGAAGAATTTGTTGTCACCATGTCATTTTCTTTATTTTATCCACATCGTGTTTTTAGCCATGTCCACTTTTTGGGGATTTTAGTTTTACAGATAGGTTGGGATAGGGTATTCAACGATCCGCACAGCGGATTGTAGCCTTCTCATATGTTTTTGAAACAAACTTATTTGTGTGCGTGAATTCGATCTTTTTTCTAGTAAAAAACGCAAAATAGACCACTTTTCCAACATCAAAATTTTAAAAACCGTGTGGAAACCACTATTTTGTATTTTGAATTAAATAATACAAATACCAAAAAAAAAACATATGAGAAGAGTAGCTCAAAATTTAAGGCCCAAAAACTGGTGACGTACGGACGGACGGACAGACATGGCTAAATCGACTCAGCTATCGATTCTGAGTCGATCCATATACTTTGAGGTATATGTAGCTAAATTATTTCTCTATGTTACAAACTATGTATCAAAACTAATATACCCCTATGGGATAGGGTATAAAAACAGAACCTTTTCTAAGAGTATAGACTTAGCGAAGGATTGTTAGTATTCGGGATATGAATTTGTTAAGTTAGTTAAATGATATGGAAAGTTATTTTTTAAATGCTAATCTGCTATTTGAAAAGTCGCACTCGTCAGAACTGCACATTTCGTTGAAGTATGTGTTACACCTTGATATTGGTTCATTTTGGCAATAAGCTGTTCTGTGCCTATTTGCTATAAACATATCTTTTGGGCGAAGATGTCTCACAGGTGCATAGATGTTAAGATCCGAGAACAAATAATATCCTTAATGAACATAACGCCTGCTAGCTTCCTTCGAGCCGAAAGAGTTTGCAAGCCAAGTAATAAACATAGAGCTGTATAATCGTTTTTCATGTGTTTTCATTCACACCGCCCGCCCGTACCATGAAGCTACTGAGCAAAAGTTTCTGTTTTTTGTTCTCAATGCGACATCTGTATAGAATTCATAATCTTTGATTCTATCTATATGGGTTTGCTGGTAAGGAGACCAAACAATCGAAGCATATTCCATAGTTCGCCCTCACTTGGAGTATGCCTCACAGGTGTGGACACCCTTCTATGTCGTTCATTCAAATAGAATTGAGGCAGTCCAACGTAATTTTATAAGATTTGCTTTGAGAGGACTTCCATGGGATGATGTACACAATTTGCCTCCGTATAGGTGTCGAATTAAACTGCTGCAGTTGTTGCCTTTGTCTCAACGTAGACTTAACAATGACATGGTCTTCTTACACCATATATTATCAGGACAAATAGATGCTCCTGATCTTTTAAGTGCTAATGGTTTTAATACCCGTGGAGCTTCCTATAACCTTCGTAAACTAAATATTTTACATATACCTAATTATAAATACAACTATGGTATGCATGAGGCTATAAGTCGCATGAGTAGAGTTTACAATAAAAATAGCGATGTAGTTGAACTGCATGTTAGTAAAAGTAGTTTAAAACATATGAGAAGGCTACAATCCGCTGTGCGGATCGTTTAATACCCTATCCCGTCCCATCCTTAAAATTGATATCCCCAAAATATGGTCTTTATGGTCATAAAGTATTGAAATGACGTTGTTACAACATATTGTTCCGAAGGATTATCAAATTCTTTTATGGTTCGACAAAAAACCACGTTTTTGTATTGCATATGCCTTGGGGTAGGGCATACAAATGGTTTTTGTAGGAAAACGCCCCCAAAAAGTGGGCGTGGGTTAAAATGGTCTACTGACGAAATGTTCATATTAATACTACCAATAAATACAAAACGCCCCAAAAAAGTGGGTGTGGCAAAAAACTTTGTATTGACGAAATATAGATATGACGATTCTCTAAATATGCTTTCTCAGACCCATTTTTAAAATTCCTAACGGTTTGGCCAAAAACTGAGTTTATCTTAAAAGGGGGCGTGGCAGTGGGCGGATTTCAAAAATTTTTACACTTGTTCTGTAGGCACGGGCGAGGATCCCATATACCAAATTTCATTATCCTAGCTCAAAATGTAAGGCCTAAAAATCGGTGACGTACAGACGGACGGACGGACAGACATGGACAGACAGACATGGCTTAATAGACTCAGCTAGCGATTCTGAGTCGATCCATATACTTTGAGGTATATGTAGCTAAATTATTTCTCTATGTTACAAACCAAGTATCAAAACTAATATACCCCTATGGGATAGGGTATAAAAACACTTTGCGTAATTGTATTCTAGAGTCGTAATAAGTGTTTGTTTATTTTTTTTTTTTTTGTTAAAAATACAAAAAATAATGTTTAATTTCATCGTTTATTGATTTTGTTGGTGACGTCAAACTAACTTCAGTGTTTTGTTATGTCCCACCAACAAATGCACTAAATGATGAGCCTGTGGATGCATTTTATATGCTGTGGCAAATCTCTGCTCGTAGATGCGCTTGTATTAAGCTCGCTACGACACAGTTCTGATAGTGTTAAAAAAAAATAAAAATAATTGATCTAACTAAAGAACAATAAATCGATTTTAATGTATAAGGGTCCTTGAAATCAAAGGAATTTCTTTTCAAGAAACCAAAAAATGAATTTGCCCTTGATATTGTTACATCATAATGTGAAGTGTAGGTAATTTTTTTATCAAATCGAAAGCCGAGATCGGATATTTCATTAACTCGTTCCAAAACAGTTTCATTGCCTGCATAAGTGAACATAACATCATCTAACTGCCGTGAAGCAGCAAACATTTTGCACTTTTCTACGTTCAAAGTTAAAGAATTTTGGTTACACCAGCGAAATAAATTAAAAGTGGTGGTGGCTCAAAATGTATATGGATGAAATAAAGACTACTAGCTGTAAACCTATGGGCTTCGCTAAACTTATGAACTCACACAACATTTGCCAGCTCTCACTATTATTATGTTCCTGATTTATGACCTTAAATATATACTTTATATGGGAGGTGCCATGCCCACTGCTCACACTCACACTTAGTTTCATGTTAGTGGCGTTCATGGTACTCCATACATATTAATTTTATATGGGGTGCGACTTACTTACCAACTTACCCGATCCCCATTTTGTTCGTATGACCACTCAAAACAACACCCAATTTACTTGGACAAGAGTTTATATTGTTCCAGATATAATATTACATTAAAAATGTATTTAATATTGAAGTTGCCGTAACCACTTTGATGGAACTGCCACGACGCGCCTCCTTTATATATCCAAACAAAATATAGACTACAGCTTCTTTTTGATATGCAGCTAGCTCCTGTGAAAAATTCAAGAAAATCGGTCCAGCGATTTTGCAGGACCTATAAACCATAAACACACACACAAAAATACAAATTAGTCTTTAATAATTTTCACTTGTACTGCAGCCATGAACAAAGGACTTATATAAAACATGGCATAATTATGCTATGGGCTAGGGTATAAAAATGTGAGTTTTATAGTAAAACATTAACAAACATATGAGAAGGCTACAATCCGCTGTGCGGATCGTTTAATACCCTATCCCATCCCATCCTTAAAATTGATATCCCCAAAATATGGTCTTTATGGTCATAAAGTATTGAAAATGACGTTGTTACAACATATTGTTCCGAAGGATTATCAAATTCTTTTATGGTTCGACAAAAAACCACGTTTTTGTATTGCATATGCCTTGGGGTAGGACATTCAAATGGTTTTTGTAGGAAAACGCCCCCAAAAAGTGGGCGTGGGTTAAAATGGTCTACTGACGAAATGTTTATATTAATACTACCAATGATTTTGCATCAAAAAAATTTTTTTTTAAATTTTCAAATTTGGCCAAAAAAGGTTGGAAAACGCCCCCAAAAAGTGGGCGTGGCAAAAAACTTTGTATTGACGAAATATAGTCACGATTCTCTAAAAATGCTTCTCAGACACTTTTTTAAAATTCCTTACGGTTTGGCCAAAAAATTAGTTCTTAAAAGGGGGCGTGGCAGTGGGCGGATTTCAAAAATGTTTACACTTGTTCTGTAGGCACGGGCGAGGATCCCATATACCAAATTTCATTATCCCAGCTCAAAATTTAAGGCCTAAAAATCGGTGACGTACAGACGGACGGACGGACAGACACACAGATATGGCTTAATCGACTCAGCTAGCGATTCTGAGTCGATTCATATACTTTGAGGTATATGTAATAGCTAAATTATTTCTCTATGTTACAAACTAAGTATCAAAACTAATATACCCCTATGGGATAGGGTATAAAAAGTGAGTGTGCTAATATATTGACCAACTTTTGATACATAGTTTGTAACATAGAGAAATAATTTAGCTACATATACCTCAAAGTATATGGATCGACTCAGAATCGCTAGCTGAGTCGATTTAGCCATGTCTGTCCGTCCGTCCGTACGTCACCAGTTTTTGGGCCTTAAATTTTGATCTAGAAGGATGAAATTTGGTACACGTGCTCTTTGTTGCTCCCAGCAGAACAAGTGTAAAATTTTTTGAAATCCGCCCACTGCCACGCCCCCTTTTTGAAAAACGTATTTTTTTTGGCCAAACCATAAAGAATTTTAAAAAGGTGTCTAGGAAACGTAATTAGACAATCGTAATATCTATATTTCGTTCATATAAAGTTTTTTGCCACGCACACTTTTTGAGGGCGTTTTTAATAAAAAACGTTTTACGGTCAAATTTTAAAATTTTCGAAAAAAAATTGATGCAGAATAATTAGTAATATTAATATAAACATTTCGTCTATAGATCATTTTAGCCCACGCCCACTTTTTGGGGGCGTTTTCTTACAAAAACCGTTTGTATACTCTACCCCATAGCATATTCAGGAGGAAAACGATGTGTTTTGTCAAACAACAAAATATTCTGATAAACTGTTTGAACAATATATTGTTGTGACAATGTCATTTTCTATATTATGGGCTAATAAAGCCCACTTTTTGGAGATATTAATTTTAAGAATGGGATGGGATAGGGTATTCAACGATCCGCACAGCGGATTGTAGCCTTCTCATATGTTTATAACGATATTACCAATTATAGCTAAATAACTTTTTTTAATTTCATAAAACTTTTATCTAACTTTTTTTGTTTTTACGAAAACCTTTAAACGATTATAATTAATATCAGACATTTAATCAAAACTCCTTATTTTAGTTATTTTATTAAACCATATTTTGATTATATGTGAACCAAGAAGTTAATAATTTTCTATTTGATTTGTAGATTTTAGGATTATGCATTACTATTGGAAGCCTTTGGATAATTAATGATCCTATGTTTTCATTGATGTTTACACAATATGCAGATTTTTTGTATATTATAAATTTCATCGCAATCTTTACCGGGGGATTCATACTATTAAGTGCATGGTTTGCTTGCTATGGTATTGTCAAACGGTCAAAATGTATTCTTAGTGTGGTAAGTTTATAACAGACACAAAACATAACCATCATCAATTAATTGTTTTTGTTATAATTTTTGTATTTGTTTATAGTTTGTGTGTACCTTACTCATTATTGTGATTTTTGAGATCATCGCAGGAATATGGATCATGAAAAACGTCGACAGATTCAGTGATATTATAAGAGCTTCTATGAAACATTCACTGCAGGAGGAATATGGACAAATAAGTACAACAACAGTTACTTTCGACGTTATTCAAAAACAAGTAGATAAATTCAAAAAAATGAAACAAAGACCCCCATACCTTATTTACATGTTATTGCAGCTCAAATGTTGTGGTGCAGATGGTCCAAGTGATTGGATAGCAAGCAGATACAACAACGTCGGTCGAGATGATTTATTAAACATTGCCTTTTCATCACTAAATATGTTTTTCAATATACCAGAATCGTGTTGTCATCCAAATTTAGGAGAAATAACTTGTGAAATGGCAAGAAAGCACAAGCTTGATTCAGTTTATCATGAAGGAGTTTACGATGAGGTACATAATATCTTCAAGTACACTATATACATATTTATTAACTTTATAATATAAAACTTGTTTTAGGGTTGCGTGAATAGATTGGCCCAAATCATATCTAGCAATTCAAAAGTGTTATTAGCGGTATTAATCAGTGGATTAACTTTAGAAATAATTGGACTTATTTTAAGTGTTTTGGTATGTTGTAGAATTACAAAAACGAAAAAAAAATAAATAAAACTAAGTAGTCGTTGATCTATCAATAAGAAATATTTGTTGAAATTTTCCTAAATGCATAAACGAAATTCTACCTTCTCTAGCTTGGCAGTGAGTACTAAGATGCATGCAGAATATAGCATATCTAAAAAAACTTCTAAACGAATGGTGGGTGCACGACATTATAATAAACTATAAGAATTTGAAGAAATTGGTGTTTATATTTTCCGTTAATAGCGAAATTATTAAGTGCAATTGTTGCAAAATAAAAAAGTGTAACCAATGTTTGAAGAAAATAGGACATGCTGTAAAGCTAGAGATGCCATTACGAACAGACTGACTGATGGACGGATTTGCGAAAGCCACTTGTTTGGGTATTGGGTTCCCTATTATCGTAATGTTAGAATCTACCAACATTTTGGAGTAGGAATTTTTTTTATCAAAATATATGGGAAGGATACAATCCGCTGTGCAAATCGTTTAGTACACTTCCCATTCCATCATATCAGTAAAACTGATATTCCCAAAGGGAAGGTGTGCCAAAAAAATCGATTGGGTTTAAATATACAAAAAGGCCTTGTCATAACCAATTTTTCAGACAGTTTGTAAAAATCTTTTATGGTTCGTCAAAAAAAAATCGTTTTTCTCCTGCATAAGCTAGGGTACATAAATGGTTTTTAAAACAAAATGCCCCCAAAAAGTGGTTTAAAGACAATATTTTAATATTATCACTAGCTGACCTATGCTCGCCTTGATTCACCCGCCCTTTGCAGTCTAAATAAATATGTTACTTATATATCTGATCCATTTGGCATTAAACATTTATTAACTTTTTCTGTAAAGAAAAAGGTACTTTTTTCGTAAAAAAGTTACGATGATAGAAGAACCAAAAGAGTGTTTTTTGAAATAAAGTCCATGCGTCGCGTCGGTGCGTTGGTCCAACTGTCCTTAATGGTCTCTACAGCCTATACGGCCGATTTTCTTCAAACTTCGTAGTTTATTTTGGACATAACTCTAGGCCATTTTTTTTAACTTTATCCATTTTTTAACGGTACCTGTCATATAAAAATTACACACAATGTCATTTTTTTATTAACCTTAACTTTTAACATATGAGAAGGCTACAATCGTAAATCCGTTGCGCGGATCGTTTAATACCCTAATCCATCCCAACCTTAAAATTAATATCCTCAAAATGTGGGATTTGTGGCGATGAAATATTGAAAATGGCATTGTTACAACATATCGTTCAAACGTTTTTACCCTACCCCATAGGGTATACAAACGGTTTTTGTAAAAAAAAAACGCCCCCAAAAAGTGGAAGTGGGTTAAAATGCTTTAAGGACGAAATGTTCATATTATCATAACCAATCATCCTGCATCAAAAGTTTTTTCAAATAATAAAGGTTTTTTTTTTGCAAAATCTTTATATAGACGAAATATAGATATTGAGATTCTGTTAGACAAAAACAACGCTTTTCTAAAAAGAGGGCGTGGCAGTGAGCGGATTCTGTAATTGAATTATATAACACTATCTACAATCTATAAATTGTCAACAAACTAAATCCTAAAACAATCATTGCAACAAGATTTCGAATTGTTGAATATTGTGAAAATTTTTTTTTTAAAAGGATATTGAACACATCTATATAGGCAAAGAAGAAGGAATGGACACCGGCTTTGTGGAAAGAAGAAAAAAAAGAAAAGCGCGCGGGCGGGGATTTAGAGAGATGCCACATCAGGGACGATCTGCGCAAGTATAACCAAAGTGTAAAACGTCAAAATCAAGGATACAAGGCTCGAACAGAATCCTGTCGAGATGAACAAGGAAATATCGTAGTTGAGGAACAGTTAATGCTGAAGATATTGATGAACCACTTCTGCAGACTGTTAAAGAGCGATGATGAACAACATTCCGCTGTCATGCAGAACGAACCATTCAATATTGGCAACAACAGCGAAAACTGCCAACTACCTTAGGCAGTGAAGTAAGGATAGCAATTTCTAAACTCAAGCTAAATAAGGCGTAAGGAAGTAACGGCCATCCAGCTGAGCTTTATAAGGCCGGCAGAGATGACTTGGTAAGTTACATCCATCAACCTGCAAGATCCTATATGCCGTAATATGTGAACACCTGAAACCGATTACCAACAATCTGATCAGCCCTTAGTAGTGTGGTTTTAGGCCTGGAAAGTCCACAACTGATCAAATCGTCACCATTCAGTAGATCCTGGAAAAAAACCAAGAACTCCAAATCGATACCCACCACCTATTCATTGATTTTAATGCCGCACACGCCCAAACTCGTCCGTCTGTGTAGAATGACGATGGAAAATTCTTGCTGCTCCATCAGGGTCGGAAACGACCTCACCGACACATTCGATACCAAAAAAGGATTTAGGCAAGGCTGTCATGAGACTTCTTTTATATGATTCTTGAGAGGATTATGCAAAAATCCCGAGCCAACTCCAGAGGCACAACCTTCCAAAAACCTGTGCCACTATGAGCATTTTCCAAAGATATTGACATTATTGGTGACGTTTGCTAGTAATGCGAAGGAAGAGGCCAAAATGGGCTTAGTAAATAGAGGTAAGAATAAGTTTATGCTGTCAATACGAAAGGACACACAACATCGACAAATTGGACATAACGTCACCATTGACAGATATAACTTTGAGTTAGTACGGGACTTTGCTTATCTCACCTCCGCTTTTAGCTCTAAAAACAACATCTAGTTAGAAATTGAACGAATAATTACTCTTGCCAACTGCTGTTTCTTTGGGCTAAGAAGGCAATTCAGCAGTTAAGCTCTCACTCAAACTACTAAGGAGATCCTATATAGGACCCTAATCATCCTAGTCCTGCTCTTCGGCGCTGAAGCAAAAACTGAAAAAAATCCTTTGTCGATTCGAGCGGAAAATTCTTCGAAAAATCTTTGATCCCTTTTGCGTTGACGTGCTATGGAGACGAAGATTCAACCAAGAACTATACGAGCTTACAGCGACATGTCTGTAGTAAAAAAAAACTCCGCGTTGGATGGTTAAGATGGCTAGAGCATGTAGAATGAATGGACACTAATACTCCGGCTCGCAGAGTCTCCCAATCCCCAATTCCTCACCCAATGTGGCGCGCACAAGTAGAAACCCACCTCAGCCACCACTCTTCCCTCTCCTTCGTGTACTTGCAATAAAACGGCTCCAACTCCAAAATTTCTTGCGTCGGCGGTGACAATGAAGGTCTTTTCACCGTCGGTATATGCTAGTATTGGCCCTTGACATAGCTTGTGTTTAAGTCTTTGAAAAGCATTATCCTAATCACATGATCATTTTAGTTGCTTTCCTTTCTCTGTGAGTTGACGAGCTCTTAGCAATGCCAGCATAGTCCCTTAAAAACTGCCGGTAGTAAATCAAAAGTCCTAGAAAGCTCCATAGTTCAGGTTTGTCCTTTGGTACCGGCCAAATTTTCACAGCTCCAATCTTTTCGTCCCAAGAATCGAACTTCAGGAACTTGAGCGTTGCACAAACCAAATGGCATCACGTTGAACGGCCACTAGCCATTTCCTGTGGTGAAGGCCGCCTTCTCCCTGTAATTAGGGTGAATCTGCACCTGCCAGAAGCCGCTCTTCTGATCCAGTTTGGAAAACCATTCGGACCTCAATAGAGTATCGAGTGTGTCTTCTATCCTAGGTACAGGGTAACTGTCCTTCTTGGTGACGTCGTTGAGTAGCAGTTAATCAACGCAGAACCGGGTGCACTGGTGATACCCACGGACTTTTGAAGTTTGCGATCAGTCCGTCCTTGTCCATCGTCGCAACCACATCTGCAACTTCAGCCTGCTTGGCTAATGGCAGCCTCATTGCAGGCTGACGAATTGTTCTGGCATCTGCAGTGTCAATTTGGTGTTGCACCAAGCGTATCCGGCCATATTTCTCATCCTCTGCAACAAATACATCAGCAAATTTTATAGCAACGATTCAGCAGTCTCCACTTCGGTGATGCTTGATATTGCGTTAACCTGAACACATTTACCAATCAGTTTTCCTTTTCGGATTCTCAACTCGTGTGGTCTGGTGTTTAAGACTCCCTTTGGAACCATGTTGTTCTTTGGTTTCACCAACATTTTTCCAACGATGTAGTTTTGGAAATCATCGCCCGCTTCTGGGTCAACGAGTAGGAATCGGTGGCTCCCTCTTGCGTTCAGCAGCAATTTCGTTATCTCCGACTTGGTTTTTTTGTGTCAACAGCCAACTCAGGAACTCCAACACGTATCGTTGAGCGTTTCACAGTTTCTCCCATTTACTAAACCGATTTGGATCTGGTGATATAACAGCCAGAGTTGAAACCAGTGCCACAAATTGATGAAACTTCCTTGCATCAGATCTTATCCAATAAAAAATATTTCTCGAGTCAGTTCAAAACAGTCTCCGCCTTAACTTATTGAGATCTCGCCATCGATGTATTTTGCTAAACGTAGTCCAAAAATAGCGAGCGGCCATTAGCTCCAACCGACTTGAGGTGTGCCACTAGCGTTTTAGATGCTACAATTGAACTGAGAAAATTTCCGTCCCTCCAAGATCGCAAGTATGTTACAGCTGTATAAGCGTTGATACTCGCATCGATAAAAATGTATGCAATTTAATGTCATCACTACATGTCAGTGCATAGCAACGTGGAATCTTGGTTGTGCCGACGTCGTCGGGTCCATTGCAACCATTCCTAATGCCCTTCATCTCGTACCGGTTCATCCCAGGTCACTCCAGAACGCCAGATATTTTGAGGGATGTCTTTTGCTTGAACAAACATGAAACCCCAGTAGGCCAAGTAGGTCAAACACATTCAAAAATTTGACGGTTAGTTGGAAATAAACGTTCATCAAAAACTGTACAGTTGAACCAGATAATGCTTCCAAAACGCGTTTTGAATTGGACGACCAATTTCTCATCTCGAAACCACAGTAAGGAGCATCGTGACGGATGATCTTTACTGTGGTCACTATCTGGATCATTTCCTCTTCGGTCTCAACACTCTGCAGCCAATCGTCGACACACGTATTTCTGACGATAGAATTTACCTTCTTAGGATGATGTTCTTCCCATCGATATGCATTTCTGATTTTTATATAATTGGCCAAGATAGGAGAACATGAAGCGCCAAAAGTCATAACCTGCATGACGAATATACCAGGCTTACTCGATGTATCACCTTCACGCTACAGAAACTTCTGAGCGACCTGATCTTATATTCGAACGATGACCTGGTGAAACATCTCTTTAATGTCACCATAGAGTGCCACTGGCTTTTCTCGGAATCGAATAAGCACTCCTACCAATGATGTAGCAAATCTGGTCCTTTCATCAGAACTGTGTTTAAAGAGACGTCATTCACCATGGCTGCCGCATCCCAGACAAGGCTCTTCTTTTTCTTGTGTTCGTTTGTGACCGTAATGATAGGGATGTACCATGACTTACCACCTGATGAAATCTCGTCCATTTCTTTCTTTCTCACATATCCATTCTGCTCGTAGTTTCTGTCTCCAAGTCTGGATCACGCCGCTCCTTTGATTCGAGGCACTGAAGTCTGCGTTTAGCCATTGGAAGCGAATTTGGTAAATCGATGGTGTTGTACTCCTACAGTAATTCTGTTTCCCATCATTTTTCAGCGGGGTAATATTGTGACGACGTATTCATAGTTCTTCATAGTTCTTTTGATTCAAGTGTTTTATATGTCACACCAACACCAACTATTTCCAAGAAAACTACGCCTTCAGCATAATGTCCATTTTTTTCTGTCGAACTGCATGGACAGATGTGCAACACCCTTTGCGAAGCACCCGAAGAAGTCGTCATCATCAGCCCCTCTAGTTTCAAGAGACAAACCAATTTTAGCATTGTCAAGGCCAATTAGAATTCGCACTTGTGCATCACAGTAATGTAAGGGTCAAGATAAAAATCAAACACACTTTATTCTTTAAAATATATATATATGTATTCATTTCATTTCATTTTAAACAGTTTACACAGAACACGTCCGATCGGTACGACATTCAAATACAAGCTGTGTGCTCTCGTTTTTCTTACATACTATCTTTAGTTACACCGGGCAGGCAGTCGCTCTTTTTTCTTAAATTGTATCAGTATGTACTCATTCCCTTAAGATTTATATTTATCCTCTTACAATTCCGCCGTAATGACTTGTAATCACCCGATTACTTTTGAACTTTGATTCCATACCGATCCACTTCTTGATGTTTGCCACTTCCCATATCCCCTCATATGGAACACGATTTAACTAGAAACCGTTTTTTATAAGGTACCTATCATTTTCTAAAACGTAACACACTCTATAAGAGCCCTTAAATTTGGGAATAATCTTCTTACACGCATCTGGACTACTTACGAAATTCTCTATTACTATATAATCTCCTACATCATATTTCCTATGAATCTTTCCACGGTCCTTGTGCTGTCTATTATATTATTGACTTCTTTTTATTCTATCCTGTGCTAAAGCCCTTACCTCTTCTAAATTTCTCTCTTCTTCATGTTCGTTACATTTATTTAGCTTTTCTTTCAGAAAGTCTATAACTACCCCCCTTTGCTCAACTCCAAAAAGTAATTTGCTCGGGGTAGTACCTGTGTTCTTATGAACGGTATTGTTCAGAGCAAACTCTATCTTCGGCAGAACCCCGTCTGATGTGAATTGATCATTGGTGCTAAACTTCTATTAAACTTCGATGTGAACGCACTTCCACGATCAGTTACTAACACTTTCGAACGACTATAAAAATAAAAACATTGTCATTAACAATTTATTACTTCATTTGTGCTAGTCGTTCGGAAAGTATTTAATCGAACATACTTAGTGAATTCATCTATCACTAATAACACGTGCTTTTTATTGGCACTCTTCAGAAGAACTGGACCGAAATAGTCTGTATGTATCGTTTCAAAAGGCATCCGATGCGTTCTCCTCACCAGAGCAGTCGTTGTATGTATGCTCTTTGTTGACTGTATAGAGTGTAAACTCTATAGTCCGTACCAATACAGTTGGCCAACGGTCGATTGCGCAGAGAGAGGATTTAAGAGAACAAAAATGAAAGAGATTTAATCACTAAGCGTTTTTGCCTGTAATTTACAATGCCTAACCCAACTTTACAATGCTTAGAACTAAAATGCTGTTGAATATCTAAATAAACTTAATTTTTGAAGTGAAACTTCTTTGGGCTCGTCGGGGTAAATCCAAACACACATGTAACGACTCGAAAAGTCCTGGGTAGGGGAAAGCTAACTTGGTGGGACAACGGCAGACAAACAACAAGCAAGAGCGTAATGATGAGAGAGCACTCTTTAGTGAAGTGTGAACCCAAAGGCCAAAGCACAATACACACACATCAGAAAATTAAAATAGAAAGGAGGGGGGCAAGCAAGCGCGGCGGACAGAACAAAATAATGTGCGAACGGTAGAAGAAGAACACGGAACAACAACAACATGTGAGAGCGCAAGCATAAGAGAGCGAAAAGGATACGAAAAACGAAATATGTGTTTTATGTCATTGTGTGTGTTTGGACATTTCATAGTGGTACATGTAACATTTCATTGCAAAAATTTTATTTTATGCTACATCAAAATGACAAAATCAAATGCACAGAGGTGCAAAGAATATCGAGCTCGACTTCGTTATAAAACAAAACAAAAACTAGTAAAGAACCTGTCCGGAAACATAGGGCAAGAAAGAGGGCTGTCATCGTCCAAGAACTTCCGAACGCTTCACTGGCAATGGAAGTCAAACAAGCCGATAAATCCTTCAATGATTTTAATGTATCGGCGACCCTGAATATTCCATGTGTCGCTAAAGACATCCCAGGACCGTCAATAAGGGGAAATGACATCCCAGAATTTACAGTTAGAACTAGCCTACCTTACAAACACTTCATTCGATTCATAAAGATTTAAGAATTCATAAAGAATTCGATTTGTGATCGATTGTGGTTTAAAGATGATTTAAGAGTTCCGGCGATTCAGCATGATGACATTTAGAACACAATTGCACCGACTATGAATAGAGAACAAATGAAAGTTTGCAATACTTGCTTCCGATCACTCAACACCGCCTCTATCCCAACCATGTCAATGTATAATGGCTTCTTTTATCCACAAATACCCCATCATCTGCCCCACCTAGACTTGGTATCAGAAAGACTTATATCACCAAGAATTTATTCATGAAAATACGACGATTACGGCATGGACATGGACAATATGGAATATATGGCTAGATCATCAACGTTCCAGTTGAAGTAAATACAATGGTGAGAAAACTTCCAAGACATCTAGATGACGATCATTGCATCAATGTTCACATTAAAAAGAAGAAAATTCACAAGTCCAGTTATTTGAGCGGTCTGGTCAATAAAAGAACCATTAAGGTTTGGCTGCAGTATTTAATAACGACACCACTATATAAACTGTATGACATCACAATAGATGAGTCTACCAAATTTCATTATCTTAGCTAAAAATGTAAGTCCTACAAATCGGTGCCATACAGACGGACGGACGGACAGACAGACATGGCTTAATCGACTCAGCTAGCGATTCTGAGTCAATTCATATACTTTAAGGTATACGTAGCTAAATTATTTCTCTATGTTACAAACTATGTTTAAAAACTAATATACCTCTATGAGATAGGGTATATAAAGTCAATAGTTTGATAAGGAAGGACTAGTGTTATTTGAGAAACTTCGATACAGTTTCACTTCAACCTCGTAGCACTTCTACGGTCTAATTTTTTATACCCTATCCCATAGGGGGTATATTAGTTTTGATACATAGTTTGTAACATAGAGAAATAATTTTGCTACATATACCTCAAAGTATATGGATCGACTCAGAATCGCTAGCTGAGTCGAATTAGCCATGTCTGTCTGTCCGTCCGTCCGTCCGTCCGTCCGTCCGTCCGTCCGTCTGTCTGTTCGTCACCGATTTTTGGGCCTTAAATTTTGAGCTAGGATAATGAAATTTGGTATATAGGATCCTTGTGCGAGTCACCAGAACAAGTGTAAAAATTTTTGAAATCCGCCCACTGCCACGCCCCTTTTTTAGAAAAACTTATTTTTTGGCCAAACCGTAAGGAATTTCAAAAAAGTGTCTGAGCAGAATATTTAGACAATCCTAATATCTATATTTCGTTCATACAAAGTTTTTTGCCACGCCCACTTTTTGGGGGCGTTTTTAGTAAAAAAACGCTTTTTGTCCAAATTTTAAAACTTTCGAAAAAATTTTTGATGCAAATCCTTCCGCAATGGTAATATAAACATTTTGTCTATAGATCATTTTAACCTATGCCCACATTTTGGGGGCGTTTTCTTACAAAAACCATTTGTGTACCCCATCCCAAGGCATTAGCAATAGAAATACGTTGTTTTTTGTCGAACCACAAAAGATTTTGAGAAACTGTCTGAGCAATATATTGTGACAATGTCATTTTCTGTATTTCATCGCCATAAAGCCTATATTTTGAGGATATTAATTTAAAGGATGGGATGGGATAGGGTATTCAACGATCCGCATAGCGGATTGTAGCCTCTCATATGTTTTTATTATGAGGTCGACTTTTATACATTTCTACCTAGAAGTCCGATTGTATTTGAAAGGGTTCCCAGCCCTTTTTATGGTTGAACATTTCGTGGTTTAGCGCCAGGTACCTGTATGGGTGGTGTGCTGGGTTTGCATTCATTTTATGATGTTTGATTTTAAGTAAAGTTGACATATAATGATCTATATTTTTCCTCCGCTCCTAATTTCAGTATAAAGTAAGGAAAATGAAGAAACCACCCTCAGTGAGATCGCGACAGCGATCTTGAACACAACGGCAGGGTATACGTCGTTTTTTCTTATGGCTCCGCCCATTTTCGTCTCTTTTTGCTTGTTTTTGCAATTTTAAGAGATTGTAAAATAAATTTTAAGAGGCGCAATACAAGTTTACTCTTGTTACCTGTAGTTTTTTTTTTCAGCGCGCAAATAACCCTTCAGCTGCTTTGCCGTCAATTTCTTGATATCGTCGATTTGCAACATTTTCCTTTGTTTCTACACTTTTACACTGTCATTATTTATTTTTTTTCATTTGCAATCTTCTGTACACACACACACACACACCCACACACTGTTTATTCCTTGTCTTTTCCGTTTGCACCTGTTTCTATTTTACAATATTTTTCGTATGCACCAGAGATATCTATTCTCCTTTTATTAACACTATAGGTGTCTATCCCACTTCTGATGTTGAAAGGGTCAAGATAAAAATCAAACACACTTTATTCTTTAAAATATATATATTAATTTTATCAGTTTAAATATTTTACACAAAACACGTCCGATCGGTACGACATTCAAATACAAACTGTATGCTCTCGTTTCTCGTACATACTATCTTAAGTTACACCGGGCAGGCAGTCGCTCTTTTTTCTTAATTTTGAAGCGGTCATTATGTGCATATTTATATGCAAATGCTGAATGCACCCACTTATTGCAATTTTAAGAACAGGTCCCAACTCCCAAGAGCACATCGAAGTGCAGAAAAGAAAACGAAATTGAAAATGCGAAATGTCATTTTTTCTCTCTTGCGTTTTCCGGCTTCTTAGTTGCGTCCATTTTTCTAATATTATTAATTTTTGGTACCTCATGGCTGAGGGTGAGAGGCGTTTGTGCGAATACACATATTTGCTAACTTTAGATTAAGATTAATAAAAATCCATTTGTGTACTGGATAAGTAACGCAGTGTCTAATTATTTCATGCGTGTGTGCGAGTTGCACACAGCACGGAAAATTGGTGACCCCGACGTGATCGTCACGGATTTCACACGTGACGCACGGCGCGAACAAAAAGTAATGGCATCCAACGCCGCAACCACAAAGCGCAAACGTGAAACGCCTGTCACGCCACAAGCCACAAAAACATCACAAATTGAACAACAATAGAAAAAACACTTAACACGTACCGCAACGTCGCCGACAAAAACATTTTTCACCAGTAGACCCGGTGTGTAATAAATACACCACCACGTCTGTCACCGCCGAAAATCGTGTGCAAGCCCCACCAACCATAAAGACATTTTCACTGGCAGGAGCATCAAGTCAGACGGTTCGTCATCACAAATAACGTACCCGTCTCATCGCCAAACCATCAACCCACATCAATCTGGGCTTGAGCATCACCCAGCAACTGACAGCAGGATCGGACAACAGCAGAGAAAAGTCAACACCTTGGAACCAGCAGCAGCACCGGACACAATTGAACAATAACAATAATAATAAGCCATTGGTATTTGAAGTTGTAGCCGTAGTTTGTTTATATACATAAAAAAAAATACAAAAAATGTCCGAGATAAAAAGATTGGAGGCTCTGTTAGATAAGGCGGGGATCGGTGACCGAAAACCGTCGAAAGTTTTTTGCTCTATGAAGCAATTAGCTGGAACCTCATTCAACGAGGAAGTCAAAAATCGACCTTGTCAGGGCTTATCATTTGATTTCCGTCGCCACGGAAGACATTTTTAAAACAGCCATCACAACTCCTTTCGGGTCTTGATTTCACCTTCATATACGTGGATGATATTCTCGTGTCAACCAAAACCGAGGAAGAACACAAATATCATCTGAAAGCATTATTCCAGCGTTTGTCAGAGTACCAAATTACAATAAACACTTCTAAACGCATTTTTGGAGCATCGGAGCTAGATTTTCTTGCACATAGAACCAATGCTGATGGTATTTTTCCATTGAAGGATCGCATTGATTCTATATTACAGTTTCCAAAGCCTACCTCCATTAAGCAGATGCAACGCTTTTTGGGAATGATAAATTATTACCATAGTTTTATCCCTAATTTAGCAAAGATTGTCTTTCCTCTATACTCTCAACTGACTAACGCAGGTACATCTCGAAAATCGGGGAAAACTTTTGAGTGGACCGATGAGCTTAACGAAGCCTTCGAAGAATCTAAACTCAAGTTGTCGAACGTAACTCTATTGGCGCACCCAAGAGTCAACGCTGAGTTTTCCATTGCTACAGACGCTTCAAACACTACCGTCGGCTGCGTTCATTCTTTTAGATGAAACTATCACCAGCCGAAACTAAATACTTTGCCTTCGATCGTGAGTTGTTAGCGATTTATTTGGCTATCAAACATTTCAGATACTGCGTCGAAGGGCAGCTGTTCAGCTATGAACAAAGAATTTAATTGCGGTTCTTAAACAAAGGAAAGATTCCGTATTAACGTTTATTTGTCAAGTTACTGGATTAAAACAAAACCGCTCTTTTAAACGTTACAAAACTGAATAATAAAATTTATTGTATTTCGCAAACATTTTGACATTTAACAAAAAAAAAGGAATTTATCAAATTTCCCCTGAATGGGATATTTTAAAAGTGGTTGCATTCCGCACTTTTAGTTATTTTGGTGTGACGTCATCTTTGTTTAATATCGTAAACATTCTCCCCCACCGATGAGCGATGGTCATCAAAATCAAATTTCTGCTATCAGTTTTGCCTCACTGTATTGTTGACTGTTCCTCTTTCTGCATACCCGCCATCTGTTCATCATAATGCCATAGCCTTTTTATATTCAACGTACGTGTGCCCATGCATTTAAGTAGGTACATGAAACGAGAAAACGGTTTAATAATTTTGTTTACATACAAACAATGACAAACGAAATTACAATGAAAACAAAAAAGGAAAAACGTATTCAACACATTATTATTAAGTCCAGTGTATGCACATATCGATATCATAAGTCACACACGATCCCGTTCTTGTACTCTCTTAAGTAACCTTTGACGATGAGCGGCGAAATTTGGTAGCACCATTGTTTGTGAAATTCAATTGTTGTTGTGATCATTTACAATGTTTCATTGATGTACAAGCATCAGTTGATATAATATTGTATTGTAAGTGCTTGCAGTGAGATGTGATGCGTGAATTAAATCGTTTTGATTATTATAATTTAGTTAGTAATAATTTGTGTTGTGTTGGGTTATGATTATGGTGAGTATTATTTTTACGAATATTATTAATGTGTCGGTTTATATTTAATTGTAATTTAATTTGTTTGTTTTCTACGTGTCCCTCGTTGGTAGATGTGTGTGTGTGTGTGTGTGTGTGTGTGTGTGTTTGCAACTTTTACTTAGGTATGTTGGGTCAGTTGCAACTTGTGTTCAGAAAAGTGGACTGTATATTTGAGGAGTGTGTGTTGGGTGTGTGGACTTAAAGTGTGTATGAGTGTACGTCCATGATGATTGAGTGAATTCAGTTAATGTGTGTAAAAATCAATCGGTATGATAACAGTGGTGCGTAAGAGTTTTTTACCGATTGATATAAATATAAATATTGTGCTATTTTTGTTATGCAAATAATTTTGTGTGTTGTGTTTATTAATTAGTGTTGTATTGTTGAAGTTTTACGTTAGTTTAGATTGTTGTGTTTGTTCAATGTTCGTTGGTAGAGGGCAAAGTTTTGTTATTGGTCGTTTCAAAGGTCCTTGTTGTGTTTTTATTTTTACGACGCGTGTAATATTGTCTTTTCCAGGGAATGTTTCTTGTATGCGTCCTAAACTCCATTTTGCGGGTGGAAGTCGTTCGTCCTTCAACAGCACTAAGTCTCCTACTTTCAGCTGAGCTTGCGGGGTCAACCATTTTGGGCGTTGTTGTAGTCGTGTCAAATATTCTCCTTGCCACTGTTTCCAGAATGTTTGTAGGTGCGCCTGAACTGCCTTCCATCTGTCTATGTTGTTTTGTTTGCCTATTGACATGTCTGGCTCAGGAATGGTGAAAAGAGTCGCTCCTATTAGGAAGTGTGCTGGAGTAAGCGGTTGGAAATCGTCGGGATTTTCAGACAGAGGACACAGAGGCCTCGAATTTAAACACGCTTCGATCTGTGTTAAAAGCGTGGCGAGTTCCTCAAAGGTAAGTGTCCCGTTTCCCACAATCCGTTTTAAGTGGTACTTTACACTCTTCACTGCTGCTTCCCATAATCCTCCGAAGTGGGGAGAAGCCGGCGGAATGAAGTTCCACTTAGTTCCTTGTGCTGCTGTGACTTCCGCAACCTCCTTCCAGTCATGAATAGCGTTTTTCATTAGGCGACGCAGTTCTGCATCGGCTCCTACAAAATTCGTTCCGCAGTCGCTATATATTTGACCGCAGACTCCTCTCCTTGCTGCAAACCTTCTAAAAGCGGCTAAAAATGCTTGGGTCGTTAAGTCGCTCACTGCTTCCAAGTGAATTGCCTTAGTGGCCAAGCAGATGAAAATAGCCAAGTATCCTTTGTGACATTTAGCACCGCGACCCTTCCATGCTCGGATATTGATTGGTCCAGCGTAATCAATACCTGTATGGGAAAAAGGTCTTGATACCGTTACTCGTGGCGCAGGTAATTCTCCCATTAATTGTTGAGCCGTTTGACACCGAAATCTGTAGCATACTGTGCAGCTATGAATGTATTTCTTTACAGCAGTTTTAATTTTTAATATCCAATACTTTCGACGAATGTGAGTTATCATTAACTGGATTCCTCCGTGTAATGTATTGTTATGCGAATCGCGAACAATCAGCTTGGTCAAGCAATGCCTGGGTTCCAAAATGATCGGATGCTGTTGATCATACGGAATGTTTGCGTGCCGTAACCTTCCGCCTACCCGAAGAATTCCTTCACCGTCCACGAACGGGTTTAAAGATCCGATACCTTTGGATCTCGTTCCTTCGGGGAACATCTCTTGTTGAGCAGATCTAGCAATTATTTTCCCCGCGTTTTCCAGTTCTTTAGGCGAAAGTGATCCGAACCGACGATTGAAAAGATCTGTCTTTGCGTTGTTAATGAACCGCTTGCACCAGGCTGTTGTTCGAATGATTCGCGTTAAATTGGATGATCGATTTATTAAATCGGTAAGTATATTGTCTACCACCTTTGAGAGATGTACTTGAACTTTCTTTTTTCCTTCGTCAGTAGTGAAACTTGTTGGTTGTGTTGGCAGTTCGTAAATCCAATCGGAGCGGAGAAAATCTGGACCATTCCACCACAGAGTATCGTGAACTAATGCAGACGGCAGCATACCTCTCGACGTTAAATCTGCTGGATTTTCTTGTGTTGGAACATGCTTCCATATTTGAATGTCCGTTAATCGCTGAATTTCTCCGACTCGGTTCCTGACGAAAGTTTCCCATCGTGAAGCCGGTGCGAGAATCCAAGCCAGTGTTATGGTAGAGTCTGTCCATGCGTGCATCACTGTTTTCTCCAGTTCGAGTGTGTTTGCTACATACTGAAGCAGTTTCGCCAGAATAACAGCACCGCAGAGCTCCAGACGTGGTAGACTGACCGGTTGTACTGGTGCGACCTTGGATTTCGACATTACTAGATGCATGTGTACCTGACCTTTGTCGTCTTCTGCTCGGATATAAACTGCTGCTCCATACCCTTTTTCCGACGCGTCACTGAAACCGTGCAGTTCCATGCGATTCTTTTTTCCAACTGTTTGCACCCATCGTGGGATTCGTATATGGTTTATGGCCGGTAAGTCGTTGTACAAGCTTATCCATCCTTCGAGCACTTTATTTTCGATTGGCTCATCCCAAGAGAATTTTCGGATCCAGAGAAACTGCATGACGATTTTAGCCTTCAAAATACACGGCGATATCCATCCCATGGGGTCGAACAATCGAGCAATCGTTGAAAGTATTGATCGTTTTGTTAGCTGCGGACGTTCAGGCGGGGTGAAACGGAAACAGAAGTGATCAACATTTGGAAGCCAATGGATACCCAGTGTTTTGATTCGGTCCGGTCCTTCCGATGGAACTGCTAGAGAAGTCTCGCGATCCTTGATAGGGATTTCTTTAAGAAGCTCCTCAGCGTTGGACGTCCACTTCCGTAAGTTGAAACCAGCTTGTTCTAAAACTGCCTTAATCTCCTTTCTTTTGATCTCAGCTTCTTCGATGGTGTCAGCTCCAGAAAACAAATCGTCGACGTACATTTCTGTACGGATCATCTTCGCCGCTTTTGGATGTTGAATTTCTGCATCTCTCGCTACTTCCATCATCGTCCGGATCGCTAAATATGGTGCTGAAGCAGTCCCAAATGTCACCGTTTTCAGGCGAAACACCTTTAGTGAGTCAGTGGGATGCTTGCGCCAGAAAATCAGCTGATAGTTAGAGTCTAACTCCGTTACCCATATCTGCCGGTACATTTTCTCAACGTCTGCTGAAAAAGAAAAGCGATAAAGTCTCCATCGAAGAGTGACATCAGTGACGTTGTGTTGCAATGAGGGACCAGTCATCAGATGATCGTTGAGAGAAGCTCCATCAGATGTTTTATATGAAGCATCAAAAACGACTCTTAATTTCGTTGTAGAGCTGGTTTCTTTTAACACAGCATGATGTGGCAAGAAATAGTGACTTGTTGTAAATACTGTGGCTTCATCAACTTCGCTCATATGACCTTGGTGCAGATAGTCCTCAATACACGAAGAGTATTGGTCATGAAGTTGATTATTAGTTGCAAGACGTCTTTCCAGGGATCTAAAACGTTGAAGGGCTCCTTCACGTGACCTACCTAATATCGGATGAACATTCTCCTTGAACGGAAGTGCTACTTGATAACGTCCATCAACCACCCGCTTAACATTCTGGACAAAATGTTCTTCACACGCTATATTTTCGGCGGTTTCGTGGCGCTCGAAGGGGGTTTCCTCCAGTTCCCAGAATCTTCGCAATTCTGCATCAACATCAGATGTTTGAAAGAAGGTTCTTACATTACGAGGTTGAAGTGGAGCTCTCCCGAACAAAATCCATCCTAGCTTAGTCTTCTGAGCAACAGGAACAGCAGCCTCACGATGACGCACCAAGTCTGGTAGCAAGATATCGGCCAGTACATCACTGCCCAACAGCAGATCGATTTTAGCTGGCTTGTAGAATGATGGGTCTGCTAACTGCAAACCATTAAGGTGATTCCAGTCACCAACGGAAAGGGTTCGGGCCGGGAGAAGCCCAGACAGCGACTTGAATACTAAGCCTTGCGTGGTTGTTTCGAAAGGGCTGTGGTACGATGATATAGTTATATCCACGAGCCTTTTACAAATGCCACTGCTGACCAACCCTAACCCGGACACCTCAACATCAGTTGACCTTGATTTCAGATGGAGGAGCTGAACTGCAGATTCTGTGATGAACGAGGCCTCGGACCCTGAATCCAGCAATGCTCGGAGTGGTAAACTGTGTCCCGAAGATGTCTTCACCTTAACTATGGCTGTGGCTAGCAAAACCTGTGTGTTGTTGTCTTGCGTAGAGTGATGATTCCTCACTCCAGAACTGGTTGAAGGTTCGTTTGATGGATGGAACACTGGAGCTTCGCTGTCAAATGTGGAGGTAATGAATGTTTGTGTTTGATTCGGTTGTTGCACATTTTGAGTGTGAGTATTGCTTGGGTATGAAAGCGAAAACTGATTTGTGTTGTTTGTATTAGAAGAGAGAGGGTGAGAATAGTTTGGGTTATTGCGAGTAGAAGAGGCGTTGTTGGCAGGGTTATGATGCGAAATTGCATTCTGTAAATGAGTAGGACTTGGGCTATTATGCAAAAGTGAGTGATGTGGCTGTTGGCAGTAATAGCACCTACGTGCACTTGGACATTGTTGAGATAAATGACTATAGGCTAAACAATTAGTACACAAACCTAACTTGTTAACACTTTGAATTTTATCGGACATACTCATTTTCAAAAATTTGTTGCATTTTCTTATAGCATGTTGACCTTTGCTACAGACTTTACACGAATAATTTGACGTGTTGGCTTGCGAGTGAAACGAATTTCGCTGCTGACCCCTTTTGGCCAGCTCCGGTGGCATCTTCTCATGCTGGAAACTCACTGCCTCCAAAGTACGGAATCGCGTTTCGAGAAATTGTTTAAATTCCACAAATGTCGGTAGTTCCTTGGAGTTTTCTTTGCAACCCAGTTTCTCCTCCCAGAGCTGCTGAGTTTTTGAAGGTAGTTTTTGCAGTAGGATGTAAATTATCATCACATCCCAATGTTCGACCGGTACTTTCAAATTGGCAAGGCTATGTACTATTTCCGTTGACGTATCTAGTAAATTTTTTATGGCCTCAGATCGTTCCTGGGTTAAAGTGGTTTGGTTAAAAAAGCACTTCAGTTGAGTATTGACCAGAAAACGCCGATGATCATACCTATCTTGTAAAATAGCCCATGCCTTTGCATAATTGCCGTTTGAAATGGGTAAATGCGATAATATCTTTTCTGCCTCACCTGAGATACTGGTTTTTAAATAATGCATCTTTTGTATTTCCGACAAAGACGAATTGTGATGTACTAGGGACACAAATAAATCATGAAAACCTCTCCAAGATTCGTAATTTCCTGAAAAATCAGGGACAGGAATGTGTTTTAACCTAATATCTGCGTTGTGAGAGGATTGAGTGACCTTTGTACCTGCTTCGGCTGTTACAGACTTTGTTTCTTCAACCTTAGCCTTGTCTATTGCATCCAAAATATCACCGCGATAATCGAAATATAATTCGCGAAACTTCTCAAAAGTCTCCTCTATTTCGGCATATTTGTCCTCTTCACTATCAGACAGCGCACCTATATACCCCTCATACACACTGTTCGCTGACTCCATCGACTTCTCCAATAACGTCAAACGACCCGACAAATAATTTGCAGTACGACTAGTTGACCCTCTTTTTGCAAAGTTTAAAACATCTTTTTCCAATTGAGTGAATGCTCGTGTAAGCTTATTTTGTTTCATTTTAATTTAAATTTGCTTTTATTTTTAGAAACACACAAAAAATAGTAGATGTGAATGCACTTACTTGCAAGTCTCTGCAGCTCTTAGTCCAGTTCTTTTGTTTCGTCAGATGATGATGTAGGTACAGCGCACAGCACAGAACACAACACAAAAAACAGCGAACAGATGATACAGCAAACAGGTGATACAGCAAACAGGTGATGCAGCAAACAGATGATACAGCAAACAGGTGATACAGCACAGATGAAAATCCAGAAACTCCACAAATCCAGGGTCAGATCAGCGCAATAATTGCATAAAATTGCACACACAAATGAATTGACTTGACAAAAACGCAAAACAAAAAAAAACAATTTATACGCTTGAACTTTATTGACTTAAGTGTCAGCGCGATGTGTAGTGTCGATTGGAAAAAAAAACTTTTCTTTAATTATCCGCTCGAGGACCAAAATGTTCAGCTATGAACAAAGAATTTAATTGCGGTTCTTAAACAAAGGAAAGATTCCGTATTAACGTTTATTTGTCAAGTTACTGGATTAAAACAAAACCGCTCTTTTAAACGTTACAAAACTGAATAATAAAATTTATTGTATTTCGCAAACATTTTGACATTTAACAAAAAAAAAGGAATTTATCAAATTTCCCCTGAATGGGATATTTTAAAAGTGGTTGCATTCCGCACTTTTAGTTATTTTGGTGTGACGTCATCTTTGTTTAATATCGTAAACAGCAGCTGACTGCATGTAATTCGTAATGAAGAGGGGCCACTCCTCAGGCAGGCCAGAAAGATTAGGCAAATCCTTCGTTACAGCTTTCCGAGAGGCAATCTGTGACTACGACAGTGTGATGTCCGGTACTGCACTACTCCTGTTCGGAAAACTTGTATTTGTAAACGTTGCGGTAGAATTGGCATGGGTATATGAAGTAACACCAATTGGCCTCGCCATAGAATGTGCTATCGGCGATGGTATCGCGAAGTTTTGAGCATTTAAATGAGTTACAAATTCAGTAGTAGAATATCAAAGCGCTTACAATAGTATTCCTACCACCCAGTTTCTGGCAAAAACTTTATGTAGACGAAATATAGATATTGCGATTGTCTAACTATCCTATGAAGACACTTTTTCCAAATTCTTAACCGTTTGCCCAAACAACGATTTACTGAAAAGGGGGCGTGACAGTGGGCGGATTTTAAAAATTTTACATTTGTACTGCTTCGTCGGACATGTACCAAATTTCATCACTATAGATCAAAATTTATGGCCCAAAAACCGGTGACATACAGACGGACGGACGGCAGACATACATGGCTAGATCGAATCAGCTAGCGATTCTGAGTCGATCCATATACTTTCAGGTATATGTAGCTAAATTATTTCTCTATGTTACAAACTATGTATAAAAACTAATATACCCCTATGGGATAGGGTATAAACATATAAAAAGGCTACAGGGATACCCTATCCCATCCCATCCTTAAATATAACGGGTGATCCAAGTAGAGATACTTTTTTCAATAGCCTTTTTTGACGGATCACGTGTGAGTCCTGTCATGCTGTCATGTTATTATACCCTATCCCATAGGGGGGTATATTAGTTTTGATACTTAGTTTGTAACATAGAGAAATAATTTAGCTACATATACCTCAAAGTTTATGGATCGACTCAGAATCGCTAGCTGAGTCGAATTAGCCATGTCTGTCTGTCCGTCCGTCCGTCCGTCCGTCCGTCCGTCCGTCTGTCTGTTCGTCACCGATTTTTGGGCCTTAAATTTTGAGCTAGGATAATGAAATTTGCTATATAGGATCCTCGTCCGTGCCACCAGAACATGTGTAAAAATTTTGAAATCCGCCCACTGCCACGCCCCCTTTTTAGGAAAACTTATTTTTTGGCCAAACCGTAAGGAATTTCAAAAAAGTGTCTGAGCAGCATATTTAGAGAATCCTAATATCTATATTTCGTTCATACAAAGTTTTTTGCCACGCCCACTTTTTGGGGGCGTTTTTAGTAAAAAACGCTTTTTTTCCAAATTTTAAAACTTTCGAAAAATTTTTTGATGCAAATACTTCCGCAATGGTAATATAAACATTTTGTCCATAGATCATTTTAACATACGCCCACATTTTGGGGGCGTTTTCTTACAAAAACTTTTGTATACCCCATCCCAAGGCATTAGCAATAGAAAACCGTTGTTTTTTGTCGAACCACAAAAGATTTTGAGAAACTGTCTGAGCAATATATTGTGACAATGTCATTTTCTGTATTTCATCGCCATAAGGCCTATATTTTGAGGATATTAATTTAAAGGATGGTATGGGATAGGGTATTCAACGATCCGAATAGCGGATTGTAGCCTCTCATATGTTCTATATTTAAATCCCCATCGTGTTTTAAGCCATGTCCACTTTTTTGGGATATTAGTTTTACAGATGGGATGGGATTGGGTATTCAACGATCCGCACAGTGGATTGTAGCCTCTCATATGTTTTTTGTTTAGTATTGTTTGGCATTTCATAATGGAAAGACTTACGCGTGAACAACGTTTACAAATTGTTCAACTTTATTATGAAAATTCACGTTCTGTGAGGAATGTGTTTCGTGCACTTCGCTCAACTTATGGTCAACATAATCGGCCTACTGAGCGTACTATTCGCAACACCATCACCCATTTTGAGACCCAGCATTCATTATTGGATAATATTCGACCGAATAGACCACGTCCAGCACGCTGTGAAGAAAATATAGCGGCCGTAGCTGAGAGTGTACACGAAGACTGTAGAGAGTCGTTTCGGCGCCGTTCGCAGCAACTCGGACTGACGTATGGAACGACTTGGCGCATTTTACGTCAAGATCTTAAATTGAAAGCGTACAAAATACAGCTTGTGCAAAAACTGAAGCCGCTCGACATTCCCAAGCGACATCGCTTCGCTCTCAAATTTTGTTTAGCGATGAGGCCCATTTCTGGCTCAATGGGTATGAAAACAAACAAAATTGCCGCATTTGGGACGAAGAGCAACCTGAAGAGATTGAAGAACTGCCACTTCATCCAGAAAAAACAACGGTTTGGTGTGGTTTGTGGGCCGGTGGAATCATCGGTCCATATTTCTTTAAAAATTATGCCGGTGCGAACGTAACCTTCAATGGCGACCGTTATCGTGCCATGATAACCGACTATTTGATGCCTGAAATTGAAGCTCGTGATCTCGGCGACATTTGGTTTCAGCAAGACGGCGCCACTTCCCACACATCGCATCAATCAATGGACTTATTGAGAGAACATTTCGGTGAGCACATAATTTCACGTTTTGGGCCGGTCGATTGGCCACCAAGATCGTGTGATATCACACCGTTAGACTTTTTCCTGTGGGGATATGTAAAGTCAAAAGCTTATGCCGACAAACCCGCTTCGATTCAGGCCTTGGAGGAAAACATCACGCGTGTCATTCGCCAGTTACCAGTCGAAATGCTCCACTCAGTCAATCGAAAATTGGACTCAACGGATGGACCATCTGCGACGTAGCAACGGCCAACATTTGATAGACATAATCTTCAAAAAATAAATGCCAAAGAATGTTCTTTCAAATGATAATAAACATTCTCCATTAAATTTGAATTTCCTGTGTTTTTTTCTTTAAAAAAGTAGGGAACCTCGAAATGGATCACCCTTTATATCCCCAAAATGTGGCCTTTATGACAATAAAATATAGAAAATGACATAGTCACAACATATTGTCAAACGTTTATTAGAATCTTTTGTTGTTCGACAAAAAACAACGTTTTCTCTTTCATATGCTATGGGGTACGGTATAATAAATTTTTATATTATCATAATCAATGATTTTGCTATACAAAATTTTTCGAATATTTTAAAATTGGAACAAATTTACTTTAGCGCGCACGCACTTTTTTCTCTTTTTTTGTTTTTAATATACTCTATAAATTATGCAAAAACTATTAGGAAAATTTTAAATCGTCGCTCTCAATTAGCTTAAAAGATATTACTTACTTACTTAAGTGGCGCTACAGTCCGGAAAGAACCTGGGCCTCAACCAACATGCCTCTCCAATTAGCCCGGTCCTTAGCTAACTGCCTCCAGTTGCGCACTCCAAGTTGGTTGAGGTCGGTTTCCACTTGTACGCGCCACTTAAGGCGAGGTCTTCCTCTACTGCGTCCGACGTCTGGCTGGGAATCGAAGACTCTGCGAGCCGGAGTATTGGTGTCCATTCGTTCTACATGTCCTAGCCATCTTAAACGTCCAATGCGGAGTTTTTTGACCAGGGGCATGTCGCTGTACAGCTCGTATAGTTCTTGGTTGAATCTTCGTCTCCATAGCCCGTCAACGAAAACGGGACCGAAGATATTTCGAAGAATTTTCCTCTCGAATCTACCAAGGATTTCTTCATCCGCTTTTGATACGGTCCATGCTTCAGCGCCGTAGAGCAGGACTGGGATGATCAAGGTCAAGGTCTCCTTAGTAGTTCGAGTTAGGGCTTTACTACTAAATTGCCTTCTTAGCCCGAAGAAACAGCGGTTGGCAAGAGTAATTCTTCGTTTAATTTCTGACGAGATGTTGTTGTCAGAGCTAATAGCGGAGCCGAGGTAGACAAAGTCCCGTACTACCTCGAAGTTATATCTGTCAATGGTGATGGTCTGTCCAATTCGTCGATGTTGTGAGTCCTTTCGTGATGACAGCATATACTTAGTCTTACCCTCATTTACTGCTAAACCCATTTTCGCCGCTTCCTTATCTATACTAGCAAACGTGGCTATGATATCACGTTGAGTCCTACCAATGATGTCAATATCGTCAGCGTATGCTAGTAGTTGCACCGACTTTTGGAAAATTGTGCCTCTGGTGTTGGCTTGGGAGTTTTGCATAATTCTCTCAAGAATCAGATTAAAGAAGTCACATGACAGCGCATCGCCTTGCCTAAATCCTTTTTTGGTATCGAATGTGTCGGTGAGGTCATTTCCGACCCTGATGGAGCAGCGAGAATTCTCTATCGTCATCCTACACAAACGGACGAGTTTGGGCGGTATACCAAAACTAGATATGGCTCTGTACAGTTCGTCTCTATAAATGCTGTCATATGCGGCTTTGAAATCGATGAATAGGTGGTGGGTATCGATTTGGACTTCTTGAGTTTTTTCCAGGATCTGCCGAAGTGTGAAAATTTGATCGGTTGTGGACTTTCCTGGCCTAAAACCACACTGATAAGGGCCAATCAGGTTGTTGGTAAACGGTTTCAGGCGTTCACATATTACGGCAGATAGGATCTTGTAGGCGATGTTGAGGAGACTTATGCCTCTGTAGTTAGCGCAGTTCAGAGGGTCTCTTTTTTTGTGGATCGGGCAAACGATACTGAGGTTCCATTCTTCAGGCATATTTTCATCCGACCAGATTTGGCTTATGAGTTGGTGGATGTAACTTACCAAGTCATCTCCGCCGGCCTTATAGAGCTCAGCGGGAAGGCCGTCATTTCCGGCAGCCTTATTAAGCTTGAGTTTAGATATTGCTATCCTCACTTCACTCAGGTCGGGTGGTTGGCAGTTTTAGCTGTCGTTGCCAATATTGAATGGTTCGTTCTGCCTGACAGCGGAATGTTGTTCGTCACCGCCGTTTAACAGTCTGCAGAAGTAGTTCTTCCATATCCTCAGCATCGACTGTGTCTCAACTACAATATTTCCTTGTTCATCTCGACAGGATTCTGTTCGAGCCTTGTATCCTTGGCTTTGACGTTTTACACTTTGGTAAAACTTGCGAACATCGTTCCTGGAGTGGCACCTCTCTATATCCTCGATCGCGCGCTTTTCTTGCTCTTTTTTCTTCTTGCTGAAAAGCCGATGTTCTTCCCTTCTTCTTTGCCTATAGAGCTCAATGGCAGCTCTCGTCTTCACCTGCAGCTTAGCCTTGTAGGCCTCGTTCTTGGCTGCGAGCATCTGTCGGCATTCCTCATCAAACCAGGGGTTTCTTGCTGGTGGCCACGATAAACCTAGCACATCAGTTGCGGCTGATCTAATGGCCTATTGGCATCGTTGCCATTGCTCTTCGACATTCGATGCTGGTGGTATGGTGTTAATCAAGAGGTTAAGGGATACGCGTTGTGCGAAGGTCTTGGCGGTCTCTTGCGATTGCAGTCTTCCGACATTAAATTTTTTCACAGTATTTCTGGATTGTTGTGGCGTGGTGGATATCCGCATTCTTACCTTGGCTGCTACAAGGTAGTGATCCGAGTCGATGTTAGCTCCTCGGAATGTTCGGACATCCAAAATACTGGATGCGTGCCTCTTATATATCGCAATGTGATCAATTTAGCGAAATCAATTAGCCTAAGTCCGTTAGCAGACGTGTTGTCGTGTAGGCTATGTTTTCCGACAATACTTCTAAAGATGTCTTCTCTTCCTACCTTTGCGTTAAAATCTCCCAGCACGATTTAAACATCGTACTTCGGTAGTCGCTCATAGGTTTTGTCGAGGAGCTCGTAGAAGCAATCCTTAGCTATATCATCTTTTTCTTCCGTCGGAGCGTGAGCGCATATAAGGCTTATGTTGGCGAATTTGGCCTTGATGCGGATTGTTACTATGCGTTCGCTAATGTCTTGGAAACATAAGACTTCTTGCCTAAGTCTGGCACTTATAACAAATCCGCATCCGAATAGTCGCTGTTTCTGCTCACTATAACACGGTCCGTAGTATATGTCACAGTTTTTAATCCTCTTTTTGCCCGGCCCATCCGATCGTATTTCCTGGATGGCAGTAATGTCTGCTTTGTAGCAGTTTAGGGCTTCCGCTAGTTGTTCGCCTGCACCTCTCCTGTTTAATGTTCTCACATTCCAGGTGCAGATACGAACGTCGTTGTCCTTTTTTCGTTTAGCAGGGTCGTCAACAATAAAATCAGTCCTTTCCGAGGCTATTGGTTGCTTCGTAACCATGCTTTTTTCCTGGAGGGCCAGTTCCAATTTATTAGATACCCCTAGGACACGGGGCCATCAGTATCCACTACGGGATTGAGCGCCGCCGTTGGCCTTTCGGTTCATCCGCCACCATCTCTGTTCAAGGGGCCTGACTAACCCTTGAAATTCCTAGACAACCTGTTGTCCGAATATGTCAGAGCAGCTCATCTAGGTTCGCCTGGGACAGCAGGCCGGGTATTCATCCGTGCCATTCTCACCAGGGTGTTTATAGTGCTGCTGTTTTTCGTCGTGTTATCAACACTCGCACTTATCGTTTAGCAAGTCAAATCCGGTTGGATGAGACCAGTACCCGATGGTTACCACTTGGAGGTAAAGATAAGCACATTTGATGTGTAGTCAGAGTTGCAACACTGGGCATTGCCAAGTTAACGCCAATCAGAGTCTACCCTCGTTCTACAACACCCAACCAATGATATTAAACAACAAAAATTCCGAATTTCCCCATACAATTCAACCATTTTTTGACAGTTCACACATAGCTGTGTAATTAATAAGAAGAAACAAATTCCAATGGAGCATTGCCAGATAAAAAATTGAAAATTATTTAAATCCCAAAAAAAAGTATTGTTAAGAATACATAATTTATAATAATAAAAATGATTAAACAAAATAACCTAACAATGCATTTTATTATTTTGATTAGATTAAACACTATTATATTATTATATTGTACCCTTTCAGGTTTCCTGGGTCATTAAAAATTCTAATATAATATTAAACTTAAATTATTAACTTTTTATATTAATGTGTGATTAAGACATGGCAACGATGTCTTATATAAGATCCTTCATGATTCCGTTACAATGTGCAAATTACATTACTTTTTAACTTGCCTCAAGTAAGGAAGTGTTTTGTTGTGAGTACAAAATTAAAAGTGAAAAATAAAGAAACCAAATAAATAAATAAAATGAATCAAATTAAAATTTATAATATTGTTGTGGACAATCACCATTCGGTGTCAAAATCCACCTCACATAACCTCAAACACAAACACTTACCTGTTCACATTGTTGTTTGTTACAAGGTATGGAAATTCGCCGATCGCACCTGAAACACGAACGGCGGAACGGCAGAGCAGGTGACAAGCAAACAACAAAAAACAAAAGTATTCGCCGCATGTAGACTGATGAGTGATGACTCTAGGAAGAATAGTCCGAAAACTGTCAAAGGACCAGTTGATAACCACGACACTAAATGAGTAGCCGAATTTTCAGCGGACGCATCCCGGGAAAAGGGTAGTTAGGCAGACGTTTTGTTGGTGGAATTACGTAAACGGAATTCAGGTGTGCTTACAAATCTAAGGTGGGAACAATTTGTGTACCAAATATAGACGTATGGCATATCGTTGAAGAGGGAATTTCACCAGGAGGACGGGAAAAATGCTTGATTCGCCGAAATTTGAGCCTGTTAGAAAATACCAGCATAGCGAGTGGGTGACATTTGGAAAAGACGTCAAAACCATTCCAGAGATGTCAATGGAGACTGGATGACCCTTGAAAAGGAAGTTAGGACTATAAAAAAGCCGATCGAACAACGAACCAATAGTCGTAAAATTAATTAAAAACTAAAATCAAACCCTCTCGGGAACCATCATTTTTAAAAGCAATCATTGTTTTTCTTTCTGCTCCAATTTAGGCTATGTTTGGCTCCCGCAGCTGAAAAACACAACAATATGATTTATTCGAAAGAAGGAGGTATTACGCTAGAGGCGATACAACAGCTACAAAGCTAGGGAGTAATAGCTCAAAAAAATAAAGTAAAATGTGATAATAACCATATTATGGAGCTATGCCCAAATACAAAATATATTGATGGATAATTCGCATCTCACCCTTTACAAAATCATAAACTTTACGTATTTATGGACGAAAAACACCCAACGTTCATTCCTTGTAAGTGAGGTTGAGATCACTCAAAAGACTGCCACCAGACTGGGCATCATTTCACAGAAAAGTGGTATATGTATAAAAAAAGTATAAAAAAGGGTTACTAATGATATATATTTATTATGATTAACAGGAAACAGAGGAGATAGACGAATCCAAGTTCGGCAAACAAAAATACAATAAAGGGCACCAAGTTGAAGGTCAATGGGTTTTTGGTAGAGTAGAAAGGGGTTCCGGGAAATGTTTCCTTGTTCCGGTTGAAACGGGCTACCAACATCTGACGGTAAACCACTCCATCAATTTTAAGGATCCTACAACTGGTGGCCACACAAACAATGTGGAGAGAATGTGGCGTCACAGCAAGGCATCGCTGTCGCAATACAGCCGAAAAAAAAGCTTCTATGGGGGGTACATTCAGAACCCCTTATAGAGTTTTATAAACATGCAAGAGCATTATATAATGGATCAACAATTCCAGAAGACTATTCTAATGATTCCGAAGATTCAGTAGATTATATTTAAGAAATAATAATTGAAAAAAGATAAAAAATGTTTTTATTGATTTGTGCAATATGTATGTAAAGTCGTCAGGCAGGCGTCTAAGTCAACACTTTTTTTAGTAAACAGTACTCTGGGTGGCCCACTTCGTGGGAACGAAGAATTTTAACTCTTTTTCTGGGGACAGTCTACAACTTCGTTGCTCTGCTCAGGGTATGTAAAATCTTCAGGCAGGCGCCTTAGTCAACAGTTTTTTTTGTTAAAATATTTTTATTTGGTATGTTTTCTTCAACATAACACTGTTGCGTACACCGCAGCACACAATTTGTATTGAATTATAACCAAAAAAAGTGCAATTTTATTTTTTAAATTACTTTTGAACTAAATGTGAGCGACGATTTTTAAAAACATATAAATAATCAGCACGCAGAGACGAATCGGTTAATATAAAAAAAAGTGCAAAAAGTGAGTGCGCGCTAAAGTAAACTTATGCCGAAATATAGATATTAGGATTATCTAAATATCTTGTTCACAAACTTTTTCAAAGTTTTTTACCGTTTGGCCAAAAATAACTATTTTCTTTTTGGATTTTGAAAATGTTTACATTTGTTCTGTAGGCACGGACGAGGATCGTACAAATAAAATTTCATTATCCTAGCTCAAAATTGAAGGCCTAAAAATCGGTGACGTACAGACGGACGGACGGACAGACAGACATGGCTTAATGGATTAAGCTAGCGATTCTGAGTCGATCCATATACTTTGAGGTATAACTAGCTAAACTATTTCTTTATGTTACAAACTATGTATCAAAACCAATATACCCCTATGGGATAGGGTATAAATAGAAGGTGAGATTTGTTAAGAGTTAGGGAAAGTGGAGAGTATTTTTTCGGCAAGTGGTCTTAATCTTCTAACCTTCATGCAAGTAGGTAACTTAATTGAAATGATTAATAAATACATACAATATGACATCAGATATGTTATTATATTGCACTGATCTAATATACGGCGACTATTTCATTTTGAACTTAAGTGTTTTCTATTATCCTTAATCTCCAACGCAGCAGCATAGGTGCTACTTTAATGTTGACCTAAGGACTTCTGGGTTTAATTTAAAATCGAAATCACAAAAAATTGAAGTTATGTATTGCTGATAATCCTATTTTATAGACTAATACACCGTTCTAAAGAAAATACTTTTTGTTTGTGAACTGATCACACGAACCGTAGCTATTCGTTGCGTGCCTTTTGTTTGTAAGATTCTGGATGTTTGCGAAGAGGTGATAATTTTCCTGGAGATGCAGCTAGTCGGCACGCATGCTAGACACGGTTTAGCTCGCCGGATTTTCAATGGTTTTTGTAGGAAAAAGCCCCCAAAAAGTGGGCGTGGTTTAAAATGATCTAAGTACGACATGTTCATATTATCAAAATCCTGCACCGAAAGTTTGTTTCAAATATTTAAAAGATGTACCGAAAAACGTTTTTTTACTTACAACGCCCCCAAAAAGTAGTCGTGGCAAAAAACTTTATATGGACAAAATTATAGATATTAAGATTGTGTAAATATGTTGTTCAGATCTTTTTTCAAAATCCCTTGCGATTTTGCCAAAAACTACGTTTCTATAAAAAGTGGGCTTGGCAGTGGGCAGATTTCAAAAATGTTTACACTTGTTTTGCTCCACTGCACACGAATCCTATAACCAAATTTCATTATCTTAACTCAGAATTTAAGGCATACAAATCGGTGACGTACAGACGGACGGACGAACAGACAGACATGACTTATTGTTACTTTGAGCTATATGTAGCTAAATGATTTCTCTATGTTACAAACTATGTATCGAAATTAATATACCACTATGGGATAGGGTATAAACATATGAAGAGGCTACAATCCGCTGTGCGTATCGTTTAATACCCTATCCTATCCCATCCCTAAAATTATTATCTCCAAAATGTGGGCTTTAAGGCGATAAAATATTGAAAATGACGTTGTCACAACATATTGTTCAGACAGTTTATCAAAATCTTTTGTGTTTCGACAAAAAAAACGAAGTTTTTCTATTGCATATGCCTTGGGGTTGAGTATACAAATGGTTTTTGTACGAAAACCAATGACCTTGCATTGAAAGTTTTTTTTAAAAATTCTAAAAATGTACTTAAAAAGGTTTTTTTTTTTATAGAAAACGCACCCAGAGCGTGGGTGTGGCAAAAAACTTTGTATCTTATCTAAAAAGGGAGCGTTGCAGTGGGCGGATTTTAGAAATGTTTACAAATGTTCTGCTTTATCGGCCAGAGAGTCCAAATTTCAACAATCTAGATCAAATTTGAGGCCCTAAATTCGGTGACAGACAGACGGACGGACGGACAGAGAGACATGGCTAGATAGGCTCAGCTAGCGATTCTGAATCTATATGGATCGATTCAGATATATATATTGATGTATATATATCCCTATGGGATAGAGTATAAACATATGAAAAGGCTAGAGTCCGCTGTGCGGATCGTTCTATACCCCATCCCATCCCATCTGTAAAATTAATATCCCCAAAAAGTGGACATGGCTAAGAACACGATGGGGATTAAATATAGAAAATGGCATTGTCACAAAAAATTGTACAGACAGTTTATTAAACACTTTTACGATTCTACAAAAGACAAAGTTTTTCTCTTGCATATTTTATGGGGTAGTGTATAAAAACTGTTTTTATACAAGGTGGCGCAAAAGTAATCCTGCTATCAGAAAATGCTATAAATTTTGCGATTGGCCCCTAATGTGTAGTAAACACATGCGAAATACACGTTAATAAACAATGTTACGCTACACTGCTCCAGAAAATAATCCACAAGAAGAATCATAGTTTTTCATTTTTTTTTAAATTACAGCCAAAAAACATCGGAAGGTTATTTTTGCGCCACCTTGTATAAAAAAAAACACCACCAAAAATTGACCGTGCGTTTAAATGGTCTATAGACAAAGGGTTCATATTTATATTACCAATAATTCTGCATCGAAATTTTAAAATTGGAATGGGAAAATGTTTTTATTGAAAACGTCTCAAGAAGTTGGCGTGTCAAATAAACTTTATATAGACGAAATATAGATATTAAGATTGTCTAAATATCTTGTAATGAAAGTTTTTTTTAAATTCCTAACCGTTTAACCAAAAAGAAATTTTTCTAAAAAGTGGGCGTGACAATGGTCGGATTTTGAATTTTTTTACATTTCTTCTGAAGCCTCGCACAAGGATCTATATACCAAAGTTCATTATCCTAGCTCAAAATTTAAGGCCTAAAAGTCGGTGACATACAGACGGAAGGACGGACAGACAGGTATGGCTATATCGACTCAGCTAGCGATTCTGAGTCGATCCATATACTTTGAGGTATATCTAGCTAAAATATTTTTCTATGTTACAAACTATGTATCAAAACTAATATACCCCCTATGGGATAGGGTATAAATATCCCCATATCCTGGGCTTTATGGAAATGAAATGTAGAAAATGATATTGTCACAACATATTATTCAGACAGTTTATCAAAATCTTTTATGGTTCGACAAAAAATAACATTCTTCTCCTGTATATACTATGGGGTTGGCTATACAAATGGTTTTTGCAGGAAAGCTCCCCAATGAAGTGGGCTTGGGTTAAAATGGTATATGGACGAAATGCTTATATTATCATAGTTAATGATTTTGCATCAAACTTTTTTTTTTTTCAAATATTTACAAATTTTATCAAAAAACGTTTTTTACTGAAAACTCTCCCCAAAAGTACGTGTGGCAAAAAACGTTGTATGAACGAAATATAGATATTAATATTCTCTTAATATGTTGTTCAGATTCTGTTTCAAAATTCCATAAACTAAATTTTTCTTAAAAGGGGACATGGAAGTGGGCGGATTTCCAAAATGTTTACACTTGTTCCGCTTCATCGGCTACAGAGTCTATATATCAAGTTTCAACACTCTAGCTCAAAATGTAAGGCCCAAAAATCGGTGACACACTGACGGACGGACGTACAGACGGAGGACAGACAGACGATTCTGAGTAGACCCATATACTTTGAGGTATATGTAGCTAAATTATTTTTCTTTGTTTTCATTGACATTTAATTTAACTCAATATAAGGGAAATTATCAAAAATCGAAAAAGGATTAAAACAAAAATTCCCTTTACTACAAAAAACATATGAGAAGGCTACAATCCGCTGTGCGGATTGTTAAATACCCTATCCCATCCCATCCTTAAAATTAATATCTTCAAAATGAAGGTTTTATGAAGATGAAATATAGAAAATGACAACATTTTGTGCAGACGATATGTTGTTCAGACAGTTTATCAAAATCACGTTTCTCCTGCATATACTATAAAGTCTATAACCAATGGATCTGCGTTGGTTTAATGCCCATGTTTATACCTTATTATTTTTTAACGTTAACTTTGTTGGAAAATGAACAAAAATATTTTACTTAAGTTGTAGGTCATATGACTTTTAATAAAATCTTTTAGTTTGGCAAAAAAAAAAAACACAAAATAAGTTTTCACAACCTAATATAAAATAACGATGTTTTTATTTGTATTAATTTAGATATTCGTTAACATTTGTAGTGGACTATTTTCAATTTCACTATTCTGTATAAAAACGTTATTTTTGACATCTTATATTCGCTGATTAATTTGTTGACATCAAAGTTCAGAATCAAACATTTGTAATGACTTTGTCATGAGGTCATCCTTTAAACATGCTTCTAAAAATTCTTCCACTGTTATAATTCCGTCTTGGTTTAGATCTAGTTTTTGAAAAACTCGGTCAATCTAGAGGATAAAATAGACAAAAGAACATTTTATTTACAATTATATTAAAATAAATAAAACTTGATATTTTAATGTGGTAAAGATAAAAGCAGGACATAAACCTGATTAATATTTTACTCAGAATGTTTTTTTTATTTTTTTTTTGGTTCAAAGATGTAAAGGAATTTATAAGCCCTCTTTAATGACTCTGAGCTGCACAGAAAATTACAGCTTTTTTAGTACAATGAGAAAAAATGCTGTGCGAAAGTGTCCTGGTCATTGTTTTCTGACCCGGGGTTTAGATTTGCTGTAATGGTGTAAGCTTTATGAGTCTACGTGAAATTACCTGCCATTACAATAAAAATGTCATACCGCGGAGGTAATTCACTGAAACGTGACAGATATACGATAATCGTGTACGGATACAATAACACGTAAAAATATTAAGAAAGTTAATTTTCACACTCCTTTATCTAAACCCTGGGTGTGTCGGAGCTGTACAATCTAGAACACCTATATTTGATTAGGTAATGTCTAGTTGTCAGTTTTGTTGTTGCGTTTTTTTGTGTTATTATTAAAATGTTTAGCATTTAGGAACTTTGAATTTGCAATTTCTTTAAACAGAGGCTGCATATCCTAATCGGGATTGTTGCGGTAAAATTTACCACAGCAAACGGCACACAAACATGTTCGATGGCAAAAGAGTAGACGTTTCTTTCCCCCCAACGTTGGAGCAACGGAGGAGAAGCAGAGGCGTGGGGCGGACAGCAGAAAACACACCCCTCCAACAAAGCCGCAACACGAAAAGTCATGATCGATGGCCAAGAGATGACGATCTCTTTCCCCCACCGATGGAGTAACGGTGTTGTAAGCGAGGTGTTTAGGCGGACGGCCAGACATGAACACCCTCGCCACAACACAAAAATCTGAGACATCACCAAGCATGTCTGCGACATAGAAGACACATAGTAATGTCTAAAACAAATAAGAGACATGTCCACAACTAGGACTCATCAAAAAAATCGGTGATAACAAGCATGAACGAAGGCACAACAAAAAAGGAAAGGCCTCGAGCCCAACATAAAGAATCATTAATGTAAAGGATGGCACTCGAATGACACATCCCTAGCCCATGAGTCTGCCCCTCCCTCCTTATAGATGTCAACGTCCTTACCCTGGTCCAAAGCGAGAAGTTGAACTGTCGCGGGAGTCGTTGCAAATATTAGAGTAGAGTCACGAAAATTCGTAACCAAACATTTGCATTCGGGGCACATGTGTCATTGGCACAAAGACTTGTCCACGATTGACACCGAGTGTCCTAGATCACTGACAAGTGTCCATAGGAATACTGGCGGGATCGAATATATCCGAAAGGGTATGTTGAGTAGAGTTCGCACTCGCCAGCGAAAGTCTGACGCAGTAGAGATGAAAACGCATGTTAGACTCGATATAACTAATTCGATACAATGAATATGGTGTAACAAAAGGCGATAGTACGCGTTGGCAAAATCGTAAAGTCTTGTGTGAACGGGGGGAACAGACTAGTAAGCGCGAAACACACACTCCAGCTGAAAAGCGAAGAGTAGTTAGAATTCGCAGTTAGGCTTACTGGTGTCGATTCATGTGCCCTTGGAATGTAAGAGCGAACGAGATCGTGGACTTAGTAGTGATGTGAGTTGGCCTCAGAATAAGTTAAAGACTTCGTGGAGGACAAGAAGAGGACGCGATAACAAGAAGGGAGGAGAAAGTTAGCCGCAATAGGAAGACAGAAGAGCGGAGGAAGAAGAGGTGTCGGCAGGTTCAAGAAAAATAGGAAGATTAATAGAGTGCGCTTTGGACTAAGAATAAATAGTTTAGAGTTTGTTGTTTCGCAACCGAAAATTCCCGAGAGAAGACGGGACACGCGCCTAAATGACATCTTTTAATTTTTTCGGATTTCAGATCGTCAAAAACGGGTTTCGTAATTCAACCCGTGAAAAATTACGTGGCGTCCAAAGTTATTTTCGCGTCTCGTGTAAACATGAACCCATCCCACGCGCTAAGTGAACCAGGCATGATCTACGGTGACCGATTCATACCGAGGGAAAAATATTGGAAATTTCGCATGGTAATTGGGTTTGTAAACTGAGATGGTAAACGTTGTAAACTTTTGAAATGCTATTTTGACATTTAATCAGTCACTTTGAAACATCAAACCTATGCGCTAAACTGAAAAATTGATTAAATTATTGATAAAATTTTGTTCCTATTGTTCTCGATAATTTTTTTCAGTTAAGCGCATACTTTTGATGTGCAAAAGTGACTGATTAAATGTCAAAATAGCATTTCAAAAGTTTACAACGTTTAACATCTCAGTTTACGCACCCAATTCCTGTGAGAAAATTCCGATATTATTGGAAATGATTTCCCATACAAATTTTGACAGTTCATTTATTACTTCGCAATTTTATCACGTTTACGACGACTTTCTGACGTTGCATGAATACCCCTTTTATCAATAAATAAATTACTAATATGAGATTGAATTCAGGGGGTTATCGCAATATTTAGTGGTGCAGTTTTAGGGTCGTTCATGAAACGTCCTCGTAAAATTACAATCTTTCGCACGTATTAAAATTACGACGTTGCATTAACACCCTTAATATGTTTTCCTATTTTTGGTTATTTATTCGACGCAAACGCTGTATAACTATTATGGGTGGGAAAATATTATATGAATAAGAAATTGTGCGACCCTGAATAAAGTCTGCAAAAATAATAATTATTCTCTGTATAACTATATAACCTTTCAAATGTGTTTTAGCAAATTCTAATGAATAAGACGGGATCTTGTTTAAACTCTTTCTTAAAAAAATATTTTCTAAACATCGTTTTATAGAAAATTTGTATTAAAATTGTCGAAAGATCGAGTGTATTAATAGTTAAGAATTTTTGCGACCCTGAATAAAGGCTGCAGAAATAATAATTATTCTCTATATAACTATACCTATAACTTTTTAAATGTGTTTTAGTGAATTTTAAGGATTATGGGGGGGATCTTGTTTTAACTCTTTATTAAAAATATTTTTTAACATCGTTTTATAGAAAATTTAAATAAAAATTGTCGAAAGATGTATATGAGTATATGAGTTTCTCAAAGAGAATTAATATTACGATGATGGAGTAGTCCCAAAATTGGGTCTGGTGATTCCATCCTTCTGTTGGTCTGTGCTCGCAACTGGGGGTTAACGGATATTCATATCCACATGTATACAGATTTGAATAAAAAAATAATTCAACGTTGAGAGCGGGATCAAATTATTTCATAAAAAAATACTAATAATCCTCTAGTTTACAAATTATTTAATTCATGAATTAAGATTTCTTATTAATAGAAAATAAATGCCTGTGTAATAGCTGATTGACGTTTATTGACAAATCTATTACTGAATCTATTACAATCAGTACAAAATCTGTTGTCATCAGCTGTTATTTATGTTTTTTTACTCGGTTGTCAAAGCAACACGCTCTGTTTGTGAGAATTTAGTATATAAAACATCTTATGGAATTTATTGCGGGATTTTTGTACTGAAAAAGTATCACCGTGAAGTCATTCTTTACTTTACCCTACTAAAAATTTGAATAATGAGAACAGAGCTTCATCTAATATATATTTTTATAAATCTTAAATCCGGAACACGGCCAATGAATAGATTTATTTGAAACGTTGGTTTTATGTAGATTCTAACTTATTTTTTCTAAAAATGGATATAACTGTTCTTTTAAAAATAAAGTATATCTCACGAAGGGACCGGCCTGAGCGATTTGATTATATATTTTGGCGTGCATTTGAAACGCTTGTGCATTCACAGGATTTCCCGGAAGCGTACAAGCTTGGCAAACTATGTGCAGCAGTTCAGGGTGAAGCAGTGGCTTTAGTTGGTGGAATGTACACCCGCTACCACAGCCCAAAACAATTAGCAGAGATTCATGTTTCTAGATTTACTGGCCTCAAACAATAACAAAATGAGTCCACTTCATCATTACATTCCGTAGTTGACACAGTGATAAGTGGATAAGTGGAATGCATTGGCAGTACCTATTGTGACATCGAAACTTCCATTGCTGACCCAACACCCGAAGCTTTTATTGGTTTTTGTGAAAAGACAACAACAACCAACAAGGCATATGGAGGACTGCAACCACTACAAATCAACCGCAACGCAATTGCGAATTCTGCAAAAATATATCGCATCGCATCAGCCGATGTCCGTTTTTGCTGGCATTACCAGTGGCTGAACGATTCTAAAAGCTCAAGTGCTCAAATCTTTGTTTCAATTGCTGACCTAGTTTCAGACATTCTACTAAGGTGTGTGGATCCACAAACTGCCGTCAATGCAATGGAAGGCATCACACGCTACTCTGTAGCACCCTCAAACCTGGATGAAAGGGCTGCAACTAGTTCAACAACTACGAAAGCAACGACGACTACGCAGGCTATGGCAACGGGACAGGCCCCTCGGAATTATACCTGACTAGATGGATCTTTAAAGATGATTGCAATCATCAGCAACCGGTTTATTCTTTGGGCAACCGGGTAGGGATGAATAACAGATGGCTTTGGGGAGATACACAGTGTCGATTACTCTGCGACCCAGGCTCGCAAGTCAGTTTCTCGTTTCTTTAATACTTTGTCTCTTCGTAGGGATAAATGCGAATTACAAGTTGAAGGTGTGGGAAGCTCTATTTTGACATATACCCGTGGCCAAGCAATCTCGGGCTTCTCCCTCAATGATACGCAATTGGCTGGCCCTCTGTTACAAGAACTGATGGTAAATATACTTTTTCGATTTAGAAGTTTCCGAGTTTCTTTATTCGCAGATGTAGAAAAAATGTTTCGGCAAATTTTATGACGAGAATCCAGTACCAGTTGGCTACCGTCACCTAAGGCACTGCCAGCTATTCGGGCAATGCAATAGTACATAAATGAACGAGAAATATCTAGTATTCGCGGATCGCTTGTAGCATAAGCTGTATGCCTCCATGCAGGGTGTCACGATGGGTTTGGGTCGCTAAACAACGCATGGCATCATTACCTCGCTCCTGGGTGGTGGCATCCCTACCATTCTCAATATCAGGAGTTGATTACTGTGCTCCGTTTAGTATTCGCATTGGCTAAAAAACCGTCCGTACTGTGAAGAAGTCATATGTCGCTATTTTTGTCTGCATGGCCTCAAAAGCGGTGCACATCGAACTGGAAGAAGACTTATCCGCCAAACTTTTATCAACTTGCACACTCGCTTCTTGAATCGTTGGGGCCCATGCTATCATTTGTAAAGCGATAATGACACGGCTTTTGTTGGCGATAGGCTTCTACAACAAGACCTTAAGGAATGGCATAGTGCCTACGCACTGCAATATTTGGCGAGCAAGGGCTCCGAATGGTATTTTATTGCTCCTGGTGCACCGCATCAGGGCGGCATTAGGGAGGTGGCAGTCAAGTCCGCCAAGAAACATTTACTAAGATTCGTTGGGACTCAATTAATTTATTATGATCAACTTGATACTCTACTCATACACATAGAAGCTTGCCTAAACTCCCGTCCATTGGTGGCTCTACATGATGATATTGACGATCGAATGGCTCTCTCACCAGCATACCTACTTATTGGCCGATCTGTTATTGCTGTACCAGACAAACCAGTATTAGAAGTAACTACACAACGACTTCGCTATTGGCAGCAACTAAGGCAAATGCAGCAATTTTGGAGGCGATGGCAGGATGAATACTTATCCACACTACAGCAACGTTCTAAGTGGCATGAATCAACGGACGACATAATGAAAGGCGATGTCGTTATCATCAGAAACGAGTAGGGCGGAATGGCATCACCACAGTCGTCACAATCAAACATTCCCAGGGCGAATGAATTCGACCAATTCAGAAGTTTGCAGGATTTTGGATAGTCTTGAACGTACCCGTGCAGCCGGCCAGAATGTTCATGATCCAATCGGCAGCACTAATTAAAAAGTTTTTTTGGTATTTATTCTTTATTCACCCGGCAGCACTGGTTGACCAGTTAATTTTTTGTATTCAACCGCTTAACGGACGCACTCACACTTGTGAGCTGAAAAACTGTTTTTTTCTTCTTTGTTTGTTGAACCAGAATTCGTTGTTAGGGAGTTTAATTTTTTCTGTTGGCTTGTGAACTTCTTCTTCATTCTTCTTTTTTCTGAGTGTACAAGGCTCGTGCTAATAAAATTAATTCTTAAAAATTGGTTTTTGTTTTTTGTAAAGGGTGGTTAAATTTTAAGGGCCGAGGTTGATTTTGAATAAAACACAAATTATTGTCATTTCTTTTTATTATAATAATTAAATTTGTCGCGCAAAAGAGCCGTTGTTTTGTTAACTGTGTGGCAAGTGGCACCGTTCTCTTAAAACATCCATATGTTCCAATTCGGGCCATAAAAAGTTCTTTATCATCTTACGAAAGCGAACTCCATTCACAGTAAGTGGCTGATCGGCCTCATTTGGGAAAAAATATGTCCGATGACGCCACCAGCCCATTAACCGCACCAAACAGTCAATCCTTTTGGGGGCATTGGAATTGGAAAAAGCCGTTCGGGATAGAGTAATATTTGGAATCCGATCAAGGTCATGTCAGGAGAAGCTGCTTGCGGTTGGAAATATTTGCTTAGTGGATACTATTAAAAAGTGCAGACTATCTGAGTTGGATAAATCGAGGCTAGAGGACGTTCAGAACACAAGCGGATATGATTCCATGCAGAACGCAGGAAGTTCATCAACCAACATTTTAAAAAAGTTGCCGAATAACATTTATGAGAATTATACTAATAAATCTAATCATAAATTTGAAACAAAACATTTTAAGCATAACCCAAAATCTAAAAATCATTTTTCTTTAAAACAGGTTCAATAAAGTCAAGGGTACGAGTGTTGTGAACGTTGTCATAGACAACATCCGCCGAATCAATGTCCCGCTTTCGGGAAAGTGTGTTCTAAATGTAATTTAAAAACCATTTTGCATAATATGAATAATGATAATGATAAACCTTTATATATAAACCCATAAAAAAGTGAAACCTTGCATGAAAACATTAAAAACATTCGGTAGAGAGCTAATACACCCAAAAAAATGAATTGTTTTAACATGTTCGATTAAAAACAGAAGTTTAGATCAAGAGTTTTTTTATGTAGATAAAAATACTAATCCAATTTTAGTCATTGTTGCATGTGTTGCATGTGAACGGCTTAATAAGTCGGATTAACGTTCTTCAATATACAAAAAATTGTATTATTAATGACAACACAGACATTTTAAAGGAATCGGAAAATTTCCAATACCATGCCATCTTCAAATTGATAACACAATTACACCGTCCGTATAGAACCAGTAAAAACAGCTCTCATAAACATTCGTTTCACTAATAGAACAAACAGAAGCAATATATTCTGCAGTACGAGGTGTACGAGCATGCACTGGTGTTTTGACATCTCCTACAGACCGGTTTGCTCAAATTTTTGCATGATTTTTCCGATTATTCGCACATTTGTACGATTAAATTGACCGAACATAATCCGATGCACCATATGCATTTCGATTTGAACGCCCATTTTCATAATAAGCCTGAATAACTTTAACGCGTTGCTCGATTGTGTATCTTTCCGTGGTTCAAATTGAGTTAGTCTAAAATTGAGAAATGTCAAATGAAATGCAGAAAAAACTAGACGTTTAGGTATGGCTCACATTCAACATCGGCCCTTAAAATGTAACCACTCATTTTATTTGGAAAACCGCCGTTCTTGTACAAACTATGTTATTAAATGCCAACGATTAAATTCGAATAAATTTCAAAACAGTGTTAAATGAGTGAATTTACCTAAGGGATAGGTAAATTCACTCATTTAACACTATTCAAATCACGTTCAAGTCAAAATTCATACATGTGATGCTTATCCCCTCATCTCTATTTATATTACTACACATACTGATCTATAGAGAGATGACATATTCTCCAAGGTTCCTTTATATATACGGTAGACAACATGGTTTATGCATTTCAGAAGCTTCGGCGATATTCCTTTTTTACTCTTCTTGAAATGCAGTTCCTGTTGCTATCATATCATACCTGGTTTTCACACGATCGCTGGCTAGTCTTATTCTTGTCCTGGTCCTTTCGTGGATATCTCGAAGTCCCGTCGATCATCAATGTAGTAATCTTCAGTTGGTGGCTCTACCGTTGGAGATCTGAACATTACTTCACTAGGCAACCTTAATGCTCGGCCAAATAAGACTTTACATGGGGAGTGTCCAGTAGTGCTATGCACCGTGCTTCGGTACGCCATCAGGAACAAGGGAATGCAACGATCCCAGCTTCGTTTATTGTTGTCTACCACCTTAGAGATGTGTTCTTTTAAGGTTCGATTAAAACGTTCCACCATTCCGTCAGACTGTGGATGAAGCGGTGTCGTTCTGGTCTTCTTGAAACCTAACCGCTTGCAAACAGCCCGTTATACTCTGTACTTAACGTTTCTAGCTTGATCAAAAACTTGTAACGACAAGCTGTGTTACAAAGGACGTTCCGTCGGAGGACTCTCATTTCTTCTCAAGACACCCACACCGTCCTGGACGTGAAGAGAATCCCATTGTGTCCAATACGCCTTAACTCCTGTTGTCTCTCCTAGTTTGGGATACTTGGGTTGTGGTCCTGGGGTGTATAACAGTAGGTCGATTGTTGTCACTGGCTGATGCTTACCTATGCTGTCCCCGACTGTTACAATGTGGACAATTGCTTCGTTTTGATGGGTTCCTATACTGACGCATTAGGTGTCCAGTTTTGTTGCAGTTCCAGCAACGCATTTGGGCTCGAGAATTGTTATTCTGTACAATATTCATTCTCTCACAAGAGCATTCAATGGTGGCCAATTCCCTTACTCGATGAGCTCCTTGGGATGCCTGATCAGCAGCCTCCAATGACAGGGCATAAGCTGCGGCTTCATCAAGTGTGCTGCTGGTTGCAGCTTGGCGTCCTTGATGCCTGATCAGCAGCCTCTACTGTCAGGGCATAATCTGCGGCTTCGGCAAGTGTGCTGCTGGTTGCAGCTTGGCGTCTTTTGCCATCTGGTTGATGATCTCTTCGCCAGTGTTTGGATAAGACAAATGTGCTAGGCGTTCAACGTCTGCTTGCAGTTGTTGAAGAGTTTCGTCTCTCTTCTGGACTCTGCTGCACATGTACTCATCAACAAACCGCATCCTCCCAGCAGCTGGTCATAGCACCAGCTTCGAACTGTTTCTTACAAAATGACCATTACATCTGACCGTCAAAAGTTGGATTCTTCATGAACAATCGCCCGAAATTTCCCGAACCTTTTGTTTCTTAAAAATGTTAAGCTCTTTAGATAGGTCTTCAACTTTCTTTTCAATAGCCTCGAAATTATCCTCTACTTTTGATTGCTGCTATGCTGCTACATAATTTTCTACCTTTCCAAATTTCTCTTCTCTCTCTTCGAGAGCAATCACAGTGAACTTTGACTCGAGAACATTCTCAAACTTCTTACCCTGTTCTTCGAATTGTTTTTCGAGCTATTGTTCCAATTAGTTGTTCTGACTTTCGGACTGTTGGAGCTGTTCCTCGCGTAGCCCTTCGAGCTGTTTTTCTAGAGAATTATTTTGTTCTTCTAGAGAATTTTTTGTTCTCCGAATTTAGCCTCCAGAAACTACATAATTGATGACATGTCGACGCCTGCACTTATTTGTTGATCTTGAACATCAAAGACAATTGAATTATTATCTTCACAATTTTTCTGCATTGCGTCATGGAGACGAATAAATACATCGGCCTTTCCTCCTATAGGGGAAAACTGCTGAAGACTCAGTTTAGCTTTCAGCTCCGCAGCGGTTAGCTGATCTAATGATTTACGAACCATTAATGTTTAATCACATCTTTTTCACAATCACACACTAAATCATACTATACCAAATTATTGTTCACTATTCTCGAATTTTCACGATATACTTTATTCTTGTTCTTTCTGTCTTCTCTCAAATCGTTTCTCCACAGTGCACTATTTTCAAGAAACTTCTCGCCCAGAAAACGTTTTTTTTCCACTTCTGACACCAATGTTGTATGCAGCCAGGCTTCGAATGATAAAACGCTTTTCTGTTTTATGTTTAACATCAATTTATTTAAACACACTCTTGTTTGTTGAATTCTATTATTAACAAAACGGTTGTGTCTTTATTCTTGTTTAACAATTCAGTCACATTATTTGTTATTAAATACCAACGATTAAATTTGCTCACTATTTACTTACTTACTTACTTAAGTAGAGCTACAGTCCGGGATGAACCTGGGCCGCAACCAAAACGCCTCCCCAATTAGCCCGGTCCTTAGCTAACTGCCTCCAGTTGCGCACTCCAAGTTGGTTGAGGTCAGTTTCTACTTGTGCGCGCCACTTAAGGCGAGGTCTTCCTCTACTGCGTCCGACGTCTGGCTGGGAATCGAAGACTCTGCGAGCCGGAGTATTGGTGTCCATTCTTTCTACATGCCCTAGCCATCTTAAACGTCCAATGCGGAGTTTTTTAACTAGGGGTATTGTAGTAGTAGTAAGTAGGTGTACGTATATGTTATTAATAAAGAGAGTACACCACTCTTAGTTCTTAAGCGTGTATTATTCTTAAGTGTGTATCAGTATGTGTTATAGATATAAGCATTGAGTAGTATGTAACAGAGATGAGAGTCATTAAACGTTGTACCTTAAACTGAATCGGACGTGTTTATTATTGCTTACAAATTCAGAAGTGGGATGGGATTCGCCCGAAAAGGGAAAAAAAATTTTAATTCTTTTTTTTACGGCCATAAAATGGGGAAAAGTGATCGACGTGTGTGAAAAAAAAACGAGTGGAAAACATTAAGGAACTTGTACGGCAAAAGATAGAACAAAGGAACGTGTGCGCAAAACAATATATGTAAAATGAATCGGTTGAATACGGAAAACGAGTGTAAGACATTAAGAAACTTGTACGGCAAAAGATGGAACAAAGAAAAGTGATCGACGTGTTTGAAAAAAAAAACGAGTGTAAAACATTAAGAAACTTGTACGGCAAATGATAAAACAAAGGAACGTGTGCGCAAAAAAAATATATTTAAAATGAGTTCGGTTGAATACGGCGATGTTACGGAGTCACAGTTGCGGGATTGGTTGCGGCGGTTGAATTTACCGACAGCCGGTACAAAAAGCAACCTCGTGGTTCGGTTGAATGAAGTACCGGTGGAGGAAAGAGGAGAATTTCCCTGTGTTGCGAATGTAGAACAATCGGATAGTCATAGTGTGAGCGAGCAGGGGGATGACGAGAACGTAGGCCAGCGTGAACCAGACGTCGTGGACGTCGAACGATGTGCAGCTGTGGCAGAAGGAGAAGTCGGACGTATGGATGTGTGTGTCGATGTGAGCAGAGAACTATTTAAACGGGAAAATGATTTGTTGAAGAAGGAGAAAGAAGTGCTACAGAAAGAAAATGACATGCTGAAAAGGAGGGCGCAAATGAGTGTTAAACAAACGAGTGCAAAGAATATGAAGGCAAGTGAGGAGAAAAATGAGTCGACTGGAGTAAAAAGTGAGTCGGAGTTTGCGGTCTGCAAGGAAATGCTGCCCGAGTATGATCGCGGTGCAAACCTAAATGTGTGGCTGGCTCAGTTGAGGAGCATGGTAAACGTGTACGAATTGAACGAAAACGAGATGCGTACACTTATTTTAACGAAGTTACGAGACAGGGCGAAGCAGTGGCTACAGTCGAAGCCAACTTTTTTCGAAGAGAGCCAGATGAAGAATGTGTTTGGGTCGAAGGAAAGTGTGGTGACACAACGCCGTCGGTTTGAAGCACGCATGTGGAAGGTGACCGAGAAGTTCAACGATTACTTCAACCACAAAACAACTTTAGCGGAAGGCATACAAATGACAGCAGATGAGTTTTTGGAGTACGCAATTGATGGAATATTGGACTGGAAAATTTAAACTAATTTCTAAGTTTGAAGAATTTAATGATGATTATGGAAAAAGTGATAACGATAGTTTTGAAAAAAGTTTGTTAATGATAGAATATGAAGTTGATAATTGTGATAGTTTACAATCAATGATAGGACCAAATAAAAGTTTATCGGTTAGAGAACGATTGTGTGCTATGTTTAAAGGTACCAGGTGTACAATATGATAAAGATCAGGTGATCTTCGTTGTCAGGATGGCCGAGTTGTAGTAGTAGTAAGTAGGTGTACGTATATGTTATTAATAAAGAGAGTACACCACTCTTAGTTCTTAAGCGTGATTTATTCTTAAGTGTGTATCAGTATGTGTTATAGATATAAGCATTGAGTAGTATGTAACAGAGATGAGAGTCATTAAACGTTGTACCTTAAACTGAATCGGACGTGTTTATTATTGCTTACAGTATGTCGCTGTACAGCTCGTATAGTTCGTGGTTGAATCTTCGTCCCCATAGCCCGTCAACGCAAACGGAACCGAAGATTTTCCGAAGAATTTTTCGCTCGAATCGACCAAGGATTTCTTCATCCGCTTTTGATACGCTCCATGCTTCAGCGCCGTAGAGCAGGACTGGGATAATGAGGGTCTTATATAGGATCTCCTTAGTAGTTCGAGTGAGGGCTTTACTACTAAATTGCCTTTTTAGCCCGAAGAAACAGCGATTGGCATGAGTAATTCTTCGTTTGATTTCTGACGAGATGTTGTTGTCAGAGTTAATAGCGGAGCCGAGGTAGACAAAGTCCCGTACTACCTCAAAGTTATATCTGTCAATGGTGACGTTTTGTCCAATTCGACGATGTTGTGTGTCCTTTCGTGTTGACAGCATATACTTTGTCTTACCCTCATTTAGCTATGACATAACGTTGAGTTGCACCGATTTTTGGAAAATTGTGCCTCTGGTGTTGGCTCGGGAGTTTTGCACAATCCTCTCAAGAATCAAGTTGAAGAAGTCACATGACAGCGCATCGCCTTGCCTAAATGCTTTTTTCGTATCGAATGTGTCGGTAAGGTCGTTTCCGACCCTGATAGTGCAGCGAGAATTCTCCATCGTCATCCTACACAAACGGACGAGTTTGGGCGGTATACCAAAACTAGACATGGCTCTGTATAGTTCGTCTCTATAAATGCTGTCGTATGCGGCTTTGAAATCGATAAATAGGTGGTGGGTATCGATTTGGACTTCTTGGGTTTTTTCCAGGATCTGCCAAAGTGTGAAAATTTGATCGATTGTGGACTTTCCTGGCCTAAAACCACACTGATAAGGGCCGATCAGGTTGTTGGTAAACGGTTTCAAGCGTTCACATATTACGGCAGATAGGATCTTGTAAGCGATGTTGGGTAGACTTATGCCTCTGTAGTTGGCGCAGTTCAGAGGGTCTCCTTTTTGTCGATCGGGCAAACGATGCTGAGGTTCCATTCTTCAGGCACGCTTCAACCGACCAGATTTTCCTTATGAGTTGGTGGATGTTGCTTACCAAGTCATCTCCGCCAGCTTTATAAAGCTCAGCGGGAAGGCCGTCATTTCCGGCGGCTTTATATAGCTATATCTAAACTCAAGCTTAGATATAGCTATCCTCACTTCACTTAGGTCGGGTGGTTGGCAGTTTTCTCTGTCGTTGCCAATATTGGGTGGATCGTTCTGCCTGACAGCGGAATGTTGTTCGTCATCGCCGTTTAACAGTCTGCAGAAGTGGTTCTTCCATATCCTCAGCATCTACTGTGTCTCAACTACGATATTTCCTTGTTCATCTCGACAGGATTCTGTTCGAGCCTTGTAGCCTTGGCTTTGACGTTTTACACTTTGGTAAAACTTGCGAACATCGTTCCTGGAGTGGCACCTCTCTATATCCTCGATCGCGAGCTTTTCTTGCTCTTTTTTCTTCTTTCTGAAAAGCCGATGTTCTTCCCTTCTTCTTTGCCTATAGAGCTCAATGGCAGCTCTCGTCTTCACCTGCATCTTAGCCTTGTAGGTCCCGTTCTTGGCTGCGAGCATCTGTCGGCATTCCTCATCTTCGACATTAGATGCTGGTGGTATGTTGTGAGTCGAGAGGTTAAGGGATACGCGTTGCGCGAAGGTCTTGGCGGTCTCTGGCTATTGCAGTCTTTCGACATTAATTTTTTTCACAGTATTTCTGTTTTTTTTTTTGTGGCGTGGTGGATATTCGCATCCTTACTTTGGCTACAACAAGGTAGTGGTACGAGTCGATGTTGGCCCCTCGGAATGTTTGGACATCCAAAATACTGGACGCGTGCCTCTTGTCTATCGCAATGTGATCAATTTGGTTGACTGTTCGTTGATCTGGAGACCGCCATGTCCCCTTGTGGATATCGTGGTGAGGAAACCGTGTGCTGGCTATAGTGGCATTTCGTTCCGTAGCGAAGTCAATTAGCCTAAGTCCGTTACCAGACGTGTTGTCGTGTAGGCTATGTTTTCCAACAGTTTTGCTAAAGATGTCTTCTCTTCCTACCTTTGCGTTAAAATCTCCCAGCACGATTTTAACATCGTACTTTGGTAGTCGCTCATAGATTTTGTCGAGGAGCTCGTTGAAGCAATCCTTAGTTATATCATCTTTTTCTTCCGTCGGAGCATGAGCGCACATAAGCCTTATGTTGGCGAATTTTGCCTTGATGCGGATTGTTACAATGCGTTCGCTAATGACTTGAAAACATAAGACTTCTTGCCTAAGTCTGGCACCTATAACAAATCCGCATCCAAATAGTCGCTGTTTCTGCTCACTATAACACGGTCCATAGTAGATGTCACAGTTTTTCATCCTCTTTTTGCCCGGCCCATCCGATCGTATTTCCTGGATGGCTAGTTGTTCGCCTGCACCTCTCCTGTTTAATGTTCTCACATTCCAGGTGCAGATACGAACGTCGTTGTCCTTTTTTCGTTTAGCAAAAATACTTCTTTTGTTTATTTAAAAGGTTTTTCTTAAAAGAAATTTAATATGTGGTATAGAAAATACTGGTATATAGGAGAAAACTCCTTAAATCCGGAAAGTAGTTTAGGAAATTTCGTGGCAGATACATATATACATCGAATTCATTTGCCTTTTAAATATGTTAAATAATTAAATTTTGTAAAACGATTTACGTATTGGAACTTATATAAAATAACACTTCCAGTATTTCACATAAAATTATAATAATTTCAAAATAAGAAATAGACTATTTAGTGAAAGTGGATACGTATAAACCCCATATCAAACACAATACGTTTCTACATTCCTGTAAAGTTTGTCCTGACAGACAAAACCGGACATTTTAACTGTATATCTCTATAATGACGTAAATACCACCAAGAAATTATTCTTCGACAATTTTTTTCTTTCAAAAAGTTTATTGGGACCAGGACGAATGATCGTCCCAATTTGGGAAAAAATATTTTTCTAAATATCATTACTATATTTAAAATGATTCTGACAAAAATAGCTGTATTCATATGTTTTTGGCAGACACTTACCTGATCCCTTGCTTTTTTGTCATCTTCTATTTGATGAGATCTTCTACCCATAAGTTCATGTATCGCCATAACTACCTCTCCTAGTTCCGAACGACTTATTCTTCCATCACCATTTAGATCATATAACTTGAAAGTCCATCGCAATCGCTCATAGACAGAACCTCGTAATAATGTAGAAAGTGTTACCAGCAAATCCTAAAAAATAAAAGAAATTCTTAAATTGTAAAGATAATACTTGACGTATAGTCATATTATTTTACCCGAAAACTAATAGCGCCGTTGCAATTCACATCAAATGCTTTAAATACGTAATGCGCATATAAACTGGAATCTAAGAAATAAAAATCACATATTTATTGTTTAGAATATCGTAAAATAAGAACGTTTAAATCAAACAAGGGGCGGGTACATACTTTGGCGATACGTGGTGCCGCAGGTGATCCATTGTATAGATAAAACATTTGACAGCCTTTAATTTGAAATTAAACCCATATATGGAATGCTGTTGTTATAACGAGTGTTCAAAGTTTTCTCCATCGCCGCTCTAGAATAGCAGTGACTTATCTATACATTACCACCAGCACACATACACACTAATTCCAAGACTTCACCCTACTTATAATTAGGTATATTTCTTTACTTTATTCTCTAAAGAAGTAAATTCTCTAATATCTTGGAGTTGGGGTAATTTATCTCATAGAGAGACAAAATTTTTAAGCACAAATTCACTCGTACTTGCTCCTTCAATTTAAAGGAAATCTATAAAGGCGTTCATGCGGCAGAAAATACTGATTTTCCGTTATTTCAATTAACTCGTCATTATATATTGAAGATTATTTCTCTTCCAAACACTAGCGATTATGTACGTACCTATTTAGTTTAATCGAAATCCTTATAACAGTTTTTGAAAAACGTTGATTAAACCAAAACCGTAACATGGTAGGTATTATTAGTTTTGGCTCTCTAATGCCATTTTCCCTCTAGATATTTATCAAAGACGCCCGTATTTCAAATTTGAAATTGATCATTGCAGCCATTTAGCCCGATGTATGTACAGAATAGATAGAATTGCCGTACTCACTTTTCGTGAATCTCCGTCATCGTTATGTTAGTTTTGATTAAAATCTCGAATTTGATATTTCCCACAAAACCGATACTTGTTCTATAAGGAGCAAGTAAAAATCATTTTTGTGCCTACACGGCCTTACTAATATTCTTTAAATGTTTTACCACAGGGCGTGCGTTAGAGAAGGTTAGAAATAGAGTGATAGGAAAGATGTTGGGTGTAGTGGTAGATTTACTCCATGGGTGGTGTCCGAACTTTTGTGTTCATTACATTTGCAGAACTGTCAAGTTGGGTATACTTTTAGGCGAATAACTTTAATTTCTTTGAATTGTGGTTTCATGGATATTGGCTGGCTGGCTTATAATAACTTATGTGAAGGCTCAATAGTATGATGGTTAGTGCGATGATTTCACAAATTACCCAAGTAGTATCATGCTTACCACAACTTCGATCGTATATCGGGTTTAAACTCTTTGTAACATTTTGACGCCAGCAGATGTAATTGGGCAGAATGCGTCCTTTCACTAAGCCATCTCTCCTTTTCCCACACTGCGGTAAAAGTATTCCGAAAAAAGAATCGACATACGACATATGTTAGAAAATATGTATCAAAACTAATATAGGGTATAAAAAACCATTTCATCACCGATAATATATCTCTTACCTACTTAATACTGTTCACTATGGACCGTTGGGCAAGTATTTCAATTCTACTTGTAACGTCGATTCGTTTTCTGAATGTCGCATATTCCGTCGAGTTGAAGGATCTTGATTACTCTAATGAATCTATAATTCATAGTACGCCCTAGGATAGACTTGAGGGTAAATGCTTATCGCATTCATTAGCATTCGCCGCGTTGTTAGCGATTTCGAGTATGTTGTTGTTCCAACGAAGGTTGTTATTAACACAGATACCTTGCATGGAAAGTTTTTTTCGGTTTAGACCGAGACCAAGTACCAAGATAATGGTTGTAACTTTGGTTTTGCTTTGATGACAGAATACAGCATTGCGTTTTGGAAGTAAATTCACTCTTTTAGGCATATACCGTTAATTATACTGTCGCGGTCAGAATTAAATGAATCTGACATATTCTTCCAAAGGTTAATGCTTGAAGGTCGTAGATTCGATAACGAATGTAAAAAGCTGAGGGTACTGTCATCAACAAGAGGTCGTTAATATAAATAGGAAAGTGTCGGAGACAAAACGGAGTCTTGGGAAGCACCAGTATTAACTTGGTGAGTTGAAGACTGGAAAACGTCCAAACCAACTTGAGTTGAACATTTTGAGAGGTAGTTTCTAATCATAGAAGAAGAAACGATTCCAAAAGCACACATTTTCGGCAAGAGGGATTGAAAACGATCTTGTTTTCGCCACCATGGTGGATTGGTATACTTTTCATAAAAGTTAACAAAAACCTATAAACAAGGAACAAAATTAAATTCTAAAATTAGGATCGGCATAGTTTGACATTTAGCTTACAATTCAGTAAGATTTTGCGTTTCACATTACCTTAAATTTATCTGAAATCAACGAAAAATAAGTTAAGGTGATGTGGAACGCAAAATCTTACTGACTGGTGTTACAGATAATCAAACGCAAATGTAGATATAAGTTAGTTACCTTATAATGTGCAGCTTTACTAAAACTCTACCATTAATAAAAATCCATAACTCACTAAATTAAGCCACACTTTCATTCATAAAACTGTCACACCAAATTAATTTTTTGATTTTTGTTTTTCAATTTCCATTGCCACAAGAAACTTCGCACTATTATTCTCTACTGGCGCCTAATACACAATTTTATCACTACTTTATGCCTAAGATCTGACTTTCTATATATTAAATAATAACCTGTGAACTAGCGCTACACCATGATTTATTTTTTGGTAAAGGATTTTTCAAAAGTGTGGAGGTTAAGTAAAGCTAAAAACATATGAGAAGGCTACAATCTGCTGTGCGGATCGTTTAATTCCTTATCCCATCCCATCCTTAAAATTAATATCCCCAAAATGTGGCCTTTATGGCACTACATATTGTACAAAAGGTTTATCAGAATCGTTTGTTGTTTGACAAAAAAACAACGTTTTTCTCGTGCATACGCTATGGGGTAGGGTATACAAATGGTTTTTGTAGGAAATACCTCCAAAAAATGGACGGAGGTTACAATAAAATAGACGAAATTTTTGTATTATCTTAACCAATGATTTTGCATCAAAGGTTTTCGAATATTTTAGAATTTTACCGAAAAACGTTTTTTACTGAAAACGGCCACAAATAATGGGCGTGTCCAAAACGTTTATCAAGACAAAATATAGATATTGACATTGACTAAATATGTTGTTCATAAAAATTCCTTGCGTTTTTGCCAAAAACTACGTTTTACAAAAAAGTGGGCGTGGCAGTGGGCGGATTTTAAAACGTTTGACAATTATTTTGGTCCACTGCAAAAGAATCCTATATACCAAATTTCATTCTCCTAGGTCAAAATTTAAGGTCTAAAAATCGGTGACATGCAGGCGGACGGACGGACAGACAGACATGGCTTAATCGACTCAGCTAGTGATTCTGAGTCGATCCATATACTTTAAGGAAGATCCAGCTAAATTATTTCTCTATGTTACAAACTATGTATGAAAATTAATATACCCCTATGGGATAGGGTATAATGATTATTAGTAACGTCGAATGTAAAGATAATGGGTAAAGATGAAACAAAAAAGTTTACACGAAAGCGTAAAAAAAGTTAATAAGGACACGTCAATACAACGGTCCTCCAAGTTCTTGACGAAACAAATTTATTGCAACGTTTTCAAATAACTATACCTTTGAATTAATCGGATAATCACAAACCGCTCTAGAAATTGCATAAAAACCGGAACTCTCAAAGGAAAATTACCTGCCGAATATTTATAGTGATAAACATATGAGAAGGCTACAATTCGCTGTGCGGATCGTTGAATACCCTATCCCATCCCATTCTTAAAATTAATATCCCGAAAATGTGGGCTTTATTGCAATGAAATATGGAAAATGACATTGTCACAACATATTGTTCAGACAGTTTATCAAAACCTATTGTGGTTCGACAAAAAATAACGCATTTCTATTGCTAATGCATTGGGATGGTTAAGCAAATGTTTTTTGTAGGAAAACGCCCAAAATAGTGGACGTTGGTGAAAATAATCTATAAACAAAATGTTTACATTACCAATTCGAAAGTATTTGCATCAAAAGTTTTTTTTCGAACTTTTTATAATTTGGACAAAAACTTTTTTTTTACTAAAAACGCCCCCAAAAAGTGGGATTGGCAAAAAACTTGATGTAAACGAAATATACCTTGCTTAGAAAGTCCTTCTGTCTGTCTTTCCGTCTGTGTGTCACCGATTTTTGGGCCTTAAATTTTGAGCTAGAAAGTTGAAATTGGGAATATAGACTCTTTGGCCGACGAAGCAGAACAAGTGTAAACATATTTGAAATCCGCCCACTGCCACGCCCCCTTTTTAGAAAAACGTATTTTTTTAGCCAAACCCTAAGGAATTTCAAAAAAATATTTCATCTATACAAACTTTTTTCCAGGCCCACTTTTTGTTTTTTTGGAACATTTTGAAAATATTTGAAAAAAACTTTCGATGAAAGGTCATTAATTATGATAAAATGAACATTTCGTCCCTAGATCATTTTGACCCACGCCCACTATTTCGGTGCGTTTCCCTACAAAAAACATTTTTATACCCTACCCCAAGGCATATGCAATAGGAAAACGTTTTTTTTTTTGTCGAACCATAAAAGATTTTGATAAACCGTCTGAACAGGCTTAGATACATATGAGAAAAAAAACGCTAATCGGTGATCTGGCATCACTGATACTGAAACACGTGCCCGCCAACAGATGGCAGTTTAGGGTTTCAATTTTTGCTGTGTCATTTTTTTTACTCTATCCACTACATCACTTATTGTAGTGTTTTGATTTTATATTCAAAGCAAAGATAAAAATATTTTCACATCAAATTATTTCATAAAACACTGATTTCCCACCTATTTTGCAGCGTATGATTATCGGATGTGGTACCGGAAGCCTCGTAATGTTAGAATCAATCAAAATCCTTTTGTAAGAGAACAAAAATGGTATTGATAGTGTTTGGGTCACAGTTCTATGCCATTTATTGCTGTTAGATATTTTATTAACGGTATCTCCCATATACAAATCACACATATCGACAATTTTGTCAAAAACGGCTCTAATGATTTGGATTAAACTGAATTTAGACTATAAATGTAGTAATTCCAACAAAACTGCATACTCAGTTTATTCGAGAAAATTCATACACGTGATTAAGACCTTATAAGAAAAACTGTCAATTTCTTATAAACTATTTGGTCAAAATAAATCAATTCCGTGATAAAAGTTCTTATAATAATAGTTGCACATAATCGCCGTTACTAAAAATTATTTTTAGCGACAACTTGAACAATAATCTCCATACTTTACAAAAATCCTTTACCATTAAATAAATTTACCTCACAGACTAGCGCTAATCAAAGGTTATGTATTTAGTCTACAAAAAGTTACATCCAAGTCATATAGTAGTGATTAAGTTTTGTATTAAGTGCCATTTTCTAGGTTATACCAAAGAGGTATAGAACTACAAGAGTACGCATCACAGGTAAAAATGTTGTAGTCGTTTCAGACGCGGGCGGTAAGTGCGAAGGGGAATTTCCGATGCTCGTATGCATCGGCTATGCTGCTGCTTGATGCTGGAATGGCAATTTTAACACTGGGGTATCAACATCAGTACCCCACATAGTACATTTTCGTTTTATGAGATGCGCACTCTATGTAGTTGTTTACTATTTCGTTATACCTACCTACCTTCAAAAGCACGAAGCAGAACAAGTGTAAACATTCTTGAAATCCGCACACTTCCGCGCCCCCTTTTCAGAAACACGTAGTGTTAGGAATTTTAAACGAGTGGTGGGTGCACGACTGGGTCGTACGCAACTTTCTCTTTCACAGCGAGTTGGGCGTTAGACCAAATCATAATGTCGAAATGTGATTATACGAACGTTTACTTCGAAATTTGATGGAATCGGTGTCTATGTGAATAATAATGATTTTCCGTTATTGGCCACAACTGAAAATTCCGTTTACTGATAAGTGGGCTAAAACTAATTAAGTGTAATTGTTGCAAACAGTAATAGTAGTATATAAATTATATTTCATTCAATTTGACATAATAGTTTCCGAGAAATTAACAACTTTCTTTACATGGCCTAAATGACAAAATCCGATATATGTTTTTTTTTGAAAAAAAACTGGATATGCAGTTTTGTTGGAACTAATATGCTTATAGTACATATATATAAAGTTTTATCAAAATCGTTAGAGCCGTTTTCGAGAAATCGAGGTTATGTGTAATTATTATTTGGCAGGTACCGTTAATAACATGGCTAAAAGCAAAAAAAAATGGCCTAGAATTATGACCAAACCAAATAAGGATACGAAATTTGAAGAAAATCGGTCAAGCCGTTTAGGCAGGGGAGACCATTACGGACAGACGGACCGACGAACCGACGCAATGTTTTATCTGATTGAAAATGTAGTAGATTTAATCGAGGAGTCGATTTTACTTAGTTATGGATTTTGATTATTGCGGTAGAGTTTCAATAAAGAAAACTATAAATTAATCTGGTAACTTACTAATGTCGACTTTTGCGTTTGATTATGAGTAACGCCGAATGTATATTTATTATGTTTTAAAATCAATAACCAAAATAAATGTAAAGGGTTTTCTATAATTTGGCTAAATTATTAAAATCGAAAGGTTCTCGCATGCTCTATATTTGAAAGGTATTTGTACGACTGAGTCGTTTTTTTATCGTGTGCAAATTTAATAATGCCTTTTTTTAGCTCATTCGCGTCGAATTGCCAACAGAAATGGTTTGTGCTAGTCTAGTCCACTTTCCCACCAAAAGCTGTATAATCATATTAGTTTGATAATGTTTATATAAATCTTGGTCATATGATCAAACGATTTGGCTATCGATGAAAGCATGCTCTTCTCTGTGATATCCTAATCATCAATACTTACAGGCGTGAATGTGAAAGTGTGGCTTGACAGAACCTACTCCCTACCAAATATTTAAAATTGTTTGACTTATTAAAGAGTAATACAAAATCGATTTGAAGGTTATAAGTGGTTATATTTTGAAAGTTCTCTTTCGTATATCTCATCCTTTCATGAAAGCAAAAACTTTCTGATGTATATAATGATCTCACATTGTCTCTCTTTTAGCGGATGTTATGTTTTTGCGGATACATCACGTCAAATATAAAAATTAAAAATTCTTATGTATATCTCTGGCAAATTTATGAATGATACAAATTGCAAAATATAGAGCTAAGGTAGTTTTAATGATATTTCTAGTCAATAAACTCGGATTTGGTGCTGCAACTCTGCTCATCTTTTTTAACTTCTTAATAAATTATAAATTATTGGCTTGGCGTGTCTATGAACACTTTTTGCTATTTTATACAGAATCTGAAAGCCTCAATTTATATACGCTTTTCTTGACTATTGATACTACTCGAATGATTTGTTGGATCATCGTGAGAAGGGAGCCAATAAAAAAATATTAAGGAATCGATGCAAGAGCATCTATAGCAATTTCAAAATGGCAAGGCAGTTGTTGAAATAAATTATGCACTTTAAACATGTACGCACATACATTTTTTTACTTTTCAAAAAAGAGGCCCTCCAAAATAAACGCATCCCATGTTTAAATACCAGACTTTTTTTAATGGCATCGTTCAATCATTTGGATTTCGTTTGAGCAAAATTTTGTACTGTTTTAAAAACCCTGTATAGCAATGACTAGCATTAAAATGTGGCTATATGAGGGCAAAAATTTCAACTTATGTTTTACTTATTTGTTAGTTAAATTTTTTTTTGTCTAAATTGCTTTTCTAAAGAAACAATAATTCACATATGTATGTACTTACTCCCATGTGGAAAAAATTTCGCATATATATCTTTAAAACAGTCTTCATGAACTACACCTTCGGGGCACTCCTAAAAATAAATAAAAGGTAACAGAAATAAAAACTAATTATTTAAATATGCATAAATTTTTTGTATGTAAAATAAATTAATTAATTAATTTACGATATCGATATGTAAAATTTTAAGTTAAAGTAACAATTTTTAAACTTATAAAGCAGTTGTCTGACAGTATAAAATTACTCAAATGTATAGAAGATGCCGAAAATATTTGACATTTATTTCTGTAATGCTTACAATAATAATTTAAAAGGGTAATTGAAACATTAACGTTTATTTGAATCCGACGACGGAAAAATCATGGCATTTTCCATTGGCAAAAATAAATAATCTTTTTTTCAAGATCAGTCCAAAGACCGATTTTGACAGTTGTTGTGTTCCATTGGGCAAAAAAATCGATTTTTATACCCTATCCCATAGGGGTATATTAGTTTTGATACATAGTTTGTAACATAGAGAAATAATTTTGCTACATATACCTCAAAGTATATGGATCGACTCAGAATCGCTAGCTGAGTCGAATTAGCCATGTCTGTCTGTCCGTCCGTATGTCTGTCTGTTCGTCACCGATTTTTTGGCCTTGAATTTTGAGCTAGGTTAATGAAATTTGGTATATAGGATCCTTGTCCGATTCACCAGAACAAGTGTAAAAATTTTTAAAATCCGCCCACTGCCACGCCCCCTTTTTAGGAAAACGGTTTTTGGCCAAACCGTAAAGAATTTAAAAAAAAAGTGTCCGAGCAGCATATTTAGAGAATCGAATTATCTATATTTCGTCAATAACGGGTGATTTTTTGGCTGGTTTGGTTTTGGCAACACTGGTTTTGACAGCTGACGTGTGTTTAGTACCTTGTGTCACTGTCAAACAGCTTCAGTTTGGTTTGCAATTTAACCATGGATCGTCTTACAAATGAACAACGCTTGCAAATTATTGAATTTTACTATCAAAATTCGTGCTCGGTTCGAAATGTTCATCGCGCGCTGCTTCCATTTTATGATCGGCATTCTCGACCTTCTGAGCAGTCTATTCGGAAGATTGTGACCAAATTTCGCACCAAATTTACTTTGTTGGACATTAAACCACCAACACGTTTACGTACTGTGCGTAGTGAAGAAAATATTGCGGCCGTATCAGCTAGTGTGACAGAAGACCGCGAAATGTCGATTCGGCGCCGTTCCCAGCAGTTAGGCCTTTGTTACAGCACTACGTGGAAAATTTTGCGGAAGGATTTGGGCGTAAAGCCTTTTAAGATACAGCTGGTGCAAGAACTAAAGCCAGCCGACCTACCACAACGCCGAATTTTGGTGAATGGGCTCTTGGAAAGCTGGCCGAGGATCCGCTTTTTTATCGAAAAATTGTGTTCAGCGATGAGGCTCATTTTTGGTTGAATGGGTACGTAAATAAGAAAAATTGCCGCATTTGGAGTGAAGATCAGCCAGAAGCATTGCAACAGCTACCAATGCATTCCGAAAAAGCCACTGTTTGGTGCGGTTTATGGGCCGGCGGCATTATTGGGCCATATTTCTTCAAAGTGCAGCGTTACTGTCAATGGTGAACGCTACCGAGCGATGATAACAAACTTTTTTTTGCCCGAAATGGAAGTTCTTGACTTGCATGATATGTGGTTTTAACAAGACGGTGCCACATGCCACACAGCACGCGAAACAATGGTGCAATTGCGAGGCGAGTTTGGTGAACAGTTAATTTCACGTTTCGGGCCGGTCAATTGGCCGCCTAGATCGTGCGATTTGACACCATTAGATTATTTTTTGTGGGGGTATGTCAAGGCTAATGTCTATAGGGACAAGCCCGCTTCGATTGACGCACTGGAAGCCAACATCCATGCATTCATTCGTGAGATACCGGGCTATATGTGTGAAAGAGTATGCCAAAATTGGACTCAGCGGATGGGCTACCTGTGACACAGCCGCGGTCAACATTTGCATGAAATTATCTTTAAACATTAAATTGCACGGTTCAAACTATCGATTCAAATAAATATTTTATTAATTTTTTTTTTTTAAAAAAAGTTCTAAACCTCTTAAAAAATCACCCGTTATAAAGTTTTTTGCCACACCCACTTTTTGGGGTCGTTTTAAAAAAAAAACGTTTTTTAGTAAAATTTTTTAATTTTCGAAAAATATTTTGATGCACAATCATTGGTAGTATTAATATAACCATTTCCTCAAAAGACCATTTTAACCCACGCCCACTGTTTAGGGGCGTTTTCTTACAAAACATTTGTATTCCCTGCCCCAAGGCATATGCAATAGAAAAACGTTGTTTTTTGTCGAACCATACAAGAATTTGATAAACCTTCTGAACAATATGTTGTCACAACGTCATTTTCAATACTTTATGACCATAAAGACCACATTTTGGGGATATTAATTTTAAGGATGGGATGGGATAGGGTATTAAAGTATTATTACAGATCAATTTTGCAAATCTGGATTTTTCAGCAGATTTATCCCTCCTTGCACTCCTCGTTGCACTCACACTTATACAAATGATAGCTGCCAGTTTGAATAGGGTGATTTTCGTTTTGGTTTATAATTATTTAAGTTGTGTAAAACTAATTATTAATCATGAAAACTGTAGAAGTTTAATGTGTAATATAAATTAAATAAAAAACAATCAACCTGTGTGACTTGAAACTTACAACAATACAGAGACAACAAAAAGCAATTTAAAATGTTTAATAATTGTTAGGTAAATAAAAGTAAACAACCAATTCGATCGGAAGCATAGACAGAGTGGAACTTTCGTTGATTGCGACCAGCTCCAGGAATATCTTCGATTAGATATCTATCGTTACCAATGGCCTGAGTAACAAGATACGGACCCTTGTATTTCGGTTGAAGTTTCCTTGATGTACCAGTAGATTGGTGATCGTTTTCTACCAATATCTTGTCTCCAGCCCGCAATGTTGGCAGCTGCTTTATCTCGTAGCGTTTGCAATGGAAGCTCCTCCTCGTGCTCGGAGTAATTCTGCAGTACCTGTACCAACCTGTTTTGAATTATGTTCCTAGGGGAATATCCCATCAGCAGTTGATGTGGAGAAAATCCGGTAGTACTGTTCTTCGTATCATTCAGTATCCACTGAATATATTTGAGTCACCTATCCCAATCTTTACCCTCGGAACTCTCCGTCAAGCTACGTACTGCGGTCAAAATTGTTTTATTGTAGCGCTCAACTTGACCGTTAGCGCGTAGACTCCCCGTCGCATTTTTTATATGTTGAATGAGGTTATCCTTGCAAAAGAATTTAAAAGATTTCGAGGAAAAGGCACTCCCTCTATCGCTTACGATTCGTTTCGGCATACCAAAGTATTCTGACATCTCGTTAAGAAACTTCAAAACATGTTTCGTTTCAGCAGATTTAACTGCTCTCATAAAAACAAATTTATTAAAACTATCTACACATACCAACAAATGAACATTTCCTCTAGAACTCTTCGGAAACGGGCACATGTGATCGACGTGTATAGTATCAAAGGGCATCGGTACTTTCGGTATGGGATGAAGTTCACCTTCTTGCTTTCCAGTCGTCCCTTTGTTATAAGCACATTCGATACATGATGAGATATACTTGTTAACGAAGTCTCGCATCCTTGGGAACCAACAATTCTTCTGAAGAACTTCCAGTGTCTTAGATACCCCGAAATGTCCCAATTCGTCATGTGCAGATCTGGTCACTCGGTATTTCAGGCTATCCGGAACAACCCATTTTAGTTCCGAATACACCTGCCGCAATAACCTCCCGTCTTTAAGAGCGTAATCGTGATGAGTCTGCTTCTCTTCTGGAGTCCTTGGTGACTTCTGCAATATAGACCTTAATCTTTGTAGTTTTTCATCTTGACGTTGAAGTGTTACTAGCCAATCATCTTTGGTAATATGTACAGCAAACACATCAAACCTGTCTTCACGATTTTCGTTGTAAACTGGTGATGAATCTTCCGATGGGTTCCTACTAAGGCAATCCGCATGAGCCATTGATGTTCCAGGACGATGAATCCATGATATGTCAAATTCTAGTAGTTTGAACAGAAGTCTCGATACTCTTGGGGTTGTCTGCGTCTGCGATCGAAGAGCAACTACTGCATGACAGTCCGTCATGACTGAGAATGGCTTTCCCAGTAGATATATCCGGAATCTTTGGATAACTATGAAACGTACATTCTGCTTCGGTTGTTCGTCGACTATAATAACTCACTGCTGTCAGCTTTCCATCTTCCGTCCGTTGTAGCAAGATTCCACCGAGTCCCATTGTGCTTGCATCGCAGTGCGCCTCATGTTCGCAATTTGGGTTGTAAATTGCTAATACGGGATCCTTCGTCAGACACTCCTTCAGCTGATTAAAAGTCCGATGACAGTCGTCTGACCATTCGAATGTGACCTCTTTCTTTAGCAAACTGTTTAACGGCTTCGCTATCTCAGCATACTTTGGCACAAACTTTCGGAAAAATCCAGATAAGCCCAGGAACTGTCTTACATTTGTAGGTGTGCATGGAACAGGGAAGTTTATGATGGCTTCAATCTTCCTTAGATCAGGTTTGATCCCATTCTCAGACACTCGATGTCCAAGATAATCTACTTCCTTACGTTGAAAGTCGCACTTCGTCAGTTTCAATGTTAATCCCGTCTCATCCAATACCTTCAGGAACTGGTTTAGCTTCAGCAGACCCTCTTCATAGGTGGTGGTGTGAATGATCACGTCATACAAGAATACTGCTATTCCGTCCATATCCAATTGATTAACAATATGATCCATCATATGCTGAAAAACAGCTGGCGAGTTGTCGATTGTGCGTTTGGAAGGCAGTGGATGTCTGGATTCTTCTGCTACATTCACTTGATAGTACCCAGAATTCATATCCAGTACCGTGAAGAATTTTGAACCGCTTAATCTGTTGAGCTGCTCTTCCACAATCGGCATCAGATACTTTTCCTTAACCGTCAAAGAATTGAGCCGACGAAAATCGATGCACATCCGCAAAGAACCATCTTCCTTCGGAACCATAACAATCGGAGATGTAAAGTTGGATGTTGGTTCACGAACTATTCCACAATCTAGCAGCTCCTGCACAGTTCTGTCGATCGCCACCCGTTGAGCAAAAGGTATGCGATACATTCTCTTTCCTGTTGGATCATCAGTTGTTAATTTAATCGTTATTTTCTCACCTTCCGCAGTACCCAACTCGGCTACACTTGTTGCAAAACTGTCCCGATTGCTATTGATGATTTCAAGTAATTGAGCTCGAACACCACTCGGTAAATCTTTATCAACGTTACATTCTTCTAGCCTAATGAGATCCAATACTTCTATGTTGTTGACAGGATCCGGTGACCTCATTAGCTTTTCCGATGTTTTATTCACATTGTTTCTTAAAATGCTCAGCTTTCCAGCAACAATTTCCACTCTAAATTGACTTTGATCAAGGAGAGATCGACCGACCATTACTTCGTACTCTTGGGACTGATCAGGAACGATGAGAACCTCTACAACGCCAGTGATACCCGCTATTTCCACGATACATATCACTCGTCCAATGGTTTCACTCCTACCCTGGCCGAAGCCAGTAAGTTCCTTCCTGTACAAGTCGTAACGAAGACCTCGCCTATCAGCATCAAACTTCTTTAAAGTTACATAAGAACTTCCCATGTCAATAAAAGCATAGAATTCCAAATTTCCAATCAGAATTGGTCGGTGATATCCGCAACTGCTCCCTTTAGACTTTTGTCATACACAATTACTGATTTTTTTGAAGGGCACTAACGTGCTATATGCCCTTTTTGCTTACACTTAAAGCATGTAATTTGTTTGGCTTCACTACTGCTGGACGTCATTTTCGTTGAGAGACCTCTGGACGATACTAATGAATCAGTTGCAACAGTTGACTGAAATAGTTTTGCGGTTTTCACATTTCGTAACTTCTTCTGCTCACGAACTCCTTCGATCCATTTGATTTGTTGCAAAAGATCCATCGAAGAAGAGAATCTATTCCCCATCAGCATGTTTACCATCTCGCTGTCATTCAATCCGGTGATCACATACTGAACTATTGATGACTCCGACATACCAACACGTTTCGCCAACATACGGATTTCGAACACAAAATCTTCAATAGGTTCATTCGCTAATCGATGATGAGAAATGAGTTGTGCGTGAAGATCGGCTTCACTCGAATGAAAAGGAAATGCCTCTTGTATTTTTGACTTAAATACATTCCAATTGGGAATATCGAATTGCTCTGATTCCAGCCAGAGCTTTGCAGACCCTTTGAATTTGATTAATGCCGCGCAAAGGATCAACTGATCTGACCAATGAAAGAAATAATTTTTTTAACCGTTCCATGTGGAGAACCCATTGTTCCGATGAAAGCGAAGTTCTGCTAGATGGGTTGAAATCTGGCATTGTTTCCACAACATCCCTTAAATTTATTTTGGAATTATTTTCAACCGGTGTTGACATTACAGTTGAGCTTTGTAACAACATTAATCTTTCCCGCTCAAATAGCTCGCGTTCCCGCTTAAGCAAATCCGATTCTCTGTCGAACGATGTTCTGTTTAAACCGATGTCAGAACCACCAACCGCCCCTACCTCACGAACTGTTTCGTCCAAATCTGACTGGGACTCGGCCGCTTCAATATTGTCTTGAACGACGATTTTTTTACCCGGAGACGACATTTGAACACGCTCAAACAACTCCTTCTTATTCCCGCTCGTTGACATGCCCAAATTACGCAGCGTTTCTTTTAATTTGGTCACTGTCGTTTTGTCCATTAACGTGTATACTTGAGTTTCTTCCCAAATTCAAATTCACTTCTGTCTAGTCTTGCAGCTGTACTTTACACCGAGACGCGACGGTAAACAACACACACGCACCGACCCCGACACCGAAGTTTTTTTTGATTCTCAGCTTTGTCTCGTGCACACAGGAAAACGGCCAAATATATACAATTTTTTTTTGTTCTGTCTTGTTTCGCAGCTGTGCTTTACTTATCTGCAAACCACACAGCCATACACTCAACACCGACGTTTTGTTAAGTTGTTATATACCGTAGTCAACTGCCTATTATTTTTCTTTTCCCACCCTCAAGTCTGGATGGACATACACTGTCTACACATACACGTCTGATCGCGACGTTGATTTTTTTCTTAGCCGTGTGAATATATTCTACATAATATACGTCCCCACACGATCGCGGAGAATTTATTCGTTACTTTTTTTTCCGCGATGGGCTTAGGGTTTTATCTCACTTCTGAAATGTTAGGTAAATAAAAGTAAACAACCAATGTTTAAAATAAATACTTTATTTAATAGGAAAAGATTCGTGGTAGTTAAAATAAGAGGACCGCACGCGACGACTGCTGAAAAAGAACTGCCTGTCGTGAGGATCCTTGCATTCTCTTCTGGTTCATCGTATTCGTTCGGCGTTCTGTGTGTGTTTGTGTGTGGCAAATCGTTTTGTTTTCTTTATGGTCTTATGCTTATGACATAATGTTTAATAAAAACCACTCAACCACTGTCAAATGACAACTTTTCTTTGTACACATTTAATGCCATTAAAACACAACTTTCGTAACATTCAACCAGACAAGTCGCAAAATAAATTTTATAACAATTAGTAATCGTTTTAATTCATTCAAGCAAACCAACACAACATCACAGACACCAAAAATTTAAATTATAGACCCAAGTCCAGATTAGCCAATGGAAAATTCAGTCAATAATAGAACCTTCTAGCGATTTTCATTGTTATATCTGGATTTTGATCTAAAATTTGATATTTTTTGGTGTCGATGAAACATGATTTCAACCTGTGTCACTTGAAATGTTGTAATTTCTTGTCTGTGGAGTTAGTATCGGTGTAGCTGTCAAGTTTCAAGTCACACAGGTTGATTGTGTATACCCTATCCCATAGGGGTATATTAGTTTTGATACATAGTTTATAACATAATAAAGAAATAAATTAGCCATGTCTGTCCGTCCCCAGTTTTTTGTAGTTTTTGGCCAAACCGGAAGGAATTTAATTACATTCGTTTAATTCAAATTTAATTAATCAATACGTTAACCTATCTGGTTTTACTACTTGGCGAGTGGATCTTCTTAAAACCGGTTGTTCGTCATAAGATACTATAATTCTTTCATTATTATCATTAGATATTTCAATTATTCCATCATTATCGCTATTAGTGTCAACTGTTTCCAAGAATGTTTTCTCTTCTCCCTCCTGATTTTAATCTGGAGAGGGTTGTTTACCAATGATCTCTAAACGAGTGTTTTCAGACATTGGCTTAGTATATTCCTTGATATGGTATTTTCCTCAATCAAGGCTTTGACCCACCTTCCTCATTTGATCAATATGACGCTTCCATTCCCGATTGTCATCTAATAGTATGTTATAGTGAAGAGAACCTAACTTTTCTTTAACAAACCCAAAAATCCATTTTACCCGTTTATTAAGATATTCGCACACAGCTACCCGATCCCCTATTTCTAGTGAGTAGCCACCTAGCCCTAGTGAGCGGCCTCCAAGCCCCACACCCCTCTCTTTTTCCATTTGAATCGATTTTGGCAACATCAGATCAAGTCTTGACTTAATTTCACGTCCAAACATCATCATCGAGGGCGAACGGCCAGTTGAAGGATGAATCATTTTTCTATAATCTAATAAAATGTTAGATAAATCTTTGTACATTTCGTCATCATTTCTTTTTAGGCTTTTTAGTTTCTGTTTTATAGTTTGTACAAATCTCTCCGCCTGACCATTTGTTGCAGGATGGTATGGGGCACCCATCTTATGGGTTATGCCATTACTTTTTAAAAAATTCCTGAATTGGAAGTTAGTAAACTGAGTACCTCGATCACTGACAATAATCGAAGGGATGCCAAATTGGATGAATTTTTCTCTACATACTTTAATAGTTGTTTCCGTTGTCATATTCGGAACGATCAACACTTCGGGCCATTTTGTATATGCATCCACCAAAATGAAAAAAACTTTACCAAAAAATGGACCAGTAAAATCAATGTGGATTCGTTGAAAAGGAGCATGTGGTGCTTCCAACCAATGAAGTGGAACCTATTTAGGATTTGGTCTTATACTTTGGCATTGAAAGCAATTTTTTATCATCTCTTCAATATCTGAGTCAATTTTTTCCCACCAACAATAACTTCGAGCTATGGATTTTGTGCGTGTAGCACCAAAATGAGTTGAGTGTAACTCATCCAAAACTCGTTTCCTTAAACATTGAGGTACATAAACACGAATACCTCTCATTATGCAGTCCTGTTGTAAATTGAATTCTTCTTGATTTATGCCAAACTCGAACCTAGAATCAACTATACGACCAGTTTTTAGGCCTTGGAATAAGGTGCTTACTGATTTGTCATTTAACGTTGCTAAGCCTAGCCCCCTTACAGTCAGAGGCAATATACAAATTTGACTAATTTCCAACACATCGACCTCATCCATTGAAAATTTAGACCTTTCCTTTACAGGAAGTCTCGACATTATCTGCATTAAAGTGCTCAGTTGTTTTTCGAAAAACTATTTCATAATCCAAAGCTTGTAGATATGCAGCATAGTGTTGCATTCTTGTTGCAGAAAGAGTGGGAATTCCTTTTCGTGGTGAAAAGATTTGGGAGATAGGCTTATTGTCTGTAATCAAAACAAATTTTCGTCCATATATGTATATATTGATAGAATTTTTTTGCCCCATATATAATGGCATATGCCTCCCGGTCGATTTGACTGTAACGTTGCTGGGTTTGATTTAAGGTTTGTGAAGCACACATAATAGGTCTTTCTGTGCCGTCTGAAAGTTCATGGCTCAAAACAGCCCCGACACCATAGGGTGACGCATCAGTAGCCAAAATCAATTTCAAATTGGGGTCATAGCGAATTAAAAAAACTATCGGAGTGCATTTCTTCCTTTATTTTGTCGAAACTATTTGGCATCTAGCATTCCAGTTGAATTTAACATTATCTTTTAGAAGGTTGTTAATAGGGTACATTGTGGTACTTACGTTTTGAAAAATCTCCCGTAGTAATTCACAAATCCTACGTAAGTTCTCACCTGATCTTTATTTGATGGTATTGCCATATTTTGGATGGCATCGATTTTACTACGGGTTTTGTGAATACCATTTCGATCGACGGCGAAACCACAATACTAAATTTTATCTTGAAAATGTTCACATTTTTCAACATTAATACGCATATTGTTATCATTTATATTATCATTAATAATTTAATCGGCTCATGACCTCGTACAGCCGATTCAAGTGTGTCGCATAATCTGGGCCTGTTATTTTGAAGTCGTCTATGAAAATACTGACCCCTTTTATATCACGTAATAAATTTTCCATGAACGATTGGAAAATAGCTGGTGCTGGCGCCACTCCATAAATTAAACGCGTTGGTCTAAAAAGGCCTTTATGAGTGCTAAGTGTTAAAAACTCCCTGCGCACTGGATCTACTTCTAATTGTAAATAGGCTTTTGTTAAATCTATTTTATTAAACTTTTTTCCACCACTCATTGACGAAAAAAGTTCTTCTATTGTAGGAAGCGGATGGTCAGGTATAATCACGTTTTGATTAAGTGATACATTATAGTCTCCACAAAGACGAATTTTGTTATTTACCTTTACGGGTACAATTGGAGTCGCCCATCTGCTGTCATCTACCCTTTCTAATATTCCATCACTTATCATTTTCCCGAGCTCTTTTTCGACCGCTTCATGAATAGCAAATGGGTCTGGCCTATGCTTTAAATTTAAATTTAACATGAAAATTTGGAATTTTTCCCACGCTTTTTGAAAACACCCTTGGAAACTTTTCTTTAAGATCGTTAATAAGTTTAATTTCATTAATATTAGAGTTTGCAACATCTAATTGATACAAGTTGTTTAGGTTAATTCCCGCTAACTCATTCAAATTTATCTCTAAATCCCTGATCCACTGGCTACCTAGGAAAGGAACACGTTTCATATTTGTAATGTATAACTTCATAGTTTTTACAGTATTTTTATAACTAACTTTAACATGCGCAAAACCCTCAATAGGTACCTTTTCACCACTGTAACTTCTTAAATTAATTTTTATCGAATTATCAATTTGTTTTGTTGGAAACAATTTTATAAAATCACGCATGCTTATAAGTGTTAATCTACTTGCAGAATCTACAATGAAATTAATTTTCTTTCCTTCTGCAGTGATTTCAGCAATGAATTCATCTTTTTCTTTTTCTATTAAATCTAATTTATAAATCAAACTCTTTATTACTATTTATTTCTTCTATAAAATTCGTTCTCTGATTATTATAATTATTAAATTTCTTTAATTTAAAACACATTCTTCGCAAATGACCTTTCTTTTTACAAAATGAGCATAATGTGTCTTTGTGCATGCAATCTAATATACCATGTGTCCCGCCACATCTATAGCAACACATATTTTACCGTCGTTGTTCATTCCTTAGACAACAAGTGTAAATATCTCTGCCCCCTGATGATGTTGTTGCTATTTTATAAACTGATCCCGTTTACTTCGTTGTTTCACCCATTACAGCAACGCCTGCCTCCGAGAGTTCCATTCACTGTGCTATATCCATCGCCAAATCGAATGTCAATTTTTTTGTTTCGAGACATCTATTTTGTACGTATTTGTTCCTAATCCCAAACACAAACTGATTTCTTAACGCGATCTCCAAATATGTTCCAAAATTGCACGTTGCAGCTAGTCGCCTTAGACTTACAAGAAAATCTGCAACACTTTCTCCTTCTTGCTGTTTTCTATGGTGGAATTTGAAATTTTCCACAATTTCCAGAGGTTCGGGGTTATAGTGACTGTTTAAAAGTTGGACAATTTCCGAGTACTTCTTGTTATTAGGTTTTATGGGAGACAACTTGTCAAACATAACGTCATACGCCTCTTGACCCATATAGTGGAACAAGAAATTTTTTTTCTGCTCCTCTTCAATTTTAAAGATTTCGGAAGCCCCCTCTAATCTCTCCACCCAGCGGTTCCATTTTCCTTAAGATTTATCAAATTGTTCGATGTGAAAATTTGCATGTATCACTTGAGTCACAATTTAATTAATATATGTACTTTTTATACCCTATCCCAAGGGGTATATTCGTTTTGATACATAGTTTGTAACATAAAGAAATAATTTAGCTACATATACCTCAAAGTATATGGATCGACTCAGAATCGCTAGCTGAGTCGATTTAGCCATGTCTGTCCGTCCGTCCGTCCGTACGTCACCAGTTTTTGGGCCTTAAATTTTGAGCTAGAAGGATGAAATTTAGTACACGTGCTCTTTGTTGCTCCCAGCAGAACAAGTGAAAACATTTTTGAAATCCGCAAACTGCCACGCCCCCGTTTTCGAAAAACGTATTTTTTGGCCAAACTGTTAAGAATTTAAAAAAGTGTCTGAGCAGCATATTTAGAGAATCGTAATGTCCATATTTCGTTCATTATAAAGATTTTTTCCATGCCCACTTTTAGTGGGCGTTTTTAATAAAAAAACTATTTCGGTCAAATTTTAAATTTATCGAAACAAAAATTTGATGCAGAATCATTAGTAATATCAATATAAACATTTCGTCTATAGACCGTTTTAACCCACGCCCACTTTTTGGAAAACAAAAAACTTTGTATGGACGAATTATAGATATTAGGATTGTCTAAATATGCTGCTCAGACACTTTTTGAAATTCCTTACGGTTTGGCTTAAAATTATGTTTTTCTGAAAGGGGGCGTGGCAGTGCGCGGATATCAAACATTTTTCCACTTGTTCTGCTTCGTCGGCCAGAGAGTCTATATACCAAATTTCAACACTCTAGCTCAAAATTTAAGGCCCAAAAATCGGTGACACACAGACGGACGGACGGACAGACAGACATGGCTTAATCGACTCAGCTAGCGATTCTGAATCGATCCATATACTTTGAGGTATATGTATCGAAATTATTTCTCTATGTTACAAACTTAATGTCAAAACTAATATACCCCCCTATGGGATAGGGTATAAACATATAAGAAGGCTACAAACCGCTGTAAAACTATGCTATGGGGTAGTGTACAAAATTTTTTTTTATATAAAAACGCCCCCAAAAAGTGGGCGTTGGTTAGATGGTCTATAGACGAAATGTTATATTAATATTACTGCATCCAAAGATATTTCAAAAATTTTAAAATTTGACCGAAAAACGTCTTTTTATTAAAAACGCCCCAAAAAGTGGGCGTGGCAAAAAAAATTTATATGAACGATTTATAGATATTCATTGTCTTAATATGTTGTTCAGAAATATTTTCAAATTTCCCTATGGTTTGGTCAAAAACTACGTTTTCCTTAAAAGGTGGCGTGGCAGTGAGCGGATTTCAAAATTTTTTACACTTGTTCTTCTGGGAGCAACAAAGAGCACGTGTACTGAATTTCATCATTCTAGCTCAAAATTAAAGACCCAAAAACTGGTGACGTACGGACGGACGGACGGGCAGCCTGACGGACAGACAGGGCTAAATCGACTCAGCTATCGATTCTGAGTCGATCCATATATGTACTTTGAGGTACATCTAGCTCCATTATTTCTCTATGTTACAAACTAAGTATCAAAACTAATACACCCCTATGGGATAGGGTATAAAGATTGATTTTTTTAACCAATGGAAAACCCCATTAATTTGCTTCTTATGCCAGTTTCATACTCTTGGATATTTGTTAGATAATCACAAGAGGTGTTTAGTGTAAAAAGTCTTAGGTGGAGTCGTGTTCGATATTTCGATGTTACATTCCACTTTTTGTTAACGTTTTCTTTAAAATCGGTTTTTGGTAATTATTTATTCAATATTGCTGTTCACATTTCTTCTCACTGCGAATTTTAGCCTTCACGTGTATTTTCATTTTCATTTGAAAATGTAGTGTTCTTCCTTTTTATTGTTGCTTATGCTCGACGCCAAAAAGTGGGACGTAACATTGACTATAAACTAAGCGCGGGATCCAAGGTCGAAATCTCGAACACGACAACACCTAAGGGTTTTCCACCCCAAAAAGTGGGCTTGATAAAAAACTTTGTAAAGACGAAATATAGATATTGAGATTCTCTATATATGTTTCTCAGACACTTTTTTTTAAAATTCCTTACGGTTTGGCCAAAAACAACGTTTTTCTAAAAAGGGGGCGTGGCAGTAGGCGGATTTCAAAAATGTTTACACTTCTTCTGCTTCGTCGGCCACAGAACCTATATACCAAATTTCAACACTCTAGCTCAAAATGTAAAGCCCAAAAATCAATGACACAGACGGACAGACAGACATCGATATACTTTGAGGTATATCTATCGAAATTATTTCTCTATGTTACAAACTTAATGTCAAAACTAATATACCCCTATAGGGTATAAACATATCAGAAGGCTATAATCAGCTGTGCTGATCGTTGAATACCCTACCCCATTCTATCTTTAAAACAAGTATTACTAAAAAAAAGTAGGCGTGTCTAAAAACGTTATTGGGAGATGACAACATACTGTTCAAACAGTTGATCAAAATCTTTTATGGTTCAGCATAAAACAACGTTTTTGGCTATGATAATATAAAAATTTCGTTTTAAATTCATTTTAACCCACACCCACTTATCATAGCCAACGATTTTGCATTACAAGATTTTTTGATTTTTTTTTAAATTTTAAAGAAAAACGTTTTTTTACTGAAAACGCCCCAAAAAGTAAGCGTGGCAAAAAACATTATATATACGATATATACGTCTAAATATGTTGTTCAGACACTCTTTCAAAATTCATTACGGTTTGGCTAAAATCTAGGTTTTTGTAAAAAGTGAGCGTGACAGTGGGCGGATTTTAAAAAAAATGTACACTTGTTCTGTAGCCTCGGACAAGGATCCTATGTACCAAATTTCATTATCCGGACGGACGGACAGACAGACATGTCTAATTCGACTCAGCTAGCGATTCTGAGTCGATCCATATACATTATGGTATATCTAGCTAAATTATTTCTGTGACAAACTATCTCTAAAAACTAATATACCCCTATGGGATTGGATATAAAAAACGACGCCACATAATTACGAATAATGACTAATACCAAAGATTATGAATTCTATACAGATGACATAGAGAACAAAAATGACATTGAGAACAAAAAACAGAAACTTTTGCTCAGTAGCTTCATGGTACAGGCGGGCGGTGTGCATGAAAACACATGAAAAACAAGAACAAAAACATATGGCGGGCTGTGCCAGCACGACCCGCCATAGAACAATTTTTTCTTATATGGAGTGCGTTATCTGTGTAGAATTCATAATCTTTGCTAATACGAAGCAAGGACTTTTAATCATTTCAAGTAATTATTACGATGTTCAAAATTGGACAGATTATAAAGGCAGAATAGAGCAATTTCTTGTTGAAACTTAAATAGCAACGGCAGAAAAGAAAGATGCAGCCTTCGGATAGCATTCCCGATACTCCAGGCAATATGATATAATATGATCAGCTAATACAAATATTTGAACATACTTTCACTATACCAACGATTTTATATTGCGAACGCAGAAATTTCTACGGAGTTAAAGAAATAATATGTTTACTGGTGCATTTGAGAAAGCAAAAAACCTGAGAGGCGACACGTGGATTCATCTTGCAACGAAATAATAGAAAAGACAACTCAAACAACGAGAAGTACACACAGCAACAACATCGATAGACCAAAACTGAAAATTCCGTTTAGGTACAGTTGGGGCAAAACTAATTATGTGGAATTGTTGCAAACAGTATTAGTAGTATATATATAAATTAAATTTCATTTAATTTGAAAAAAACAGTTTGCGAGAAATTGACAATTTTCTTAATATGGCCTAAATGCGAAAATTCTTTATATGGATTTTCTTAAAAAAAAGGGTATGCAGTTTTGTTGGAACTAATATTCTTGTAGTTTATATAATGTTTAATCAAAATCGTTAAAGCAGTTTTCGAGAAAATGAGGTTGTGTATTATTTTTATATGGCAGGTACCATTAATTTAATGGCTAAAAGTAAAAAAATGGCCTAGAATTGTGACCAAAATAACCCTAGATAAGAAGTTTGAAGAAAATCGGTCAATCCGTTTAAGCTGGAGTTAATTCAAAACCCACTGTTTTGGGTTTCGGTATCATTGCAATAATTAGAATCAATCAAAATATCGAGGTCGAAAACAATACCATTCTCTATGTAAGAGAATGTTAAAAACGTTATTGCCAAAGTTAATGAATATAGATCGGATGACAATATTTATAATATAACATCCACTAAATCTTGTAATCCATTAACTATAAAATTAAAGCTGTTTGACAAGTTATTAATTTCAAGTAGATACGGGAGCAACTGTATCTGCAATTTCCTATGATTTATGTTTAACATATTTCGGTAATAAAAAGATTTATTATGATAACAGCATTAGACTTAAAGCCATTTCACACATACCCGGCAGCCGGCTAACCGGTACCGGTATGTGTGAAATGGCTCTTACGGTTAAAGGTTCATTAATTTGTAACGTAAAACGTAATGATATTGAGACAAGTGTAAGTTTGCATTTATTGACGGAGGAGAAAGAAATTTTTTAAAGCATTTCGAAATAAGAAAGCTACAGCTAAATTCCTTTTTAACGAAGAAGAACAACTCAAGTCTATTATTTCCAAACATGCATGATTATATACAAACGAATTTGACAAATTTAATAAAATGCAATATTCATTTAGACATGAAGAAAATAGTAAGCCGATTTTTGTATAAGAACACCCGATTCCATTTGCTCTTCGAGAAGAAGTCGAAAACCAATTATTGTTAATAGCTAGAAAATCACGGAACCAGAACTAAAACTGAATGTACCGAATGATGAACGCATTTAGTACCAATCTTAAAAGGTCACGGTTAATAGCGTTTTTATTCAAATAATCCCTTGCCGCGAATGTCGGATATATGAGTTGGATTAAGGGATGGAAAGTATTTCTCCAAAATTGCTCTAGCAAAGGCATATAAATAAATTGAGTTGGATGAAGGCTCAAAATAGGTGGGTCAAGTTGGTCTGCACGGAACGGTTTGTCGCCTTGACGTGGCGGTGTGGCTCCATGTAGCTAATGTGATCGTGTGAACAAACAAAAATAAAAAACAGTAACAAAGGAATTTCCAGAAGGTGACGTGCTATTGGATATCCGGCACGGAAAATTGGGATCTGAAGATGAAGCTGCGATCGAAACCAGAGAGGATGAACTCTTAAAGGACGATTGCAACTCCATCTCCAGCAATTTTGAAAGTGCTTAATCGGGCGAACCGTACGCGAGGAAGAAAACGTTAGGCGGCTCCACGGTGTCGCACAGGATATACAGGCTTCCGGTGGATTTGAGGGAGAGGAGTTCTACTCCTGAACGTCAAGGTCAGGTGACCCTGTAACTCTATCAGGACTACCCACAGATGTTGTAGGTAGTTCAACCGGAGTGGCCGGCGACACCAAATGGAAACCCTTGAATATAACGGAGAAAGCATCGTTAGGAGTATGCACGACCGCTAAAGATTGTTCAGCTGGAGTGGCGGGCAACACCAAGCCGAAAAGCAACCCAACTGTAGCAAGCCGACCGTCGAAATTAGCCGCACCAGTGGTATCAGCTAGGTTGGCAGGAGCTGACAATTTATTGCTGTGCTTCAGCTCTTCTCTGGCAACGGACACGCATAATGCCCCAATCTTTGGAAAAAATGGTGCACTATAAGGGATTCCGGGTTATATCTGGATGCTCTAGTGACTAAAAACCAAGGTCGAGACGATGACCAACGTTTTGCTGGTGCATAAAGATCTTCCATTTGCTCCTAGGGGTAGGATCTAGGATGTTCATTCCGGGTCCTGCCATCCCAAAGGAGAGATTACTAGAAATGCTCAGGCGTCGAAACCCTGACTTTCCGTCCGATGATTGGATGATAACCGAGATGTTTGAACCTTCCATCAAAGGACAAGGCATTCGCTTATCGCTCAACAATCAAAAGTTGGCGAAATTCAATACTGATGGCTTTAAGCTAAAGGTGGGCTTTAACTATGTGGATGTCAGAGTCGGTGGTCAAAACGCCTACCGATCAAACAATGCTTACCCTGTTGAAGGTACTCCAGTTAAACCTTCATCACAGTAGGTCGGCCAGCGCCAACGTACACCTTTACCTAGCCAAACATCATGTTGACATTGTTCTCCTTCAAGAACAATGGATTCCAAAGGGGTAATTTGCGGATCAAAGGCGCTCCTTAGAATGCAAACGAAAGATTGCCGATTTCAAAGTATCTCCAAACGCCGGTGAACTAGCTTTGAACGGAAGGGATATGATGTATTTTCCGTCAGGAGCTCGCGAAAATGTATTCCGAAATTGGTCTTCAGCTGGATCATTAAGAGAAGCATTTTCTTTGTGAGAATGGACTTCTTCTAACTTCCAAAATCGATGTAAGAGAGAATCCGTATCCACAGCGGTGTGAAATGACAACATATCCGCTTGACAATTAATATCGTCAAAATGTTCTCCCGAAATTACCCAACCGAATGAAGTGTTTTGTGCAATAGGTCGGCCTTGTGGCCCACGGATTTGTTCTGGTTTTATAATAGTCCAAACTTTATCCGCGCAGAGGAGAACATCAACCGACTTAGAGACATTAAAATGTGGATCCGCTAGATCCACCATGCAAATATGTTCCCAGTAGGATGCGTGGAATGAATTGGAAAGTAAATTCGAGGTTAATTTACCCAACACGAACGCGTCGAACGATAGAAGTGCTGCATTGTCACGGGAATGAAGGCGAATTGACACACAGCCATTTGTAAATCCTGCTTCTCTCGATGATAATCCCATTACAGGAATTCGAGCATGTGTACGCGGCATGTGTTCGAGCATGTGTACACATTGGACTCGATTTAGTTGCTGAAGACTTGGCTAAGTGGGTTTTAATTTGAGCCGCAGTTTTTCCACGCGAAGGAACCGACCGATTTTCCGTTTGACATGATTCGAATGCATCACATCGTAATTCGAGGAATTCAATGAGGACAATGATCGACATATCGTCGCGAGATCCGACTTCTTTTGCCCACGCGTATTTCGTGCCTGTATCCACTTTAGCTAGCAATAAATATATAAGCCATGGATCACGACCGTTTTTGTCTAACGCTTTTAGACCCCGAATTACTTCATCCGCACTGTCAGTTACCTTTCGCAGAGATTGCACATTAGGAACACTCATGGAAGGAAGGGAAATAAATGTTTGCACGAACGACTGAACAATTAAATTTACTCGATTGTAGCGCCTTTCAAGCCTATCCCATGCTTCAATGTAGTTAGCATCCGAAATTGAGATGTGTTTTGTATGGTTCGCCGCATCCTCACTCAAAAATGATTTCAAATAATGAAATTTTTGTGTTGCGGTGAGGTTTGGTTTAGTATCGACTGAACCAGTAAAAATGTCTGTTAAGGATTTCCAATCCTTGTAATTTCCGGAAAAGGGAGGCACAACGATCGGAGGCAAATTCACTGTCGAACACGTGTTTTTGGAAGAATCCAACGTTTTGAGCAAAGCACTTTGCTGACTGGCATTTGTGTTTAAACTGAATCGTTAGTATTCGATTTAACCGAAGATTGTCTTTCGCGAATTGCCTTTTTTTATGCTCCATAAGCCACGAAGTATTTCTCTTCGTAAATACCGAATTCACTGCTGAACTCAGCTTCTTCGACATGCGGTAAGCACTCGTTGTGCAACGACGAAAATTCCGACCACCTCTCGATCACTCTGCTAAGACGAATCTCTAGCATTTCGATGCTAGTATTTTCAACGATAGTTGCAACGAAATCTGCAGCACGAGTTAAACATGCTTTTGCATTTCCACGTTTTTGTTTATCAGCATTCATTTTTGTAGCACAAAAACCCCGATGAAATGCTGACTAAGTACACGATCTATCCTTAGTTAATTATAAAAAAATAATCGCGATACAATTAAATGGGTAATCGCAACGAGAGAAAAATTCTTATAGTTTTTGTCTATAACGAGTTTATATGTATAAACGGTTTTCTTTCCCTATAGCACAGCACAAGATCACACACGCGGTTTTTCTTTTGCACTTAGAAAAACTGATTTTTTAAATAATTCAGCTTTCGAACGACCAAAAGTTTTTATGTTAAGGAATGTAAATATGTTAAGGAATGTCAAGGCAATGCAAGGGTCGGTATGATTAAACGTTATAAATTTGTTTGTTTTATTTGCAGTGTTAAATTTTTGATATAATATAAGCAAAAGGGTAAGTGATACTTAGCTTGAGATGTGGTGTGGTCAGCGAACAAGACCCAAGTGACGATCAAGCGCAGGCATCAAAAATGCAATGCACCCACACAAAAAGCTGTCACACACGCAACACAAATTTATGTTGTAAAGCTGTGCGAACTGTGCATAAAAATCGTTTTGTTAAGAAAACGCCCCCAAAAAGTAGGCGTGGCAAAAAACGTTATATAAACGAAATATAGATATTGAGATTGTCTAAATATGTTGTTCAGAAACTTTTTCAAAATTGCTTACGGTTTGGCCAAAAACTACGTTTTTCTTAAAAGTGGGCGGATTTAAAAAATGTTCACACTTGTTCTGCTGGGAGCAACAGAGAGCACGTGTACCAAATTTCATCCTTCTTGTTCAAAAGTTAAGGCCCAAAAACTGGTGACGTACAAACGGACGGACGGACAGACAGACATGGCTTAATCGACTCAGCTAGCGCTTCTGTGTCGATCCATATACTTTGAGGAAGCTAAATTATGTCCCTATGTTACAAACTATGTATCAAAACTAATATACCAATATTGGATAGGGTATAAACACATGAGAAGGTGACAATCTTTTAATACTTAATATAATAATATATAATTAATATATCGAAAATATGGGCTTTATGGCGATGAAATATAGAAAATGACATTGTCACAACATATTGTTCAGACAGTTTATCAAAATCTTTTTTGGTGCGACAAAAAACAACGTTTTTCTATTGAATATGCCATGGTAGGGTAGACAAATGTTTTATTAGGAAGGCGCTCCCAAAAAGTGGGCTTTGGTTAAAAAGATCTAAAAGATCTGCATCGAAAGTCTTTTCAAATATTTTAAAAAGTACCGAAAAACGTGGTTTACTAAAAACGCCTCCAACAAGTGGGCGTGACAAAAAACTTTAAACTTTATATAGACGAAATATAGATATTAAGATTTTGTAAATATGTTCTTCAGGCACTTTTTTAAAATTCCTTACTGTTTGGCCAAAAAATACGTTTTTATAAAAAGGGGGCGTGGCAGTGGCGGATTTAAATTTTACTTGTTCTGCTGGGAGCAATAAATAGCACGTACACCAAATTTCATCATTCCAGCTCAATTTAAGACCCAAAAACTGGTGCGGAAGGACGGACGGAGAGACGGATGGACAGACGTGGCTAAATCAACTCAGCAAACGATTCTGAGTCGATCTATATAATTTAAGGTATATGAAGTGAAAACCAGCGAGTTAGTCTGAGTTTTGACCTGAACGCGATTTGAATAGTGTTAACTGAGTGAATTTACCTAAGGGAAATTATTTTGAAAGTGATAATAGTGCGCGAATTTGATCGTTAGTATTTCATTTCAAATAAGTGTGATTGTATTGTTAAACTTGAATAAATTCCTAACAGCTTTGTAAATAATAGAATTCTATAAATAAGTGTGTGTTTAAATAAATTGTTGTTAATCATAAGAGAGAAAAGCGGTTTATCATTCGAAGCCCGGCTTCATACAACAGTATATGATTTTTTTTTCTTAAACTCGTTGCACACATAAAATCATCTGATTTTCAGTTTTTTATCAGGAATTAATTAGAGCAACGAATTTAAGAAAAAGAAACTTAAATTTATTTAACAGTTTAGAAATTTTTTTTTAAGTTTTATATATAAATAAAAACAATCATCATTGAAAGTTTAACAAATTAACGTTAAGGTAGTATTGATAATTTAAGAGCAAGAAATACTGCTAACTACCAATTAGTTAGATTAAGATAAATAGTTAGTAATAAGTTAGATTAAAGCAGTTTTGTCTAGTTTTAAGTCGATATTTACCAATAATAGTCAATTTAATAGTAAAACACAAGCAATCAAATATAGTTATCATCTGCGTATTAGTCTTTTATATACCAGGAGTATTTATATCTCCGGTTAGAAGCCACGCATTAAAGTTTTCATGTACCCCATAATCTTGGAGTGTAATTCTACTCCAGCAGATAATGTGGTCTTAATGCCTAAAACGGTATTACTTAGGGTCTATTCACAGAAAGGCGGACGAGCTATGTAACATTAATTTATATTCATTACTTTTTTGTATCAATCAAAAATGTAAGGTTAGTGAAAGCGAATATGTCTATAACTTACAGTTTTAAATCCTCTGTACATTACACGAATTTCCTGTTTTGAAAATTTAGTTTGTCGGCACAAGTCTTCTAATGCCACCGGAATCGGCTTAGGTACTCGCGTTGGCTCTAATTCATAAACGACGTCCTCGATAGGACTGTCTGGCGGCGATGTCATTGTTAGCTTTTTTGGGTTGAGTATTAAGATATCATAATGAGTAATTTATGTCATTGCAGTTCCTTCACCTAAAAAAAGTAACATTGTTTGGTTATTTAAAATATCAACTTTGTATACAATTAAATACAAAATATAATTCAAATTCTATATAAACCAGTAGTTTTAGTTTTACTATAACATCATTTAAACGTCTTTCTACTATTCTAAAGAACGTTGTGACACAATCCAGGGTGCCGTGACATAAGACAAAACTTTTTTTTTGTGTTCAAATATTGTTAAAGCATGACATCAAATAAAGCCACAATGAAAAATGACCTTTGAACCAAAATGAAAAATTGCACCAGTGTGACTTTTTTTCATAATAAAATTATAAACGGAAATATCACCCCAAACAAATTGAAAAATAACCTCAAAATTTAAATAAATTCTAAAGGGTGACCCATTTCGAGGTTCCCTACTTTTTTAAATAAAAAAACACAGAAAATTCAAATTTAATGGAGAATGTTTATTATCATTTGAAAGAACATTCTTTGGCATTTATTTTTCGAAGATTATGTCTATCAAATGTTGGCCGTTGCTACGTCGCAGATGGTCTATCCGTTGAGTCCAATTTTCGATCACTCGTTCGAGCATTTTGACTGGTAACTTGCGAATTACACGCGTGATGTTTTCCTCCAAGGCCTGAATCGAAGCGGGTTTGTCGGCATAAGCTTTTGACTTTACATATCCCAACAGGAAAAAGTCTAACGGTGTGATATCACACGATCTTGGTGGCCAATCGACCGGCCCAAAACGTGAAATTATGTGCTCACCGAACTGTTCTCTCAATAAGTCCATTGATTGATGCGATGTGTGGGAAGTGGCGCCGTCTTGCTGAAACCAAATGTCGCCGAGATCACGAGCTTCAATTTCAGGCATCAAATAGTCGGTTATATCACACCAAACCGTTGTTTTTTCTGGATGAAGTGGCAGTTCTTCAATCTCTTCAGGTTGCTCTTCGTCCCAAATGCGGCAATTTTGTTTGCTTACATACCAATTGAGCCAGAAATGGGCCTCGTCGCTAAACAAAATTTGCCTCGAAAACGTCGGATCTTCTTGGAACTTTTCAAGAGCCCATAGAGCGAAGCGATGTCGCTTGGGAAGGTCGAGCGGCTTCAGTTGTTGCACAAGCTGTATTTTTTACGCTTTCAATACGTCAGTCCGAGTTGCTGCGAACGGCGCCGAATCGACTCTCTACGGTCTTCGTGTACACTCTCAGCTACGGCCGCTATATTTTCTTCACAGCGTGCTGGACGTGGTCTATTCGGTCGAATATTATCCAATAATGAATGCTGGGTCTCAAAATGGGTGATGGTGTTGCGAATAGTACGCTCAGTAGGCCGATTATGTTGACCATAAGTTGAGCGAAGTGCACGAAACACATTCCTCACAGAACGTGAATTTTCATAATAAAGTTGAACAATTTGTAAACGTTGTTCACGCGTAAGTCTTTCCATTATGAAATGCCAAACAATACTAAACAAAAATACGTGACAGCATGACACGACTCACACGTGATCTGTCAAAAAAGGCTATTGAAAAAAGTATCTCTACTTGGATCACCCGTTAAATAGGGGGAGTGGCAGTGGGCGGATTTCAAAACTGTTTATACTTGTTCTGCTAGGAGTAACAAAGAGCACGTGAACCAAATTTTATGATTCTATACTTTAAGGCATATCCAGCAAAATTATTTCTCTATGTTACAAACTATGTATCAAAACCAATATAGGGTATAAAAATTACCCCAAACTCGCTTATGAAGCTTTCAATGTAAAGTGCTACTTATATTGACACGGGATAAATCTTAGGCGATTTAGGTTTAATCCAGAATTGGCAGTTTGTAGACTATGGCTTATAGATCGGGCTGTACTGTCTTGTAGCCACCATTTTAGACGGGTGCAGAGAAGATAACGTATTGTCTTTTGCTTGTTTTAGTCTATACATCTCCTGCAAGACCAAGCCATGTTGCATGTCTGCCAACCAGACAGTATCCCGAATTTATGTTGTATCTTAGGTGAAATCTATCAATCAGATTATGATTGATTGTGAATCGTCAAGTAGAACATATGAGCAGGCTACAATCCGCTGTGCGGATCGTTTAATATGATTCAATTGCATATGGTGTAGGGCATAAAAATCGTTTTGTTAAGAAAACGCCCCAAAAAGTGGACGTGGGCTAAAATGATCTATAAAAGAAATATTTATGTTATTATTACCAATGATTTTGCATCAAAATTTTTTTTCAAATATTTTAAAATTTGACTGAAATGGTTTTTTTTTAATGAAAACGTCCCTAAAAAGTGGGCGTGACAAAAAACTTTGTACAGACAGAATATAGGTATTGGTATTGTCTAAATATGTTGCACAGACTTTCTCTTCAAATTCCATAAGGTTTGGCTAAAAACTACGTTTTTCTAAAAAGGGGCGCGGCAGTGGGCGGATTTCAAAATTATTTACAGTTGTTCTGCTTCGTCGGCCAGAGAGTCTATATACGAAATTTAAGGCCCAAAAATCGGTGAAACACAGACGGACGGACGGACGGACAGACATCGGTAGATCGACTCAGCTAGCGATTCTGAATCGATCCATATACTTTGAGATATATCTATCGAAAATATTTCTCTATGTTATAAACTTAATGTCAAAACTAATTACCCCTAGGGGATAGGGTATAAACATATGAGATGGCTACAATCCGCTGTTCTGATCGTTGAATACCCTATCCTATCCCATCCTTAAAATTAATATCCCCAAAATGTGGGCTTTGTGGCCATAAAACATTGAAAATGACGTTCTCACAAGATATTGTTCAGACAGTTTATCAAAATCTTTTATGGTTATAAAAAAAGTTTTTTTTTTATAGAAAACGCCCCCAAAAGTGCGCGTGGGAAAAAAATTTATGTATACGAAATATATAGATATTGAGATTCTCTAAATATGTTGCTCAGACACTTTTTTAAAATTCCTTACGGTTTGACTAAAAACTACGTTTTTCTCAAAAGGATCCGTGTCAGTAGGGGGCGGATTTCAAAAATGTTTACACTTGCTCTACTTCGTCGGCCAGAGAGTTAATACACCACATTTCAGCAATCTAACTCAAGATTTAAGGCCCAAAAATCGGTAACACACAGATGGACAGGCGGACAAATGGACGGACGGATAGACAGACATCGCTAGATCGACTAAGCTAGCGATTCTGAAACGATCCATATACTTTAAGGTATAACTATAGAAATGATTTCTCTATATTACAAACTAAATGTCAAAACTAATATAACTCTATGGGATAAGGTATAAATATAAAAAAAATATAACCTCGATAGGTGTACCCCAAAGTATATGGATCGATTCAGCCATGTCTGTCCGTCCGTCCGTCTGTTTGTCACCTATATTTGGGCCTTAAAGTTTGAGGTGGAGTGTTGAAATTTGGTATAAAGACTCTTTGGCGACGAAGCAAAACAGGTGTAAACATATGAGAAGGCTACAACCCGCTGTGCGGATCGTTGAATACCCTATCCCATCCCATCCTTAAAATCAATAACCCCAACAAGTGGGCTTTATGAGCATATAATATTGAAAACGATGTTGTCACAACATATTGTTCAGACGGTTTATCAAAATTAATAAAATTAATAACCCCAACAAGTGGGCTTTATGAACATATAATGATAAAAACGAGGTTGTCACAACATATTGTTCAGACGGTTTATCAAAATCTTTTAGCGTGACAAAAATCTTTATATAGACAAAATATATATAATAAGATTCTGTAAATAGGTTGTTCAGACACTTCCGCAGTGGGTGGATTTCAAAAATGTTAACACTTGTTTTGCTCCCCTGTACAAGAATCCTATAATCAAAATTGCATTCTCCTAGCTCAACATATAAGGCCTAAAAATCGGTGACATACGGTGACGGACGGACGGACAGACAGACATGGCTACATCGACTCAGCTATTGATTCTGAGTCGATCCATATACTTAAAGGTATATCCACCTAAATTATTTCTCTCTGTTGAAAACTATGTATCGAAACTAATATGCCCCTATGGGATAAGGTATACAAATTTTCAAAATCCGCCCACTGCTACGCCCCTTTATTAGTAAAACATTGTTTTTACCAAACGGTTAAGATTTTTGAAAAAGTGTCTTTGTTACATATTTAGATAATCCCAATACCTATATTTTTTTCGTAATTTTTTGGGGCGTTTTCTTAACAAAACTATTTTTTCTATGCATTACCCAATAGCATATGCAATAGAAAAACGCCGTTTTATGTGAAAGTAAAGTTATTATTATTAGCCATGTCCACTTTTAAATGATAGGATGGGATGGGATAGGGTATTAAACGATCCGCACAGCGGATTGTAGCCTTCTCATATGTTAATTTATCACCTTTAACTTCTTTTAAAAAATAATATTCGTCATCATCATTATCACATTGTTACAATTTACTTCTCATAAATTTTGTTACTTTAATAATTTAGTCACAAGGAAAGGAAACGATTTTGGTTTTTTCTTACAAATTATTTTTCGATTTGTGGGAGGCGACGTGGGTAGTGAGAAAAGGGTTTTGGAGCAGTTTTTTATGTTATTATTTTAGACGGGTGCAGAGAAGATAACGTATTGTCTTTTGCTTGTTTTAGTCTATACATCTCCTGCAAGACCAAGCCATGTTGCATGTCTGCCAACCAGACAGTATCCCGAATTTATGTTGTATCTTAGGTGAAATCTATCAATCAGATTATGATTGATTGTGAATCGTCAAGTAGAACATATGAGCAGGCTACAATCCGCTGTGCGGATCGTTTAATATGTTTCAATTGCATATGGTGTAGGGCATAAAAATCGTTTTGTTAAGAAAACGCCCCAAAAAGTGGACGTGGGCTAAAATGATCTATAAATGAAATATTTATGTTATTATTACCAATGATTTTGCATCAAAATTATTATGGCACGATAACGGTCGCCATTGACGGTTACGTTAGCACCGGCATATTTTTTTAAAGAAATATGGACCGATGATTCCACCGGCCCACAAACCACACCAATCCGTTGTTTTTTCTGGATGAAGTGGCAGTTCTTCAATCTCTTCAGGTTGCTCTTCGTCCCAAATGCTGCAATTTTGTTTGCTTACATACCAATTGAGCCAGAAATGGGCCTCATCGCTAAACAAAATTTGACTCGAAAACGTCGGATCTTCTTGGAACTTTTCAAGAGCCCATAGAGCGAAGCGATGTCGCTTGGGAAGGTCGAGCGGCTTCAGTTGTTGCACAAGCTGTATTTTTTACGCTTTCAATTAAAAATCTTGACGTAAAATGCGCCAAGTCGTTCCATACGTCAGTCCGAGTTGCTGCGAACGGCGCCGAATCGACTCTCTACGGTCTTCGTGTACACTCTCAGCTACGGCCGCTATATTTTCTTCACAGCGTGCTGGACGTGGTCTATTCAGTCGAATATTATCCAATAATGAATGCTGGGTCTCAAAATGGGTGATGGTGTTGCGAATAGTACGCTCAGTAGGCCGATTATGTTGACCATAAGTTGAGCGAAGTGCACGAAACACAGTCCTCACAGAACGTGAATTTTCATAATAAAGTTGAACAATTTGTAAACGTTGTTCACGCGTAAGTCTTTCCATTATGAAATGCCAAACAATACTAAACAAAAATACGTGACAGCATGACACGACTCACACGTGATCTGTCAAAAAAGGCTATTGAAAAAAGTATCTCTACTTGGATCACCCGTTAAATAGGGGGAGTGGCAGTGGGCGGATTTCAAAACTGTTTATACTTGTTCTGCTAGGAGTAACAAAGAGCACGTGAACCAAATTTTATGATTCTATACTTTAAGGCATATCCAGCAAAATTATTTCTCTATGTTACAAACTATGTATCAAAACCAATATAGGGTATAAAAATTACCCCAAACTCGCTTATGAAGCTTTCAATGTAAAGTGCTACTTATACTGACACGGGATAAATCTTAGGCGATTTAGGTTTGATCCAGAATTGGCAGTTTGTAGACTATGGCTTATAGATCGGGCTATACTGTCTTGTAGCCACCATTTTAGACGGGTGCAGAGAAGATAACGTATTGTCTTTTGCTTGTTTTAGTCTATACATCTCCTGCAAGACCAAGCCATGTTGCATGTCTGCCAACCAAACAGTATCCCGAATTTATGTTGTATCTTAGGTGAAATCTATCAATCAGATTATGATTGATTGTGAATCGTCAAGTAGAACATATGAGCAGGCTACAATCCGCTGTGCGGATCGTTTAATATGTTTCAATTGCAAATGGTGTAGGGCATAAAAATCGTTTTGTTAAGAATACGCCCCAAAAAGTGGACGTGGGCTAAAATGATCTATAAATGAAATATTTATGTTATTATTACCAATGATTTTGCATCAAAGTTTTTTTCAAATATTTTAAAATTTGACTGAAATGGGTTTTTAACTTTCTCTTACAAAGAGAAAGATATTGTTTTCGTGAAAATTTTCGACCTCGAGATTTTGATTGATTCTAACATTACGACCGGACCGTCGGTCCGTCGGTCCGTCTGTCCGTAATGGTCTCCCCAGCCTAAACGGCTTGACCGATTTTCTTCAAACTTCGTATCCAAGCTTGTTTTGGTCATAATTCTAGGCCATTTTTTTTGTTTGCTTTTAGCCATGTTAATAACGGTACCTGCCATATAAAAATTACACATAACCTCAATTTTCTCGAAAACGGCTATAACGATTTTGATTAAACTTTATATATACTATATTCATACTAGTCCCAACAAAATTGCATACCCAGTTTTTTCGAGAAAATCCATATAACGGATTTGGTCATTTAGGCCATATAAAGAAAATTGTTAATTTCTCGCAAACTATTAAGTCAAATTGAAATTTAATATATATACTACTATTACAGCTTGAAGCAATTCCACATAATAAGTTTTAGCCCGACTATCACTAAACGGAATTTTCAGTTTTGGCCAATAAGCGAAAATCATTATTATTCACATTGACATCGATTCCTTCAAATTTCGGAGTAAACATTCGTATAAATACATTTCGACATTATTAATATCATTTTAGCATCAATAATCAAAATGCTTATGATTTGATCTAACGCCCAACTTGCTGTGAGAGAGAAAGTTGCGTACGACCCAGTCGTGCACCCACCACTCGTTTTTAATGAAAACGTCCCTAAAAAGTGGGCGTGACAAAAAACTTTGTACAGACAGAATATAGGTATTGGTATTGTCTAAATATGTTGCACAGACTTTCTCTTCAAATTCCATAAGGTTTGGCTAAAAACTACGTTTTTCTAAAAAGGGGTGCGGCAGTGGGCGGATTTCAAAATTGTTTACAGTTATTCTGCTTCGTCGGCCAGAGAGTCTATATACGAAATTTAAGGCCCAAAAATCGGTGAAACACAAACGGACGGACGGACGGACAGACATCGGTAGATCGACTCAGCTAGCGATTCTGAATCGATCCATATACTTTGAGATATATCTATCGAAAATATTTCTCTATGTTATAAACTTAATGTTAAAACTAATTACCCCTAGGGGATAGGGTATAAACATATGAGATGGCTACAATCCGCTGTGCTGATCGTTGAATACCCTATCCTATCCCATCCTTAAAATTAATATCCCCAAAATGTGGGCTTTGTGGCCATAAAACATTGAAAATGACGTTCTCACAAGATATTGTTCAGACAGTTTATCAAAATCTTTTATGGTTATAAAAAAAGTTTTTTTTTTTATAGAAAACGCCCCCAAAAGTGCGCATGGGAAAAAAATTTATGTATACGAAATATATAGATATTGAGATTCTCTAAATATGTTGCTCAGACACTTTTTTAAAATTCCTTACGGTTTGACTTATAACTACGTTTTTCTCAAAAGGATCTGTGACAGTAGGGGGCGGATTTCAAAAATGTTTACACTTGTTCTGCTTCGTCGGCCAGAGAGTTAATACACCACATTTCAGCAATCTAACTCAAGATTTAAGGCCCAAAAATCGATAACACACAGATGGACAGGCGGACAAATGGACGGACGGACAGACAGACATCGCTAGATCGACTAAGCTAGCGATTCTGAAACGATCCATATACTTTAAGGTATAACTATAGAAATGATTTCTCTATATTACAAACTAAATGTCAAAACTAATATAACCCTATGGGATAAGGTATAAATATAAAAAAAAATAACCTCGATAGGTGTACCCCAAAGTATATGGATCGATTCAGCCATGTCTGTCCGTCCGTCCGTCTGTGTGTCACCTATTTTTGGGCCTTAAAGTTTGAGGTGGAGTGTTGAAATTTGGTATAAAGACTCTTTGGCGACGAAGCAAAACAGGTGTAAACATATGAGAAGGCTACAACCCGCTGTGCGGATCGTTGAATACCCTATCCCATCCCATCCTTAAAATCAATAACCCCAACAAGTGGGCTTTATGAGCATATAATATTGAAAACGACGTTGTCACAACATATTGTTCAGACGGTTTATCAAAATTAATAAAATTAATAACCCCAACAAGTGGGCTTTATGAACATATAATGTTAAAAACGACGTTGTCACAACATATTGTTCAGACGGTTTATCAAAATCTTTTATGGTTCGACAAAAAACTAAGTTTTTCTATTGCTTTTGTTAGAAAACGCCAACAAAAATGCTGCGTGGGTTAAAATTATCAAAACACGAAATGTTTTTATTATCATAACCAATGATCCTGCATCAAAAATTTTTTCAATTATTTCAAAAATGTACTAAAAAACATTTTTTTTACTAAAAAAACACCCTCAAAAAGTGAGCGTGACAAAAATCTTTATATAGACAAAATAAATATAATAAGATTCTGTAAATAGGTTGTTCAGACACTTTTTCAAAATTCCTTACGGTTTAGCCAAAAAAAAAGTTTTTTCCGCAGTGGGTGGATTTCAAAAATGTTAACACTTGTTGTGCTCCCCTGTACAAGAATCCTATAATCAAAATTGCATTCTCCTAGCTCAACATATAAGGCCTAAAAATCGGTGACATACGGTGACGGACGGACGGACAGACAGACATGGCTACATCGACTCAGCTATTGATTCTGAGTCGATCCATATTCTTAAAGGTATAACCACCTAAATTATTTCTCTCTGTTGCAAACTATATATCGAAACTAATATACCCCTATGGGATAAGGTATACAAATTTTCAAAATCCGCCCACTGCTACGCCCCTATATTAGTAAAACATTGTTTTTACCAAACGGTTAAGATTTTTGAAAAAGTGTCTTTGTTACATATTTAGATAATCCCAATACCTATATTTTTTCGTAATTTTTTGGGGCGTTTTCTTAACAAAACTATTTTTTCTATGCATTACCCAATAGCATATGCAATAGAAAAACGCCGTTTTATGTGAAAGTAAAGTTATTAGCCACGTCCACTTTTTAATGATAGGATGGGATGGGATAGGGTATTAAACGATCCGCACAGCGGATTGTAGCCTTCTCATATGTTAATTTATCACCTTTAACTTCTTTTAAAAAATAATATTCGTCATCATCATTATCATATTGTTACAATCTACTTCTCATAAATTTTGTTACTTTAATAAATTAGTCACAGGGAAAGGAAAAGATTTTGTTTTTTTCTTACAAATTATTTTTCGATTTGTGGGAGGCGACGTGGGTAGTGAGAGAAGGGTTTTGGAGCAGTTTTTTATGTTATTATTTTTGTTTATTGCTGAATATAGTTTTTAAAAGCTAAATTAAACATTATGAGAAGGCTACAATCCGCTGTGCGGATCGTTTGATATCCTATCCCATTCCATCCTTAAAATTAATATACTCAAAATGTAGGCTTTATGGCGATGAAATACAGGAAATGACATTGTCGCACCATATTGTTCAGACAGTTTATCAAAATCTTGCCTTGCTAATGCCTGGGGATGGAGTATACAGATGGTTTTTGTAAGAAAACGCCCCCAAAAAGTGGATCTATAGATCATTTCATTTATTATATCATTACGGAGGTAATTGCATTAAAATTTTTTTTTTAACGTTTTAAAATTTGGAAAAAAGCTTTTTTTTTTTAATAAAAACGCCCCCAAAAAGTAGGCGTGGCAAAAAACTTTTAATGGACGAAATATAGATATTAAGATTATCTAAATATGCTACTCAGTCACTTTATTAAAATTCCTTACAGTTTGGCTAAAAACTACGTTTTTTTAAAAAGGGGGCGTGGGAGTGGGTGGATTTCAAAAATGTTTAGCCTTATTCTGCTTCTTCGGACAGAGAGTCTATATACCAAATTTCAACACTCTATCTCAAAATTTGAGTCCTAAAAATCGGTGACACACGGTTCTACAAAAGACAAGGGGGGTCATTCCGTAACATTGAAAACGATTATCACTCAGACGGTAGTCGAGACTTCATGAGCAATCGCTCAATAATCGTCTCTGATTTGACAATTATTGTTTTAAGTGAAGCAAATAAAGTGATATCGCCGACATCAAAAACGACTATTGATCTTACGTGATGCAAGGCGTACAGTCGAAATGCTATCGTCAAACGATAATCACTTTACGGCATGAGGGCCAAGGTTTTTTTTAGTGTATAAAAATGGTTTATATAAAAAAACGCCCCCAAAAAGTGGGCGTGGGTTAAAATGGTCTACAGACGAAATGTTCATATTAATATTACTTATGATTCTGCATCAAAATTGTTTTCGAAAATTTTAAAATTTGACCGAAAAACGTGTTTTATTAAAAACGCCCCATAAAAGTGGGCGTGGCAAAAAACTTTATATGAATGAAATATTGAGATTACGATTGTCTAAATACGCTTCTCAGACATTTTTGAAAATTCCCTACGGTTTGGCTAAAAACTACGTTTTTCTAAAAGGGGGCGTGGAAGTAAGCGCATTTCAAAAATTTCTACACCTGTTCTGTAGGCACGGACGAGGTACCTATATACAAAATTTCATTATCCTAGCTCAAAATTTAAGACCTAAAAATCGGTGACGTACAGACGGACGGACGGACGTACAGACGGATGGTCAGACAGACATGGCTTAATCGACTCAGCTAGCGATTCTGAGTAGCAAAATTATTTCTCTATGTTACAAACTATGTATCAAAACTGATATACTATTGTACCTATACCCTATTGGATAGGGTATAAATATGCTACAGGTAACCTGGTAAAGAGTGCAGATAACATAATTATGATTAATTACGTCATCGTGTAAATAAGGTACCAAAATTTAAATAAAAATTTATTAATAAAGATTAGAACGCAATCATTTATAACTATTTAATAATAAAATATCTTCATTTGTATATTTGAAATATTAAGGAATTTATCTTTGTGTACCTATATGGTTGAAGAAACATAATGAAACCTTTTCTCAAATTGATGACTTGTTAAAGGAATGTTAAATCAATTATTTACTATGTTTTCAATTCAAATTGTAAACTATAATTTCAAAGGAATGTATATTTTATGAAAAATGCAATTAAGTCATTTATTATTATACAAAGCTTTACAAAAAATGAATCTACAAAATTTGCATAAGTGCAGATATTAATTTAGTTTTTCAGTAAACAACCATTAACTATACGTGATATAATAAACAACATTTACAATGTAATTATTAGAGTATATATTAATTAATATACCTACTACTTACCATAGTAAATATGAAAAATATAATAACTCCAGTCCAGCAACTTCCGCTGATTTCATTTTCGATTCAGGAATCCTTCAAATTGAATTCAACGATTTCTTTGCGATTGTCATTCCGATAAGTTTAATCCTACATCCTATTTTTTATAAACATGTAATGTTGTATATAATATGTATATATAACATAAAATATAACATTTCACCAAATTTGTTAATTGTATAGCAATTTCTAATGTCTTGTTTATACACTTTTCCAACTTTACCAAGCAAAAATATGTATTCAACTAAAGTTCTAATAAATAGTAACAATACCTGCACATGTACTTCCCTTAACATAATCATGTAAATGTACCTCCCTGAAGTTTCTAGCTGATAACTTCTGTTGAATATACACCATATTATAATCATCGGTTCAGTCCATTATCATAATATATCCGATTAAATATTGTTCGGTGGACAAAGCTATACAATTTCTATGTGCAGGGATATTATTTATAGTTTCTAAAATTAAAACCAAGGGTCAGATATGAAGTTTCCATTTTCCGATAATATAAGACTTGAATTAAAATAGGGTTGCATCCCTTCTCACTTCAGATTAAACCAATAGCATACTTCTAGGACGCGCTTAAAATAATTAGTAAATATCACAGCCATTCGTAATCATCAGTAGTCACAAATGCAATTTTCAATCGGTATAAAATAAAATTTAGGTTCAGGGGGTATAGTTATGAGTTAGGAATAAGCGGGTTTCGCAGAATAAACTTGGTGAAATGAAAATCAAAATAATTATGTCCATTAGCCCATTCTTTTTGGGTGTTTTTGAAATGATCAAATATTTATTAGCTTCAAACGATCCACATAGGGGAGTAAAATAAAAATCTCTACCCAGGGGAGATCACATAGAGAAAAACTGATGAATCTGTGTTGAACACACTCAATTTGGAGGGAATGGGTATAGTGAAAAAGCGACCATACTTGGCGAGCATATTAAAGAAAAGGTTTAAACCTGGTTTAAATCCTTGTGGTCAGAGTTTAAATATATTGTAATAGAATTCGATTCAAGGTGAACGCACCTTGATGTGTGAACATGTTTATGGTACTGGATGCGTCCATTGAATGGCTGGAATATTGGAATCCGACAACACGACTTCTCGAACAAATAAGAAACCACGGGAACCTTCGAGCAAAGATCAAGTAAGGAAGAGATAGGAAGCTTACGTACGTCTTCCCCTTTATCATCCGATTTCTTACGTGTCGTTTTGACACATAAATTAGCTGTGCTGCAAACAAGTGTGTGAAAGAAGTGAAACAAGGAATGTGTGTATCTGGTTGGACCGTGGTGATCAATTTATCTGTCAAAATCCTGGAAAATTCCAGGATTAGCTTGTAGGCAAAACGTTAAGTCCTGGAAAGTTTCCTATCTCTATCTGAATAGTGTTACTATTCAAATCACGTTAAGGTCAAAATTCAGACTGGTGATGCTTATCCCCTCATCTTTATTTATAAGGGATATTGTTTTGAAGGTGATAATAGTGGTTGGTATTTGATAACAAATAAGTGTGATTGAATTGTTAAACGTGAATTCATAACAGTTTTGTAAATAATAGAAATCTAGATATAAGAGTGTGTTTAAATAAATTACTTCAATGCCATTCTTTAATGCGCGCAGATTGTTAAAGCGTTTTTGATTAGGGTTTTCAGATTTTGATCTCAGATTTTGTTTATTTCATGCCCAATCGATCATAAACGAGAGCAATTATTCTTTTTGTTTGTATTAATGTGTCATTTGAAAGGTTGCTTGCTTTTCCTTTTAAACCATATTCCATAAGCAATTAAGTTTGTCAAATGGAGAAATAGTTTAAATAGATATATTTTCAAGTGTATTGATCGTCTCAGAATGGGTAGCTGAGTTGATAAAGCCGGGTAGGTACACACTGTTATATAGAAAAACGTTATTTTATTTTTATTCAAACGGTAAGGAATTTTGAAAAAGTTTCTGAATATGATATTTAGACAATTTTAATATCAATATTTTGACTTCATAAAGGGTTTGCCATGCCCAATTTTGGGGTTGTTTCAGTAAAAAATAACAAAAACGTCGGTAATTTTAATATCAACATTTCGTCAATAGATCATTTTAACCCACGCTTACGTTTTGGGCGTTTTTCGTCCGTCCGTCTGTGTTGGAACGATTTCTGGACCTTAAATTTTAAGCTTGAATGATAAAATTCGGTACATATAGGTACTCTCTGTTCGACGATGCAATTAATTAAATCTGCCACTGCTATCTTATGTTTTTACAATGTTTTTTATCAAACCTTTAAAAATTAAAAAAAAATGTTCCTAGCAAGTTATTTAAGCTAAGCTATGTTTCTATGTTTCATTCATATAACGTGGCTACCCTCTTTTTGGGGGCGCTTTCCTAAAAATCAACTTTGATACCCAATGCCAAAGCAAATGCCATAGAGATTTAATAGTCCACTTCAATAATTCGAAGCCATAATATTTAACTTTGTATATAAGGTCTCTGTTCATGACTCCAGTCCAAGTACAAATAAGTTGTAAAAATTCGTCCAAGGCCACTCCCATGGCCACTTTATGAACAGAAAACCCATTTTGGACAAGCGGCAAGGAATTTCGATTAAGTGTCCGGACAGGAACAGTGTAGTGGGCTCGTGGTTAGAGATAGTGCATTACACTATCGGATATGTGTCGTAGCGAGCTTAATACAAGCAGCTTCTACGAGCAGAGATTTGCTACAGCAAATAATATGCACCCACTAGGCTCATCATTTACTGTATTTTATAGTGGGACATAACAGAACATAGAAGTTATTAAGTCTGACATCACTAACAAAATCAATTAGCAATGAATTCAACAAATATATAATATATTATTAAACAAGAAACAAAATTTACTTATACTTATTACGGCCCTAGCAAACAATTTCGCAATGTTTTTCAAACTACTTTTACTAACATGCAGTTCAACTACATCGCTATTTTTTGTTGTAAACTCTACTTATGCGACTAATAGACTCATGTATACTATAGTGCTGTTTATGGTTAGGTATATGTAATATATTTAATCTACGTAGGTTATAGGTACCTCCCCGGGTATTAAAACCAATAGTAAAATGTCAGGGGCATCAATTTGTCCTGATAATAATTGGTGTAAGAAAACCATGTCGCTGCTAAATCTACGTTGAGACAAAGGCAACAGCTGTAGTAGTCTAGCCCGCGCTGTGCTTAAACACCATAAGGGTATTAATAATCCCTTTAGCGCGCGCCAATTATAAAAAAAAAAAAAATTAGACACCTTGTGAGGCATACTCCAAGTGAGGGCGAACTAGACAATTATAAAGGGAGAGAGTGGCATAAGGATCATTAAACTCTTTTGAATACCTTTTTATAAATCCTAACATGGAGTTTGATTTATTAATGATAACGTTGATGTGTTTATTAAACTCCATTTTATGATCAAAATAAATACCTAGATCTTTAAAACTGTCTACACAACAGACAGTGTTCAAACAGAGTAAAACTAAAATTGGATGGAGCACGTTTTCGTGAAAATGTCTTATGCTGACACTTAGTAGGGTTCAAATTCAAACCGTTTTTAAGACACCATATGGTAAAACTATTTAAATCGGTTTGTTGTTGAAGCGAATCGTTTAGAGCTGCTACACAATTGAAAATTTTTATATCATCAGCATATATCAATATTTTGCTATCTCGAATACAAGCTCTTCCCTCGTTAATTGCAAGTTTAAATAAAATTGGTCCTAAATGACTTGAGGAACTACAGATTGAGCAATAAAAGGGTTGGACTTGGAACCTCTAAATTTCACTTGGTAAGTTCTCAAAGCGAGATATGATTTAACCCAATACGCCTTAAGCTTAAAAATCATGATGTCGTGTGATAACTGGTCAACTTCTTTTTTATTTTCCAAAATATTGGAACAATGGTGCATAAAAGTTAATAGGTTTGTGACAGTGGGTCGTTGTTTTACAAAGCCATGTTGTTCTTCACAGATGATGTTTCGACAAAGGAAGACGAATTTATCACTAATAATTTGTTCGAATAACTTAGGAATGCAAGATAGTTTTGAGATAGGTTTATTATTATAAATATCTCCATGCTAACCTTTTTTAAAAACAGGTGTAATAAATGCATTTTTCCATTGAGCTGGGAATACTCCTAGGTATGGCAATAGAGCATCTTTGCATTGCTTTACGATTATTGGTGGGATTTCATCGGGACCCGCAGAATAACCATTATTTAAAAAAGAAACATGTTTAAGTAGTGTCTCATCGTCAAATGTAACATTGCTGAAATTAATTTGAGGACAGTCATTGAGACAACTGAAGTGTTCGTCTAAAGCGGCATATACACACGTCAAAATCTCATCAAGCATGTGAGAGTGTATTTGTAAATTTGCTTTGATGCAGCATATACACACATCAAGCATGAGGCTTCAAGCATTCAGTTTTACTTTAACATTTTGTTGTTGCCTCTGGGTGCTTTCCCTTATATTTTGTAAGGAGCGTTTCATACTGCACTTTTTTTAAATTGCGGTTGCTGTATTCCTTCGATTTTATGTTCCATAACGCTAGGAGAGAACGATAAACCTCTAGAAACTCCAAAATAAAACTTTTTTCTTCCATATTTACATAAATAAACACCGCACTGTTAAAAAAAACCCGCGAAACTGACGTCTTTACGCTGGCGTCGTAAAAATGAGAATGAATGCTTGATCAAGCATTCAATCACGAATATACACTACGTCAAGCATTGACGCCTGATTGAAGAAAAATCAAAACGTTTTGATTTTGCTTCAAGCATGCACACAACGTATAGGTGTTTCGTTTTCACTCATACACTCTCGCATGCTTGACGAGATTTTGACGTGTGTATATGCCGATTAAGACTAGAGGGGTATCAATAAATGATTACCTGAAATTCTCTGCGAATAAGTTTGAAGCGCTTTCGATCATTCATAAGAATGTTCTCCATATTGACTTTATAGTCATTATATAAACTATTAGACATCGCCGAGAATTTATTAAGATAATGCAGATACTTATCATGGTCGCTACGATTCTGGCTTTTTACAAAATTATTCCAGGCCCGGTTACGTGAGAAAGAAAATTCGAAAAGTTGAGAGGAAAAATATGTTGCCCTGTGAGTCGTGGGCAAAATTTTCAGCGACTCTTTTTGACGTTTTCTTTTCTCTTCCTTCTTTTTATCGTTATGTTGCTTCATATAATTTCGTTGCTTGGAGAGTCGGTTTCGCTACGTAGTTTTGTTTGGTTGCTGGTGTTTTTGTTGTTGTTTTGAAATGTCTCACGAAGGAATTTGGAGTAAAGATCTTTGTTTAGAGCTCATAAGTATTTATGAAACTCATCAAAATTTATATAATCCAATGCATCCGGATTATATAGATACAGTGATAAGATCTTGCTTCATATAATTTCGTTGCTTGGAGAGTCGGTTTCGCTACGTAGTTTTGTTTGGTTGCTGGTGTTTTTTTTTGTTGTTTTGAAATGTCTCACGAAGGAATTTGGAGTAAAGATCTTTGTTTAGAGCCCATAAGTATTTATGAAACTCATCAAAATTTATATAATCCAATGCATCCGGATTATATAGATACAGTGATAAGATCTGTTTCATATCACAGCATTATGGAGGATCTCAAACCATTTTCTAACAAGATAACGGTTGCGGCAACCAAAAGTAAAATACACACATTAAGAAACCAATTCATGAAAGAACTTCGTGATGTAGAAAAAAGCAAAAGGAGTGGAGCCGGCATGGATGATATATATGAGCATAAGTTGTGGTGTTATATTGAACTTATTTTTTAAAACCCATTGTCAGACGAGGAATTCAACTTCCAGCTTTGAAAAGGAAAATGCATGTATGTTATTTTTGTTTTGATTCTGTTTTATTTAAATTTTGTTTATCTTTTAAAATTTTTAGATAACAGATACGGTTGAAACAAATGCCACTGAAGAACGTGGCCTAGATGATTCTGCTGAAATGGTCACTCCCCGTCCCAAAAGACATGTAAGTCGGCTGTTTTCAATGTTTATTGCCAGTTCACTTTCCCTTCGTTCATAAAATAATCGGCAAAGTTTTGGCGTACTCGCTCCGCGGCTTCTTTATGAGGATTATCAGCATTTTGTCCTGTTCTTGGAGGTGATGCAACTTTTGATTCGTTGGTGAATGTGGGATCAATTCCATTGTGCTCAAGTAAAAAGTTGTGTAAAACACAACAAGCTTTTGTCACAACTTCAACATTTTCAACACGAAGATCCATATTTGTTTTGACTATTCTGAACCTTTGTGATAATATCCCAAACGAATGTTCAACAACATGCCTTGCCCTTGATAAGCGACTGTTAAATACGCGTTTTTTGTGACATTGTGTTGTATGGGGATAAGGCTTCATTATATGTTTTTTTAATGGAAATGCATCATCCGCTACAATAACATATGGAAGTCTTCTGTTGTTGCCAATCATTTTGTCGATTGGTAAATGATGTTCTGCGTTGTCAAGGACTTCTCTAAAAGAAGATTGAAGTAAAACGCCAGCGTCATTGGTCCATCCGTTGCACCCGATGTCTATATAAATAAATTTGCAGCTTGCATCAGCTAATGCAAGTAGTATGGTGCTATTGGAACCTTTGTAATTATGAAAGTAAGCGCCATCTTCCCGAAGACTTTTAAAAACAATATGTTTTCCATCAAGTGCGCCTATGCAGTGGGGGAATTGCCAACGAATCGTAAATTCTTCAGAAATTTTTACCCATTCTGATTTTGAAGAGGGAAACTGAAAAAAATAGTATAGTTTAATTAATGTGAAAGTAACAAATATTTTTTCTAGACAACGTCACCAGCAGCGAATTGCAGTAAACGATTGCAAAACATTGCTCAGATTTTGGAGAAGAAGACTCCGTCGAAGCCACCTTTCGGCTGGCTGGGCCAGCAGGTTGTATATGAGATGAGCCAAATAAAGGATGAGGATATACAACGAAAAGCCTCATGGGGGATCCAACAAATTTTGAGAGATTGTGTCAAAGAAGATGTTTGAAAAAGAAGACTACAATCCTCTCAACAATCTGAAAACATCCCCTCTACATCTTCATCATCTCAGTACCACCAAAAAGAGGCATATTCGAATTCATCGTCGGACTTAGGAAGTGCTTTTAAAACGTCAATCTCAGCAGGCAAAAAAGTCAAGATTTTGAGCATTCAAAGAATTCGACCTCCATCCATGAGTTCTGATGTAGCAAGAAGTGCTTTCACTCCACCAGACCTGATAGAACAGTCAATGGAGGGTGTGTTTGACGAAGATGATTTAATTTAAATTTTATTTTTAAGTATATTAATAAATGAATTCCAATTCTGTTCAAAGAAAAAATTCAAACTTGCCTTTAAATATATATTTCTAAAATTTTTCCATATAGCTTCACAGCTGGTGAAATCGCTTTCCTCATGACTGTGTCTTTTTTTTATGTCATTTTCTATAAAAGATAATAGCAACTGAAAATTTGCCTCGATCATTCGTATATATAGTTAAAAAAAACACGGTTTGTCAAGCACTTGGAGCCTTGGGATGCTCCATGCACCGTCCATGGCTTAATCCACATTTTTTCTTTTTCTCTTCTAACTCCTTGGAAACGTCTTTGGCGATGTTTATAAGCTCCAGTGCAATTTCTCCATCTCCACTGCTGTCGCTATCCATGCATTCAATAGCTTTTTCTGCACAATCCAATATATTTGATAGCAAATTGTAGATCATTTTTAAAACTGAAAAATAAATACAAAATTCAATTGCCTCGTAGCAAAAATAAAAAAAAATAAATACACACATTGTCAAGCAGAATAATAAAAGAGGGATGTGAAATTAGAGTCAAGAAAAAATCGCAGTGTGTTGTCAACGTCAAGCAGAATTAAAGAATAAAAGAGGAATGTCAAATTTGAGTCAAGAGAAAAAGTCGTCGTGTAAAAGCGCGAGACTCACGAAAGAAAATTAACAAAGAGAACTTCGAAAAAAGTCTTGACTCAACAGCCAACGTGTGAAAGCAGACTTAACAGAGTCAAAAGAAAAAAAAAACTAAATCGAGAATTCGATTATTATGATTTTTTATACAACTAGTTTGCTGTAAGTCAAATGATAAAAAAAAAATAATAGCTCTTGTTGACTTGTTGTGCAGAGACTGCAGATGGTATAAAATGAGGTTCTCCCTCGGAAGGCACCCAATCTATGTGTGGCAAATTAAAATCACCCAGCAACAAAATAGTGGTGTCACAACAAGATAACACTATCAGATCTGTGTCGTAGCGAGCTTAATACAAGCGCATCTACGAGCAGAGATTTGCCACAGCATATAAAATGCATCCACAGGCTCATCATTTAGCGCATTTGTTAGTGGGACATAACAAAACACTGAAGTTAGTTTGACGTCACTAACAAAATCAATAAACGATTATAACAACCACCTATATATATAGATTTACCCAACATTAAACATTCATTATCATTAAATACACCAACCATTTCAACTAAATGTATCAGATACCAGAACCATGAAAAGTCACTCACTTGTAAGCTCTTCAAGCATTTATAGCACACATAAAAAAGTAGTAGCCCATTTTAGTGTATATATATTTTCCATTAAATGAATACATGATAAGTTCTTAGAAAACACTCAGTGTGAGCTCTTCAAGCATAGAAAATGTAATTCGTAAAGAATTTCGAGCTCAACAAATTAGCTATAAAATGGCAGACAATGTGCGTACTGATTCGCATTCTGTTTGTGACTTCAAACTGCTTCAAACAGTACGACTGGACACTCCAGCCTCTGCAGAACTCCTCTCAGAATTAGTAGCTTATTCGAGTGAAATAAAATACAAAAAACAACTACAAACACTCGTCTTTTCTTTGAAAATTCACTTTTCCTACGACACAGAACTCGGACACACACACACACTCACCCCCATTACCCTCTCTTGTATTAGTGAGCAGTACGGCTGAACGCTTCAGCCTCTGTAAACAACTACCAAGAAGGCGAGGACGAGTGGTCAAATCCACGGAACCCGACAAACACCCACATACGAGTTTACATTTCTCTACATTGGCGCCCAACGTGGGGCCCGAGTTAACGTACACAGGAAAATAACACTTACACCACGGACAATCTGAGAAGAAGCCACCGTTTGGCAAGTCAAAAACAGAAAATACCAATGGCGTTCACAGAAGAGCAAATGCAGCGTATGCTAGCAGCTGTAATGCAATCAACTGTGCGCACGGGAACTTTTAGCAACTGCACGAGTCGATTCAAAGGGATAGAGACCCTGTCAAAGTCGAAGAGTTTGTTGCCACGATTTCATGCTACAAAGACGTAGAGCATATAACTGACGCTGACGCCATAAAAGGGTTTCCTCTACTTCTCGAAGATGACGCTCGAAGCTGGTGGCAAGGCATTAAATCCGAAGCAAGAACTTGACAGGATGTAATTTCTGCATTAAGAAATGCGTTCGCTCCCTCGAAACCCACCTATCGAATTTATTCAGAAATCTACGAAAATAAACAAAAAGGAAAAGAATCAACCGACAATTTTATATGTAAAAAAAGAGCTTTGTTCTCACAGTTGCCAGTCCCGCGGCCAAGTGAAACAATGATGCGGGATTTAATTTACGGCTTACTTCACATCTCTATTAGAGATGGCGTACCAAGAGATACTATTTCGTCGTTTCAAGAATTGATAGAAAGAGCCAGTACGGTTGACAAATCGACAAAATTGAAGTACTTATTGCACGCATGTCGGTCATACTATTGCGGAATGTCGGAAAAAGAAAAAGGCTGAAGCCGATACAGCAAGACAAAGTAGCTCACCATCAAACCAGGGAATTCATTGCTATAAATGCAAAGCCCCAGGTTTCTTAAGATCCAACTGCCCGACCTGCAAAGAGTTGCCAAAAGGACCACAAAGGGTGTCGTTCAATTTAATAAAAAACACCATCGGTAATGACTTACCGACAATTTCAATCATGTCGCACGGTGAAGTAGGTATAGCGTACCTTGACACGGCAGCCAGAACTAGCGTCGCTGGCCGTAACTTATTTGAACACCTGCTCCGTAATAGCACAAAGTTTAAACAGCTTGATGCTGATATTTGTCTTGCTGATAGCAGTATCCAGCGAAGTGAAATTTGTACGACAACAAAGACCATTATTTTTGGAAACCGATTAAGACCTATCACATTCATTGCTCTGCCTAAAGCAAAAGATAACAGAACACTTATTGGCATTGACTTCTTAGAAGAAAATGGTGTCGTTTTAAATCTGGGACAGAGACTTTGGTATTTCCAAGATCAACCAAAAAGGGTTTTCGACTTTTTTGACACCACACACACTGTTGTTACACCATCTCAGACAATGTTCAATGAAATGTGTCACCAATACAAAAAACTCCCGAGGCCAATACACAGGTTAAAAATACTTTGCCGGCTCAGGTATTTCATAGTCCGATAACCCCAGTTCCAATGTCTCTTGACGACGATGAAGAACTTTATGGACCACAGCCATGCAAGACTCGAAGAACAAGTCAAAGTCAAAGCCAAAACAACGATTATTCGCCGCAATCAATCCAGAGAAAAGCTTGTTTCCTGCCATGCAAAAAAATCAGGAGCAGTTGAATAGTGACGAGTTCTTTTCATTAATTAATATAATGTCCATTGACCTAACCTTACGCAATGATGAAGGAAACGACCTTGATGAAATTGAAAAAGTTCAGCTGAATGCATTAATTCAAAATTATGAAACCGTATTCGAACCACTTGCTGAACCAACACCATTCGCAGAGCATAGGATTAATACCGGGACTAATGCACCAATCGCCACAACACCTTATAGGCTCTCGATCACAAGGAAAAAACAGCTAAAAGATTCTCTCGACAAAATGCTAGAGCAAGGAATTATTGAAGAGTGTGGATCACCATGGGCAGCTCCCGTCGTAATCGTACCCAAGAAAGATGGCAACATCCGAGTATGCATCGACTACCGAGCCCTCAATAAAATAACTATACCAGATCACCATCCATTTCCAAGAATTGATGATACCATCCATGCCACAAAGAGCACGAAATATAAAACCACACTCGACCTCCAAAGTGGTTACTACCAAATAAGAGTTGCAAACACAGACGTAGTAAAAACAGCCTTTATAACACCGTTTGGAATGTTCTGTTTTAAACGAATGCCCTTTGGTTTAAGGAATGCTCCTGCTACCTTTATACGGCTCATGGAAAAATTTCGAAGTGGACTTGGGTCGGAAGGTGGTTGGCTGTTAATATACTTGGACGATATCATCATTTGCTCCAGTACTTTCGCAGAACACTGTGATCACCTAACTAAAGTTTTTAACCGTTTCATACTGTTTCAACTTAAAGCCAACAGAGATAAGTCGAAATTTTGTTGCGCAGCAGTGAAGTATTTAGGACACCTGATTACTAACCTTTGGATAGAGGTTGATCCGGAAAAAACTGCAGCTATTTCAAACCGGCCGGAGCCAAGAAATGTTAAAGAAGTCCTCGTCTCGTCGGTTCATAAACAATTTTGCAGGAATTGCAAAACCACTCAGCAATCTTACAAAAAAATGCTATCTGGAATTGGGGAATCGAGCAACGAAATGCTTTTAAAACCTTATAGACAGCCCTTGTATCAGCACCAGTACTTCAGCAAGTTTGTGAAGAAAAACCCTTTTTCATCAAAACTGACGCAAGCGGCTATGCCATAGGGGCAGTATTGGTCCAGGGGGAGAAGGAAAATGAACACCCAGTCGAATATGTATCCAGATTATTGACAGATGCTGAGCGGAACTACTCAACAACAGAGCGTGAAGCTTTAGCCATCATCTGGGCTGTAAATAAATTCCGCGGGTATATTGAAGGTTCCGCTGTCACACTCCTAACTGACCATCAGCCTTTAAAATGGTTAATGAGCTTGAAATCTCCAACCGGAAGGTTAGCTCGTTGGGCGCTTCAACTCCAACCGTACAACGTTGATATCAACTACACCCCAGGAAATACAAACAAAGTTGCCGACATGTTGTCACTACCGCCATGTCAAGCAGCGAAGCATAACAATGACTCCTGTGAGATTTGCAACGTCCAGATCGATGTACCCGCTAGAAACGCAAAAGAAATTCGAAACGCACAACTTGAGGATAATGAAATAAAATCAATTAAAGCAGGCCATTATGGTGTGGAACGAACCATTGCCCGGATTAAGACCCGATACTACTGGCCCCGTATGAGGGATGATATCACTAAACATATTGGCAAGTGTCTGGAGTGCCAAAGATATAAACCAACAAACAAGAAACCAGTGGGGTTATTGCAGACAGTAGCAAGCAACCAACGTTTCGAGGTTTTAGCTGTTGACTTATTTGGGCCTTTGCCGAAAACAAAAGATGGTAACCAATGGATCTTTATAATCGAGGACCTTGCTAGTTGGTGGACGGAAATATTCCCACTTAAAGAGGCAACGGCAGAAAATTGCGCACTTCTCAACGAAGTTATCTTGAGGCATGGTACCCCAAGACGACTCATATCAGATAATGGAGTACAGTTTATCTCTGCTCTCATGCAGCAGCTTGTCTATTGTCTGAACATTCAACATACACTTACTCCACTGTATCACCCAGAATCAAATCCAGTAGAAAGAAGAAAGAGAGATATGAAGACACAACTGGCGATCCTGGTCGGAAACGAGCACACGACGTGGGATGAAAACTTACCTGCTATCCGGTTTTCTATGAACACCTGTAAATGCCAGAGCACAGGCTTTTCGCCTGCATATTTGACGTTCGGCCGAGAATGCAGAACAATCGATGACGTAACCAATGACTTAAGAATCCTTGTTGAATCCGAGAACTTCATTCCGCAGATAACACCAAAACTACTGAAGCTATCCGAAACTTTGCAAATTGCAAGAGAAACCACCGAGAAAACACAGGACCACAATAAGAACTACATTGATAAGAAGAGAATTCCGCAAGCCAATATAAAAATGGGGGATGAGGTTCTGATAACAACACACGTTCTGAGTAAAGCAACGAAGAACACGACATCAAAATTCGTTCCTCGAAGGGATGGCCCATACGTTATCACTAAGAAGATTGGGTCTTCGTCATATCAAATAGCCAACAAAGATGACATATCCATACCTATGGGAACGTATCATGCTTCAGCCATTACGAAGTGGGTTAGATCAGAAAACGATGCTGCACCAGTCCGAAAATTGCGAAGACGAGGACGACCTAAAAAGTAATCATGAAAGACCTGTCACCTCATCGAGACGATTGAAGTTCCAGAGGGGGAGACTATAACAACCACCTATATATATATAGATTTACCCAACATTAAACATTCATTATCATTAAATACACCAACCATTTCAACTTAATGTATCAGATACCAGAACCATGAAAAGTCACTCACTTGTAAGCTCTTCAAGCATTTATAGCACCCATACAAAAGTAGTAGCCCATTTTAGTGTATATATATTTTCCATTAAATGAATACATGATAAGTTCTTAGAAAACACTCAATGTGAGCTCTTCAAGCATAGAAAATGTAATAAGTAAAGAATTTCGAGTAGAATTAAAAGCTTAACAAATTAGCTATAAAATGGCAGACAATGTGCGTACTGATTCGCATTCTGTTTGTGACTTCAAACTGCTTCAAACAGTACGGCTGGACACTCCAGCCTCTGCAGAACTCCTCTCAGAATTAGTAGCTTATTCGAGTGAAATAAAATACAAAAAACAACTACAAACACTCGTCTTTTCTTTGAAAATTCACTTTTCCTACGACACAGAACTCGGACACACACACACACTCACCCCCATTACCCTCTCTTGTATTAGTGAGCAGTACGGCTGAACGCTTCAGCCTCTGTAAACAACTACCAAGAAGGCTAGGACGAGTGGTCAAATCCACGGAACCCGACAAACACCCACATACGAGTTTACATTTCTGTACACGATGAAATTAAATTTAATTTTTGTATTATTAACAAAACAAAAATAAATAAACATACACTTATTACGACTCTAGAATACAATTACGCGAAGTGTTTTTTAAACTACTTTTACTAACATGCAGTTCAACTACATCGCTATTTTTATTGTAAACTCTACCCATGCGACTTATAGCCTCATGCATACCATAGTTGTATTTATGATTAGGTATATGTAAAATATTTAGTCTACGAAGGTTATAGGAACCTCCACGGGTATTAAAACCAATAGCACTTAAAAGATCAGGAGCATCTATTTGCCCTGATAATATTTGGTGTAAGAAGACCATGTCATTGTTAGGTCTACGTTGAGACAAAGGCAACAACTGCAGCAGTTTAATTCGACACCTATACGGAGGCAAATTGTGTACATCATCCCATGGAAGTCCTCTCAAAGCAAATCTTTTAAATTTACGTTGGACTGCCTCAGTTCTATTTGAATGAACGACATAGAAGGGTGTCCACACCTGTGAGGCATACTCCAAGTGAGGGCGAACTAGACAATTATATTACGAAAGGGTGACATAAGGATCATTGAACTCTTTTGACCACCTTTTTATAAATCCCAACATAGAGTTGGATTTATTCACAATAACGTTTGTGTGTTTATTAAACTCCAATTTAGGATCAAAATAAACACCAAGATCTTTAAAACTGTCTATATGACAGAGAGTGTGCCCCGACAGAGTATAACTAAAATTGGACGGAATACGTTTTCGTGAAAATGACATATGCTGGCACTTAGTGGGGTTCAGATTCAAACCGTTTTTAAAACACCATGTTGGAAAGCTATTTAAATCAGTTTGAAGTGAAAGCGAATAGCTTAGATCTCCTACACATTTGAAAATTTGCATGTCATCAGCATATATCAGTATTTTGCTCTCTCGAATACAAGCTTTGCATCGTTAATAGCAAGAATAAATAAGATAGGGCCTAAATGACTACCTTGGGGTACTCCAGATTGGGCAACAAAAGTCAGTGTATATACAATCGACCTCTTTTTTATTTTCCAACCTATTGGAACAATGATGCATAAAAGTTAAGAGATTTGTGACAGTGGATCGATTTTTTACAAAGCCATGCTGCTCTTTACAGATAATGTTTCGACACAGGAATACCAATTTATCACAAATAATATGTTCAAATAACTTAGGAATGCAAGAGAGTTTTGAAATAGGTCTATAATTAGAAATGTCTCCTCGTTCACCTTTTTTAAAAACAGGTGTAATAAATGCATTTTTCCATTGAGTTGGGAATACTCCTGTTTTAAGGGAGCTTTCAAACATATACTTAAGGTATGGCAAAAGAGCATCTTTGCATTGCTTTACGACTATTGGTGGGATTCCATCGGGCCCAGCAGAATAGTCATTATTTAATAAAGCGATATATTTAATTATTGTCTCATCGTCAAATGTGACGTTGCTGAAACTAACTTGTAGAACAGAAATTGAGATTACTGAAATATTGTTCGTCTGAGACAAGAGGGGTATCAATAAATGATTTACTGAAATTCTCTGCGAATAAGTTAGATAAAATAATAGAGCTCGATATTTTTGAATTATTGTAAGAGAAGTTGGCTGGATATCCATCCGTTTTTCTCTTCGAATTGACAAAACCCCTAAATCGTTTTGGGTCACTTTTAAGAGCGTTCTCCATATTGGCTATAGAGCCATTATATAAACCATTTGACATTGCAGAGAATTCCTTAAAATAATTCAAGTACTTATCATAGTCGTATTGATTCTGACTTTTAACAAAATTATTCCAGGCCCGGTTACGTATATTCCGAAGAGATTTAAGGTCTTTCGTGTACCAAGGATGCTGGATTTGAGCATTCTTAGAATGCTTGACTGGGATAGTTCTATCCATGCAATCTGTTATTAGAAGATAGAATTTGGTAACAGCTTCTTCTAAATTGGAGAGGCTGTCAATATTGACATTAGAAAGAATTATTTCTTCGGAAAGCCTTTGAAAGTTCGCCTTCCGAAAGTCAAAAGAGTACGAACGATCATACGAGTCAGAATGTTCGTACAGATGTCCGCCTATGTCAACAAAAATATCTAATGGAGGATGATTTTTGTCTATGTTAGTGATACTGGTACTAGATTCTAATACTGCAGTACTAACAGAGTCAGAAGAAAAAACTAAATCGAGAATTCGATTATTATGGTTTTTTTACAGCTTGTTTGCTGTAAGTCAAATGATAAAATGTTATCAAGTAATGATAGCTCTTGTTGTGCAGAGACTTCTGATGGTAAAAAATGAGGTTCTCCTTCCGAAGGCACCCAGTCTATGTGTGGTAAGTTGAAATCACCCAGCAACAAAATATTACTGTCACAACAAGATAAGTCAAAGATGTATATTCTAAAGCCTTTGATAACTTAGAATACAGAGTACCAAGACTCATGATTAAAGAGTTCCGAGTCAAGTATACTGGCGTTAAGCCACGTTTCGGTTAAAGAGAATATGTCGTGTGAAAAGGCTTGAGAGTTTAGAAATATATTTTTTGCTTTTGTTCGGAGCCCTCTTACATTTTGGTAGTAGAGGGACAGTCGGTAGAGTTTTTTGGTGCTGAGCTTTTAACTCCGCGCTTAGCTCTCCGTGGCTTAAACTCATTGACAATAGTATTTACGGGCCATGAGTTAGTGTCACATACTTTTTCTAATAGATTTGGTGGTACAACTATTTTAAATGAAGAAACGAAACTTTCCGGTTTACTTATTTTAGTACATTTAATAGAGGTACCTGCGGGGACGAGGTTTGTTGAAACCAAGTGAGTCATCTCATTTTCGGAGGAAGTACATGGTTTCAATCTTGATATAAAAATCGATTTGGGTTTAGGGATCGATTCAATTGTAGATAATTCCGAAGTCAATAAAGGAATTAAAGTAGACGGTTTATTTGCTATATTGCGAGGAGTTAAAGAAGTCTCAGTCGGTGACGATCCTACCGACAAATTTGGATTCGAATTGGGTTTGTTTAGAATCTGACTTCTAAGGTTAGAGCGTTTAGCTCTTGGATTAGCCGATGATGAGTTCGCATCACGCTTTCGCTTTCCTTTAATAGCGACAACTTTATCATTGGCTACATGAGTCGGGGCAGATTGTATTAAATCTGTATCAGTATACTTCTGGGTTTTGTGTTCTCCTATGGAAATATCTTGCTCCAATCTTGGCAAAGGCTCAGTAGATGTGGAAGCGTCAACGGACAGACAAGGGTCAGAGAATGCAGACACAGTGGATACTGCATGATTAAAAGACTCGAAAAGGTCTTTGAAACCTTTTGAGAGCCTAACAATATCGGCTTTAAATGCCGACATTTTGAAAGCTAGGCTCGAGATGAACAATTTATGGCATGCAGTGCAATACCAGAATGCGCCTTCAGTTGCATTTATTTTATCCATAAATGCGTTGGAAGAGCCAACGCATTTTGCGTGAAACATGTTTCCACACGGGCCGTAACAAGCAAAAATGGCATTAGTGGAATTTTTTGGTTCTACGCATTTTTGAGCTAAACAATCCATTATATATATAAAAGCCGAATATATATAATAGCCGAATGGCAATGCTTTGCGCTACTTAATTAAAAGAAAAAAATGAGTATGAGAAAAAAAAAAGTTGTCCGTTCGTGATTCGAACCCACAACAGATGAGTATCTTCGCAATTGTTGCTGACTGCCTAACCACTTGAGCTAATAAGGTTGCTGTTAATGCAAGTTATTTTTTTAGGTTATAGGAAAACAGTGGGAGGGGTCAAATTTTAAACAGAATCAAACATACACAAGTAACTGTGGAACTAGGGAGAGTACAACGGTACAACACAAGAGATGATACAAGCGAAAATACCGCTTACCACTAGTAAATTATACTTTTGACTTTTGTCACATAAAATATTTAATTTACGTTAAATTAAAGATGCTATTAAGACATTCAATTAATCAAACGCTAAACACTAATTCGACACAATGAATAACCGCTATGACTTATCACTCACACTAGAAGATAAGTCAAAAATGTATTTTTAGGCCTTTGATAGCTCAGAAAACAGACTGGAAAGACGATATGAAGGGATGTAAGCGTTTACAACATAAAGATATTTTTTAGAGTTATCTTAACACAGATTATTTCAATGTTAAGAGGGAATGAGAATTCTGTTTTCTCAGAGGTGAGATGACTGCGAACTGCAGTTAAAACGCCTCCACCAAGCGCTTTTAAGTCATTTTCATGACGATCATTCCTATATACTGAGAACTCGTGATTAAAGAGTTCCGTGTCAATTATACTGGCGTTAAGCCATGTTTCAGTTAAGAAAATAATGTCATGAGAAAGTGCTTGTGATTTAAGAAAATTTTCATTTTGGTAGTAGAGGGACAGTCTATGTAGTTTTTTGAAGAAGGGCTATTTTCTTTGCGGTTGACTTTACGGGGCTTGAATTCATTAACAATAGTGTAAGAAGGCCATGCGTTAATGTTGCATACCGTTTCAAAGAGACAAGCAGGGACAAGTATTCTAAATGATGAAAGAAAGCTGCCAGGTTTACTGATTTTGGTACATTTAATTGAGAACACTCTGGAAACGAGATTTTTTGATACCAAGTGATTCATTACATCGTCAACCGAAGTGCTTGGTTTCAACCGTGAAATAAAAATCGATTTCGGTTTAGGAATCGATTCAATCGTCGATATATTTTCGGTAACTGTCTGTAACGAATACGTGTTAAAATGAAAGACGTCCGTCTCGCTCGACGCTCAGCTAGTGACTGGTTCTTTATTAATGTCAAGCCATGATGCTTAATACATGAAATGTACATAGTAAGAATACAAGTAATTCTGGTGAAGGTATACGTGACATCTTCTTTCTTACGAAAAAAAAAACTTCTCTGGAAATTATAAGAAGAAAACATTTCGTCCGAGCCTTTACTTCACTAAACATTCGAGATAATTTATTTGGGGTTCGGATCGAAACAGCTGTTGAAAACATCCAAGCTGATGGTCACGTACCTATACCATAAAGAATAAAAAGAAATGTTCATCCGCTGTGCATTTCTGTTCAAGGGGCCTGACTTTCCCTTGAAATTCCTAGATAGGTTCGCCTGGGATGGCAGGCCGGGTATTCATTCCGAGCCATTCTGACCAGTGTAATTATAGTGCTTTCAAATATATAAATTAAGGTATGGTAATGCTCGTCTAAGACTGGAGGGGTATCAATAAATGATTTACTGAAGTTCTCTGCGAATAAGTTCACAATTAGAGAGCTCGATGCTTTTGAATTATTGGAAGCGTTTTGGGTCACTTTTAAGAGCGTTCTCCATATTGACTACATAGCCATAATGTAAACTACTAGACATCGCAGAGAATTCATTAAAGTAATTCAGGTACTTATCGTAGTCGTAATGCTTCTGGCTTTTAACAAAATTATTCCAGGCCACGGATGCTGGATTTGGGCATTTTTAGAATGCTTGACTGGAATAGTTCTATCACTTAGCGCGATGAAAAACTATGAATTCTGCTGTTGCGAATCCCGAAAGTGACAAGACCTAAGATTTTTCACTGCTCCACCTCTTACAATCTAACATACATCCAAGAATAACACTTTTGTTTTTTATGGATGTCCTCCTCATATTAAAACTCTTTATTTAAAAAAATATATGCTAAAATAGTTGAACATTTAAATTTATAAATTCTTACCAATTTGCCCGTTTTCTTCAATCAAATGAGAAAGATACATTTGAAAATATTTTATTTTGACATAAGAGTGCGTTCAGTTTCTCGAATAATGTGCGTTTACATTAGGGGTATTCATGCAACGTCGGAAAGTCGCCGTAAACTTTGTAAACGTGATAAAATTACGACGTGATAAATGAACTGTCAACATTTGTATGGGAAATCTTTTCCAACAATATCGGAATTTTCTCACAGGAATTGGGTGCGTAAACTGAGATGGTAACCGTAGTAAACTTTTGAAATGTTCTTTTGACATTTAATCAATCACTTTCACACATCGAACGTATACGCTAAACTGAAAAAAATTATCGAGAACGGAAAGAGAACAATAACAAAATTCTATCAATAAATAAATTACTAAAATGAGATTGAATTCATTGGGTTACCGCATTATTTAGTGGTGCAGTTTTAGGGTCGTTCATGAAAAGTCGTCGTAAAATTATAATCTTTCTCACGTAGTAAAATTACGACGTTGCATGAATACCCTTATTAAGTATTTATGTTTGAAAATAAGGTAGAAGATTTGTATTTATTGGTAAATGCTTATTGATTTAGGATTCTAATAATAATTACAAATTCAGTTAGTTTAATAAAGACTGAAAAATTGTTTTAATAAATAAATATGATTTAAGCGGTAACAAATGTCATGAGGTGCTTCTCAAATTTGCCGTTCGTATTCGGCGTAAAACAGTACTTTGTAGCAAACATAATTACTTCCGATTCACAACTGAGGGGAGAAGCTAGGATTGATGTCCTGTATGAGTCGACAATGCCAAAATGTTCTTTTTTTCTGAACAAGGATGGAATGGGAAAGGGTATTAAAACAGTCGCATAGCGGCTTGTAGCATTTTCATATATCTAGCAATGTCTGCCTCTCCGTCCTTCTATCCTATGTTTGAGCCTTAATTTGAGCTAAAATGATTAGATCTATATATAACAAAGTTAATATTTTGTACGTTTACGTACACTCACGTAATGTTTAACCCATTTACTTGGTTTGTCTTTTAAACTATTCAGAAAAACAGTGAGAACGAAAAATTGACTTTTTCATTCATGAAAATGCAAAATTTACATTCTGCGCTCAAGCTGCCTTTGGACATAAACTTAAACGAAAATCCAACATGTAATATACATAATTATATTATGTATTATAACAAAATTTCTTCTTAACACTCCTTGACACTTGCCTTGAAATTATATATGCATTTCGAGTTTTCTTATATGACTGCCGCTTGAATAAAAGGTTGCTTGTGAGTGCCATCACAGAATGGCCTATGTTTTGTTTGCTTGCAATTGCACAGCCAATAGTCACCAGACTTCTCTATTTGGAAGCGAATTGGTCTTTGCTTAATTTTTATAAAAACATTTTTGTGCGTTCCATCACATAGTGGCTGAGTTTTCGATTTCCCACATAAACACCAACCGTATACCTTATCTTTTTCTAAAGAAATTTTGAATGGCTTTTTATCGAATATCGCACCATTTTCCGGTTGCTGGCTTGCTGTTTGCATATTCTCCAAGACATTCTTCGGAATAGCTGATATTTGTGATGAATGCATTATTGGAGTGGACTTCATTAAGGCTCATAAAGTAATGCTGGATATTGGCATGCAGGTATTAAGATAACCAAATGTGGAGATACCGATGGAATATGGTCTGCCAAAGATAGTTATTCTGAGAACAGTCGTCGGGAAGGACCAAGTGCAACCACCGTCATCAGAAACTGTTATGTGGGTAAAGCTGGAGGGTGATTCTGTGAGCCACCGATTCCTACTCGTTGAACCAGAAGCGGACGATGACTTCCAAAACTACATCGTTGGAAATATGTTGGTGGAACCAAAGAATAACATGGTTCCAATAAGGGTCTTAAACGCCAGACCACACAAGGTGAGAATACGAAAAGGAAAAGTGATTGGTAAATGTTTCCCGGTTAACACAATATTAAGCATAACCGAAGGGGAGACTGCTACACCAGTGTTTCCAATTAAGCGGATGGACATGATCGATTCTTAACTCATGCAAGCGAAAAATTTGATTGAAGAATTTGCTGATGTGCTTGCTGTAGAGGATGGGAAATATGGCCGTACACACTTGGTGCAACACCAAATCGACACAGGAGATGCTAGACTAATTCGTCAGCCTGCAAGGCGGGTGCCATTAGCCAAGCAGCCTGAAGTTGCAGAAATGGTTGCGACGATAGAGAGGGACGGACTGGTAGAAAACTCCAATAGCCCGTGGGCATCACCAGTAGTACTGGTTCAAAAGAAATATGGCAGCACTCGGTTCTGCGTTAACAATCGTTGGCTCCACGATGTCACCAAGAAGGACAGTTACCCTCTACCTAGGATTGATGACACACTCGATACTCTAAAGGCTCCAAATGGTTTTCAAGACTGGATCTGAAGAGCGGCTTTTGGCAGGTGCATTCACCACAGGAAATGGCTTGTGGCAGTTCAACGTGATGCCATTTGGTTTGTGCGACGCTCCCGCAACTTTTAAACGACTAATGGAATGGGTTTTGCGGGGATTAACGTTGAAAATCTGCCTGGTGTACCTGGATGATGTAATTGGCGTGGGAAAATCATTTGAAGAACACCAAAACAACTTGCGGGAGGTATTCCTAAAACTTCGGAGTGCCCATTTGAAGCTTAATCTCAAGAGGTGGGCACTCTTCAGATCCGAAGTTCGATTACTTGGACACATTATCTCGACTAGGGGAGTGAGGACCGATCCTGAAAAGATTGAAGCTGCGAAAAATTGGCCGGTCCCTAAGGACAAACATCAACTAAGGAGCTTCCTAGGACTTGCGACTTACTACCGTCGGTTTGTAAGGGACTTTCCTGGAATTGCTAAAAGCTTACATCAACTCACGGAGAAAGGAAAGCAATTTAGATAATCAAGTATGTGTAATAATGCTTTTCAAAGACTTAAACACCAGCTATGTCAAGCGCCGATTCTAGTATATCTCGACGATGACAAGATCTTCATTGTCGATGCCGACGCAAGTAATTTTGAAGTTGGAGCCGTTTTATCGCAAGAACACGAGGGACAGGAAAGACTGGTGGCCTACCACCATTGTTGTGTGACCAGGAGGGAACTCTTAGCGTTAATTCTGGCGACGAAGCACTTCCATAAATAACTCTATGGCAGGAAGTTTCTTCTTCGTGGTTGCTTCGTTCTGCTCTAAAGTGGTTGCTTCAATTAAAGAATCCAGAGGGGCAAGTTGCTAGATGGACTGAGCGGCTGCAGAGCTACGATTTTGACATTCAGCATTGTAAGGGTACCCTGCGGAATGAACTGCAAGTACTGCAATCGCCAAGATTAGAAGGAGCTCATCACCACCCAGCAATTAAGAGCCGAGCCCAACGATCCCAAAGATCAGAAAAGATGGAAGACCCTGACTTTGAACCGATTCTTACCTGGAGGGAACACATGGAGAAACCAGATTGAAAAGACATTTCGGATCGTAGTGAAACTCTTAATGCGTATTGGGGACAATGTGATTCTCTTCACGTCCAGGATGGTGTCTTGAGAAGAAAATGGGAGTCCTCCGACGGAACGTCCTTTGTTAAATAACTTGTGCCCACTCCACCAGTTTGTCGCCTTGACGTGGCGGTTTGGCTCAGTAGTCTTGAGAGAGGATCGTTATGCATCTATCATTCCGCTCATCACAAGGTGAAGCGAAGTACAACCATCTCCCAAACCCCTCCCCATCCTCTTTGTATAACCCCATTCACTAAATTTTTCATTCGAAGCCCGGCTTCATTCTACAGTATTATCAACCCACCAAAATTAAAATTAAGAAGCTAATGACCAACGTTATTGAAGCCACTATTTTAAATTGGCAATTGAAAGGTGAAGGCATTTTAATTCGACGTATCCCATTGATAGCAACTGGCATGCCATTTGAATTCAAACATTTGCAGTTTCTAGTGCGACTGCCTTTTGCAATGACCATCAACAAAGTGCAAGGACAATCTTTGTAAGGGTGTTTTGAATTGAAAATAATTATTTCTCACGTGGACAATTGTATGTAGACTTTTCACGTGTAGGGAAACCTGCTGATTTGTTTGTGTTACCACATAAGGGAAAAAACAAAAGTATGGTTTATCACAGGAAAAAAGAAATTCACCAAAATTGTGCAAGACTTTCGGTTAAGAAGCTAATGACCAACGTTATTGAAGTAACTTAATACAAGACAAAAATGCTTAAATCTAACTTGTTTGCTTAATTTAACTTATTGGCTCTAGGGGGCACTCTGAGCTTATCTCTAACATTGTTTTTATTTTTGCCTTTCGGCTTAAATTTATATTGTTTTTTTTTTAAATATATGTTTTGCTTTTCAAAGAAATTATAAAAACTTTGAGACATATCATTTTTTTGGTTTTATATAAAACTTAATCCAGATTAAAAACTAACATAATTACATAAAATTAACCTTGTAACCTTGTCCTGAGGAAGTGCAGAAGCAGTTTTATGTATTCGGAGTACGGCGTTCGGTACAATCCTAAGCAGGTACGGAGACATCGCCTCTCAAACAGCCGTATCTTTTCCATGTCGACAGGTGCTACATTGAACCGCACGGGACAACCGTAAGCGATGATTGGCCTTATGAGGGCCATGTCGCAAATGACTTTCACCCTTGAATCAGGTTGACTGCTTTGAAACAGTCTTCTTGTCAGAGCAACAGCCCCCCTAGCCCTGGCCAGAAAGGCATCTAAATTTTTGTTAACATATAATACACACGATAATAAACAATTTTTTCCAGTTTTTTCTGGTATCGCCAGAAGCCCTAAGCAATGGGGTCCTAAACAGATTTGTATCGATTTTTTTGTAAATTGATCCTCAATTTCCAATCATCACAATATCTTAATGTGATAGAAGTCACGTTGCAAAGTTATGTTAATGACCTCGTGCCCGAATTTGATCGTTGGTATTTGATTTCAAATAAGTGTGATTGAAATGTTAAATATTGAAAATGACGTCACAACATATTGTTCAGACAGTTCATTAAAATCTTTAATGGTTTAACAAAAAACAACGTTTTTCTCGTGCATATGCTATACAAATAGGGTATACAAATGGTTTTTGTAGGAAAACACCCCCAAAAAGTGGGCGTGAGTTCAAATAATCTTAGAACGAAATGTTCATATTATCATAACCAATGATCTTGCATCGACAATTTTTTCGAATATTTTAAAATTGTACCAAACTTAATGTCAAAACTAATACACCCCTATGGGATAGGGAGATAATAAGTCTACAATCCGCTGTGCGGATCGTGAAATACCCTATCCCATCCCAACCTTAAAATCAACTACCTCGAAAATTGGGCGGGACTAAAAACTGTTTGGGAATGAAATAAAGAAAATTACATTGTTATCACATACCAAAATCTGTTTTGGTTCTACAGAAAACGACGTTTTTCTATGGCATATGCTCTGGGGTAGGGTATACAAATGTTTTTTTGTAAGAAAACGCCCTCAAAAAGTGGGCGTGGATTAAAATGACCTATAGTCGAAATGTTTATATTTCATAATCCATGATTTTGCATCAACATATTTTTCGAGTTTTTTAAATTTTAAAGAAAAACTTTCTCTACTAAAAACGCCCCCGAAGGCGTGGTAAAAAAAACCAAATATTTTTTTGGTCATTCTTTCAAAATTGTTTACGGTTTGGCTAAAAACTACATTTTTCTAAAAAGGGGGAAACGCGTTGTCTTTTCAGTGTGGATGTTCATCACGCCGATCATGAGATGAGAATTGTAACACAACATGACTGGCGGCCCCACCATTATTATTATTATGTATGTATCTGCTAAATAATTTCACTGCATGAACTCGTTTATATTTTTGCTGCATACCCCAGCACAGGATGGTTGGATGTTGTAGAGCTCTGATTGGCTTTAACTTGCCAATGCCCATTGGTTGTAACTCTGACCACACGTCAATAGTGCTTATTTTTACCTCCAAGTAGTAACCATCGGATTCTGGTCGCACACAACCGGATTTGACTTGATAAACGATAAGTGCGAGTGTTGATAACAAGACGAAAACAGCAACAATATAAACAGCCTGGTCAGAATGGCATGGAATACCCGGCCTGCAGTCCCGGGCGAACCTAGATGAGCTGCTTCAACATACTCGGACAACAGGACTTGAACAGAGATGGTGGCGGATGAACCGAAAGGGCAAGGGCTGTACTCAACCCCGTAGTGGATACTGGAGGTTGTGGTTTGGGTTCTGTTGTGAGCTTAGGATGGGCCACAGAGGCATCATCAGTGCAGGTGAGGTAGGCGCGGCACGCTCGTCGGACGGGGAAGTTCTTGCCATCCCACCATGCACCACCTGCTCAACAAAGTTTTTATATCGTGCCTAAATCAAAAGAAAAGAAAGCAAGAGGAAAGAAAGCTACGTTAACTAGACCTCGGACGGACTAAAGGACGAAAAATAGAAGAAAGTAAAAGAAAGAAAAGAGGAAAAGAAGATCTGTTAATTGACCTTGAACCACTATGAAGGACAAAGCTTGGGAAAACCAAAGCCAAACTAGACCTAAACTAATTAAATTAAAAGAAAAAAAATAAACAAAATTCAAAAATACTAAAAACAAAAAAAAAGAAATGTAAACTAAGCATAAGCTAAAATTTATGTTAATTTGTATCTGTCTCTTAGTCAAAAAAAATATTTTTTCTTTTTATAAGTAATTTAATTCAGTACTCAGTACAATTTTTACAGTCCTCCGAATTCCTGCCGACAGCACCAAGAGAAGACTGCTGAAGCGGAATTACTCGTCGCTTCTCTTGAAAACGCGCACTTAAAAAAAATATTTCTTTTCCTGAGAAACAACAAAAAAAACACACTACTGCCCTAACCTTTCGTTACATTAAATAAATTCAAAATTAAAAATCCAAAACTAAACTTCAAATAAAAACATGAGAAGGATACAATCGTTTAATACCCTATCCCTTCCCATCCTTAAAATTAATGTCCCTCAATTGTTGTGCCAACTGCTAGTATAGCAGTATCGTCAGCAAACGTTGCTACTATTGTATCGTTTGTTTGTGGGACGCTTCCTTGCGGCACACCTGCCATTATTTCTTTGAACTCGGAATATTCGCTTCCAAGTTTCACACGGAAGAGTCTATGCTCAAGATACGACACGAGGATTTTATATAATTGTTCTGGCAGAACTTGACTTAGTTTATAAGTAAGGCCTTTGTGCCACATCTTGTCAATAGCTTGCGACACGTCAAGAAATACGGCTGAACAAATTTTCTTTTCTTCGAAAGCTTTCTCAATTACATCTGTAATTCGATGTACTTGGTCCACCGTTGAATGTTTACTTCTTAACCCAAATTGATGGTCAGGTAAAAGAAGTTTCTGTTCAATTATGGGGTGTGAGCGACCGAGTAATATCCGTTCAAAAACTTTTGAAATGATTGGAAGAAGTGAAATAGGCCTGTAGGATTTTATTTCATTTGGTGATTTTCATGGTTTTAGAACCATAATAACTTCCGCGACTTTCCACTGTCTTGGTATATATTCTAATCTGATTGCTGCATTTATAATAAAAAGAAGCTTAGTTGATGCTTTCCGAGGCAACATTTTAATCAGGTCATAACCCGGAGCTTTTTTAGGCTTTTGTTTCTGTATTTCCCGTTTAAGCTCGGCAATACTTGCATATCTTACTATGTTTTTATCGGTTGTACTCTCGAATATATTAATGTATTCATTTTGCGCTGGACCATAAAATGGCTTAAATGTTTCCTCAAGAAGTGAGGCAAAAACGTCAGCTTTTTCCTTATCGCTTTTTGCCAAAACGTCTTGAGTTACCCTAATTGGCGTTACAGCGATTTTTGGCCGTTTAATGACTCTAATTGCTTTCCAGAGCGAATAATTCGATTCCTTTCCAGCGGTTAGGCTTTGCAGATAAGTTTCTACTGCATGGTTTTTAAAATTTTTAATCGAATTTGATAGCAAATTACTCAACCGATTGAGATGTGTTTTATCTTGCGGGGCAGGAGTTTGGTCCCATCTTTTACGAGCTTTTCTCTTTTGTCTTACTAAATCTTGTATTTCTCGGGGGTACTTAATTTTACTATAGCTCACTATTTTGTTCTGTTGAGGAGTATTAATCCATGCTGCTTTTTGGATGGTATCGATAAAGGAGTCAACAGCGACTTCGAGTTCCAATGGGGTTCTAAGCGATACACCCAGTCGGATATTATTTTCAATATCGTTTTTGAAACCTTCCCAGTTGGTTTTCCCGTTTCTTAATCCGGGTGGTTTTTCATTTATAATCTGTGACTCGCTCGTTGTTAAAATGACTGGAGAGTGATCAGATTCTTCAACTTTGATTCGATTGGACAGCAGATCTTTTACAATGAAAAAATTCGATCAAATCCGGTATTTTTCTAACATCAGTTGGCCAGTAAGTTGGTTTTCCCGTAGAATGAAATTCGGTATTGTACTTTCTAACTACATCATAAAGCATCCTAACTTTCTGTGATATGCATCTAGATCCCCAGAATGTATGTTTTGCATTCAAGTCCCCTCCGATGACAAAACGTTGTCTAAGGGAATTAAGCAATTTTGCAAAGTCAATTTTCTCAACCTTGCATCGTGGTGGGCAGTAAATAGACGATACCTTCAGAAAGGATTGTCTGCTTTTGACTTGTATAGAGCTAACTTGCATTGTTTCGATTTCTAGTTTAAGATCAATCGAATGTTCGATACACTCTTTTATATATAGTAGGGCTCCACCTCTAGCCTTATTCGATGGATGTAGAGCATGATAGTCGGATGTAGAGCATGATAACGAGCCTGTCAAAATTAAGTTTATTCGTTTTGCTTTGTTCCTCAAGTTTTGAAAGAATAATCGAAAATACATTTGAAACTGGGTCAGGTGAGATATTTTTTTGGGCATTATTGGATAATGTAGCTTGAGCATACATTTGTACATTTGGTTTTAGATGCACAAGATCCGAACGGATATCTGATGGCCGCGTAGTTTGTGAAAATTTAGGTTTTTCGATTATGGCCTGCTTTGTCTTCGACATATTTTTAATCGGAAATTTAGGCTTTTGCTTGTTTAAATTTAATTTCTGTGAATTAATACTATTAAATTTCGTCCTTCGCAACTCTTTAGCTACTTCGCAGCCGCGATAATTTGCCGGATGATTACAGTTAATGCAGATAGCAAGAGTTTTCTTATCTGACATACAATCTACCGTCAGATGATTTCCGGCACATTTTACACACCGCGGTTCTTTTTGACAATAGCTGTGCGTATGATTGTATCCTTGGCAGTGCTTGCACTGGGGAACTAGTTTGGAATCCTTACGCATAGGCTCTATTTTTACAACAATATTAAGTATTGTTTTTATATCATAAATTTTGTTCAGACGGTCTGTTCTATCGAAAGTGAGTATGAATAAAGGAAGACCGCATTTTATAACATTTCCTTCGCCATCTTTTTGCTTTTGGTCTCGCTTGACAATGTTAACGGCATCTATGACTTTATATTGCCTGTTTTTCAGATCGTTTACAATGTCATCCTTTAAGCACGACGCATGTAACCCTCTAGCTACAACGCGTAAAGGCCTTTCTGATTTATTTTCAAAAGAATACCATTCTATTTTATCGGTATTAATCTTGCGAGATAATAGACGGTAACTTTCAGGGTCTTTAACGCAGACTTTCCATGTATTTTTTCTTAGCGTAGTTACTTGGTAGCCCGATAATGGCAATGATTTTATCAAGGTATGCAACTTGTTAAAGTCGTCAAAACCGATCACATTAATTGGCGGTGGGGGACGTTGTTTTAGCTGTTTCGCTTTATTAATAATCTCATTGTCGCGGTTTATTATTTCAGGAGAGGATACAGCTTTCCTCTTTTTTACTGGTCTTTTCTTTAAGATCCAATCAGTTTCGCGACTGAGTTCTTCTTCATCCGTGTGGTATTCCGAATTCACGGAACTTGGTTTTGGCTCATTAGGTATTTTAAATTAACTCTTCAGAGTCATATTTTCTTCCTTTAGATGGAGAATTTCTTTACGAAGCTCTTCGCAGAGCAGTTCGACATTGTTAAGCCTTGTTCGAAGAACGTCGTTTTCTTCCTTTAGGATCTTATTTTTCATTGAGTCTCGTTTTTCGTGGGCTGACACTTCTGGTGTTGTCGAGCTCCTTGAGACACATATATTTTTTTGAAATCCAGATGTAGGTGACCTCGTTACCCTTGAACTTTTCCCGAAAGGGTTACACATTTCCAATAATTGGCTCTCCCCAGAATCCGTAGAGCCGACCTCTGTAGAGGGTGGATTTTCCAGTGAAACTGAATTGCCACCTGGGGTATTAAATCTTTTCGTTGTACTCATTGCATTTTTGTTGTTTGTATACGCTTTACACTCGGTATACGGGGAGTGGATTTTAGTCGCCTTCTACGACAAGCATGCCTTACCTCGGGTATATTCTGACCCCTAACCCGAAGGGGGTATTTTGCAATTATATCGTGAAACTTTGAGACCAGCTTCTTTTAATTATTTCATTACTTCTCTTAATATTTTGTTATGCTGTATACGCGTTCTTGGATTAATTAAAACATCATCCATAAACACGATAATGCGTATATCTTAATAACCCTTTTGTTGTTGAAATAGTAGTTAGGTCTTTTGAATTATCGTTCAAAACTATTTGCTGTTATGCCATGCTTAAATCCAATTTGGAAAATTCATTGGCTCCATGAGCTTCAGCAAATAGTTCCTCAATGGTTGGTAATGAATATTGATCAACGAAAAGTCGGGCGTTAAGTGTGACTTTGAAATCACCAAACACGCGTACATCACCATTTTTCTTTAAAATGGGCAGAATTGGTGTTCCATACAACGAGTATTCAACAGCTTCAAGTATACCTAGGTGTACTAGCTTTGCTATTTCGCGTTCTACTTTATCTTATATTGCGTATGGTAGCAGCCTTGCTTTGAAAAATTTATTAAAAGTTCCAAGTCCATCGTCAAATACTGATGGAAAAGATTCCACAATTTCTAATTCATCCTCATTTGTATTAATGCTATATAATCCTTGAAAATGTTTCCATGAAGTCACATCCTAAAAGTGGAGGTCCACCTCGATGGCGAATATATCAAGTAGCTCACTCTTCTTTTTATAAATTACTGTAACATGAATTACTCCAATCGGATATATTGGATTACCACTGTAACTTATAAACACTTCGGCGTCGAAAATATGTCGCAATTAGCAAACAACTTCTTAAATGTCGATAGAGAGATAGCTGATACAGGTGAGCCACTATCAAGCTCCATACACATCGCAACTCCGTTCACTGTTACATTTACGACAATTGGATTACATGTTTACTAAAATAAAATAAAGGCAAGTCGTCACCACTGTGATCACTACTATTAAGCATTAAGTAGTAGAGTTTTTTTCTAACATTGGTATATTACACATTTTTTGTAAATGTCCTTTGTTTTTTTGCATTTTCGACATATATAATTTTTAAAACGACACTCATTTCCCAAATGATTTGTATACCCACACACTTTACACCGCTTTAGCCCCTCTCTTTTACCGCTTGACTCCCGTTTGCCACTTCCATCTTTAGCGTACTGCTATAACGATATGATGTATTGCAGTACCAATTTATGGTTCCGTTTTAACTATCGTCATACCTTCTTTAAAACTGTCACTATACTGTTTTTAATACAATCTACGGACGAAGCAATTATGATCGCTTTTTGAACGATTACTCCTCCACGTTCTCCAGAAATAATTTGTCTTTTGCTAAACATCTAGGATGACCAATTATGAATTTATCTCGCAAACACATCTCTAGATGTGCTCCAAACTTGCAAGTTTTCGCCAATTCCCGTACACGTGCTGCCCACTTACTGGTCGATTTATGTTCATCTTTTGTGGCTGCATAAAATGTATTCCGCTCTGCAAACTCAGATATAGCTGGCTCAAAATGTTTTTCTAAAGCAGTTACACACAACTTGTACGTTGTAGTTTCTTGGCTTATCTGCATTAGTTGAATTAGACTTTCGAGCAGTCTGTAAGACGTGAAGCACGATCCTCCGCTTAAGTTAGCTTTTTTCTTTTTTGCACGATAGTTCAAACGTCAAAATCATTTGCGATGAAATACTGCTCCAATCGAACTTTATACATGGACCAGTCATCCTCATCATGGTTAAATTTCGGTACATCTGTAGAGTTTGTCTTTTTTGTATTTTTTTTAAAGAAAACGCTTTATCTTGGTTGTTTTTTGTTCACTCTTTGACAATTACTTCACTACTAACTAGCAAGTAGAAGTTACTTGCTTGACTCATTAGTATAAGCTGACTCCGTGTTACAATGTTGTGTGTTGTTTACTATGTATAAGTGAAATTCATGTAGTTTAATTCATGGATTGTATAATTCATGTATATTTAATGTATTATGTATTAGCTTATATTTTATATGTCACACAGGCGGAGCATGTAATGCATTTTCGGCACCACTTGTCGATATCTTCTCTTGCAGACAGCCAGTAGAATGGCACCATCACCATGTAGCTCCCGTAGTACATCTTTGACCATGGACCGTGGAACGACAAGCTGTGCTACAAAGGACCTTCCGTCGGGGACTCCCATTTTCTTCTCAAGAAACCATCCTCGACGTGAAGAGAATCCGATTGTGCCCAATACGTATTAAGAGTTGGACTACGATCCGAAATTTCTTGCCAATCTGCTTTCTCCATGTGTTCCCTCCAGGTGAGAATCGGTTCCATGTAAGAGTATTTCATCTGTGCTTCTCTGATCTTTTCAGTCGTCCGACCCTTGTTGGGCTCGGCTCTTATTCGCTGTGTGATGATGAGCCCCTTCTCTTTTTGGTGGGTGCAGTGCTTGCAGTTCATTCCGTATGGTCGACGAGAGAGTGCGTCAGCATTGATGGTGAATGTAAAAATCGTTGCTCCACAGCCGTTCAAACTATCTAACAAGTTATCCCTCTGGATTCTTAAATTGAAGCAACCACTTTAGAGCAGCAGGGTCTTGACGAAGAAGGAACTTCCGACTATAGAGGCATTTATGGGTATGCTCCGTCGCCAGAATTAACGCTAGGAGTTCCCTCCTGTTCACACAATATTTTCTTTCAGGTCTTTACAGAACCTTGCTGAAATAGGTCACTATTCTTTCCTGTCAATCGTGTACTTGCGATAAAACGGCTCTAACTCCAAAATTACCTGCGTCGGCATCGATAATGAAGGTATTTTCACCGTCGGGATATGATAGTATCGGCGCTTGACATAGCTGATATTTAAATCTTTGAAAAGCATTGTTACGCTCACTTGACCATTTAAATTATTTTCATTTCTCCATGAGTTAATGTAAGTATTAGCAATGCCAGCAAAGTCCCTTACAAACCGCCGGTATTAAGAAGAAGTCCTAGGAAGCTCCATAGTTAATGTTTCTCCTTAGGGACCGGTCAATTTTTCACAGCTTCAATATTTTCGGTATCAGTCCTCACTCCACTAGTCGAGATAAAGTGCCCCAAGAAACGAACTTCAAATCTGACGAGTGCACACTTCTAGTTTAAATGGGCACTCCAAAGTCCTAGGAATACCTCCCGCAAGTTGTTTTGGTGTTCTTCAAATGATTTTCCCACGACAATTACATCATCCAGGTACCCCAGATTTTCCATGTTAATCATCGCAAAACACACTCCATTAGTCGCTCAAAAGATGCAGGAGCGTTCAACAACAACGTTGAACTGCACAAGTGTTGAAGGCCATCTTCTCCCTGTCCTTAGGGATACCTGCCAGTAGCCACACTTCAGATCCAGTGTGGAAAACCATTTGGACTCCTTTAGAGTATCGAGTGTGTCATCAGTCCCAGTAAGAGGTGACATCGTTGAGCCGCCGATAGTCAACGCAAAACCGGGTTCTGCCATCTTTCTTTTTAACCAGTACTACTGGTGATACCCATGGACTGGAGTCCGACCCTCTCTATCGTCGCAACCATTTCTGCAACTTCAGCCTGCTTGGCTAATGGCAGCCGCCTTGCAGGCTGACGAATTGGTCTAGCATCTCCAGTGTCGATTTGGTGTTGCACCAAGTGTGTGCAGCCATATTTCCCATCATCTGCAGCAAATTCTTCAATAAGATTTTTCGCACGAATTTGCTGATCCTGATTCAGCTTGCATGAATTCAGAATCTATATCGTTTATTCGTCCGTTTAGTTGGTAGCACTGGTTTATCAGTCTCCCCTTCGGTTATGCTTGAACCATAATGCTCTTTGATTCCACTAACATTTTTCGAACGATGTAGTTTCGGAAATTATCGTCTGCTTCTGGTTCAACGATTAGGAATCGTAGGAACCAGTATCACCCTCCAGCTTAACCCATATAACAGTTTCTGATGACGGTGGTAGCACTCGGTCCTTCCCTACGACTGTTCTCAGAATAACTGTCTTTGGTACACTGTATTAAATCGGGATCTCCACATTTCGATATCGCAAGACCTGCATGCCAATATCTAAAATTACTTCATGAGTCTTCATGAAGTCCACTCTAATAATGCATTCGTCACAAATATTCGCCACCAGGGATGCATGGGAGAAGGCGAGTCCAGCCAAGTACATCGTCAGCCGTACTTTGCAATATACTTGAGCTCTTTCTCCAGTTACGGACCTCAGGCAATAGCTGCTGGTTTTATGCAGCCAAGACTCAAGGACGATGTCTTTTCGGATATTGGAAGCGGCAGCTCCAGTATCAATTGTAGCCGCAAGTTCTTTTCCCGCCGATGGTCGCATCAACTGTCAAACTCCTGTTGTCTCTCCTAGTTTGGGATACTTGGATTGTTTTCCTGGGGTTCATAACAGCAGGTCGCTTGTTGTCACTTCCAGATGCTTCCTTCTGCTGTCCCCGACTATAGCAATGTGGACAGTTGCAACGTTGATGAGTTTCTGCACTGACACATTAGATGTCCAGTTTTGTTGCAGTTCCAACAACGCATGAAATAACCATTCTCTCACAAGAGCATTCTATGGTGCCGAATTCTCTGATTCGATGACCTCCTTGGGATGCTTGATTAGCAGCCTCTAATGTCAAGGCATAAGCTGCGTCTTTGGAAAGTGTGCGTTTTCGAGCCATTCGTACTGCTAGTTGTAGTTTTGAGTCAGTGAAAGCGTCCTTTGACATCTGGTTGATGATCTCTTCACCAGTGTTAGGTTATGACAAATGTGTTAGGCGTTCAACATCTGCGTGTACTTGTTGTGGAGTCTCCCCTCTGTCTCGATACGTTTCTAAGTCCCGAAGACATAAGTCCCGAATTGATTTTGCGGGACTAATGTCCCATTAAAGTGGGAAATAAGTCCCCAATTTAGTTGGGGACTTATGCCTTACTAAAGTGGGACATTAGTCCCGAGTTTTTGTTGTTGAAAATGGGACACAAGTCCTGAAAAAAATTAAACAGTGAGCGGAGCAACAAAGTTGCGTGAGCGTGGACTTTTCCCAGAAAGAGAGTTGAAATGGTGCCGTGACATAAGGCCGAGCGACATAAGGCCAAATCTCAGAATTTACCCTTATGTCGCTTTCAGAAAGTGTCATAAGGCCAAATTTTGGCATTTGGCAATATGACACTTTTGCAAAGCGATTTAAGGCCAAATCGGGAAAGTGACATCACGCCAAATTCGCCCATTCGGCAAGCTACGAAGGCAACTCATACGCATAAGAAACCAGGCATTTACGAAAGTTCCCGTTGCCCCATAAGATGTGTCGGATATATTTAAAATTAAAAATGTCAGGAGTAAATTTGTTATGTCTCGAAACCGAAGTAGCGAGGAGGAAAAAGTAAAAATACCCATAACGTTTTCAGGTTCTATATTGAAAAAAAAATTCGCGCGAATTTTTTTTCTCAAATATTTTGATTTTTTCTTGAGAAAATAACAGTAAATTTTTTTTCAATATATAACCTGAAAACGTTATGGGTATTTTTACTTTTTCCTCCTCGCTATTTTTACATTTTGTTTATGAGTTTCAATTTGTGAAAACAAAACGCCTTAACAATCTAGTAGATATATATTTTTGTATAACATAAAAAAAAAAACATTTTTCAGATAAATTGTTTAAAACAGCACAAGAATATTTTGTTAAATATAAAACCTATATTTGTACACATCAGCTACGCAGCATCGCATATGAAATCAAAAGTGTCATAAAGCCAAATCGGCCTTATGTCCCTTTGCAAAGGTGTCATATTGCCAAATGCCAAAATTTGGCCTTATTAAAAAAAAACAGAATGTCAACCTACACACAATTTGTATGGCAATTTGAATATTTGTTAAAGCAGATGGGGAGGTCTTCTTAGTTTTTCTCAAGGCGTATATTTGCTTAAATATTTATGTGGGACATAAGTCCTGAATTAATTGAATTCAGGACTTATGTCCCACCTTAATGGGACATTCGGGACTTATGTCTTCGGGTTTTATGTCCCTGCGCCTTCTAACATGTGGTCATCACCAAACCACATCTCAATAAACTTCCCTTCAAGAAAAGGTTTTACCCCACTTCTGACACCAATATTATATGAAGCCGGGCTTCGAATGATAAAACGCTTTTCGGTTTTATGTTTAGGCGGCTACACACACGCGGTTTTGACTGTCCGGTTTTCCTGTTCAGGCCGCCGGACAGTTCAAACTGCGTGTGTTTAGCCGGCTATTAACAATAATTTATTTAAACACACTTCTATATCTAAAATTATATTATTTACAAAACGGTTATGACTTTACCCTCGCTTAACAAATCAATTACACTTATTTGAAATCAATTACAAACGGTTAAATTCGCGCACTATTATCACTTTCAAAATTCACTTAAGCCTAACTTACTGGTTGCCGCTTCATCATTTATACCAGAGATCAGCTAAAGAAGAGATAGGAAACTTTCCAGGACTTTACGTTTTGCCAACAAGCTAATCCTAGAATATTCCAGGATTTTGACAGATAAATTGATCACCACGGTCCAACCAGATACACATTCTTTGTTTCACACACACTTGTTTGCAGCCCAGCTATTTTATGTGTCAAAACAACACGTAAGAAATCGGTTGATAAAGGGGAAGACGGACGAAAGTTTCCTATCTCTTCCTTACTTGACCAATGGTTCCCGCGGTTTCTTGATTGTTCGATAAGTGGTGTTGACAGATACCACTATGCCAGTCATTCATTCCAGTGGGCGCATCCAGTACCGAAAAACAATAATCTCTGAAAATGTTAACGCATAGGGGTGCGTTCACATTGCAATTAGATTTTATAACAGTATCTTATGTAGTTAATGCATTTAGATGTTGACGATTGACATTGTTTCGTGTCATGGTTTAGCACATTCTGTTTTATTTATGCAGTTCTTTGAGATAGGGATGATTTTGGGTTGATGATTATAGCTAACTCTTTTCTGTCAGAGACACTATCGACTTTTAAAGAGAGGGAATCTGGATTAATTTCTTCTTTTAATTCTTTTTTGGTTTTTGCGTTTTCTTATTTACATATCGGTTTATTGTATATTTCCCTCTTCAGCTAATCAGCGTATTTCATTTTTTCTTCGTTCGTGTTAGACTCATTTATATTATTTACTCCATTGTGTATTTCTGTTTTCACCCTGTTCCCCAATTTTTCGTTTTGCTCATTTTTTCTCATTTTTTTTTATTTCGATCACACTTTTCCTCACGTTTCTTGTGCAATTTGCATTGCTTTCAGTCTATTGGTTATCTTGGTTCGATCGCGTCGAGTAAGCTTTTGATTTCGGTTTCGTTTTTAGTGAATCGTCGAATTTGGCTTTATACTCTCTTAAATACATTTATAGTTCACGTATAACATTATTTTCTGTGTCTATATTTATTAATAAATCTAAACGCAAAGCACTCTTGTTTTTCACAACTAAAGTAATAAATCAAAATGAAAATCACTCTAGTCAAACTCACAGCTATCATTTGTATTGGTATTGGTAAATCTGCCGAAAAATACAGATTTGCAAAATTGATCTAAGATCAAAAAAAAATCAATTTTTTTGCCCTATGGAACACAACAACTGTCAAAATTAGTCTTTTGACAGCTTCAGATCAAAAAAAAATTATATTTTTTACAATCGAAAACGCCATTAGAGTCAGTCCTCAATTGTCAAATATTTTGCTGTTGGTGTAAATTATGCTAGAAATTGGATTTTAAACCATTCAGTACTATTCAACTCTCGAGAATCATCAATGGAAAGCAATAATAGAAAACTTGGAATGTTTCACATATCACTCTTAATAATTTATTTGTATCATTCGGTTTGTTTACTTCTTAATACTCGCTTTAATAAGTCATGGGTTTTTTTCTTAATATAAGAAATGCGAATTATAAACATATTAAAAGTATTTTCATATTAAAAGTGCTGTTTAGTTTTATTTTAGTTTACTGTTTGTGGCCCTATAGATTCGCAACGAGATACGAGTTCATAAACAGTAAACACATGTTGACTCAACTTGTAGCTGAAACTACAAGAAACATATCAATTCAAAAATTGGAGGTCTGTAGTTATAAAGATATTCTACAAGAAAACATCTTAATGTCCGCAAGCCAATTAAATGGAACAAATTTTGGAGGAATTCTTCTAGGAGGGGAATATTTCCCTCTGAACTGTCGATCACAGTTTAGCAGTGCTGTAATTATACCATACCGTCGCAGGAAATCACAACTGGATCAATTTCTGATATATATACACAACTTCTTGCAAAAACAACGTATTCATTATAGGCTCTTTTTAATTGAGCAATATGATGATAATCCGTTTAATAGGGCGAAACTGTTAAACATTGGTTCGGAAATTGCAGCCAGCTATGAATTTCCATGTCTTATTTTTCATGATGTTGACCTTTTGCCTCAAAATCTCGGTCATTTGTATGCATGTTCCAACTTTCCTCGACACATGTGCTCGAATTTAAATGTTTTTAGATATAATTTACCTTATTTAGGGTTATTTGGAGGCGTGGTTAGTATTCGCACAGCACAATTTCAATATGTGAATGGAATGTCAAACTTGTTTAACGGCTGGGGTGGTGAGGATGACGATTTTTATGAAAGGATCAAATCGAGAAAATATCCGATATATCGTTTTCATCCTTCTTACAGTGAATACATTATGATTGGACATAAAAAAGAAATGCCAAATAAGGAAAGACTTAAAATTCTTAATACAGGACCGCTCCGTTATTCTACAGATGGCTTAAATTCACTTTCTTACAACATTATTAAATCAGAAGTCCAAAGTTTATATACACACATATTAGTTAAAACATAAAAACTCTACAAATTTCATGTGTTCTCAACTAAAAATATAATAATTTAAAGTATTATTGAAAATTTTGTAAATTTAATGTTTTAAAATATACCTATTCCTAATGAAAAGTTATTGAATGGTTTTGAGCTTTTTCCGTTATTTTTAAGACAACATTTCAGATTGGAGTTCATGCGATCGATATGTGTTCATAATTTGCATATCGGATTGAAGAAAGTTACAAATTACACTGCCGCTCATCTGAATAGGTTCAACTTTTTTTTCACCCTACTGCTTACCTGCAATCGCAGAGATAAGGGATCTCTGGTTTAACTCTGATGTGAAAACGGCGTATGAGATGAGAGCCGAATAACATAAAAAAATGTTTAGTTTAGTTTTAGTTTAGTTTATTTAATTTGGCTCATTGGCCATTTTGATAACGTTATTTTACAGTTTTTACAATGTTTTTGGTTGAGTATTTACATTAAAACTTTTGATTAATTAACATTATTTTTGCAATATGTTACGATGGTTCTTTTAAATAAGTCTAGATTGTTAATATTTCTAATCGTTTCTGGAAGCATGTTATAGGTTTGTAGGCCATTATAAAAGATACTTCTCTGAGCTCGTACTGTCCTTGTCCTTTGAGTGTTGAAATCTCTCTGGTTTCGTAGCTCGTAGTTGATTGACCTGCGCTGGTGTGCGTTGGATGTCAGATACTCGGGACACAGATTGTTTTTGATTTTGTAGACAAAGATCATTGCCATCACGTATAGTCGTTGGCGGATATTTAACCAGTTTAATGTGTTTATTAATGTGATAATTGGAGTCCGTCTATCACATTTAAGTATAGTTCGCATCGCACTATTTTGAAGTTTTTGGAGTCTATTTTTTTGGGTGACATTACATAAGAACAATAGACTGGCACAGTATTCGAGATGGGGTTTCACAATTGCATTATATACTTTTATTGCACTTGTTTTAGAGATATTTTGTCTCATTTTTCTTAAGACATATAGTTTTTGGACACTTTTTTACAAATATGGTCTATGTGTGGTTCAAAATTTAATTTGCTGTCAAGGACGACACCGAGGTATTTAATGGACGATACTGGTACAATATTTGTCAAGTTGATTTGTATGACGATAGGAGTTTGTATTGTAGGGCTGTTAAGGAGCATGTATTTCGTTTTGTCAGTATTTATTATTAGTTTATTCATTTTTAGCCAAGTGTCTATTGCATTTAAGTCACTATTTATTTTATTTTGACATTCTGCTAAGTTTTTTCCCGCTATATATAAAAGTCCATCATCTGCGAAGAGTATAAGCTTCGAGTTCTTTACCACTTTTTCCATGTCATTTATATATATGATGAATAATAGAACGCCTAGTATAGTTCCTTGGGGAACGCCTACATTAACATTTATTGCACTTGATATATTATTATTGACAGATGTTCTTTGGGTTCTACCAATAATGAATGATCTAAACCACTAAGTTCTTTATTTCGTATACCACATTTTTTTAATTTGTTAAGGAGTATGTTATGATTTACTGTCTCGAATGCACGTTTAAGGTCTATAAAGACTGCAATTATAAAATTTGTATTGTCTAAATGTCAGACCTAAAACGGTGAAAAATGTGTTTGTATTGGTTTTCAACCTTGTTCCGCCGCACAAACTCGGTTACAGATTTTAACCACTTTCTCTCCGTATGCCTCAGTCCCCTCGCAAATAAAAAATATCTGGTACAACAGATCATCTAGGAATCTCAAGGTTAAGTCAGGCACCTTAAACAGAAATGCTGGCGGATGAGCCGAAAGGCCAAAGTCGGCACTGTACTCAAAAATATAAAAAAATCCTACTACTAAGCAAATGAAAATGGAAAATGAGTTCAGGATTCAACGTATGTATTGAACTTAAAGTTTAAAAATATTCGTTTTTTATATATTTATTAAAACCAAAATTTAGCGAATACTATTTGAATCTACTTTTTTTGTCGCTTGTGTTCCGTAAATTGTTCTTCTGCACCATCAACCCTTTTCTTAGCCTTTTTCGCCATATTTAAGAATTGATCCAATCCAAAAGGATCGTCTTCTTTCTCAAATTGGACCGGCCCGCTCCTTTGTGCGGTACGTTCTATCCCTGAGAATTCTTTATCTGGAACAAATTTATTGGTAATAGTAACTTTGTTGAAATCTGTACCATACGTATCACCGTCTACATCTTTCTTTGGTCGATGTAAATGCGAACTCAACGTTGTAGAATCACGCCAAGGTTTATCATAAACATTATATGATTCATCATCCCCATAACCCGAATCCATACCCTTAGTTGTATTGAAGAGTCTTTGATCAAATAGTGATTCAGAGTTCGCAGCAACTTTTGCAGATTTGCCCAAGGCAATTTGTTCAGTAATGTCACGTTCTCTCTCTCTTTGAAGTTTCAATCGCTTATCAGGTGCTGCTCGGGTAAGATTTTTGTCTCGAATTCGATCGCGATGTCTTTCTGCGCGAAGATCATCACGTTCCCGAATTTCATTACTTTCGCCATCATCAGTAAAACGCACTCCAGCTCTTTCTTCACGAGCTCGTTGTGCCATAATTCTTAACATATCTTCCTTTTTCTCTTTTTCTTTTTGGGCCAATTTCTTTTCTAATTGAGCACGAGCTTCCACAGCATCACGCGCTTTACGATCTGCTATATATAATGCTTCTGCCATTTTCGCAAACTTTTCATTAATATGAAGTTGTTGTAAGCCACGACCATCTGCAGCTAATCGTTTGTCTAAAGGTATGGTGTAGCCCTTTGCATTTTTCCAATTTGAAATACAAGGAGGTACTTTCCATTCTTTTTGCTCTTTCATGCTTACTTTACGAGATGGTGAGTGCAAAACTGGTGCAGGAGGAGATGGCGGCCCTCTTGGTATCTTCTTGTTTATTTTAAATTTTGGTGGCTCCATAGGGTCGACTTGTGCTTCAACCATTTTAATAACTCTTTGCTTAGCTCCAGAGTTGAATTCGTCTCCTTGTTGCAATGGCGTATATCTCAGATATTGGGCGGCATTTGACTTTTCTAAATTCCTGCATGGCATTGCAGCATTAATTTTCTGACTTGTCAATTTTTCTAAAGCACGGCGAGTAATTTCGGTTGTCTCTTCCAATTTTTCTGCATTTGGTTTTTCTAAATCATTTATTTTATATACTTCCCCAGGCAGTAACTGTGTTATATTTGAGTAAACAATTTTGTTTGCTCCATGGCCAGCTCTTGCTACAGCGTCATATTTAATTTTTCCCTTTTCATCCAGTTGTATTCCCAAAGTTTTCTCCGACTTTTTTATCGGCAAAGAACTTCCCATATCTGCACACAAAAAAATATAATATTACAAATATTTACTATTGACCTCATAATTATTTACCCATTGGATATTGTGCAACGTGAATTTCTGGATAAGCGCCTCCATCGTTGAAATCACTAATGCTTCTTGGAATCCAATTAATTCGGTTTCCGTACACGGGTGTACATTTATTGACTTCAAGCAAGGCATGAATTGGTCTGTCCATTGATGTCGATGATATATTGGCATCAGAATTAAAAATTTTGGCAGTTCCTGGGAGCAAATTTGTCAAAGCCATTGTAAACTCAAAAACTTTTATGTGGACTTCATACAAACTAGAATTCAATATACTCTATCCAAATATCATACGTAAAAAAAACTTCCACTTTCCAGTGCTAACATTTTCCAGGTAGACCGAAGTTGAATATACTGCAAGCAGCTGTTTACATTTAAGGCCCGATCAGAATGCATATCTGTAACTGAGTGAAAAGTTAAAAACAGAGCAACCCGTAAGCGCTTAAAGGCCTGCTCAGAATGCATATCTGTAGCTGGTATCTGTAGCTGAGTGAAACGTCAAACGTGAATCTGAAGCGTGAAGTTGAACCCCATTCAACTTCAAGCTACAGATTCACGGGAGATACACATTGTGAAAGCGCTTACGGGTTGCCTTGTTTTTAACTTTCACTCAGCTACAGATACCAGTTACAGATATACATATCTACATATCTGTAGCTGGTATCTTGCATCGCTGTCAAAAGGGAAAAAACATTTCTTGCATGAAGTTGCCCTCTATTCAACTTCAAGCTACAGATTCACGAAAATACACTGTCATACACATTGTGTAAGCGCTTAAGGCATGCTCAGAATGCATATCTGTAGCTGGTATCTTGCATCGCTGTCAAAAGACAGATACATTTCTTGCATGAAGTTGCCCTCTATTCAACTTCAAGATACAGATTCACGAAGATACACATTGTGTGAGCGCTTACGGGTTGCCTTGTTTTTATCTTTCCACTCAGCTACAGATACCAGCTACAGATACGCATTCTGATCGGCCCTTTACGGGTTGCCTTGTTTTTAACTATTCAGTCAGCTACAGATACCAGCTACAGATACGCATTCTGAGCAGGCATTTACACAATGTGTATCTACGTGAATCTGTAGCTTAAAGTTGAATAGAGTGCAACTTCATGCAAGAAATGTTTTTCCCTTTTGACAGCGATGCAAGATACAAGCTACAGATATACATTCTGAGCAGGCCTTTAAAACCGTAACCGCTTTTTAAGGCCTGTCCAGAATGCATATCAGTAGCAGAGATCAAGTAGAAGAGATAGCAAACTTCCATACGTCTTCCCCTTTATTCTACGATATCTTACGTGAAGTTTTGACACATCTGGGCTGCAAACAAGTGTGTTTGAAACAAGCAATGTGTGTATCTGCTTGGACCGTGGTGATAAATTTATATGTCAAAATCCTGGAAAATTACAGGATTAGCTGGTAGGCAAAACGTGAAGTCCTGGAGTCCTTTCACTTCTTTACCTGATCTCTGATAAAGTGATAATACTACGCGAAATGGATTAAGTAAATATTATTTATATATTAATTACAAATTCAGTTCATTTGGAAATTGCATTTTAGATTCGTGGAAGTATCATCTGTAAGAACGATTGGATCATTTGAATAAATGCGACGGTTTTGGTTTCATCAGACGTTTTAGGTTGCAGGAGGAACTGTTGCAAACATTTTGGATTTAATACGGTTAAGATTTCAAGAAGGAACTGAGAGATGAGTTTTATTATTTTATTAACATAAAAAAAAACATTTTTTAGAACCATGCTGAGGCCGTGGTCAATTGCGTTAAAAAATGGGTTACATTTTATCCATTTGACCTTTTGCTGTGTCAATTGGATTAAATGGGATATAATTTAAATATTATTTTTAATAATTTCTCAATTGGAACAAAATTCCTTTCTATATATTTTCTTGTAATAAAAAAATACCGAATAGCCTCAGAGATATCATACACTAAACCTTAATTGTTACTTCGTTCAAATTACACACATTTCGGATACAAAATATACCGAACCAAATGTAGTCTTAACATTTTTCTAACCATCCTTTTTTAAAAACCCAATTTTAATTTATGTTAAAACTTTGTTTACATTTGCTGATATGAAATACATATTCTTTTTTTTTTATTAAAATCTCAATGGTGTGCTATTTTCCCACACATGTGAACAGTGGTGTGCTTTCCATCACTCTCACTCCTCAATAGGTATACCAAATGTCAAAAATTAGCCACTGGATAAATTTTAGCGAGCTGTTGAGCAGGTTGAAATTTTGAAGTCTCTATTCACCACACTAATGTCAAAAATTATCCACTGGCTAAAATTTGAACGCAATTGGCACACGGCCTTAGGAAACAACTTGAATTTGATCTTTGCCGAGACCGCTGTCTGATTCTGAATCGTATTTTACCTTTTCCGTATTTAGTTTCTTTAGAAATCCTGTAATGTGTACATCCACGAGTTAACACACATGTGTATTTCTGTTTCACTTCTAATTCCTCGAGAATCTATTGTACTTGCATTCACAAACGAATTTAATAAAATAAATAGAAATAAATTAATAAATGAATAGAAAATACATTTTGTATCCGCACGAAAAATGTAAACAATCGCCACATGTGTCTATCAAATGGTTTGAGATAAATAAAAACAGTTGTTGTTGACCTGTCTAAAAAAAGAAAATCAGAGGGTCGGCTTACATAAATTTGTGGTGGGATTACATTCCAATGCGCAAGACAAATATTTAAAAAAATATACATTCGAAAATTCGTTAATTTGAAATACAACAGTATTCATTTATATTAATCAATATTGATTTGGTTCAAATTCATTTATATATTTCGGGAATAAATCCTGGTATGGTTTTAAAATGACGGATGACATTTAAAGTATATAATTATATATAAATTATTGTTTTAATAAAAAATGACTTGTTATAATCTTATTATCTAATATTTCTTATTGTTAAAAAATAAAAGCTCATGTAATAGCTGATTGACGTTTAATGACATATCTCTTACTAAATCATTTACAATCAGTATGATTCCCGATGTCACCAGTTGTTATTTATGTTTTTCTTTTGTTATTCCGTTGTCAAAGTGAATTGAATTTATTTGTGAGTATTTATTAACAATGAAAACTTTAAATAATAAAAGGAAAATAATCCGAAAATTGGACACAAAGTGACAAGGTATGTGCGAAATAGTAAAAAATAAATAAATGTAGCAAATAAATAAAACTTCTTAAAGAATTATTGCAGGACCTTTTTGCTGAAAAAGTCTGAGTTATTGAAATGCCAAATTTAATTTAAAATGTGTCTAAGTATATTTTAAGCGCTAAGTCGGTGTATATAATCGATTTTTACATTTAAGCAACGTTGCTGTGTATACAAATACGTTATCTAATGAAAAGATAAGTCAATTGTTTCTTTTTATCCTCCCTCTACTGATAGGGCTTTTATGAATAAAAATATAGCTTTATCAATTTTAAGCTTTCTATATTATCTGCATGGAAGTTGAAGAATTTCAAAAAAAATTTGATACTAAATGAATTGATTAGTTTATTCCCATTCTCAATTTTTGTTTGATATATAAAAATAAACAAAATATGATACTCAGCATTTTATATATATCGCCTTTCATTGTAAAAACAAGTATTGTTGCTGATGGAAGTGGAACCTTAAGCCAACCGAGTCACTGAACGTGCCCGAAAAAATGTATCAATTATCTCTTTTATTTTATTATTTTTGTTCTCTTTCTAAAATATTGTTCTGATACTTTGAAATAATTGGTAACGGCATTTTTTGTGACAGACTAATTTGCACACTAATTTTTTAGTTTTTTCTCTCCTTTCATTAAATAAAATAATCATATTTGTGAAGTAATAAATACTTAAAAAAGTGTTTTTTTCTTGTTGCTATAAGCAACAATTCTAAAAAAATTAGTTATCAATAGAAAAGGTAGTCGCTAAGCCATAGCTGTTGGATTTTCCAAGTACGATTTCGTGAAAGAGACAAAATGGCATCGAGGGCAGATTGCGACGTCTGCCCAGAACCGAATACGGTGGACAACATGGTGCGTTGTGATAGGTGCAAGGTTTGGTGCACTATGGATGTGCAGGAGTGGACGATTCGGTTAAGAATCGACATTGGACTTGCCAAAAGTGTCAATCGGAGCCAAAGGACCCGGCGGTGACTGCAAGTAGCGTCAGATCTGCAAGCGGAACAAAGACGCCAGGCGCTGACATCACTATAGTACCAGCTTGTGGGAGTGTTCACAGCGGCGTTTCTTCTCGGAGCCGACGTGTACTGGATCTGGAATTGCTTCGACTGGAGGAGCAAAAGAAGATGGAAGAAAAGTTCTTGGAAAAGAAATTTGAGTTGCTCAAATTAAGGGAACAGCAAGAAGAGGACGATATTAGCGTGAAAAGCGACGTGCGTTCGGCGGTTTTACGTACCAGCATGAAGGATGACGCCGGATGTGCTTTTCGGCGCACCAAGGATTGGGTCGCAAATGCTGATATGCAAGTCCTGGCTGAAGCAAATAATGGGGCGCTAACACAAAACCAAATAGCGTCTAGAAAGGGTTTGTCAAGGGAACTGCCTATGTTTTCTGGTAAGTCAGAAGAGTGGCCGATCTTCATTTTCAATTATCGCAACAGCACGGCTTTGTGCAATTATTCCAATGATGAGAACTTGATACGGTTGCAGAAGGCTTCAAAGGGCAACGCATTTGATGCCGTGTGTAGCATGTTACTTTTACCTACATCCGTACCGATGGTTATCAGCACACTTGAATTGCTTTTCGGAAGGCCTGAACATATCATCGAAGATCTCATTAGGAAGGTAGAGAATTTTCCAGCTCCGAAAATTGATCGTTTAGATACCTTCATCTCGTATGCATTGGCAGTAAGGAATCTGAGTTCAACCATGAAAGTGTCTCAGCTGACAGACCACATGTGTTGCTGAAGAAATTGGTTGATAAATTGCCATCGGCTATGAAATTGGAGTGGGCGATGAGCATTAAAGTAACCGACCTGGAGCGAAATATTATGAGTTTCAGCGAGTGGATGTTCACGAAGGCAGAGGTGGCTGCAACAGTGACCAGGTACGCAGATGACGGCCAGAAGGACAAACGCTTCGGACATGTCAATACACACGTTCAAGATACTGAGTCAAAGGTAGCACTTGGAAAGAATTCTTCAAGAGCCAAATGTTACATGTGCACTAAGAGTCATCGCTTGGTGGATTGCAATGCTTTCAGCAAGCTGTCAGCACAGGAGCGACGCAAACTGGTTCAAGAAAAAGCACTTTGCGATTGTTGTCTAAAGCACTCTAGGCGAGGTAAGTGCAACAGTGATAAGGAATGTGTCGAGGCAGGTTGTACACTTAAACATCATCGGTTGTTGCACTCCGAAGACGGAAATGATATCGGCGTGTGTCACTCTCATCAGCAGGAAAGGGAAGTGGGGACATTATTCCGAATTGTGCCGGTGGTATTGTACGGCAATGGTAAGGAAGTTAACACTTATGCTTTCTTGGATAGTGGGTCCTCACTCACTCTGTTAGAAGAATCGATCTCAAAGCGGCTCAGTTTGATAGGCACTCACAAACCGTTGTGCCTGAGATGGACTGCTAATTCCACTCGTCAAGAAGAAGAATCCGAAATTGTGTCACTAGCGATTTCAGCGCGTTGCATAGATAATGATGAGTACCCGAAGTTACGACTCAGTGGCGTAAGAACTGTCAAGTCACTTGCTCTTCCATCACAATCATTGTCGCAGGAATTGTTGGACAGTTACCATCATCTGAGGGGGCTGCCATTGATGCCATACAAAAATGCCGAATGTGGCATTCTCATCGGTCTCAATAATGAAAAGGCAGCAATACCTCTGAAAGTTCGAGAAGGCAAGTGGAATCAACCGATTGCCCTCAAGACAAGGTTGGGATGGTGTCTTAGCGGTGGCGGAGTAAGTGACCGGGAATCTCACGGGAACTTTCAGATTTGCGAGTGCGAGAAGGACTTGCACGAAATGGTGAAACAACATTTTGCTCTGGAAGACAGTGGTGGAACTCAGGTACGGACATCATCGGCCTATGACTTGAGAGCAAGGGACATTCTTGTAGCCACAACGAAGCGAGTCGATGGTGCATTTGAGTGTGGTCTTCTGTGGCGACATGACAACTTCTCTATGCCAAACAGTTATCCCATGGCACTCAAGCGTTTATGTTGTTTGGAGAGGAAGATGCGTGCTGATCCTGTGGTCCTTTTCACTGTCAATCAGCAGGTGTACAATTTGGTACAGAAAGGGTACGCCAAAAAATGCAGTAAAGAGGAGATGGAAACAGTTTCTCAGAGGACATGGTATTTGCCAACATTCATCGTGACTAATCCAAATAAGCCCTATAAGGTTCGGTTGGTTTGGGATGCCGCGGCTGCAGCACAAGGTGTTTCATTGAACAAGATGTTGCCTAAGGGTCCGGACCAACTTAGAGAGCTCTCTGAAGTTCTTTACGGTTTTCGTTCGAATAAGGTGGCCATTACCGGTGACATAGAAGAAATGTTCCACCAAATTCGAGTGCGAAAGGATGATCAGTGCGCACAAAGGTTCCTTTGGCGTGACGGCGAGGTTGATCGTAAGCCAGACATTTACCAGATGAATGTACTGACGTTCGGCGCTTCTTGTTCTCCAAGCATCGCACTTTACGTCAAGGACATCAACGCTGTTGAGTTTGTTGAGAAGAATCCACGTGCAGTTGAGAGTATTTTAAGACATCATTACATGGATGACCTATTGGACAGTGTGGCCACTGTTGAAGAAGCTGTGCAACTGGCTAGCGAGGTACGAGACATACATTCCAAGGCTGGATTTCGAATGCGAAACTGGATGTCGAATTCTGAGAAGGTCCTTCAGGCCCTTGGATAATCTGGAGAAAGTGAAGGGCGAATGTGACCACGAAAGTAATATGGCAAAAGTCTTGGGTCTGTGGTGGAAACCGAACGAAGACGTATTCACCTTTTCATTGCGCTTCATCAAAACACAGGAGGATGTGTTGTCTGGAACCCGATGCCCAACAAAGCGTGAGTTACTCAGAATCTTAATGTCTATCTTTGATCCTCTAGGATTCTTGCCCTTTTACTTGGTGAGAATCAAAGTAATCCTCCAAGACGTATGGTGGACAAATCTACTATGGGATGATGTCATCGATGGTTCCTTAGCAATAAAATGGGAGTCTTGGAGGCGATTGCTTGCAAAGGTGGAGCTTATTCGTATTCCCAGATGTTACCACACATTGACGAGCGCTGACACTTCAGTCCAACTGCACGTATTTGTGGACGCCAGTGAAGAAGCTATGGCCGAGTTCATAAAAGTAAAAATGCGGCAGGACTGCAATTTTTGCGTTCATTAATGTAAAAAAATTGAATTTTCTTTGCATGAGGGCAGTTGTCACCTGCGTTCATATAAGCAAATTGGCAGTCAAACTGCGATCAACTCTGCATTGAATTTTGTTTTGTTGCCGAGCTGCAGGAGAAAATATGTAAGCATGCAATATAATTGAAAATTTAATAGATTTTGCTAAAAGAAAGGAAGTTTTTTTTAATAATTAACAAATTAAAATATATTATTTGTTTTTTTTTATACATTTTGGGGGCGGAAGTTGACACCAAATTGGTTATTTCCATTCGTTTAGAAATGAACGATTAAAAAAATCTATTCTTTGAGAAAAAGCTTCCAAATACCTAGTTAACAAAAGTGCCAGCCTCAGAGAGGTTTTGGGTCGACTTAAAGTGGACAAATCTCCTTCTCAGTAACTGTTGAGAAATTGCTGATTCAAGGTCTAAATAATATTGCATTATAAAAACGAGCCTGAAATGTGGCCTTTTTCATACGAATGGAATGTTTCTTGAAATTCAGTTCATTCTTATCAAAGTAATCTTCCTTTTTCTTTGAATTTTGCTTGATCCATTTAAGTGATTTTTATCAATCCTAAAATTATTGTTTTAATGAAAATTCTTTACAAGTTTTTGTATAAAACACAACCAAACTCTGTCACTGAAAGAAGAAAGAGAAGCTACAAATGTCTGTAATTTTTTCCGGTCTACTGCATATATGAACACTTTTTTTGGAAACGCAAAACTGCTGCAAACATGCAGCAGTATTTCTGTTCATAATTGCATGGAATCAATATTTTCTGCATGGCATGTGCAACAATGTTGCAATTATGAACTCGCCCTATGGCAGCAGTGGCGTATCTGAGGTTCTCCAATGGCAGTAAAATAGAATGTGCACTGGTGGGAGCAAAAAGCAAAGTATCACCACTGCTCCCATTGTCCATTCCCAGATTGGAGCTCCAGGCAGCACTCATCGGTTCACAGCTGGCTAAAACGATTGAAAAGGGTCATGGATTCACAATCGATAGGAAGTTCTTTTGGACAGACTCGAAGACCGTGTTGCATTGGTTACGGTCTGATGCTAAAATGTACAAACCATTCGTTATGTTTCGTATCGGGGAGATACAGGAGAAGACCAAAGTGGATGATTGGCGTTGGGTACCCACAAACTTGAACGTCGCAGATGAGGCTACGAAATGGTCAAAGGAACCATCTTTTGACAAGGACAGCAGGTGGTTTGCGGCGCCTAGTTTTTTGCACGAGTCGGAGAGCAGTTGGCCTTTGCGATGCCAACGTATACAACGAAGTCCGCCAAAAATATTTTATTCCTGCATTGCGAACATTAGTAAGAACCGTTAGAACACAATGTGGACGCTGCTGTATCAGGGATGCAGTACCTGGGATTCCTCAGATGGCACAACTACCTCGTGCCCGACTTGGAGCATTCCGAAGACCTTTTACGTTTGTCGGCGTCGACTATTTTGGCCCGATGATGGTCACTAATGGTAGGAATCAAGTTAAGCGGTGGGGGGTGTTGTTCACCTGCTTGACTAGCCGAGCCATTCACCTTGAGGTGGCATTTTCGTTATCGACCGACTCCTGCATATTAAGTATCCAGCGTTTCATTGCAAGAAGAGGAACACCGTCCGAAATTTATTCGGATAATGGGACCAATTTTGTGGGTGCTGAGAAAGAATTAAAGGAGCAGTTCCAGCTGATCAACAAAGTGGTGCTAGCTCGGAAATTCACAACTTCAGACACAAAGTGGTTCTTCAATCCCCCCTCTGCACCACATATGGGTGGCAGTTGGGAGCGTCTAATCGGCACGGTGAAGAAGATCCTGAAGGAAGTCACTGGGAACAAGCGTTTGAATGATGAAACATTTCAATCTACATTGATTGAAATTGAAGCTTTAGTCAACTCACGCCCGCTTACATACGCCCAATCATTTTCTTCTCGGATCTTCCAGCGGAAACAAGGGGCTGAGAGAGAATTTATCACGCAAGGACTGGAGGAAGGCGCAGCAGGTTGCGAACGAATTTTGGAGGCGATGGGTACGTGAGTACCTGCCCACCCTTACGAGACAAACGAAGTGGTTCGAGAAGGTCGAGCAAATAAGGCAGGGCGACGTGGTAATCATCATCGACGAAAATCTACCAAGATGTACCTGGCCTAAAGGGATCGTTATGAGTACTATCATAGCTAAAGATGGTCAGGTGAGGAGAGCGACAGTAAAGACGGCAAACGGGATGTATGACCGGCCAGTGTCAAAGTTGGCAGTATTGAACATCAGCTGTAGTACCGATAGCAAGACAGCAGATAATAGTGCTCCCTTCCTGGGGGGAGAAATGTTGCTGATGGAAGTGGAACCTTAAGCCAACCGAGTCACTGAACGTGCCCGTGAAAATGTCGTATCAATTGTCTCTTTTATTTTATTATTTTTGTTCTCTTTCTAAAATATTGTTCTGATACTTTGAAATCCTTGGTAACGGCCTTTTTTGTGACAGACTAATTTGCACACTAATTTTTTAGTTTTTTCTCTCCTTACTTTTCATTAAATAAAATAATCATATTTGTGAAGTAATAAATACTTAAAAAAGTGTTTTTTTCTTGTTGCTATAAGCAACAAGTATAGAACAAAAACAAAATTTAAAGAATCGAGAGCTTGCTACTGATTAAAATGTCCCATTATTGAGAAATGGTTTTATGTGTTTTGTTTTCTTATAAATTCTGAAACTCGAATTCATATAAAATGTAAAATAAAATAATTGTGCTTATAATTTTCGTCAGTAAAAAATACCGTCGAAATTCAAATTGTATGTTCATGGGAAATTTACATATGTCACATCCAATTTACCAGCATTCCATGAGGTGTGGGCAAAAGTGGTAAAATTTTTTAATTTGGCCCTTATTTTTTTGTTTGAAATTTCAAATTTGGCAGTTAGTTTACGGTTTGACGTTTAAATGACCAGGCGGTGTGAATCAAACATGTGTGCACCTATTTGGGCCGTGGTGGGGAATTTATCTGTCAAAATCCTGGAAATTTCCAGGAGAAGCTTGTAGGCAAAACGTAAAGTCCTGGAAAGTTTCCTATCTCTTCTTTACCTGATCACTGTAAGTAATTCCTTCCAGGAAATTATCGCTTGAAATCGTTGATCAATCAAATCAATCAAATTTGTTTTATTGAGTCTCGTTTTCTGGTATAAAAGTTCTTACGTACTAGCGTTAAAGTATAATTGTCGACTTGGACTTGGTCTGACTATGACAGATATATTTTGGATTGACACTTACTTGGACAAAAGAGTGAGTTGAAAAATTGTATCTTATTAGGGATACCCAGATATAAAAGTGTTTGCTCAATCTAACACTAACATACAGTATATAATATTGATAATATTGGGTGGAGGTAGAGGACAATAAAGCCGATTTTTTTTTCTTTTAGTGACTATAGTCTTTATTGTAGCTGTATTGTCCTCTTGCACGAAATCGGTGCAGGAAAAAGTTTTATAATTTTTTTTTCTCTTTTTTTTAAAGTTTTTTTTTTATAATTTTAAACATAAGATATATTTTCGTCACTTGGGGTTATTATATAATATTGTTTACATTTTGTTTCTTCTTTAAATAACGATGAACATTTTGTAAGTGTCAAGTTTTATTTGTATTTACAATTTTACAATTTTTTGGTAGATACACATTACATGTATATTATGTATTATATTAGTATTTGTTTAAATTATTTGGTAATAATGTTATTACTTTTTAGGAATGTATTTTTACTTTTTTAATAAGGCATTTGTATACATGCGTTTGAATTATATATATATATATTTTTTTTCCCCTCTACTAAGGTTGGGAAGGCTGAAGTCCTTTGTAAGTTTTACCCCTATAATTAGAGCTACTTGTCTCTATGTAATAAGGTGGTAAAAAGCGGTTGTCCCCGTTTAATGACAACAGTGTTCCGGATCTTGGGTTTACAATACCGACAGGGGAGGTATAATATCTGTCTTGTACAGAAAAGCTTGCATTTTCATCATAAATATTTTTTATTAGCGGGTTATCGTGGAAGCTCATACTGAAAATCCTTTTTTTTACTAGATCTAACATGTAGGATAGTAGGGGGGCTACCTTAGACTCATCAGAGATCGTGGCGTTGGTGCACCATTTACCCCTGGGGCGTCTGAATTTAGATATGCATCTTCTCAAGATTGCTCTTTCGAGTTTTTGGAGTTCCACAGCTACCGTGGGAGAGATGTAGGTAAGAAGAGGCGAATTATTAAGGTTTTGTAAATAAGTAATTTGGTATTTTGGACAAGTGCCTTCGCTTTATTAAGTAAGTTCCTCGCGTGAGGGTTCATCCTCAGCCTTTCGTGAAGTTTTATACCGAGATATTTAATACTTCTTTTTAGGGGGATGTCGTTACCCTGTGTATTTTGTCACAGGTGCTTGCTGTCTCTTACCACTAGATAGTGTCCTCGCGGTGAGGCGTTCCTGAAACAGATTAGCTCGCTTTTTATTAAAGTTAATTCGAATTCCCCATGTGCTGAAAAAACTAATCGCAAATAATAGTGTCGTCTGCGTACATTATGGCTTTTGAGTTTGGGAGCGCGAAAGGAAAGTCTGAGACGAATATATTTAATAGGAAAGGGCCTAATATCGAACCCTGGGGGACTCCGCTCCTTACATGTATAGGGTTGGACAGATGTGATTCTAGTTGAACGCGCAACACTCTTTCCGACAGAAAGCTACCAATCATTCTTGTAAAAAAAAAGTTGAGTTGTATTAGTTTGTACAGGAGACCCTCGTGCCACACCGAATCGTAGGCTTTACGTAGGTCTAAAGAGCACGCTACCGTGCACCTTTCGCTTCTTAAGTTGTTAAGTACATCACTCTGGAAGCACAAAATCGCATGCTCTGTAGAGTGCGCTTTTCTAAAGCCAAATTGTGCATTGGGTACTATACTTTGTTCTTCACATAAGATTGATATCTTGTGTAGGATTACTCTTTCCATAATCTTTCCTATATTCGAGAGAAGGGAGACGGGACGAAAGTCTTCAATATTTTTAGACACCTTCGTTTTCATTAGGGGGATAAGCTTTGCAACTTTCCATGCGCTAGGGAAGTATTCGTTTTTCAGACAGTTGTTTATTATTATAGTAATCGGGCTGTTGATCGAGTCTACACATTTTTTGATAAGATAGTTTGAAATGTTGTCTATTCCAGATGACTTTTTAGTATTTAAATCTCTTACGATTGATTTAATTAGGCTTTGCGACGCGAGATCTTGGATATTACTATTATTCGATCTGTTTTGTTGCGAAAACAACGTTAGTCTTTCATTGGCTTGCCATGCCCGAAACGAGTTCGCAGTGGTGGTCACCGCTACGATATGAAGCTGACAATCGGAGGCTCTTGGTATTAGTGGGTCTGAAGAGGATAGTTGTTTATTTTGTTTCCTACCTGAAATTTTGTTTATTTCCCTGAAAATGCTTGGAGATGGGTTTATATTTTTCAGCCTCCTCACGACCTTATCGTTAAGTTCCACTCTAAAAGTGTCCTTTATAATTTTGTTAAGGCAGGAGATTTGAGCTGAGAGACCTTTATAGCTTGGATTGGTTTTGTTACCCGCTCTATGATATAATCTTTTAAGTTTACTCTTCCAAGCTTTCCTTGTTTTAAGAAGATTTTTCAAATTTGTGGACACTTCGAAGGGGTACTTTGTGAGGTTTGTCTTTTTTAAGTACTTTTCGGTACAAATCTTGAGCTTTTGAGTTAATAAGTCTATTAATTCGTCTATCTCTGTGTTGCTTAGGTTTCTGTCGGAGGGTATTGTTGTAAATGACAACGAGCGGTTCAGATCTCTGTTAAACATTGCCCAGTTAATGTTGTTAAACGTTAAATGCCACTTGCGTTCTGCTGGTAGGAGTGTTAGCTTGGCGCAGTTGATGGCCAGAAAAGCGCGAAATGGTCTGATATAATATCAAGGGTTGTGCAGCAGAAATTTCAGATATTCGTTGCCGTATCCAGTAGATTGGACGAAACGAGGAAGAAATCTATGTACGATGATGAACTTGGGTATGTAGGCGTGTCTGTTGGTATCAAATCCATATCAATGAATGCGCTACTTTGCAGCCAGCTATTAAGGTGGTAACCATTAAAATTTATGGTTGTGTCACCCCAGAACGTGTGTCTTGCGTTGAAGTCACCCCCTACAATGAAGTACCGAAAAGTACTGATTGTATGTAGTAAGCTATTAAGAGAGCGTGCAATATGGGTTCCCGTATTACATGGAATGTATAGAGATACTATGGCTAGTCTCTCGATGAGGTTGGACCCTCTTCTGAGTGGGATAGCTATAATTGTTGCCGATATTTTACTGTCCATAAAGGGGTTTCTCGCTTGAATCTAAGTTGACGTAACTTGGCCAGAAGGACTTAATTTTGCTTATTAGTGAAGTGACTGGGATACCAAATAGGTTTTCGGATTCAGACATAAAGTCCCTGAGAGCAGAGCCCGATGGGGTGATGTTTTTTTGGGGGTTGCCCAGCGGTGGCTTAGGGTCACCCCTAACCACACTCGCGAAAGTATTACCTCCAATCTGGTAAGCATTGGGCACTACGGATGACTGTGTGCCAAAGGAGACTTTAGGATGTTTAATCTGAGTTGTAGCCTGCTTGTTTAGAAAGGATGCCCTTTTGGGGCAATTTCTAAAATTGGCCGGGTGGCCCGCTTCTCCACAGTTTACGCAGGCTGTAGCGCTCAGTCCCGCGTCCCTATCTACTTTACACTGGTCCCTGTCGTGACTGTCTTTACATTTGGCACACCTTTCTTTGAATGCACAGTATGCACTAGAGTGACCGAATCTCTGACAACGGTAGCACTGTACTGGCCCGTTTTGCGTGATGGACTGCCATGTAACCCTATGGTGCAGCAGTGTTTTAATATTAAGGATCCTCAATATGTCTTCTTTTTTTTTACAAATACAGTTAAAAGTGTCTAAATTAATATTATTCGCTTTGGACCACCTTGTTACGAATTGTTTTACGTTAATTATATTTATTGTGGGGTCGACACGCGTAATTTCATCTTAAATTTCTTTTGGCGTAAAGTCGCCCGATAATCCTTTTAATAAGATAGAGGATTTCTTTAATGCTCTCGGCGTATATGAAAAGGCCTCTACCGAGGAATCTTTAAAGTGGTCCATAAAAAAATTATGGAATTCTGTGTCCCTCACAAAGAGCTTCATCCTTCAAAACCCTACGTTCTTGAACTTCACATTTTTTATTTTCTCTGGGTGACTTTCCCTAATATAATCAAAAAGGGACTTGGAGTGGATCCCTTTAATAAAAATTGGGGGGCACCAATCCAACTCCCTTTTCTTTGCTGTTTCAATACTTGCACTTAGATTACTTTCTACACAATCTACGTTCTTACTGTCTACGTTAAAATAATTATTTAAGTAGGTGTTACTTAACTTATTACCATGCATATTGGCATGCTCGTTGTTCGTTCCGCTGCAACCCGCAGCATCGTCATTGTCCAGCGGTGAGAAACGGTTGTTTCTGTTGACGCCGTCATCTCCTGTTGTTGTTACGATGTCGTTTCTCGAGTTCGCCAATCTCTTTCTTTTTCTTACGTTCTCATACGCCGTAGGTTCAGCTATAAGCAACCGTTTCAACGCTTCATCGGAATTCTGTTTCGCACTTTTTGATGCATTAGAGTGAGACTGGTGTTCGTTTGTTTCGACGTTATTATAACCAACGCCACTTTTTTCAGGCATTTTCGCGCCTATAAATTCACCGCGTCGTCTTGCATTTCCACTTGGTTAATTTCCATGCGTTTAATTTTTGCTGTATTTTTCTGGACTGCCCACCGGCTAATAGAGTTTTCCAGATCCTCCTCGGAAATTAGGCCTGGTGGCAGCACAAATGTTTTATTTAGAGTTACTTCTTGCAGTGGACCATTACCTGCCATTTTTATTTTTCATTCACTAAATTACGTTTAAATATATTTTGTTGTCGGTCAAACTTTTGTTTTTTCACTATTTGTGTCTCTATCCCTTCTTGGATTTTTTTTGTTCTCCCCTGTTATTGTGTCTCTACCACTATGCACTTTGGCTTTTATTTTCCTTTTTTTTCTATCACTGCCGGTAATTGCGTATCGCGACACATGTGTATTTTTCTGGACTTTTCTGGAAACGTGTGTAATATGCGTCTTTAGGTTGTGTCTCTATCACTTAATTTTATTTTTATTTTTATTTTCCGATTTTGTGTCACTATCACATGTACACCTGCTTTTATATTTATATTTTGAATGTTCACTCCATGTAATTGCGTATCGTGCAAAACAACAGGAAAAAAAATCCATCAAAGAAAATTATATGTAATACATATATACGTACTATGGTCTCTACAGACTCTTTTCATGTTCCTTTATGTTACTCATGAGTAGAATACACGTCCGTACACCGCGGCGTCGTAAAGCAGAATCCTCGCTTGAAATCGTTGATGATAGAACAAGTTTTGATGTCATCTGTTAGGCCATAGATTCTGAGGGCAAACTCAATGTGTCCATCAATGTATTTTTCCTTCTATGATGATTTTAAAAAAGGTGGTCATTGGAACCACCCATTTTTATTACTAAGTTCGGCAAGCTGCGTTGTGCAATGTTGAAATATGCCTCCAAAAACTATTTGTTGATAACTTCTTAATTCATTGATCGCGATTTCCGACAAAAGTTGTCCAAGTATAGGCTGGTGCCTTAAGCCATTGTACCGCTATTGTAGAATTGGAATACAAGAAGACCTTTTCGCTTTTTATCAACAGTTTTTTACGCAGTCGATCTACAAGCTCGTCCATTAACAAGGCTGCTCAGAGTTCAAGCCGAGCGATTGTTGTTTGTTTTATTGGAGCTACACGCGACTTGGAGCAGATGAGCTGCTGCCTTTTCCTCAAGGCTTCGTAAATAGCGCCATGATCCATACGCTAGTTAAGTAACATCTGCAAATGCGTGCAGCTCGGGCATACTTATTTCTGATAATGCGCCAATTAACGGGGGAAGACATAGATCCTTTAACGTCGTCAACTCCTGGAAGTAATTTTCCCATCTGCCACTTAACCCTTCATCTAATGCTTCATCAAAGGAAACACCTAATTCTCAAATTTGTTGTAAATATATTTTTCCTATAGTGACATCTGGTCCTATTAAACCAAATGGATGAAATATTTTTTTCCGATATCTGAGATCATCCTTTTCTTGTTGACAACCGGGTACTGAGCAAAGGTCACATTGAATTGAAAAACATCTGATTGTGGCTGCCAGATTATAATCAGATCGAGAGATATGGTCTCCAGTAGTTAGGGATGGTTAGCAAAAACCGTTCTAAAACCCGCCTCGTTTGGCCATTTCTATTATATCTCTTTGTAAACTGACTACCGATTTTAAATACTAGATCACGGTCATGTAACCTCTTTTAATTGTCCTTGAAGTGTATTTCGCATAACTCTTCCTTATATGTTGTCGACTTAGATGGGGAATCATGAAGATCAATGTCTCTTAACCTTTCAAGAATACGCTCTAGTGAACCTAACGGAGGTGCACATAATGCCATGTTGCATCGATAGTTTGTGGTGGTAGGCAGTACCCTTCCAGAAACAATCCAGGCAAATACCGTAGTCTGTAAAGTGGATAAATTCGGATTATATTATTATATTATTAGTTTATTTGGCCTTTAGTCAAAGGTGATGTATAAAGCTCGGCACCCAATAGTATGCCAATTTTGTTAGGCACTCCGAATACAGGGCCTGCCAGTTGAATATTGGACGGTATGGACCAGTTGTTTTCATCACTACAGACGTCAGGTAATTGGTGAGCGACTGATGAAAAAATATGAACTTAAATAGTATTTCAGTAGTTGGTAATATTCGAATGAATTGCGATGGAAACAAGATTCCTTTAGCGTTGTAAGCCTGGTTGCTGATCAAAGCTTCGGAAATGGAATTAATCTGCAAACCAGTGTCTAAAAGTGATCTACACGTTATAAGCTGGTGAATCTTAGTTTCGTTGAGTAGCAAAACTGTCTTTTCTTGACCGACTGGGGTTCTTATGATAAGACTTTGGATTAATGTTGTACGAAGACTTCGGTAAAACACCAGACTACGGACTTTTGACATTGGCCATTGCATAATGATAATACTCCTCCGAAATTGTTGAGGAACTTAAATGTAAAACAGAGTGATGCTTTTCAGAACATTGCCAACAACTATTAGTTGAAGAACATACACAATGGAAGACGTTTAATAAACTTTATTATGTATCGAAGTAATAATTAAAAAAATTTGTTTACATTTGTATACAATATGAGCAACCTTTCGATGGGACTGTAGCGGTTAATGAGACTGCCTGTTCACTTGGTCGACTTTACCCACTATTATTCTTTACTAGATCGTTAGGTTGTATAAACATTTACTTCCAATACACCTCTTTTCTAAAAACTTTAGGAGCTCGGCTAAGGTTTCAAGTTTCTCCGCACCATACTGGGGTACTCGATTTCCTTAAAAACAAGAAATATAAAAACACTATCCCAATGTGTCACCGGACGACCCAAAGATGTCAGAGCTCCGGTATGCCCGTTGACCGTATCTATTAATTCCCAAATAGCGTGAGACAAAGCTCAAGCAATAGGCTTGAATTCAAAAATAGTTCGTAAGTGCTCGCCACTTTATAACTTTTCAATACGGATAGCGTTGATTGAAGAATATGATATTTTGCAATATTATCGAGCGAATTGTTTTTGTGAACTTTCTTACTTACTTAAGTGGCGCAACAATCCGAAATGAACCTGGGCCTCAACCAACATGCCTCTCCAAATAGCCTGGTCATTAGCTAACTGCCTCCAGTTGGGCACTCCAAGTTGGCTGAGGTCGGTTTCTACTTGTGAACGCCACTTAAGGCGAGGTTTTCCTCTACTGTGTCCGACGTCTGGCTGGGATTCGAAGACTCTGCGAGCCGGAGTAATGGTTTCCAATCTTTCTACATGTCCTAGCCATCTTAAATGTCTAATGTCATAGTCATACCCTCATTTACTGCTAGTCCCCTTTTTGCCGCTTCCTTCTCTATACTAGCATAAGTGTGAAATCTCCATCATCATCCTACACAAACGGATGAGTTTGGGCGGTGTACCAAAACTAGACATGGCTCTGTATAGTTCAGGATCTGCCGTAGTGTGAAGATTTGAACAGTTGTGGACTTTCTGGGCCTAAAACCACACTGATAATTGCCGATCAGATTGTGGGTAAACGGTTTCAGGCGTTCACATATTACGGCAGATAAGATCTTGTAGGCGGTGCTGAGGTTCCATTCTTCAGGCATATACTTTCATCTGACCAGATTTCGCTTATGAGTTGTTGGCGGCATTTGGTTCCGTAGCGAAGTCAATTATCCTAAGTCCGTTACCAGACGTGTTGTCGTGTAGGCTTTGTTATCCGACAATACTGCTAATGATGTCTTCTCTTCCTACCTGTGCGTTAAAATCTCCCAGCACGATTTTAACATCGTTCTTTGGTAGTCGCTCATAAGTTTTTTCAAGGAGCTCGTAGAAACAATCCTTAGTCATATCATCTTTTTCCTCCGTCGGAGCATGAGCGCATATAAGTCTTATATTTGCGAATTCGGTCTTGATGCGGATTGTTAAAATGTGTTAGCCAATGTCTTGGAAACTTCTTGAATAAGACTGGCGCTTATAACAAATCTCCATCCGAATAGTCGCTCTTTCTACTCACTATAACACGGTCCACAGTAGATGTCACAGTTTTTCATCCTCTTTTTGCCCGGCCCAACCCATCGTATTTCCTGGATGGCAGTAATGTCTGCTTTATAGAAGTTTACGGCTTCCGCTAGTAGTTCGCCAGCACCTCTCCTGTTTAATATTCTCACATTCCAGGTGCAGATACGAACGTCGTTGTCCCTTTTTTCGTTTAGCAGGGTTGTCAACAATAATATCAGCCTTTTCCGAAGCTATTGGTTGATTCGTAACATATGGTTTTTTCCATGGGTGGGTAGTTAACCCAAAGCACAACCGCCAACCTAGAGGGCCAGTTCCAATTTATTAGACACCCATAGGACACGGGGCCACCAATATACACTACGGGATTGAGCGCTCCCATTGGCCTTTCGGTTCGTCCGCAACCATCTTTGTTCAAGTGTCCTGACTTGCCCTTGAGATTCCTAGGTAACCTTTTTTTACGAATATGTCGAACAGCTCATCTAGGTTCGCCTGAGTCGGCAGGCCAGGTATTCGTTTCGTGCTATTCTGACCAGGCTGTTTATAGTGTTGCTGGTTTTCATCTTGTTATCAACACTCGCACTTATCGTTTAGCAAGTCAAATCCGGTTGGATGAGACTATAGTACCCGATTGATGTGTAGTGAGAGTTACAAACACTGGGCATTGCCAAGTTAAAGCCAATCAGAATCGATCCACCCTCGTTCTACAAACACAAACATTTTTGTGAAGTAGGTTCCAAAAAGTCTCATAAAACGTGGTCCGATGGGTGTATTCGCCCGAAAAGTGAGGCAACGGAATTTGTGGTAACTGTAGTGTTGGACGTAATCTTGGCTTCGACTCGTTTATCGAATCATCTGCGGTTCAATTTGTATGTTTGAATTTATCTTATTACCGACAAGGATGGCTTTAATTGAAAATGTAATTCTTCGTACGTGGCTCGATCCCCTAGGGACACCCCATTTTCATCTAATTTCCCGACATTTTCTTGCACTACGTTAATTGTCTCGAAGTACAAGTCTAAATTCTTCAACCGAGTTTCTAGCTCTTCTTATGATGCATTCTGGAGATTTGTTTTAATGAAATCAAAAACCCTATTTATCTGGCCTATTTTAATGATACAAATATCTTTTGCCTTTGCAATTTTTTAGACCGCAGTCATACTAAAATATTAACAAAGGTAGGAGAATTATGATTGAGAATAAAGTCATAACCGTTTTGTATACAATAGAATTATAGAAATATGTTTAAATAAATTATTGTTTAACATAAAACAGAAAAGTGTTCGAAGCCCGGCTTCACACAACTAGAAAATAGTGAACGGTGAAGAAACGATTAACTCGGATTATTCGAGAATTTTGAAAGAAAACAGTTAAAGAACAAGAACATAGTGAAGTGAACATAGTGAATCGTGAAAATTCGAGAATAATGAACAATAATTTGGAACACGAATAAGTGTGAAAAAGCTGCTGCCATGACCAACTGCTGGGAGGACGAAGAAAACGCCAGCTTTGCGTGGTCCAGCTGCGGAACGCAACTGCGACGCTATCGTGAAAGCAATTGAGATGCGGTTCGTTGAAGACCACATGTTACAAGTGTATCGAGTGCAGCTAGAGCAGAGTCAAAACTACAACTAGCAGTACGAATCGCTGAAAAATGCACACTTGCCGAAGCCGCAGCTTATGCCCTGATATTAGGAGCATCCCAAGGAGCTCATCGAGTCAGAGAATTGGCCAATAAATCTCCTTCTTGGAATACAAAACCTGTTGCTTTAATATTGTACCTGGTTTTCATACGATCATCAATGTAGTCATCTTTAGTTGTTGGCTCTAACTTTAGGGATACGAACATAACTTCACTATGCATCATTAATGCTCGGCCAAATAGGGGGTGTCCAGTACCCAGTACCCAGTATCTCAGTTTCTTTGATTGTCGGCTAACACCTTGGAGAGGTGTTCTTTTAAGGTTCGATTAAATCGTTACACCATTCCGTCTGACTGTGTATGAAGCGGTGTCATTCTGATCTTCTTAATACCTAACCGCTGGCAAACAGTCCGGAATACTCTGGACTAAAAATTTCTACCTTGATAAGAATGCAGTTCCAAAGGTGCCCCAAATCTGCAACGGGCCAGCAATATCTGTTTCTATTCTTTCGAACGAAAACCCAACGTTGTATTGATGTATGGTTCCTTGCGTCTTTCATTTTGTTCCTTTACAGGCGGCGCATGTAATACATTTTCGGCACCACTTGTCGATGTCTTCTCTTGCAGACAGCCATTAGAAATGCTCCGTTAATTTGTCTAAAGTCTTATTGATTCCTAAATGGCCCCTCGATACTCCATCATTAAGCTCCCGTAGTAAATCTTTGACCATGGACCGTGGGACGACAAGCTGTGTTACAAAGGACGTTCCGTCGGAGGATTCCCATTTTCTTCTCAAAAAACCATCATCGACGTGAAGAGAATCCAATTTTACCCAATACGCCTTAAAAGTTGGGCTACGATCCGAAATGTCTTGGCAATCTGGTTTCTCAATGTGTTCCCTTCAGGTAAGAATCGGTTCAATGTCAGGGTCATTCATCAGCGATCTTTTCAGTGATCTTCTCTGATCTTTTCAGTAGCTTCAACGCTAGAGTGCAGGGAGCCCTCTTCTGCATGGCAAAATCGTATCTCTGCAGCCGCTCAATTACATTGCTTGTTTTACAGTATTTGAAAAGCATTATCACACTCACTTGACTATTTAAATTGCTTCTCTTTCTCCGTGAGTTGATGTAAGTTCTTATGCCAGCAAAGTTGCTTACAAATCTCCGGTAGTAAGTCGCAAGTCCTAGGAAGCTCCTTAGTTGATGTTTGTCCTTAGGTACCGACCAATTTTTCACAGCTTTAATCTTTTTGGGGTCGGTCTTCACTCCACTAGTCGCAATAATGTGTCTCAAGAATAGAACTTCGGATCTGAAGAGTGCACACTTCCCAAGATTAAGCTTCAAATGGACATTCCAAAGTCTTATGAATACCTACCGCAAGTTGTTTTTGTGTTCGTTGAATGATTTCCACACTACAATTACATCGTTCAGGTAAAACGCAGTACATTTGTCGCTCAAAAGTTGCAGGAGCATTTCACAAACCAAATGGCATCACGTTGAACTACCACAAGCCATTTCCGTCTTCTCCCTGTCCATAGGGTGAATCTGCACCCGAGTGTGTCATCTATCCTAGGTAGAGAGTAACTGTCCTTCTTGGTGACATCGCTGAGTCACCGATAGTCAATGCAGAAGCGGGTGCTGCCATCTTTCTTTCTAACCAGTACCACTGGTGATACCCCCGGGCTGTATCAGTCTGCTTGGCTGACGAATTAGTCTGGCATATCCAGTGTCGATTTGGTGTTGCACCAAGTGTGTACGGCCATATTTTCCATGATTCAGCTTGCATAAGTTGAGAATCGATCTCGTTATGTCCGTCCGCTTTGTTGGCAGCACTGGTTTAGCAGCCTCCCCTTCGGATTCTCACCTCGTGTAATCTGGTGTTTAAGTCTCTTATTGGAATCATGTTGTTCGTTGGTTCCACCAACATTTTTCCAACAATGTAGTTTTCGAAATCATCGTCCGCTTCTGGTTCAACAAGTAGAAATCGGTGGCTCAAAGGATCACCCTCCAGCTTTACCCACATAACAGTTTCTGATGACGGTGGTAGCAATTGATCCTTCCAGACGACTATTCTCAGAATAACTGTCTTTGGCAGACCATATTCCATCGGGGTCTCCACATATCGAAATCTAAAGACTTGCTTGCCAATATCCAGAATTACTTCATGAGCCTTTAATATTGCAGGAATGCAAGACTTTAATATCACTTTAATATTCCAGGAATGCAAGACTCCTGGACGATGTCTTTTCGGATAATGGAAGTAGTAGTTCCAGTATCGATTGTAGCCGCAAGTTCGTTCCCGCCGATGGTCGCATCTGCTGTCAAACTCCTGCTGTCTCTCCTAGTTTGGGATACTTGGATTGTGGTCATGTGGTTCATAAGAGAAGGTCGATTGTTGTCACTGGCAGCTTTCCTCTGCTGTCCCTCCCTCTTGCAATGTCGACAATTGCTTATCTTAGATGAGTTCCTGTACTGACGCATTAGATGTCCATTTTTGTTGCAGTTCCAGCAACGCATTTGGGCTCGCGATCATTCATTCTCTCACTAGAGCTTTCAATGGTCGCCAATTCTCGCACTCCATTCGTACTACTAGTTGCAGCTCGGTGTCAGAGGAGTGACAGTGTCCTTTGCCATCTGGTTAATGATCTCGTCACCAGTGTTAGGATACGACAAATGTGCTAGGCTTTCAACATCTGCTTTCAGTTCTTGAAGAGTTTCGCCTCTCTGGACTCTGCCATACAGCTGCACTCGATACATATTCTAAAATGTTATCATCACCAAACCGCATCTCAATTGCTTTCACGATAGCTTTGTAGTTTCGTTGATTGTCAACGGAGATGGTTTGCAAAAGCTCCGCAACTGGACCACGCAAAGCCAGTGTAAGTGCGATGGCTTTTTTCTAGTCGTCCTCCTAGAAGCTGGTCATGGCAGCAGCTTTAAACTGTCTCTTAAAGATTGACCATTGCGTCTGACCGTCGACATTTGGAGGCATCATTTCCTTTATTCGTGATCAAGCGCAAGAAATTTCCCGAGCTTTTTGTTTCCTAACCATTTTTTCTTTTCAATTGACTTGAAATGATCCTCTACTCTCTGTTCAATAGCTGCTACATCATTTTCTTCTTTCCCAACATTCTCTTCTACAGCCAAAAATGTACTTTTCAAATCGATTTCCAATCACCATGAACTTTGACACGAGAACATTCTCAAACCTCATACCCTGTTCTTCGTATTGTTTTATGAGTTTCTAGCTTTGACCCTCAGATTGTTGGCGTTGTTCTACGCGGTGTCCTTCGAGCTGCTGGCATTGCTCGCGTTGTTTTTCCAAGAGAATTCTTTTGTTCCCCGAATTTAGCCTCTAAAAACTTCATCATTGATGACATGTCGAAGCCTGCACTTACTTGTTGCCCCTCGACATCAAAGACAATTCCTTCTATAGGGGGAAGCTGCCGGAGACTCAGTTCAGCTTTCACCTCCGCAACGGTGAGCTGATCTAATGATTTGCGAACCATTATTGTTTAAGCACAATTTTTCACAATCACACACTTTGTCGTATGCAAAGTTATTATTCACTCTTCTCGACGTTTCACGATTCACTATGTTCACTTCACTAGTTTCTTGCTCGTTAATTGTCTTTAAGTCTTTATTTATTTAAAAACACTCTTATTTCTAGAATTCTATTATTTACTCTTCTCGACGTTTCACGATTCACTATGTTCACTTCACTATTTTCTTGCTCGTTAACTGTCTTTAAGTCTTTATTTTTTTAAAAACACTCTTATTTATAGAATTCTATTATTTGCAAAACGGTTATTAATTTATTCCAGCTTTACAATACAACCACACTCATTTGAAATCAAATATCAACGATTAAATTCGCGCACTTTTTTCACTTTCAAAATAAATTCCCTTAGGTAAATTTTTTTTTTTTTTTTTTTTTTAAATTCATTTTTATTTTTCTTTATCTTATAACTAACTTACATGCTAGACAAAAATTAATAAAAACTAGCCTACTTATCTACTAACTTAACTAACTTACTTATCCTCTGCGGATATCCTAAATTAAACAATAACAACTTAAAAAACTAATGCCTTTCGGCCTAAAATCTAATTTAATTATTTTACTATATATTTATCTTTTTTTTTTTTTTTTCTTGACCAAGAAACATTTTTTAAAAAAACTTGGTTTCATGTGTTTTTTTTTATTTTTATTCAAACTTACTAATTAAAACTACTTATGAACTAACTAAAACTACTTAGAAACTAATTAAAACTACTTAAAAATAACTTAAAACTAGAACAGCCACAGCAAGCATTTTGTATTTTTTTTTTTTTTGTATTTTTTTGTATTTTTTTTTTTTCTTTTTTTTTTTTTTTGTGCCACCACGACTGTTTTTCTTAACCTAACCTTAAGTGAAACCTTAGATATATGAAAGTCGGCCATACTTCAAAATGAAAGTCAAGAGTCAACTACCTATAACTAATCTTGCAGCCACCACAACAGGTTCTCCTGTTGCAACCTACTCCGACGGTCCCAATCGGACACACTCCTGCTGAACCGCAGGCGCTCTCCTCCGCCCTGAGCAACTACGTCTCGGTCGTACAGGAGCCGCCTATCCACAGTTCGTCGGAAGACGTGGTAGATTAGCGGAACCGCCGATCTGTACTGTATCAGCCCTCGACTATCCAAAAATAGGAAAGCTTCAGGCGGAATAAAGCCGCTTAAACGCGCACTTTCAAAATATTCATCATTGGGGTAGAAGGCCCCAAAGATGAGACTATTGCTCGAGGTCATCGCTCTTGCCGCGTGAAACCGAATGAGTTTCACCAGAAAATTGTCTATCCTGTTTATGTTGGCCCCGTTGTATAGGACCTGGTTGGAATAATATTTCGTGTAGTCAGATACTGGTGTTCTGTGAAGTCCAAGGCAGCTTCTCAAACACTGCCTCTCAAACACCCGTATCTTTTCCATTTGAGATGGGGCAACGTTGAACCACACCGGGCACCCATAGGCAATCATCGGTCTGATAAGAGACATGTAGCAAATCACCTTCACCCTGCTGTCAAGACGGCTGCTATAAAACAATCGTCTTGTCAGGGCAAATGCTCCCCTAGCTCTCGCCAGAGCAGCATCTACATGTCTTCCGAAATATAGATACTGATCCAGCCAGATGCCAAGGTACTTTACTACACTTTTACTCGCCAGTGGATGTCCGTTTGGTCCAACGATCACCAGCTTGCGCCAGTTCTTTCTCGTATCCCTAGAGGCCTTAGACAACGGTGTCCTAAACAGGATAGTTTCCGATTTCTGAAAGTTGATTTTTAACTTCCAGTCATCACAATATCTCTGGATCTTATCGAAGTCCCGCTGCAAAAGAGTTCGGATGACCTCGACAGTAGGTGCTGATCTGTACGCGATAAGATCGTCCGCATACGCAATTGCCTGAGTAAGACTACCTATCATATCGCTGGTGTAAATGCTGAAGAGAATCGGCGAGTTCACCGCTCCCTGTTGCAGACCATTTTTAATGAAAAATTCGGTGGTAGAAGTTACATTGCCACTTTTGACAACAAACGTTCTACCAGTCAACATGTCATGAAGCATATATAGTAGTGGTTTACTTATGCCAAGTCTGGTCAGCTTTAGATAGAGGCCCTCTAACCATACGGTGTCGAAAGCCTTCTCCAAATCAACCAGACATGCACCCGTGCACTGTTTTTTCGCTTTATTCCATTGTATATCAGAGACGAGTTTGGAGGCGGCATGAATACAGTCATGTCCGGCCTTGAAACCAAACTGGTTCTCTGGTATAATATTGTTGTCCTCAGACCACTTGAACAGAGCCCGATTGAGAATTTTTTCGAATACCTTGCTGATACTCGGAAGGAGACTTATCGACCGGAAATTTGCCGGATTGGAGTTGTCCTTTCCCTTTTTCGGGAGAGGATGAACCACCGCTGTCTTCCAACGCACTGGATAATATGCATTATTCAGCGCGTTGTTGAACAGCGTGGCGTAAATGTCCACAGCTTCAGGGGGTAAGTGTCGCAGTACAATGTTGGATATACCATCGACTCCCGCTGACTTCTTTTTCTTGATGGAATCGAAGATGGTCTGGAGTTCCACCTTCGAAATTAACAGGGGACTAGACCCACTTCGCTCGGCGACTATGGCGTTTGCCAAGTTTTCGTCATCGAACCGCGTGAAACCGCGGTTCTCAGATCGCCATTGCGTTATGTCATTTCTGAGGTAGAAGTGATGGAGCAGGGCATTGTTTTCCAGGATGCGGTTCGGGCGAATGCTATCATTCACCTTATACACTTCCTGAAAAACAGCCCCCACTGCCTCCACTTTCTCCTGAGGATCTTCAATAACATAGAAATCGTCGTTGAAGACGGCTTCCCCTGGATCGATTCCTGCTGTCAAAAGTATGTTTGTATTGTCAGTTGTTCGTTGGAGCTTAATACACGGAAGGTCGTTATGACCTTTCCTCCTAAAGATCTTATTAATTTGTGGAAACATACTCGGGTCGCTGGAATTCTGTTATTCCAAAACAAATTAATGGACAACCGATAATTCTCCTTGATCAATTGGTTGATGTTTTTGATCGACGCCTTCAGTGTTCTAATCTCCGGGTCACGTGGGTTTGTCAGTCGTCTGTACAAGTTTTTAAGTCTTGTCAGAAGTCCGCTTTTTTGTCTGTGCAGTGCGTCAATTGTCGCGTTTCTGTACGAAGACGTTATGTCACGTTCTTTGTATTTTGGAATCGTCCTGTTCATTGTCCTTTGGATCGATTCGTCCATTTGTTGTAAGTAGTTGTCGATTTCGTTGTTTGTCAAATTTCGGTTGTTTGGTGGCAGTATGTCCCTCGAACGTAATTCTCTTGATAAGGCGTTGGTAAAGCGTGGCCAGCGCATCTTACCGTAGTTGTAAGAATGCACAGGCACATACTCCTCCAACGCCACAAGCTCGTTCGGAAGCTGTATTAAGGCGGCGAGTCCGCAGTGGTCACTGTCGTACTCGATCGTCTGTAAACAGTTTCGCGGGTGTTGACCTACTTTGTCAGTAACAGTAAGTCTTGTGTCTCGCAGTAAAAGATCCAGAAAAGCACCGCTTCTCGGAAACGATGGCCTATCTGTGGCGAGAATGTCGATCCTATATTCAACACTGTAGTGGACCATCCAATTGTATAGATGGTTACCCCGAGGATTTTGTATTTGATTTCCCCAATCTTCGTGTTTGGCATTTAAATCTCCAGCCAAAAGATAAAAGTTCTCCACTGAGTTCAGTCTCAGAGATTCGAAAAGTTTTCCGAGCTCTGTTGTGAAAAGTGTAGGCTGAGGTGCTTCCGGTGCGTAGGCCGCTATCACATACAGTCGCTTCCCTTGTTGGAGAGGAATGCATATGACGCAGGCTTCCAGCAACCGGAATCGGCGCACTTCACCACTATATATGACTTTATAACTAATGCCTTTTCGTATAAAGATAGCGACCCCGCCTCCTTGAGTGGAGTTGGGCCGGTCTCTTCTTACGATATTGTAATTACTATTAGTCAATTTATGCTTCTGGTTTAGCTTAGTTTCGCTAGCCATAAGCACATCGGGACTTTGGTCTTTCAACAATTGGAACAGATTAGCTCTACGTTCAATCCTAATCAGTGAATTTACATTCACAGCCAGGATCTTTAAGGGTCTCTCTGACAGCGCGCCCATTACGATCTATTTTGCATTAAGCTCGGCAACAAGGAGTAGATATAGTCTACCCTTGACGCCTGCTCCCGTAACTGGTTTTGAAGACCGGTTAGCTGGCCTTGAATGGCCCGCAACGCAGTCAACACATCCGCATCTACTGCTGGAGCCTGAGGCACGGGGGCCTGTTGGGCTTCCTTTGGTGGATGCTGTACCGTTTTTCCCTTTCCTGACGCCATTTGGGCGTAGGAAATTTGGGGGTTGACGGACGTTGAGGGAGGGCGAACGGCTGGCTGATTCACCACTACCGTTTGCTTCGCTTTTTTATTGAGTTTAATTTGCTGAAACTTTGGACAGCCCCGATAGTTTGCAGGGTGCCCGCCGCCTCCGCAAAGTGCACATTTAAGCAGGGTCATATCTTCGACCCGCTCATTTCCTAGCTTACACTCTCCTACATTGTGGTTCTGTCCGCACTTCACACAGCGTGACCGCATTTCGCAGTTGGCTGAGGCGTGGCCGAACCTTTGGCAACGCATGCATTGAAGCATGCTGTCGCTTCTTTTTAATTTTTCCCAGCGCACAACCTGGAAGTTGAGGACTGAGATACTCCTCAACTTATCCAGCTTGCTTTGGGGCGATAGCTGTACGAGGAACATCGGTAGTTTCCGGTTCTCCCGTCTGGCCTTCACTGTGGTGAATGGCTTTACTCCAACGACTTCGAGGTCGTCAGTCGCTACTTGGCGAAGCTCACTTAACAGCGCCTGCGGATCCGTTGAGGAATCTATGCCCTTTAAGACAACCGTCTGGCATTTTTCTACTTTCGGAGTAAATGTGAAGAACTCCGTTGTGCTGTCTACAAGCAATTCTTTAATAATTTTATGATGCTCCACTGTTAAGCAGTGGATAGCATGCCTATCATTACTTAATCTTTTTATTGTAAAATTATTGCCTATGGCCGACTTACATATATCAATGGTTTCCTTGAGGTCCATTTTAAATGTGTTGATGGGTGGCACTTTTTCTTTTTTATTTTTAGGCGGCTGTGGCTGCTGCTGGTGTTCCCGCTGCTGCTGCTGCCGCTGCTCCTGTTGTTGCTGCTTCTGCTGCTGTTGTTGTTGTTGTTGTGGTGGCTGCTGCTGTTTCTGCTTCTGCTGTTGTTGTTGCTGCTTTGCTTGCTGTTGCTTCGGTGGCTGTTGTTGCTGGGTTTGCGGTTGCTGTTGTTGCATGCGTGGCTCTTGTTGCTGTGTTTGCTGTTTTTGTTGTTGCTTTTGGAGCTGTTGCTGTACTTGTTTTTGTACATCTTCTTGTTGTTGTTGTTGATTCTTTGGCAGTGGCTGTGTTTGCTGGGCTTTTGTATTTGCCACAGTTTTAGCACTTGTTGTTGCCACTGCCGTTTGTTGTAACATTTCGTCGCTGGCTTTTTTTTCACGCTCGCGACGTTCTTCTTGTTTTTTTTTTAAAGCAAGAACTAGCGGTTCAAGTTCGGATTTCAGTTTTGCTATTTTTTCCTCAAATGAGTTGACTTGCTTGCTAAGCTCAAGCTCCTCCTCTTCTTCGTCATCATCCGTTGACAGCACCGCAAACCTGTTGCTGCTGTCCTCGGTGGTATACCGCCCTTCCCCTTCATCAGACATGTAGCTGATTTCCGCTGCATCATCTGATGGGGAGGCGGCGGCCAGTTGTTGTTGTTTTGCTGCCGCCGACGTCGTAGGCAACTTCGTCGTCCCCTTCACTTCAGCAGGCAGCGTGGCTGAAGCTGTGTTTGTACGCCGTTTGACCAGGTTCGGCGTACAAATCATTTTTATACCCTTTCCCATAGGGGGGTATATTAGTTTTGATACTTAGTTTGTAACATAGAGAAATAATTTTGCTACATATACCTCAAAGTATATGGATCGACTCAGAATCTCTAGCTGAGTCGAATTAGCCATGTCTGTCTGTCCGTCCGTCCGTCCGTCCGTCCGTCTGTCTGTTCGTCAGCGGTTTTTGGGCCTTAAATTTTGAGCTAGGATAATGAAATTTGGTATATAGGATCCTCGTCCGTGCCACCAGAACAAGTGTAAAAATTTTTAAAATCCGCGCACTGCCACGCCCCCTTTTTAGGAAAACTTATTTTTTGGCCAAACCGTAAGGAATTTCAAAAAAGTGTCTGAGTAGCATAATTAGACAATCCTAATATCTATATTTCGTTCATACAAAGTTTTTTGCCACGCCCACTTTTTGGGGGCGTTTTTAGTAAAAAACGCTTTTTGTCCAAATTTTAAAACTTTCGAAAAAAAATTTGATGCAAATACTTCCGAAATGGTAATATAAACATTTTGTCCATAGATCATTTTCACCTACGCCCACATTTTGGGGGCGTTTTCTTACAAAAACCGTTTGTATACCCCATCCCAAGGCATTAGCAATAGAAATACGAACCACACAAGATTTTGAGAAACTGTCTGAGCAATATATTGTGACAATGTCATTTTCTGTATTTCATTGCCATAAGGCCTATATTTTGAGGATATTAATTTAAAGGATAGGATGGGATAGGGTATTCAACGATCCGCATAGCGGATTGTAGCCTCTCATATGTTTTTTCTTCTCTTCGTTATTACGGTCGGTCCCGTAACTGCTGGGATATCTTGCGATATCCCCGCTAACTTTCTCTCAGCCATGTGTTTATTTTCCCAATCGATAAAGTTTTCCACTTCACGATTGTGAAAAAAAGCCTCTAATAATTTTTTGCTCGGCGGGGGATTGAACCCGGAACCGTTCGCTTGCCCGTTGGTCGCCACTACAGACACGGCCACGGACCACTTATTAAATCACTTTCTACTTTGTATTAACACTCACGTTTAAAGACACTGCGAAAGTCGACGACGTCTACACTCTCTCGCAGTTGAAGATCGACTGATAGGTAAATTTACTTAGTTAACACTATTCAAATCACGTTTAGGTCAAAATTCAGACCGAGACTGACATGTTATGCTGGTTATCACTTCATCTCTATTTATATTACTCCACGTCCACATACTGTTCTAGAAAGAGATGGTATATTCTCCGAGGTTCCCGAGGTTTCTTGATAGAGTTGTTCATGAGACTATCTCCCTCCCAAGTGCGTTGTCTCTTTTTTAAAACGTCAAAATTGCTTGGAGGAAAACAATGTGATATTTTATATGGCGGGAGTACTAATTTTTGGATAATTTGCTTTGAAATATGAAAATATAAGTTGTTCAAAGTGAAACTCAAATTATAAATACATAACGATACTAAGAGATTGAGTATAATTATAAAATAGAAATAAAAAGAGTGAAATTGATAACCAGTGCCATTGCAAAGCGTAAACATAAATCCGAGTGCAAACGAAGTTGATTAGTTTTCGTGTAGTAAAGATTATTATGTTCATTATATTATATGTATTCATTATTAATTATTAATTTATTCATTTCCGAAAAAACCAAAACGAACGCAAAAGAAATAACATTTATTTATTATTTATATTTCATAGGAGGGTTAATATTAATTAATTAATACTAGCATTAATTTTGTATATGTTACTGCTCCTGTACCTGTCACAATCGCATTAAAATTGAAATATATTTTCTTTATAACATAAAAAGGAGTTATCAAAAGAACTACCAAAGACGGGAATCTATTATAATAACCTGTTCAAACTACCCATGTTATTTTGACAACAAAGACGATCAAGTTTTTAATATTTTGAAGGTTGTCACCCGCTTGTACTAACAGTGACATTTTTGCTTTCAAAACAAGGAAAATGGCAGCACTTCCATTTTGGCATTTTCACAACTAAATTTATTGCTATTAAATATTTGTTTTTTGCAAATAAAATTCACATTTTTTAATTTTATGCACTGATTTTAGATTCAAAGCAAATATAAAAATATTTTGACATAAAATTATTTCATAAAACATTATTGTACCACACATTTGCCTGCTTTTTTTTAACGGGTGTGGTATAAGCTGCCAGTTATATCATAGACATAGCAAAAGTATATGAACTATTAATGGAAATAAGTCATTATGTTTTAGTAACTATATTTGCTTTCTAAATTTAGGGTTGAACATGTATAATTACTTTGAATTGTACCTAAAAAAAAAAACTTTTCTGAATACATCCATTTGTATTCCCCACAGGCCACAGTTTACAGAAGTCATCTGTTTTTGACATTACGATGCAATGTTTATTTTTTCATTTGTCGATTGTCGGTATTTTACAGATATTCATATTGCATGTGCATTGCAAATATGCTGTAGACCTGTTGGATGGATTGGAGCAGAGATAAAGGAAGTTACTTCTTTCATCTCTGGACTAACCCAAAAGCAAGCTATTTCCTGTACTTTGCGCTTGTTGACGCTAGACCAGAACTGACAAATAACGTACACGCGAGGGACTGTGAACGAGCGTTCGAGTACGATAGTGACATTTCTTACTTGCGTTCGTAGTCAGGATCCCAAAAGAACAAACTAAGCTGGAGGAGTTCGACCAAGTACTGCTCTCAAGGCTTAAACGACTGAACGACAGTTTACTTTCAGACAATACCAGTGTACAAGTTAGTAAAATAATACACACGTTAAGCTTTGCAAATTCAGTTTTATATTTCCACTAATCAACTATACACATCCGATCGTAATATTCAACTGACTACATGTACATGCACTTACATAGAGCGGAAATGACGTCTTACAATTAGGTATCTTAAATGACTGCATTTCGTGCGTAGCAATGAATGTGTTCAGTGAATTTACATTACATACTGAAATCATCTCATATTATAACATGCTATTTTTTTTTTTTTTAATTAGAATTAAAGTTAAAATATAATTTTTTTTTTTTTTTTTTTTTTTTTTTTTTTTTTTTTTTTTTTTTTAAACAACTACTTACTGAATAATAATAATATAATTAAGTTAGTAAATAAATAGTAAATAAATAATAAATAAATAATAAATAAATAATATCTTATGCAACCAACTATGTCAGTAGTTTCAATCAAAATCCCAATCACCTAGTCTAACAGGTGGCCTAGAAATGCGCCCACTATGGGTTGTTACACCATTCTTTTCTGTTCCCTGAAGTAAAGGCTCGTTTTCAACATTTACCGTGGGTGCTGCTGTGTCTGGTATTGAACTTGACTGTTCATCATGAGATACTTCTCTATCAACACTATTATCCTCATCGAACATACCATGATCCAAGAAGTCATAATCATCAACCTTTTTTTCATCTGAATTATTTGTTTTAACTATAAATTTTCTGTTTCTCCTGAATATTTTTCCTGAACTACATTTAATATTGTATGACCTCTCATTCAATTGCTGTACAATCTCTCCATAGACCCAGTCAGTTTCATTTTTTTTAAACATAACTTTATCTCCTATCCGTAATTCGCTCAATAATTTCGTATGCATATCATAATACTGTTTTTGTTTATTCTTTTTTTCTGTTATTTTCCTTTGAATTTGTTCTTCAGCTATAAATGTCCTAACGAGTCTCTTCATATTAACTGGTAGTTTTGTTTTAACCATTCGTCCCAAAAATAATTCTGTAGGGGATAAACCCATACTAGTTATTGGTGTTGTATTGTATTCTAAAATTCTATACCCAATTTCTTTTTCTTTGTCCTCATTAATTGCCTTTTTTATTATCTGTTTAGCAATTCCAACTGCTTTTTCAGCTAACCCATTACTTTGAGGGTAATTGGGGCTTGAAAATTTTAATGTAATATTATTAATACTAGCATATTGTAGAAGTTGTTTCGAATTAAATGGACTGTTATCAGTTCTGATTTCTGTTGGGCTACCAAAATGATTAAATATATTTTCCAAGAAGGTAATAACACTTGTAATCGACTTATCTTTAAGTCTATCAGAACAAATCCAACCAGAATATGCATCAACAAATGCTATATAAAATTTGCCTGCATATTCATAAATATCCATTGAAGTTTTATGCCATGGATATTGCGGATTTTCCTCTTGAATGAGTGGTTCCGAACAATTATTTCTCATATATTTTTCACATACACGACAATCTTTAATCATCGCTTTAATATCACCTGTTATTCCTGGCCAATAAAATAATTTACGAGCCCTAGCGAGAGTTTTTTCAATCCCCAGGTGTGGTTCATGTAGAATTCTAAGTAATGACATTCTCAACAAATGCGGAATGATTAATTTATCATCCAAAAATAATAATCCTTCCTCAAACTTAAGTTGGTCTTTTATCTTATGAAAACGTTTTCCAACCTCGGATAAACGTTTATATTCTGGCCATTCTGTTTGAAGATGATCTACTATTTTAGCTAGTTCAGAATCATTTCTTGTTGCCTCAACATAAATTTCATAATTATTTGCTGATAAGCAAACTTTTCTTTTTACTAAATGAATCACGTATTTCAATTCCTCATTCTCGGAACCCTTTTCCTTTAATGGAGCCCTTGAAAGACAGTCAGCTATGACTACTTTACTCCCAGGTGTGTATTTTATTTGCAGACCAGGGTATCTTAATAGTATTAAGAACATTCTTTGAAGTCTTACAGTAACATCATCTAACTCTTTTTTAATTAATTGTTCGAGAGGCTTATGGTCTGATTGAACCATTACCTCACGACCATAAATGAAATGGTGGAATTTTTCACAAGCAAATACAATGGCCAGTAATTCCTTTTCCATTGTACTCCACTTTTGTTCTGTTATAGTAAGACTTCTGGAAGCAAATGCAATTGGTTGGTCATTTTGCATTAAAACACAACCCAAGCCATTCTTAGATGCATCTGTTTGCATTATTAAAGGAAGTTTGGGATCAAAAATTCTTAGAGAAGTGCCTTTGCACAGGATTTCCTTCAAATCCTCCAGTTCGCGTTGATGTACATCTAACCATTTCCACTCTGTTTCTAATCGTGTTAAGTTTCTTAAATTTGCTGATTTCTTTGTCAAATTTGGAATAAACCTTGCAAGATATTTGAACATACCTAGTATTCTTAAAATGTCTTTCTTATTTGTTGGTGTATTAATATTTTTAATAGCTTCCACATATTTGTTATCTGGTTCTACTCTATTTTCTTGTATTATTTGTCCCATAAATTTGACCCTCTTTTGACACAACTGTAACTTTTCTTTATTAAATTTTATCCCATTTTGTTTTGCTTTTGTCATTACTAACTCTAAAGTTTCATCGTGTTCTTTTTTTGTTCTACCAGAAATGAAAATATCATCGAAATAAACTTCTACATTTGTTATATTTCCAAATATTGCAACCATTTTCTTCATGAACATTTCCGGAGCACTACTTATTCCAAAAGGAACCCTATTCCATCGAAAACGACCAAATGGAGTCATGAAGGTTGTTAATTCTGAACTTTTTTTATCAAGTGATAGTTGCCAAAATCCTTGCTTTAGATCTAACACTGTAAAAAATGATTTATTTGACAGTCTACTTATTATTTCTTCCACTGTTGGAATCAAAAAATGTTCCCTACGAATACATTTATTTAATGGTATTGGATCAAGGCATATCCTTAATGAGCCGTTTGGTTTTTCAACAATTTCTAAATTATTGACCCAATCTGTAGGGTAATCAACAGGTGTAATGATGCCGTGTTCCTGCATATCTTCTAACGTAAGTTTCAATCTCTTATGTAAACTTTCAGGGATACGTTTTTTATACTTAAGTGTTGGGACAGAATTTTCCTTAAGCATAATACTACATTCCCCAGGAATTGTACCAATACCATCAAATACTTCCATATTTTGCTCAATAAACTTTTCGTTTGAATCTATGGATATATTGAATACATTAGTTCTATTTAGCAAATTAAGTTCAACGCATGCATCTCTGCTTAATATAGGCTGAAATTTGTCACCAACGATTTCAAATGAAACAACTTTTTTTAACTGTGTATCACAGTCAACACAAATTAAATCTATTTTTCCAAATGTCTCAATCTTACAATTATTATAAGCAAACAATTGGTTGTTAGACTTTTTAATTTTATCTTGGTTGTTGGTCTGCTCAATGTATTTTATTGGGAGACAACTGATATCAGCTCCAGTATCTAATTTAAATTGTACTTCAGCACCACCCACATTCAATATTTTGAACCAACCCTTAGCATCAGTGTTTATTCTAAATACAAATTTTTTTAAAACTAAATTATTATTCTGACATAATTGGTTACCTTCTTCAGAACTAGATCCATATCTTAGTTCGTTGACACGATTCTGCCTTGGTCCTCTATAGAGCTGCAGCTTGTTTCCTTTTGGCTTTTCCTCCTGTTGACGTGAGCGACAAACTCTTCCGAAATGGCCTGGTTTTCCACACTTGTTACAAGTTACTCCTTCCTTTGCAGCTGGACAATATTTTTGGTGTTGGCCCGTTGAAAATCCACCACAACGATCACATTTTGGTGTGTTCGGGTATCTCAGGAACCTCTTCTTTTGATCTTCCTTTTGCGACGTATCAATTGTGCAAATCTTTTCCACTTGGGACAGCAATTTTTTATTTGCAATAACAGCTTCTGCAATCTTGCACTTATTAATTATATCACTTAATGACAGATTTGCATCCTCCAGCAATTTCAATTGTAGGTTTTTATCAAACAGCCCCAGGATCAGTCGTTCTCTCAGCATACGGTCTGTATAAGATTCCTTACACTTTGTGCAACTGTAATCACAGTACTTCATCTGTGTACGAAGTTCAGTTATGTACTCTGTGAAGGATTGGTTCTCCTTTTGAACAATCATATTAAATTTATGTGACTCCATTAGGACATTTTTCTTTGGAAGACAATATTCTTCGAATTTACTAAGGACCATCTTTAGGGAAATTTTCGGTTTTGCTTGTTCGTCTACTTGTTCAATTTCCACTGCATCCTTGAACTCATCATCACTGTCTGGATCAAACGGTACATCGAAAAGAGTATTGTATATCTCTATCCCCTTCTCTCCAATGAACGTAAGAAATAGAGAAATTTTTGTTTTGTCATTCTCGCTTGATTTTCCAGACGCAACAAGATAAATCTTGAATTTTTGTTTCCAAATTGACCACTCTTTGCCAGCGTCATCAAAATTAAGTTGTTCAGGAGCTTTTATTTCCACTTTAGACATCTTGTTGAATATATTTGTTTTAATATAAAAAAGGTTTCACTTCTGACACCATGTACAAGTTAGTAAAATAATACACACGTTAAGCTTTGCAAATTCAGTTTTATATTTCCACTAATCAACTATACACATCCGATCGTAATATTCAACTGACTACATGTACATGCACTTACATAGAGCGGAAATGACGTCTTACAATTAGGTATCTTAAATGACTGCATTTCGTGCGTAGCAATGAATGTGTTCAGTGAATTTACATTACATACTGAAATCATCTCATATTATAACAACCAGGAGATTCGGACATTGAATTTACTGATCAGAAATCTCCAACAGTTAATCTCAGAATTACAGATAATTTGTAAGTATTTACTGGGACAAGAAAATACAGGCTAAAAAAACAAGGTAGGTAGGTATCCCGAATATGTTCCCACAAATAAATTTAATATTCAGGAGAAAGGATTACAACGACATTGCATGTGCCGAATTTCCCAGTAGGCAGAGAACAGACAGACACTCACGGCTGTTATAGATAGATCCTATTCGCCCAAATCGCGATATTGAGGAAAAAAGTATTTCTTGATCACTGGTATCTACCTAACTACTGAACTCCAAGCTTGGCGAACTAAGAATCATAGTCGTACCGTGTTCAATGACGAATTTGAATTTGTTCTTTGTCCGTCCGAAGTCTATGAAGATTAACTTACTTATTTTTTCTTCGTTAAACAAATATTACTGTGTTACAGCAAGGATGTAGAGTGAGTGGGCAAGAATAACTCTCCGTCCGACGAGCTGTGCCGAGCGACCGTGATCGTGCAAAACCCTCCTCTCCTGGATCAACGATCTCCCCGTGACCAAATTTAACTCAAAACGTTTTATAACGTAGCAACTATAATCCATTATTGGTATATTTGTTAACACCATGCAATGGTTTTATAGAAAAATATTTTTTTATAGAAGGTTAATAATAAAAACCATGAACTGTTGTTCTTAATTTATTTTACATATTCTGGTACTAGGAACAAGAAAATAATTACCAATGGAATTATTATTTTAGATTCATTATTACACGAAAATCATTAATAGTAACAAAGTTTTCAAATATAATAAAAGCTAACATTGTACATTGTGTCAAATGTAGTAAAACTATTATTTATCTGTTAAAGAAAACCTGTTCTGTTCAGACTAAGCCAATCGGGACACACAGTATGCTATGCTATTATATAAATAAATAAAAAAAAACATTTCATAGACTAACATTAATCGAAACTTTTATTTTCGATATCACATTTAAAAGAGGGAGTCTCAGTAAGTTTTAACAATATTTTACATCGAGAAGTACCTCCCATATACAGTTTTACATATTAATTTAAAAAATTTAATATATCCTGTTGTGAAAGTGGTATTAATTTTGAACTTTCAGTGTTATTCTTATTAGAAGAAACATCCGAAGCACGCGTCATTTTATTGTTGCTGTCTATTAAGCTGTAATGTGAAGGATATATGTAATTAATTGGTGGGGGTTGAGATGTGTATTTATTATTGGAAGTATTGTTTGAATTTAATACGGGTGTCGTTAATTGGCGATTAATAACAAGTGGATTTGTATGAGTTATATCATCACGCACTGCATGACCTCCGTCCTTAAATACGTTTTCTGTCACTGAGGGAGTAGATATGGTACTAAAGTTTGAATTTGGCAATGATAATGGTAACAAAGCTGGTTTGTGGTTACTAGGAGTCCTGCAAATAAGAATAAAAATTATTATAAATAATTATAAATATAAATAAATATATAATTATTATAAAAGTTATTTTAGTAATAGATTCATATGATTAAAATTAGAAAAGAATATGTATTATATTTTATTCTTGTTAATTTTGTAACATTTAAGCATATTGTAATAAATCTATGATACCATTGGTTTACTTTACAGACAAAGTCTACCCCAATTGTTCTATTTCTATGTTATCAAAATAAAAACAATTACCGGCAATCAAAAATCGAAAAATAGGCTACTTGTAAATATATTTGCAATATACTTGCAGAGACATTTATTTACACATTAGTTTATAGTGTTGCTGTGGATTCAATATGTATGGGATCATGCAGTGAATGAAGGTACCGGCAAGTGAACAGTTTTCTCTTTGAAATTTTATTGCGAATGACAAGTAGCAAATTTTCAAAGATTGTTTCCTAAGCCAGTTTCTAAAAGGTTTTTTTAGAGGTATAGAATTGAAATAAAACACAAAAAAATCGTTTTAATGTCCATCAATTTGGCTTTATTATTGTTTAAATATGGTTTAGGGCATGTGGCCGCGGCTGGTTCGAATAAAGCCAAGTCTGGAGGACCAATTTTCGACCATTTGGGACAATAACGCCACGAATGTTGGTTTCCAAGTCCCCTAACGTTTCTGGTTTGTTGGCGTAGACGAGCGACTTCACATATCCCCAAAGAAAATAATCCGATGGAGTCAAATCACACGATCTTGGTGGCCAATTGACAGGTCCATTCTGCGAAATTATGCGCTCATCGAATGTTTCCTTCAATAATTCGATTGTGATGTGTGCTCTGTTGCATGTAGCGCCGTCTTGTTGGAACCACATCTCATCCACATTCATGCCAATTCAGGAACAAAATAGTCGGTTATCATGGCTCTATACCAGTCTCCATTAACGGTAACTGACTCTCCAGCATCATTTCGGAAGAAGTATGGTCCAATGACCAGCCAATAGAGCACACCAAACAGTCAGTTTTTGTGGATGTAATGGCGTCTCAAGGGTCTCATGATTCTCTTCACTCCAAATGCGGCAATTTTGCTTGTTGACGTAGCCATTCAACAAAAAATATCACATAGAGTAAACGTAGTGCGAAAACGATTCATGGTTAACCGAATTAATTGATCTGATGTACGATTATGTCGACCATAAAATGGCGGTAAACTTCGCGAACTGAAGCATTATTTTCGAAATAAATTTGCACGATTTACAAGCGTTGTTCATTTGCCAACCTGTTCATGATGAAATGGCAAACCAAACTGAACATAAATGACATTAGAGTTGCCCGATTTGACCACAAAATGTCAGTTTTATCTCTATTCACATAATAACATACCTACGGCTTGGTTAATATTAAAAGCAGTGAATACTCAACTATTAATATTCTTCACAATAATATAGTGTGTTTAAATTCACATAAAAATGTAAAGAACTGCAAAGTTCTATAAAAAAAATTTAAGGAGAGAAAACCTTTTGTGTTTAACTTCACCAACGAACATAAATGACACAAGTCATCATATAACAGAATTCGACAATAAAAATAACAAATGGCACATGTTAAATTAAAAGCAGATTTGAATCTCAAGTGATAATTTAAGTTGCGTTAGCTTTAAAACCGTTGATTTGACCGTTGGGAAATTACATGAGGATGTTTATTCCGTTGGAATTATTGTTTTAACGCTACAGGATGATAAAAAGGAATATTCAACAAGCATGTCGTAAGTCATTCACTTTTCATCAACATCCGCTTTAGAAATGGTTCGATTGTTGCTATTCAGAAACGATTCACAGATGGAAATTCGGTACGTCAGGTTTTTTTAAGTTAACTCGTGGATAATTTCGTGGTATCCTCACATGGAAGTTATTTTTATATCCAGTCTTATTAATCCAAAGATGACGGTCGATTTTATTGACATTATTCACAATTAGCCTTCCAAGGTGTTTTACTTTATTGATACCGGAATAGAATCGACGAAACAGAAATTGTGCGTGATTGGTTGTCACAGTATCTGGACCAAAAACACTAGATACATACATTTTAAGACCTAGCTTGCGTTTTCGCCTTTATCCTTAATCCGCCTGAGAACTTTTCTTGATACGAAATCTCATCTTTCGGAGCATCACTCCGATGTGTTAACAAATTTTTAATGGAAGTAATAATCGCTTTAGTCTAAGTGGATTTGAAGGAGATTCTTGGTATCCGTACTTTAAAAATTAATGTCAGTATTAACTACACCATCATACCCAAGATTTTTAAATGGACCATCAAGATACAAGTATTTCCAAAAAATGCATACTTGATTTTTGTAAAATTTCCAACAATAAAGACTATTTTCTTAAGTGCCGCCTTGTTTGCTTTATTTTAATAAAAACAACAGCAACGATTAACTGCCAACGAAACTGCGATATGTGAAAAAGAAGCACAAACTTCAGTTTGAACGAAAGCTTTGGCCTACGCGCATCGTCATTAATCGTGCTATATTTCATTTAATTACTGAAAATTTCGTTAGTTATTAAAATCGTTTAATTTACAAATTGTTTTGCACATCTTTCCAAATAAACCAGAAACAAATCAAAAATGGTGACGTTCAAACCAATATTCCTTTAATCACGGAAACTGTTTTGCAAAATGCATCGGATGCAGAAATAAATTCAATAGTGCCGGAACAGGTAATAAATGGCGAAAACACTGAAGAATGGAGCAAAAAACGAAAAAACGCGAACCACTGATTTAACCAAAATCCGATTTATTTACTTTAAAAATTCGTTACTGGCGTAATTTATCGAGCGTGCATTAAATCCAATAAATTGGCCGTCGGGAATTCGCGTGAAAATATTTGCTTCAAAAAAACGGGGTTGCTTTACCCGTCGACGACGCGTCGTCGCGAAGATCAAAATGTAAAAATTGATCAGCTAAAATCATCGCGGTCAAGCAGCTTCGTTGGAAATCCAAATTTATGGATAATTATAATTTTTTTTTAGAAAAAATCAATTCCGGTTTTGAATTATTTGTACCTAAAACGTGTCAAAAAAATCGGTTTAAAATTTCGTGGGCAAACAAAAGATTGACAAACTTGCGAAATGTCAAGAGAAAATCGTATACATTTTTTTAATTAACAAAACAGCCGCAAATCGTGAGATTTTTCTAAGATACAGAAAATAATATGAATTCTTAAATATATTTTTGTATAGGCGTATGCTTTGTCCGTTGGGTCATCTGTTAAGTGAAATAAGCAAATCTTGTTGGAATTATATTAATTCAAAACGAAATACCTCTGGTTTACCTATGGTAATGGAGTTTGAAAATGTAATTTCAAATGATTTGACGAGCACTTGTGGTTTATTTGGTGATTTTTTTTAATCAGTATAATTAATCTCGGGTGCACTTAACGCAAAACTATTATTTAGGTATTCCGGAGTTACTAGATGTCGGTTTGATACAATTTTCGCAGGAAGACCTAACAAACGCGTTAAATAAATTAAAATTGAACAGAAACCCTGGTCCGGGACGGTATATCAGAGGTAATATTGTTCATCGTCTATTGTCGGTCCGTAAAAATTATATTTAACCAGTCATTAACTGGAAAGTTTTTAGAAGAAGGGAAATATTCTTCTATTAATCCAATCCAAAAAAACGGTTTAATACAAAAAGTAGAAAACTATCGACCTAGAAAGCTTCGACATGCAATTCCTAAATTGTTTGAAAGCATTGTTAAGGAGAAGCTTTTCTTCTTAGTAAAAGAAGTAATCTCGAATAATCAACATGGTTTTATCCGAGGTAGATCCTGTGCTACCAATTTAACTTTGGTAACTAATTATGTATTTAACAGCTTTGAAGAACGATTACAAGTTGATATACTCTACACTGACTTTACAAATGCCTTTGATAGAGTGCTTAAATTCCTCAATGCTTAAATGGTTTCATAATTATATAACAAACAGAAAGCAAACTGGTTAAGATCGATGGTTATACTTATATACTCGCGAAATCGATGTAACATCTGGTGTCCCGGCCCATTCTTTAATTTTGTTTGTAAATGGCGTTTATGATATTTTTAAATTTTGCAACGTTTTAACTTTCGCGGACGATTAAAAATTATATTCTCGTATAAGTAATATAACAGACTGTATCCGGTTCAAGTCTGATTTAAATAGTTTGTCGGCATGGTGTAATCATAACGCTATAGAAATTAACATCTCAAAATGTAAAATGTTTACAGCATTCCGTATCAATGCACCTATAATAAATAATTATTATATGAACGATCTTAGACTTCAGCGTACGGAAGAAGTTAAAAATCTCGGGGTCATATTTGACAAACAATTAAAATTTTCTTCTCATTATGATCACACAATAGCAAAATCAAACTCAATGTCTAAAGCGAAATTGCAAGGACTTCCAAAACGTATTTAGCATAAAAACAATATATTGCTCGTAAGTCATATGGGATTCGCCATATATAATTAGAAAGAGTTCAGAAAAATTTCACGACGTATGCATTTGGTAAATTATTTACGTTTGAAGAATTGGCTAGTTATGATAAAATATGTGAACATATAGGCTTGTAAACCTTAAGTTTCCGGCGTAAAGCATCTTGTATCATGTTTGTTCGAGGTATTATGAATTATCATATTATTTCACCGGAATTGATTTATCTTATTAATGTGTATGCTCCCAAAGATTCGCTTAGGAAGCGAAATTTGTTTATGTCGAACTTTCATAAAACCAACTATGACAGCAATGAGCCTATTACACGATGCACATGCATGTTTAATTTGGTAAGCAACAAAATTGATTTTTGTTTGTTCCGGGTTCATTCTAAAAATTGTGTATATTCAATTGTTTTAAATTAAAATATTGTTTATTTGAAGTAGTCTATAAGGTAGATGAGCATCTAAGTCGCGAAACAAAAAAAAACCAGTTGTGTAAAGAGATACTGAGGCTGTGATGAAACCATAACAATCAACCAGTAACTGCAAACTCAGTGCATGGAAGGAGTGATATACAAAACCGCATTTGAATTATATCAGCCCGAGATGCATAAAGCAAACCGAATTAATCAACTCGGGTTATACACGCAAAATACGAAACTTATACAACTCGAGTATATTCAGTGCGGGTTGATTTTAATAATTGAAATGACTGATTTAAAAGCAATGTTGGGTTCGTTTTTGTAACTGACTGAGTGCGGCACTTGCACTATCTGAATATAAAATACCAACATTTTGGTATTTTTGTTTGTTTGATTTTTTAACATTAAATATCTAAAGTGTTCCACTGATTAAAATATATACAACTATGCATAAGGGAGATAACGCATAATTTAAATAATCATGGAAAAACTAGCACTAGCATAAACTGATATTAATCACTCTTATTTCAGAAACCCCAAAGATTTAAAATTACAAAGGGAACACTATTCCCTTGTCGGTAGAGATACCTAGAGATGAACTAATTAATATCTGTTGATACCTTTATAGACTGCATTGTTATAAACACACGGAAAATATCTCTTAATAATATTTATACAATTATGTTTTAAATATATTTACTTTTATCAATTAATTCGAATGGTTTCTGCTATAAAAATGAATACAATGACGCCATTTTTAACTTTCTCTTACAAAGAGAAAGATATTGTTTTCGTGAAAATTTTCGACCTCGAGATTTTGATTGATTCTAACATTACGATGATAGCGGAGCCTAAAAAAGTGGTTTTTGGAATTCCGTCCGTCGGTCCGTCTGTCCGTAATGGTCTCCCCAGATAAACGGCTAGGCCGATTTTCTTCAAACTTCGTATCCGAGCTTGTTTTGGTCATAATTCTAGGCCATTTTTTTTTGTTTGCTTTTAGCCATATTAATAACGGTACCTGCCATATAAAAATTACACATAACCTCAATTTTCTTGAAAACGGCTCTAACGATTTTGATTAAACTTTATATATACTATAA